>BSBK01009499.1:175000-900000 GCA_027943335.1 Chamaecyparis obtusa
GGTCAAACCGACTAATGAGTTTTTGAGTGAACTCACTATAGGTGTTAATACTTTTATGTCCCAAGGTGATGATGTCATGGTGCCACCAATTGTGGGCCTCCCCGGTCAAGTGCATTATGGCAAACTTAATGGCATTTTCTTTAGTCATAGAGCTGATGGAAAGGTAAGTGTCTAGTTTTTGAACCCAAGCTTGAGCTGTTTCTTTTCTCGTCCCATTGAAGTGTGATAGAGGCATTTTGCCTATCTCGGCTTTAATGTCTCTTTTCCCATGATTTCTTTTCTGACCATGGCTTGCCAAGGTTTAGGTTTCATAGTATTCTTTAAAGGGTATGAGTCTTTGTATCTCTAGGTCTAAGCTAGCATACATTTGGGAAATCTCCTCTACTGAGTGGGTAGATGGTTTTTCTCCTGTGACAGGTTCTTCTCGGAAGAAATGATGGTATAGTTGGTCTCATGGTGGAATCTTGAGTTGAGTGCTCATTCTCAGAGTGATTAGAATGTATATCTCTTCCTATTGGGGAAATGGGTTGGCCATTGTTGTTATTGTTATTGTTTATGTTTTGGATGGCTTGAAGAATCTCTTGCTAGTTTGCTCCATGAAGCTTCTTAGTTCATTCGCTAATTGCTCAACCATAACTTTTGCGTCTTTCTTTCATTTATATGTTTGCATGAACTATCTTCCATAGGATGACAAGATTATGCTCTCATACCACTGTAATGTCCCTCCTTATTCTCCTTATGTAATTTCCTGCAAAATCAACGTTAGTAGAAAATATTACATAATATTTACATTACTCTTACTCTATTCTAAGTTAGTAAGGGGATTTGATTCTTAAGGGTTGCCTCTAGGTCAGGCTTCACAGGATTCTCGATTCTCGGCTTGAGGGATATAAGATCCACTCTAAGTAATCGGGCTATCAGCACGTCTTCCCATAGAGTACTACCCATAAGAATCTCTTGGAAGCAATAAATGCTCTCCAAGCCTACGCATATGCTTATGAGTGATATCAATATATATACTGTCGACATGAGATTATAACAATTTTGAGACTAGAGAAACTATAACAATTTCCTTTAGCCCCCTCTAGATATAGGAATCCATCTCTAATGAATATAAAATTCATTTTATATGGTATCCATATCATCATCTTCTTTAGTGAACATATAAATGTACAAACATTAATGTTGATTATTATAAAATCATAATTTTAGATTTATCCATAAAAGAAATCCAGAATTACCCAAGAATGCATTAATTATGAATTCACATTATATATATATATATATATATATATATATATATATATATATATATATATATATATATATATATATATATAATGACATACCAAAATATCAAATTCCTTGTTGAATGCCTTTCATGTTTTACTGATTGTGTTCCCTCCCCCCCATTTTGCTATTACCTTAGCATATTTATGTGGGAGGGGGAGTCATGCCCCCTCCACATAGAGTCACCCCCCTTAGGGGGTGCAACTAGTCACAACCTTAAGGCTGCGACTCAGTCACACCACCTAAGGTGCGACTTATCCTATGTCGTCGACAATCTCATTTAAAACAGTCACCCGCCATATATATATATATATATATATATATATATATATATATATATATATATATATATATATATATATTATTAACAATTATATTTTAATAATGATATTTTTAAATCTTATTAATATATTATTATTAATATTTAATTTATTAAAACGACAACATTGTTTAATTATCATTAATGAATAATAGTTCCATTTTAATAATGATATTAATTTAAAACAAAGGTGACAATATTAACAATATTTGATTAATACAAATTATACTTAATTGTAAGAGTTTTTAGAACACATACTTTGTAGGAGATTTAATTAAGGGACATCACGGAGGGTAGTTAGATCCCTCCTCAAGGAGTTTTCAAAATTAACACTGATTGTTCTTTTCAAGGGAACCTTAATCATGTTGGTATTGGTAGAGTAGGGTGTGATAGCTCTTAAGAAATTGAGTTTATTTTTTCAATTTATATAGGTCCATACAAATAATTTCATGAAGGCTCTCGCCATCTTGTATGTTGTGGAGTGAACTTGTATTCATCGTAGGAAACTGATTATTTGTGAATATGATTTTCATGTGGTGGTTACTTTGTTGAATGAACAATAACTAGATAATGTTAGTTGGAACTTACCTTTGGTTATTAGACAAATTATAAGGTTGTATGGCTCTTTGGAATCTATTACTTTTATCCACATTCCTAGGGAGTGGAATGAAGTAGCAAGTTGCCTGGCCAAATGGGCTTTTGATCAAATGTAGGGTCAAAATATTGTGGATAGGGGACAATTAACTTCAGAATTGTCTCGCATGTTGGACCAATTAGTGCATAAAAACAGAATTGTGTAGTGCTCTTTTTTCTATTGGGCATTTGGCCTTCTTGCTTTGTATCTTTCTTTGTGTTGAATAAATTTTTACCCCTCTTTTAGTTTGTAGATTAAGAGACGATGAGCATCAAGGTAAGAGTAGTCATGGCATGTAAATCCCATCTGGGGGTATAGTTGGTTAGATTAAGTTATGGAGGAATTGGAAATAAAGGGATAAAAAATCTAAGTAGAATTGTAGATATTTGCAAACTTGAATCTAGGGAATACCAAGCCAAGAGTGAAACATGTAGAGAACCCAAGATAACCCTTGCAATAAATAAGGTATGTTCAAAGGAATCTTGAGCAACTACCTATTGGGAAAACATAATAAACACAATTGGGTTTAGGGTTTTTATCATCATTGAAAGCCAAAATGAAATTTGAATCTAAATATGAGCACCTGTGGGCAATGGTGTCCTCCAACAATGTTCTTACTTTCAAGAATGGTCCTATGGCAACAAGATGGATATGGGACTAAATATAGTGCACAACAAACAAGGGTTTTGACCTAAATAAAATGCCTAAATGAGATTCAAACATGACTAAAAGCAGGAGCACCAAAATGAGCATAAAAATGCAAGATGAAATGTATAAAGAAAACAATTTTCAGCCTAAAAACCGCAAGACTTACTCTATGAAATGGTGATTCTATTTTGGAAGCATGTAGATAATAAAGCCATCCACTTAATTGATTGTAGGCAACCAAGTTTGAAATTTGTAGATGCCAAAGTTAGAAGACTTTTGATTGCCCCCAAAATGAAGCAATTGAAGACGTTAACCCTATTTGCAAAAATTGAGCTCAACACTCTCACAAGCCACATGTCAAACTAATAAAAGAAGAATTTGAACACATTGCCTTTCATTACTTGAGAATTTTCAGTTTATATGAGAAGGTAAGAGTTGCTAGTCAAGTTTGACCTCATCTAGAGTATCACACCATAAAATTGGCCCTAAAAATTATAGAGCTCAATGTAACTTGTATAAAAGTGTATATAAATATGTCAAGGGAACCCACAACCAATGACTTATGCCAATATTGGTGAGGTAAGACTATAAGATGTGCAAATGTGCACTGACTTGCCCTCTTAATTTGAACTTGGAAGGCATGAAAATGCAAAAGATGCCAATTTCTAAAGCATCTCTTCAAAGAAATCAGTTCTAACACACAAAGGGAACAATTTTCCTGTAACACTTGTTATCTAGATTTGGATTTAATTGGGCATCTTATGGAAAAGAAACAAAATTACAAAAACATAATCCGTAATGAAATAAATGGACTTAAGTAGATGGGTTGACCCAAATGCACACATAATACAAAAACTTGAATATAAAGCTAGATTACAGGAAGGTATCAAGTAGCAACCTTTAAGAAGATATGTGAGGCTACAACAAATTGACTACAAATCTATCATGATATGAAACTCATTTGAAATAAATTCACTTTTAAAATTCGATGACCAGTAACATATACACAAGCCTTAGTGTCTAACATATTGCTAGTGATGTATGCATCAACAGGCTCTAACCTCCCAAGAAAAACATTATTGAAGTGCATAAAAAACATATACTAGAATCAAATGTTAGGATCAGATATTGAAAAAATATCCAGTTATATTCAGTGTAATACTAATAGTCCTTTTAGCTTGTATTTGCGCTATGTTCACACTATTCCATTTGAAGACTCACAAACATTGTGCTAATAGTGTGCATACTTGAATATTAGTGCCCAGGCCTCTCCAAGCAAAATAAATTCTGAATCAGTTATGCCTAAAATTAAATTGCAAACTAGAAATGAAACAAAACTAAATCACAGTACCCGATCTCTTCTTCTCTACATAATAATAACACAGCTTATAAGGAAAATAACCTCAAAATAAAGCAGAAGAAATATAAAGTACGTCATCTTATTAATGCCAGTGTCTTCTCTGATTCGTTTCATCTGATCAATGTTTAGCACTATATATATATATATATATATATATATATATAAACAAAGTGCATGATAAGTATAAGAAACAACCAAAACTGTGCATGCAAATCCAATGTATCATCAACCATTGATATCAGCTCCTTGATTTTCTGAAACAAACAACTATTATTTTATGACATTTAAACATTGCAGTTGGTATTTATGAAATTTGAACCACCTGGATTCCCTAATAGCTTGTGGTATATTATACTACTTTCTCAGCTTCATTCTGACTGACTGAATAGCACTCCATCATTTCCTCTAGCTCAAAAGAAGTAAACTGAAAAAAGCCAATCAATAAATGGGAAACAACCAAACAAATCAAATAGATAGGATAAAGTCCTTAAACATCCTTCAAGCCATTCGAAGTTTTTTTCATTTCAATTGCAGTTTTATATGGTGGTGCAATTGGTGGTTGCACTGGCTCAAGGCTTTGATAAGAAGTTCCACCAGCATCAACTTTTGGAAGCGGATATGATTGATCGGCATCATATCCACTTAAATCTCCACAGGCTAAAAATGGAATATAAATTTTATTTGGCCCTTCAAGCCAGGCACTGCAACAATCTGAAAATACATTCAAGTACTACTTAAGAAAACCAACCTATAATCATATAACACTTCAGTGCTGATAAGCACATATCAAGAAGAATGAAAATAAGGCCTTCAAAATGCAATATAAAACATATTTCTTGGTTGATTTTGCAGAAGTACTATTCTTATAAACAAAGCAGCCATATCTAACAGTTTGAAAGATGATGAAACAAAATAAAACAGCAAACAAAAAATATAAGCAGGATTGCATATCTAGATGCTACCTGAATCATCATCATAAGGATTTCCGGCTTTTTCCAACAGCTTATGTAAGTTGCTCGGATCAAATCCTTCTGGAGGGTTATAGTTTTCACACACAGCAAAAGCCTCTGCCCATAACATAACATAAAAGTAAATGAACTTGTTAAAATTACATATCAGGTGAAAATTAGATGCAAAATGACCCAAAGATACAGTACATGCATCACTTCAAATATTACAATCTATCTTATATTGGACGTGTACATCATTAAATTACAATCATACAATCATTTTTCACTTCCATCCAGCTTCTTTCATATCTTTTAGAAACATCTAGTTTAGACTCTAGACTCCTAGAGTGTTGACAGGGTACACTTAATTAACATAATATGGATAGTTGTCACTTGTCAGTTCTTATTTGTGCCTATGGTGGAAGAGGTAGATGCTCTTCTAGTTCCTATGGCAAGAGATTTTATACACATTCAAAACAAAAAAAGTGAAATAGGTAGACCTTATGGACAATTAAAGAGAAGTGAAAAAAAATTAAACAAAAACAAAATAAAATGAAAAAAACTTACCTCTTTCAGCCAATAGAAGCTTGCAAAGGAGTAGGAATGAAGCTCAAACACTTGAGCGAGCTTTAAAAATCAATCTTCTAACTCCCTATTGCTCAACCACCTATGAAAACCAAATATTTGCTCCACCTCAAAAGAAAACAAGCTGTTTGCACAAATGAGCCTAAAGAACCAACTTAAGTCTTTTAGAAACACCTTTTTAGGGTTGTGGACTTCAAAAAGCAAATAAATTTGCAAAAATATTCATTGCCGTCACTTTTTGCAAGTTCACACTTGGTCTGGCCAAATTTGCCCGGGTTCGATTCAGGCTTGAACCTGGTCCAGCTTGGACAGACCAGCCGCCCTACAAATAGACCCTGTCCAGACCCATAGGTGGATGGGACCCGGACCCAGTTCGAACCGAACTGGTAGTAGGGGCTGGGAGACACAGACCAAGTAACGTAGCTAACAAGCTATGGCAAATGCCATTGCAATTCCAGGTCTTGGGTTCAAAGCCCACTCATATAAGAGTTTGTGGGCAAACATGTTGACGCCAGTAGTATAGGATGTAAGTGATGTCATGCCAAACATCACAAGGAGCAGGTAAAGAAAGGGTTGCACTATTATGGTAGATGGGAGGACAACTTGGGGAAACTATACTCGTCAATTTCCTTGTCGCATCCAAACTTTGCATAGTGTTCTTTGAATCCATAGATGTACCAGTTAGGATGAGAGTAAAGCAAGCATCTTCATTCAATTTGACGAGGTGATCATTGAGGTAGGGCCCTAATATATGGTCAAATTTATTATGAATAATATTTTTGGTTGTGCTGCTCCAAGAAGACTTTTGATGGAGAAGTATCCCACTGTGTTTTGGAGCTCATGTGTGGCACATTGTCTTAATTTCACCCTAAAAGGCATTGGCAAACTTCCATATTTTAAATTACTATTTATGAGGGTCTGCATCATCACAAATTTATTTACAACCACAAGGTGTTCAGCAAATGTGCAACTTCAAATATCACAAGTATTTTCTTTGGTTAGGGATGATGAGATTTGCTACCCATTTCCTCACATAAACTATTTGTCCATTAAATATAATTTAATACAATTGTTCATTTAAGTGAGAGGGTTGGGCTGTTAGAAATATTGTTGTCATTGATGTCAAAGGTTTGAGCAAATGTATAAAGGCTAAAGGCTTCTAATCTCCATACAAAGTAACTGAGGAAAATAATGAAATCAAAAGACCAAAAGACAAACTTCTGAGGCATTAAAAGTGTGTATTAATGGAGACAGTCTATGAAAAGACCAAATATTGGCCAATTTCCTTTAATGTTTATGAAGACAAGACATTCCTTGGTGGATGATCACCACATGTTTCAAAGACATCTATATTGAGCACCCAAGTTAATGTATTCATTGTGGTGAGGTGTTTAAGCTTAATATGTGTGTTAAGGAGTAGCAATTAATAAACCATGACAATGATTAATAGGAGCAGTTATTAATAAAGGCCTATTAAAGTGTATTAAAATAGATTGAAATATAAGGCCAACTCCTTTGATTTTAAGTGCTTATGTTAAGGAGAATATTAGTATATAAAAGTCGCCTCCCTTTGTGATGGTTATGACTTTTTATGAAGTTGACCCTTTATTAGAGAGTCAACTCCCTTCATAAAAGCATACAATGGAGTATAAGAGGCAATAACTTAGCGTTTATAACAGCAAACGATAAGAAAATAAATCATTCGAATAACAGCAGATCAAGTGCAGAAAGGAAGCATCTTGGAGAGAATTTGAGCTGATTTAAGGAGAATAGAGAAGACTTTCAAGGATTTATGAGCAGAATTATGAAGGATTTATTATCAGACTTTTGAAGGCCTTATTAGCAGGTTCATGAAGAAGTTATGAGTAGGAGATTTATGTGAGAGACTTGAAAGGGATTGCATCAAATTTGTGGGAGAGAAGATATGTATAATCAGATTTTTTAACGCATAGAAAGAGATTTCCATCCATTGAAGAAGATAGTTTGAAAAGGAGAATAATTGTTCATTTGGAAGTTGGTACTTCCCAAAAGAAGTGACTGGTGTCTCTAGCTAAGTTGGTGCTCAATTATGGGGATGGGTGTCTCTATTAGAAAACATGTCATTCATGTCAAAATGAAACAAACATTACCAAACAGATTTACGTTGAGGTGCAGAACAAACACTTACAAATATAGGTTGGATTGATGATAAGTTGCAGACCAAACAGAAATATCTACTGTTCATGCACAGTTTTATCAGATATTAGATACAAAAGTTTTAGTAAATCTCTCAAACAAAGATGTATTGCTATATTATTTACCAGTCTTGCATATCCCGTGTTTCTTCTGCTCATGTAGGGCATACAGAATCAATGCATCGAATGGTGTTTGAGATGTTTGTTTGAAGTTTTTTCTATCATCTGAGAAACAACCGTCTTCATTATTATTACTGATACAGATGATCTGAACATTCCGGTTTGTCAGAAGATAGTTCAGGAAATCCACAATCTGCATATTATATATTCTGACATATTCTGAAAGTTTGATCGGGTGATTTCAGATTTGCTTTCTTGTATCATGGTGTTGAAGACTTTGACCTGCAAACTTATTCAATTCAGCAATATCGTTCATCAAGGTTATGTTACCAAAGTATATGGGTTCATTGTGGGGATTGATATAATGTTTATAATCAAGTATTATGCTTAGACACTGATCTGTATATCGGATTTGTTATGGATCGGATTAAGTGTTGGTTGATTCAGTTAAAACTGTTGCCAACTGTATTCAGTTAAGTCCTGCAAACTTCCTTGTTATTGTTGCTGGCACAGTTGAAAAACTCACCTAAGGCTGGGAAAAACACTTGGCAAAAAACTCATCAACATTAAAAAATTGCTTAAATTTAATTAGAAATGCATTTTTATTTTTGCAAAATTCAATGAGGAGATGCATCAAATGAGATAAATGAGTACATAAAAGAAACAAGCTGGGTCTACATATATTTAATTGATTTAAATGCAAATTGGGTACAAAATAGCATCCTCATGTGGAATGCTGATGGCTGGTAGACTACTAGTCTGAAGAAAAATTAAAATAGCAAACTGTTTTTGTAAAACTAAACGTAAATATATCATCAAAATATTTTAGATCTTCTTCTTCCCAGCTCTAGTAAAAACTAGGGGAGAGGTGTTGATATTTTGGCCTTTATGGCAAATATCCACAACTTGGATAATAATAATAATAATAATATAGAATATATTATTCTATATATTTCGATATACATAAATAATAATAATAAATAAAGAGGTTATTTATTATTTATTGTTTATCCATTAAAGATTGATTTAATTATTATTGGGAGGGCCCAAGTCGCCATCAAAGAAATAATAAATAAAAGGTTTATTTATAAGCCCAAGTCGGCTTGCCTTGTTTTTGGCACCATTTTGTTTGGAGATCCCATATATATATGGTGATTCGATTCTTGAGGAAGAACATATCAAAAACATAACATATGCCTTCCCCTCAAGAATTGATCTAGGAGCAGCGAGTATCCTTCTTCCTGGATGAGCGAATTCTAGGTCTGGGAAGCAGCGATCTATTTGATAGCAGCGATCTATGTGGTAGCAGCATCCATAATATGTATGGTTACAGCGGTATGCATTAAGGAGCGAATAGGAGTATTAAGGCAGTGAATCAATCTGTCTGTGATCTTAAGGACTGGCATTCGAACATCTAGAAGTCAAGCCCTAGGTGGGCTAAATCAGATTGCATCTAGAAGGGTTTCAAAGACAACATCAAGAGCAGATCTGAACTTCATAACCGGGTATGATCTGAACTTAATTGAAGTTTACTTTTCATCATCCTGTGCTTAGTTTTGCTTGATCTCTATAGATTGATCACATTCCTTGGTAGAATCTGAAATAAACTAACAAGAGGTAGAGCTTGAGGATTTAGTCCTCGAGTTTGTTGTGTCTGCGCCTCTTTGCTTGGCATGACAGGCTATGGCTTAACTTCCATCTTGGATGCAGATGCTGCTGGCACTGGCAATGACTCCTCATTATACTCAATGTCATCCAATGTGAATCCAAATCCAGCCCCCTTCTCCATAGCCTGCCTCTCCAAATCATAGATGTCATCCTCGACAAACAATGAGGGATGCTCCTGCACTGTCCAATCACTGTAAGGACCTATATGATCTAAATCAGTTGGACCACCAGATATTTCCTCTACCTTCTTTGGGTGCAATTGAAGATTATATTGCACAAAGACAAGGTCACTGAGACATTTCTGAGCTAACTTATTCCTCTTCTTTGTGTGGATGGCTTCGAACAAGCTCCAATTGGATTTACAATTGGATGACCGATGAACTACAAATCTTCACTCATTGGCGCAAATTTGCTACATATGACCTTGTTGAAGGTTGGGAAGGTGTTTTTTCATTAAATTAGAATGACATTTTTTCATCCTAGGCATTCTATTATTTTGCTGCCAATTTTTTGGGAAAAAAATCAGGGAGTTTTTGCCAAAAACTTGATGTTGGCAGCAGTTTTGCAGATAAGAATAAATAATATATATTTTTTTAAATGGCAATGTTAAGGATTGTAGTTCTCGGGTAGTTGTTAGTTGTCGGCAGTTGGCGCTCTTAACCAACTGCTGAGTGCTATATTTTTGGTTTGTATCAGGAACCGGGTGACTAATGTTGTACGTATTACATGTTGATAATAAAGCTATATCTTTCTACCATATTGATGTGTTGCTCCTAAATTATTGTATTGAATATGTTTATTGTTATATTTTTGTTTACTCTATGCTAAAGCATTCACTGTTGGGAGTAAACATTTTGACATCGTTCCTTGTTCAAACTTGGAGATTTGATTCAATGACAATAGGCAGGATGGCAGAGTAATGGGCCGACTATTTGAACAAGTGCTAGTAAATGAAAAGTGATGAGGAAGAAACACCGGAGGATCGGTTGACGCAAGACTTGGTATACTTGTTGGAAGTTTTGGTCGATCAACACGTGCAGATGGAAGCTCGAGAGCGAGCGGCCTTGAGGGCTCGATACACAATGAACTCACAATGAACCATGCAGTCTCTGAGCTTGGGAGAACTCCATGGTTTTTGGCACAAAATTTTATTGAATTACAAGACTAGCATGAGGAAAGGAACCGAGAGCAATGTCTGCAGCAAATACTGTAATGATATGAAGAAAGGACCCATAGGGAGGAAGAAGAGCGAATACCAACAGATGTTGTACCCCTAGCAATTAATGCCCCTACGACCAAATAAGGATCAACATACCAAATACACTTGAGAGGAGGGAGGAGCAGTAAGGAGATCTCTTTGTCTGAAAGAGAAAAGTGAGAGGAGACAGTGATTATGAGAAATCGTCGAAGGCTCAAAGAGTCAGACAAGAAATAGGAGTCAAAGTGTCAGTCAAAGCCGTAGTCAGCAGAGGGAAAGAAAGTGTATGCCGAGTGAGTTGGAAGAGGTTGCCACAAACCTGCCACTCTTCGATGATGAAGTAGATCTTGCCAACCAGGCAAGTAGCCAAACCGCACTCTTGCTTCAAGTGAAGACCCTGCGTCTATAGACAGTACTGTTGACTGGGCTTTTGTCCACGGGCCAACAAAGTCAAGATGTGTCAGGTGTGTTTGCCAGCCAACTCCGCCTAAAAGAGAGGAAAGAACTGGGATTCTTATCCTCCCAAGCACCTAGATGTCGGGTGATGACAGTGTTGGATTAACTTAGTCGGACACGCAACTATTTGTTCAAGGGGCTTGCTAGTTGTTGAGAAGGCTTTGAAACTTAGATTCCTGAAAGAGAGCGTCGGAATAGATTTAAAAAGAAACAACAAAAGATAGGATAGGGTTAGTGAATAATCAGAATCTACCTATAATCACCATCATTTCACTCCATCAACTTCACTCTAGACAATATACTAAACCAATAACATACATGATCATCAATTAGTATATGCTAAAGAAGCCAAATCCATCTCATGTCAGAAACACAGATAACACTTAACACATAAAACATTTGAACATTCTAGAGTAAAGGACAACATAAAATGAAAATGATACACATTTTACCCATAACCAAAGTACACTCAAAATAGCTAGATCAACTAGTATTCTTTGCTTTGATTAAAGATAATATACTCCAGCCATCACTAGTTCAAATAGACCACTCCAAGGGAGCATAAAGATCATACTAACACTAGGGAGAGAGAGGTCAAAAAGCTAAACTGGTCTATTACTTCTTATGGTGCCTCAAAATTATCAACTTTGTAGACCCTAACAATGGCCCAAAATGATACATTTATAGGGATTTACCCTTGTACAGTCATCTACAATTATTTTACAAATATTTACAAATCTCCAAAAAGGAGAGAGAAGAAGAAAGGGAACCAGAGGTTCAAATCCTGAGAAAGTGTATTGCTAGCGCACAAGTACATTGTACTATGCACATCTTTTGAACCTAGGACTTGCCTCGTTAATATCAGATCAGCGGTGTGTCCCCTCGCCATCTGCTTGTACTCGGTCTTAAATGCAAGAACAATGCTCAATCCTCAAGGTAAATAATGTCTACGTAACACCCATCCGGCCTCTATACCTGTACCTTCTCTGACACGGGCATCGTTTTCACTATAGGGGTATAAATGTAAGTGGTTGAATGTCAGTGCAGACAGGTCAGTCCTGATGACAACAACTGATAGAATAAAAGAATGGAAGAATAAAGTATGTCGGAGTATGGGACAATGTGGGGATCTGGAATCCCGAAGGCCCTTTGGATTTGAAGAATAAAGAATGGGATCGTGCGGGTCAATCACCCCAGGGTGGCTGCTTTGTAGCGCTCCAACCCTTTGACGCACTCATTTATGGATTCTTCATCCGGCTTCTTGACAGATTGTGTTAAGGTTTTTAGGATCATTGCAAATGTAATAGCACTATCTCATTGTATGTGTTTTCCAAATGCAACAATCTCTTGCATTTATATTGAGAATCAGCCAAGAAGAGACATGTCCCTTCACGGGACATGTCTATTCATTATTATGTAATTAATATAATGATAACTATGATTATATATATACATATATATAATATCTCTTTAGTATTATATTAATTTCTCTAATATTTACATAATAATAGTATATATACATATCTTCACTAGTATTGACTCATTGTTTATCTGACAGAAGCTACAAAACAACAACACTCCCTCTTAGCCAGGGAAGATTAAACATATGATTAGGATAAGAAGATATCATTTACTGTGTATACCAGAGATATGGTCCGACTAGGAATATCAAGTCGCATGATATTCACCTAAACTCATAGATTCATAAGACCATGATCTCATGATATTAGGAGTAATAGACATAGAATATCAAGTCACATGATATTCAACATGTACTTAGAGTACTGGCCTACTAACATCAAGTCTCATGATGTCCACCAGGTACTCAACAAATATTTTAGATATTACCTCAATAAGATATCAGAGATATGGTCTGACCAAGAATATCAAGTCTCATGATATTCATCATAACTCAAAAATTTCATAGGTAATGCATCCTTAAAACAAGGTATCACCTATTGTGATCTATTTCAGCCATCACACGATGTCTATCACAATAGGAGTTCAATGGTCTGTTTAAGGAACTGAATCCACCATGCAAGAAATCATCTATTGTGATATGTTTCAGCCATCACACGATATCTATCATAATAGAAGGTCAATGGTCTGTTTAAGGAACTGAATCCACCATGCAAGAAATCATCTATTGTGATCTGTTTCAGCCATCACAAGATGTCTATCACAATAGAAGGTCAAGTTATTGTAAGATCGTCACCTTTCAATAACTCATACAAATACAAATGACAATCATTTGGAAATCGTCACTTCCTCATGATTTACACAGGGGGTAGGCCCATTAAAATACTCATGATTTATTAGTATAATAATCAATTATATAAATTTTACCTCAGAAGTGTTTCACCTTCAATAGTGAACTCCCTTTCAATCAATATGATCAAAATTGTCACAAGTTGACTGAACCATTTGCTCCCTCTGAAGCTCAAGTTTATCAACTTCTTGACCTCTTTTGAAATGTCAATCTCCCTTTGCATCTAGTCTCAATCATCAATTTGTTTGCAAACATCAAATTCTTACTCCCTTGAATGCAATTATCTTGTGCTTCTATCCTTATATTGCTACGTATGTCACGCTCTTGTATGAATGAGATATCGTCGGCTGAAAGTATTGTCTTCAATCCTCTGACTTCTAGTTGTGCAATGATCCCGAAGGAGTATGTGCATCAATTGAGACGTGAGATGTTATCTCTCTACTTCTACTGACACGTCCAAATCCTTCACGCGACATAGCCTCAATGCACCCGTCGCCAATACCTTTCCCTGTGACTCCCAGAATTCATCCAAGGGATTATTGCCGCCAATGGTTACCCACGCTATGCTGGGCTCATAAACCGATCCACGCTCTGCTTCGAAGCCTTACCCAAATATGTTCCCGTCCTCAAGCAATGACAAATATGCTTTCCGTTCTCAGTGATAAATGAAATGAAAGCCCGTACCACACTTCTCGTCTTCCTTCAGCTATGTTTGCCAACTAATATTAACCGATGTTCTCCGCCAATTCCAAAGGTATGAAAGTCGCCTCCTGTCTATTCCTCTATTCACTAGGCCAGGTATTACACCGACGAAAGGATAACTTGACTTCTTACTCTGAAACAATCCACGGTTTTCACCTGTTCTTTATTCCTCAAACATGACACTTCTCAGGCTTTCTTACATTTGTAACTTGGCTCTGATACCATGTTAAGGTTTTTAGGATCATTGCAAATGTAATAGCACTATCTCATTGTATGTGTTTTCCAAATGCAACAATCTCTTGCATTTATATTGAGAATCAACCAAGAAGAGACATGTCCCTTACATGTCCCTTCACGAGACATGTCTATTCATTATTATGTAATTAATATAATGATAACTATGATTATATATATACATATATATAATATCTCTTTAGTATTATATTAATTTCTCTAATATTTACATAATAATAGTATATATATATATATATATATTTAAGTATATATACACATCATATATATACTAAATATATATATATATACATATCTTCACTAGTATTGACTCATATTGTTTATCTGACAAAAGCTACAAAACAACAACAGATTGCACTCGGAACTTGGCCTCTTTCAAGGCCACATCCGCTCGGTTTGAGTGTTCCCTCATCTTTATGAGGGTTGTCAAAGCCTCACGTGTTGCTAAAATTAATTTTGTACACTCATCCATGACCTGCTTCTCAAAACTGTGGGAGGAACCAAATTTCTCCTCCATCTGCTCCTCGAAACGGGCCATCAAAGAATAAAAAATGGTAAACTCATCTATACTGCTTGAGTGGGAACCTATGGTCTCATGTATATACATTGAAAACCATGCAGCATACTTTTGTACTAATGATGGGAAATGGGTGACCGACTTCCATGCTACACTCGTGACATATGTCCGGAAATCAAGCTTCCAAAGACTAATATCTATAAAACTTACATCCTCGTTTCTGAGAATGTTGGCCGCCACCAGTTCATCTTCGCCAAGGGCATGTATCTTCTTCAAATTGTTCATTTGCTTCTCATGTCCGGTGATGTCAGTGTCCCATACACCTACTTCATTGCGGACTAGTTGCCTAATTCGTGTTACTTCAAAATAATAATTAATGGACTTGGAGAGGAAGACCCAAAACTTTTCCACTTGCTTGGAGATCCATTGGTCCATAATTGTAGCTTTTCTCTTCATCTTATGCAAAGAATCCATCTCTTCCCGTGGGATGAATGTTGAGTGGATGCGTCAAGAGCTTCGAAGGAGATGGGAGATGCTAACTCCTACAAAACTTCCTCGCAATGGGCCAATTTGGCCTGCAATATTTCCTTTGTTTTTTACTCTCTCGATCCTCTTGCGCATAGTGTTGGTGGCATCATCAAGGTTATTGGGTTCTCCCCGCTTAGTCTGTTTCCCCAGGTTGACCTGAGTAGTCTAGTAATCCACAGGGGTGACCTTTGATTAGTCTTTATCCATTGGTGCCATGGCAACCTCACCCACCGTTTCTCCTTGTTCATTCCTCCTGGTGCCAAAAACATTTCTTGTTGTCTTCGCCTTCCTCTGAGGCACAAAACCAGCCTTGATATCCCATTGAGAGACCTTTTGGTGCTCCAAGGGCTGTTTTCATTTGAAAACGAACTCCAACCACTAGGTTGGAGCTAGGGCATTTAGCTCTACTGTTGTAGTGTCTTGGGAGGCAAACGTTGTTCCTCCTGCTACTTCATTTTCTCCGAGAGGAGGGTTCCTGGGAGTCTGTCACTAGCTGTTGAGGAGTCTGGTTGTTAGGTTGCATGTTTACGGTTGTCCTTGCGAGTCCCATTTCCGCCTGTTGCTCCATTCTCTATTTTTCTTGTTCCTCATGTTGTTTTCGAAGCTCCTCTTTCTTTGCGAGCTCTTCTCCAATTCTCTTCTCTGCAGCCTCAGTGGCTCTCTGGCAAGCATCATCCTGTTGTTTTCTTTCTATTTCCTATTTCATGAGGGCCTCCTTCTCAATCGCCTTCTTTTCTTCCTTGAGGTGTGCTTCATTTTCTTGAGCCTCCTATTCCTTTTGGACGTGCTCCTCTTCCTATTTCTTTTTCTCCACTTCTTCTACTTCTTGGAAGAGGGCAGCCTATTCCTTCAGAGTGAGCATCATACTTATATCTTTGTGCTCTGGAGGGTCGAGCTCTGTATCACCTTGAGCATCCTGTAAGGCCGGCTCCTCGATGGATGGAACTTTCTATTGCGGAGGAGCCTAGGTGTCCGGGGTCCCTGTGTTTGTCTTTCTTGGAGCAGGTCTGGCTCTAGAGATCTTCATCCGAGAGCGGATGAGGGGAATGTCATCATAGAACATGATTCCCTTGTTGTCCTCACAGACATTTAGTGGAACTATCTAGGCTGGGACGATGGAGCTTCACTAGTTGGGGTGGTCGTTAAGGGAACTGATCCACTGGGAACATTTTCTTTTGGGGTGTCTGTGCCAATTGTTGTTCTTGGTGGGGCAACAGACACCAGGGGCATGACAGAAAGTCCAAATGTTAGCGCATGTTCAGCGATGGATGCAAGTTTTTTGGCTTGGTGCATCTTCCTCCCCAACTCTTGCATTACTTTTGGTCCAGAAGTGCCTTCTAGCGGATCCGCCTACTTGGAGGATATACCTCCTTTACTCGTCTCTTTTCTCCTCTTGTATTTCCTCGAAAACAACTTGTGTTGTGTCTTGGACTTTTGCAAGCTCTAGGGGAGATGGAGGTCAAACACCTCGTGGCTACGAGAAATCACTTCTGTAGTGAGAGCCATTATGTCTAATTCTTCTGGCTCGTCCCATTGAAGTGTAGGGAGACACTTGTGACCTATTCCTGCAGCCTCATAGGTCGGGTCAAAATTTCCTCTTCATATACAAAATCCTTTGAAACATCCCGAAGTTTGACATCCCTCATTTGGGGGCGTTCATCCCATGGTACTGACGTCGCCGCCTGTCAAAATCGTCCTACAGATCCACCTAAAAATCTTTGATGTCGGGCTTATGCGCAGTGTAGGCATTGGGAATAATGACCTTTATTTTTCTCTTTGGGTCATAAGGATCCTACTCATATTTAAACCCCCGAAGGTCTAAGCTCTTCAACTCAAAATGCTTCCTTAGTAACGACAGTAGAGACACACTTGTAGTAGTCGAGGGAGAAGGGAAATCCAAATCCAAGCTTATATTTTAGGTTATCAGTGCTTGCGCCTCCAAGATTTGTGAAAAAAGTTCCAACAAAATTATTCTATCTGTACAATGCCAAGGAAAGAGAGGCTTCCTAGTAAAACCAACTACTCTCAAATTTGTACATGTCCGGAATTGGGTAAACCAACACCCCTACTTATCTACAAGCGCTATAGCATCCTTAGAGAAATGGAGTCTAACGTCTCTTGTTAACTTGTTTATCCTGTCAAAAATGAAGGCGTCGTTGACACGGTAAAAGTTTTTGTGAATTGATAAAAATGTAGGTGAGAGTAGAACTCCCAGGGGAAGGCAATATGCGGATCATCTCCACAAAACCCCTGGGTTTGAGAGCCTGCCTGATGATGTTTCAGTCTAGCCACGGACTAGATGACATAAGATGCCATATAAAATTGTCGAGAATCCACAATGCTGAGGAGCTGCTTGTGGAGCTCATTGGAGATGATCTGTGCCCAATCAAAATACACAGATCTACTACATATGATAGCTATGAAATAGTACATCCAAGCCTAGTAGTACTTCGCATCCGGCTTCCTGAAGATGAGGCATAGCATTGTGATGATGGCCTAGATGGGTGGGAGGAAGTCGAAACATAGGATTGTGTCGAAGATTTTGGTTCCATCCTTCCGTGGGTGAATGAGCTAATTCTCATTCAAAAAGCTTTTGTACATTGCCTCCTGCGCGTACTGGACTAGTGCCTTGGACTACATCTATGACTATGGATGTGTCTCTCTTAGAGGCAAAGGAGGACGTGGACTGCATCTGGAGTGAAATTGGCGATTTCTTTGTTCTCCGCATTCATGCACTTCCTCGTGGCATCAAAGTAGTGATTGGCAATGGTGAGTACCAACTTCGGGGAATGGGATGATTGGGGGAAGAGAGTTGCGCGCAGGAGTGCGGAGACATGCAACTCTTGATAGAAACGGGACCTTGTTGTGGTTCCCATGACACTCAAATCAACATCCCTAATGTCAGTGTCCGTAACATTTTGAACTTTACTCTCCAACTTGGAGATCTTGAGCTTTTTGCAATACACATCGTTATTCCTAACTGGATACTGAGAGGTGGGGTGAATCAGTAAATACTATTTCTATCTCAATTAAACCTTGTATAAAGATTCTTGCAGAATAAACAAAATGAAATTAACCATTCATAAACAGAAATAGAAATACTCATATCAACATAGCATATGTACGTGGAAACCCTCGGTTAGAAGGAAAAAACCACGGTGAGACAGAGCTCACAACTTCACTACTGCAGTAATAAAGGTGTCATGTTAAGAGCTTACAAAGCACTTGAAAGAGTGCTACTCCCCTATGCTTGTGCTTCTGCTCTTTAAGCTGAATCAGTCTATATTCTGACCTTCTCTTTCTGATCTTCTTCTAGTCATCTTCCCCTTTTTGCCCCCATAGGAAAAAGGATTTTGCTTTTAGATTACATCTGTAACTTGGTGAAGATGTCCTTGTAAACTTTCTTCGTTGTATGAAGAAAAGGATTCCATTGACTGGTGACATGTTCCAGATTTTTTTGTGCTGCTTTCAGCGATACAATTATGTTCTCCATGTCCTCTACGGTTTTGTAGTTCGGTTCCTTGATCAGATTCTCAGCTTATGTTGTAGTCCGTTGCATTAAATCATATGTTGGCGCCAGAAATAATTGAAATCCAATTAGATCTTGGATTCTCTTAGTTTTCTCTTCAAATGCCTTTCTCAAAATGAGAGCTAGGCTTGTCATTTCCCTGCTGAAATCTGTTGCAGATGTGTTCCTTATATCAAATTGGGAAGACAGAACTCTTATGTCTTCAGAAGTATTGGATGACTCCTTTGTGATATCTTGCACAAAAGTATCAAAATTTGGCGTCCTTGTCATTAGACTTCCTGCAACCTGTAACTGTTGCTGGAGTACCCTTATGTTAGTGGATACTGTGACCTTTATCTCTTCAACCTGTTTGTAAGAATTTCTATTCTCTTCTTCTCATAGTGATCAATGGCAACTGTCTCCGGATCAGTGACATATTCTCCTATTGCTTGTGCCAAAATCTCCAATTGATCAACGATAGGTTCATCTTCATCAATGTCTGCATCCGGTACAAAGTCATACAAGATGTTTGTAATGACCCTTACCAATAGGCCACTAAAAACCCCTCAAAAATGTAACTCAAAATGTAGATAGAACATTATTTTGCAATATATGAGTTCGCTGTCCCAAAATTTCAGAATAATAGATAGCAACCAAATACCATCTAAAACACTATCAATGATGTTGGAAATTGCTCAAAACCATATGCCATTCATATATCAACAATTTGCAACAATGCCATACATATTTCAACCAATAATATGATCATCAAACCCTAGGTTTGCAATATAGATAGACTGAAAAATTACAATGCCCTTTCACTTGCAAAATCCTAGCCTTCCTTTTGATACCAATAATGCCAAATGGCAAACAAGACAAGTACAATGTAAAATAGTAAAGTGCTGAAGCTATATTTTGTACTCAGCTGAAAACATACATTTCTCAAAAAATATGCCAAATGCCAAATGAGAAGTGAGGAACCTGATTGTATATGGTTGCGATAATTTTCACCAGTGTTGAAGATGCCAACACCCAAGCCAAAGTCACCCCAAATCTGAAAATGTACTTTCTTGCAGATTTTCGAAAATGTCTAAGAATTTTGAAAATTCCTTAAAAATAAATCATGGCATTTTGGGACTCCAAAATGCACCTATCTTTATCTCCTCGACGATAGAAATCCAATGCAAAAATACCCAGAATGATATGTTGAGTAATGAGGAAGCTATGAGCAAAAATGTGTTTCCAAAACCCTATCCTGAAAACTGAATTAGACTTGTAGCAAAAACTTTTTCTGACTGCTTTTTCGCTCTGCTTTTTTGGATCTGCTTTTTCGCTTTGCTTTTTCGGGTCTGCTTTTTCGCTTTGCTTTTTCGGATCTTCTTTTTCGAACTGCTTTTTCGAATCTGCTTTTTCGCTTTGCTTTTTCGGATCTGCTTTTTTTCCTCTTGCAATCAAAAACTCAAACCCTCAAGTAAGTCTGAGGACTCCAAATAATCTCAACTTGAAATGGCTGAATACCACTTCAAAAGTGCAACCCTTCAAAGGATATTTCACCTCTTTAGTTATGCAAATCCTTAAGAAACTCCGTTCGTAAAGATCAAATGACAATCTGCACACCAAGATGGCGCCACAAATGCTCAAAGAGAAAAGTAGTGTAAACTCAAGTCATGGGATGTGCAAATGAGAGGCCAAGCACCCTATTTATTCACTTTCCTAAGAAGTCACTAAGAACTTCTAGAAACATCCATAAAATATTCTTATGAAATCCCATTATAATGCACTTTTATAAAAAGTAACTTTATAATATAAAAAGTGCAACTCAACTTAAAATTATAACATTTTGGCCCCACATAACACATTATAATAAAAATATGATAAACACCATCTCTCCAAGAGCAAATAAGACCATCCAATCCCCAAATAATCATCAGAATGACTCTCACCAAAACCATCTGCCTAAGAGAGTCCATGATAGGCAAATCCACTGAAAAATGACATGTCACTAAAGAGGGGACATGAAAATGTTCTTTACACTTGTGAGGACCATGTCTTGTTTCCTCTTTGTCAGCTCTTTTAGTTGCCTAGTTGACATTTTGCTTATGTCAACCACAGTCTCGCTAACCTTGCTCCTTTTGGCTTTTGTGTTTGCTGCAAAGGTTAACTTCCTCTTAGATAAGCATGAGCTTGGAACATCTACCTGTTCCTTTTGCCTTGGCTCCTGTACCGGTTGTTCTTGTTCAATATGTACAGTTAACTCTTGTTCCTGTTTGTTCTGTTGTTCTTGATTTCCTTCATTTCCCAGTTGTACTATCTCTTCCGGTATTACTACCTCTTCCGATTGTACCAACTCTTATACTGGTCTTTCTACTTCTTGTTGTACTTCCCCTTCCGGTAGTACCTCTACTTCTAGTCGTGCATCTTCTTCTTCTTGTTCTTGCTCTTTTGGTGGGGCTTCCTCTTTGTGCTGCTCTTCAGCTGTATGTAGCTCACCCACAACAATTTCTTCTTCACCAGTTGTATTGTCAGTAGTCATCTTGACCGATGACTCTCCCAGTACTTGTTCCTCTAGTAGAACTTGTTCTTCCAGATTCACCTATTCACCGGATGTGAATTGTTCCTTAGGAACATCCTGCTCGCTTATTATTGGATTTTCACGAGCAGTGAATTGAACTGGTGGTTCCAATACTGTTTCAGGTTGATCCTGTGGACCTATTGCTTTGAGAACACTAAAATCAGATTGTTGTCAGAACTCAAGTGTCTCGTGATAGACTTCTTTTTCATAACCATTTACTATCTTGGCAACTTTGTTCTTTGTATCTAGATTCATGGATACCTCCCTCCATAAGAAGTTTAATAGTTTCTTCACTGAGACCAAGTTGTACCTATGACAGTGTCTCCTTAACATTTCTATTGTTTGTACCCAGTGTGGTTCTCCATTTGTTCATAAGTCTAGTATTCAGTTCAGAAGGAAATTTTGACCTATAGTCTCTAGGACTTCTGTTGAAATCCAAGAAGGTTTCCAACAGAGCCACTATTACTGCTTGTTTATCTTCCTCCTAACACACTTGACCATTTCACCACATTGGCTACTTCTCCAAAATCCATTACTTCATCTACAATATCATTTACAGTCATTCTACGAGCTTTACCTTTTTCTGGAGATACCAGTATGGTTGGTGGAGCCAGATCGCCACCTTTGTCGTCAATGATATCGACGATAACTGGTACAGTTGGTACTATTGCTCCTAGAATCCCTTTGCCTTTACCGGTATCTTGGACCAGTGGCTGTATCGTTTGCTGGCACGTTACTTTTGCCTGATGTTGTCGTTGAAGAAGTTTGGTCCAGATAGCAACACCTTCTCCATGAACCTTGTCAACATCTCCGATAAGTACTTGACTTATCCTTCTCTTTATCAGGAAACTTTCCTTGTGTAGGTCTGCTTGCTGTGTTGCTTCTTCTAGATTTAGATGATTTTGCACCTCAAGTAAAGCTCTAATTCTCAACTCCTTTTCTTTTTCTATTGAAGCTTTCCATCTTGCTTCCAGAATCTCTTGAAGATCAGTCGGTAGAGTATTATGAAGTTTAGTCGAGGTTAGCTTGAACTTATGAATACAATAGACTACCGCTTCTTCTATCTTCCTCCGGTCTTCTTCGGTAGCATGATTATACTTGCTTTCAATTGTCCCCATTCCACCTGTTTTTTTTCATTCCTTTTACATATTCATCTATTGTAGGTTTTTTTGCTCTCGGTGCATCTTCCTTCACCGGTTTGACAGATTTCCTCTTGCGGAGCAGAGGAGTTGGGTCTTCAGTTTCTGTTCCTTCTGTTTCTTCCCCTTGACCGTTGGTCGCTTGTTGTGCTCTCTTCCTTTGAACTTTGGGTTGATCTGCTACTGGTTTCTTCTTAGCTGTAGGGGTCCTCTTCACATATACATTTTTAGTTGGTGCCTTTTTCTTCACATTCTCCTGAATCTCTTCAAAGGTCCCAAACTGGTAAGCCGACAAGTCCAAATCACTATCTTGCAGGGCATTTGCATATGCCTTGGCTGTTTATGCAGAGATTTCATACCCCGGTTCTAGAGCATACCCGGTTCGTGGTTCTACTGCCTGAATGATGCGGTGATCGGTGGAGACTAGGAAACACACCTCGTCTCTGTAGGAGTCAACAATAGTTGAGGGGACTCTTTCCCTAGCGTGCATTCTCAGTTGGAATGCCTCAAAGTAGTCAGTCATGACTTTACTGAACTGGTTTCCCAGTTGGTTGGCCATATCACTAATCTGGATCATGACTGGTCGATCGGTTCCCCAAGTCACCTTGCCTATTCCCGAAAAGAAGTTAGAATAGTAAAAGAACAGGCATACCAATAGGGTTCCATATTTCAGGAACTTCTTGATGATACCGAGCTTCTTCAAATTCTCGAAAATCTATTCTCAAAGCATTGCGCAAAGATCATACTGTGCGTTGTCGTGCATGATTTGGTGAGCGGCGTGAATGGCTCCTCCCGGCACCCTATTCAAGTTGCTTGACTGATAGATTTTGTAACCTATCACTGCAAATGCGAACCTAACTCCCTCATCTTCAATATCATTGACGATCATCAACCGACTAACAGATTTAGATTTTGTCAATTTAGCGACCACGGCATTGGAGATGGTTCTAAGGGTGAGGGGTTCCCCTTTGTTGCTGTACCCGGTCACTCTATGCAAGTCCTCCTTGGTGATTTGAGTGCATGCTCCTTTAGCAAGCCAGAAGCCAGGTTCATACACACGACTGAGAACCAGTCGTATCCAATCCGGTCGAAACACGATTGGATAGCAAACTCCATTTATCAACCCTGAGGATACCAGCTTCGCGTATTTGTCCTGAAGCTTTCTGTCAGTGCACAACGAGAGGTACTCGCTTTGGATGAAAGTTTCACCCAATTCTTCTTCTTTCACATGTATGAAAGCGGTGACATCTTCAGTCATTAGAACTCCATCTGGCACAAATGATAGTGCATCGGAAATGTCGTTTTCCTTGTACTGAACTGCCATGATGTCGTAGACAGGTCGGTCGAATTGACCTTGAATCAACTTGGCGATAGATGATGATGATGCCATTGTTATCAACCGGTTAACACAGAAAATCGCTTGATCTGTTTTACAGAGATAACTTATCAATGATCAAAGCACGAGAATATTACTCAAGCATAAGAAATTATAAATCACAAATCGCGAAGTAAAAGAAAATGAGTAATCCTCCTTCCTTTATATAGATTTAGGGCATAACGGTAATTACCAAATGGTAACTATTTGTTAACAGCTATGGCATTAATTACCTTACCTAACCTTTCTTTGCTTTTTCGCCAACTTGTATTCAAGCTTTTACCTGTTTGAACAAACCCCGGTTGATCAACACTCACCTGTCCGGTTATACTTACTGACTGAGTGAGTTTGTCACTCACCAGTCCTACCGGGAACAGTAGACGGGCTACCGGTTCCCTCTAAGCCTTTTAGGCTTAGTTTGTTGAAGAGATATCACCATCAACAGACGATGATCTTTCCTCTGTCTTCTCCTCAGTGGAGCTCTTTGATTCCTTTTTGAATCAAATCTTCTTGACTTCTTTCTCGGTCTCTTTTCCCTTGTTGTCCTTCTGATTGGGAGACAAGGTCTTCTTCACCGGTTTGACCGATCCTCTTCTTTTGTTCATTAGCCGATTCCTACAATCTTTGGCCAAGTGTCCAACTTTGTTGCACGTGTAACAGACTATCCCGGTTCCCTTCCATGGATTTACCCTTCTCTTGTTAGGTGAATGACACCAGGACTCATTACGGCTATGCATGCCACAGTAAGCACAATTGGTTGTGCTCTGGTTCTCATTCCTCTTTGGGAATATCGGTCTCGGTGGGGATCTGAATGCCATTGTTTTGGATTTGCATTCATCAACCTTGTGTCCAAATTTGTTGCATGTGTAGCAATAGCCCTTGAAGCTTCCCTTGCTTCCACTGGACACACTGTTGGGACGAGACCTACATTCAGAGGTTTTGTGGCCATACTTGTAACAGTTTTTGCAATAACTGTTAGTTGGCTTTACCGGTGCATTTCTGCAGTAACTTGTTTTATGGCCCGGTTTGCCACAGTGATTGCAAGAAGTGTTGAAGATCTTTTTACCCTTTTGTTCTAGCGGTTTCTTCTTTTCCTTCTTGCCTTTCTTGACTCCAGATGACTGACCAATTTCCTTGGTGCTTTGACCGGTGAGCCCAAGTCCCGTGGGATCCTTGTGCTTTCTTTGAGCTTTCAGTTGCTCATCAAGCTTTTCAAAACTTTCGTTGTATCTTTTGAGTGTCTCATTTCTTTCCTCGAGTTCTTTTATTTGTCGCTTTAGTTAATACAGTTCAATTGCTAGCCTCTTGCATGCATCATCTTTATCATGCCAATTCTTTTGCATTTTTGCATTTTCTTGAGTGACTATTTGAATGTCTTCTTGAAGTTGCGGAACGACAAGATCACTTTCTCTTACTGCTCATTCTGCCAGATTTCTTGCTCTCTCAGAGGCTGCTAGAGATTTCATTGCCATGTTTCTTTTATCTTCATCTTTCCTCTTTTTCTCAATTAATTCAGTCATCCTTAGGGCATTATCTTCCTGCTCCCTTTTCAGGTTGGAGATCTGATCGGTTAGGATCTGATTCTTCTCCATAAGCTCAGAGACTGCCTCCTCAGCTTCATCTGATCCACTTTGCTGAGAGAGTTCCTCAATCGTTTCATTGCTCTCATTTAACTGCAAAGCCAACTCCTTTCTTTTAGCGAGGGATCTTCTCAGCCTACTCTCAAGAGAGGCAATGATGTCATTGGCTTCCTCAAGCTGCTTCTGATACTTGTAACCCTCCATGATCTTTTTCTCAAGCGGTTAAGCTTTATATCTTTGAGAACCTAGTGCTCTAATACCAATTGTTATTCCTAACCGGTTACTGAGAGGGGGGGTGAATCAATAAATACTATTTCTATCTCAATTAAACCTTGTATAAAGATTCTTGCAAAATAAATAGAATGTAATTAACCATTCATAAACAGAAATAGAAATACTCAGATCAACACAACATATGTACGTGGAAACCCTCGATTAGAAGGAAAAAACACAGTGAGACAGAGCTCACAACTTCACTATTGCAGTAATAAGGGTGCCCTATTAAGAGCTTACAAAGCACTTGTAAGAGTGCTACCCGTTAAAGGGATTTGGTAGAAGATCGGTTAAGATCTTAACTCTGCTAGGAATCGCCTTGTTAAAGGACTTTCAACACCAATTAAGATGCTACCCGATTAAGGGATTTATTCAACGAACCTATTAGGTTCACCCTGATAGAGGTATTTGAATATGCTTTAACAATATAAAAGCAATGATCTGAATTGACACTTTCTGTCTGATTAGATCATACCTGTTATCCTTTCTGCTTTGCTTGGTTGTTGAACCTCTTTGCCTTTCACCTCTTGTGACCGTAGCTTCTCTCAAAAGATATCTCTCTCCTACTCTGTATTTTCAACAACTCTTTTATGTCCTATGACCTATATTTATAAGAAATTAATCTTAATAATAGCTCAACTCATAGTTCGGCCAAGCTGTAAACTCACCCATAAATCATGCAGCAAAAAAGTTTTGCGAGATAATCTTGAGTTTACCTTGAAACATACGTGTAGAAATAAAACAAAATCTTGTTAAAAAAGCTAACTCCAATTCTAAACGGTGGATACTCCCTATTATCCGGTTTTAACTCAAACAGCTCCGTATAATCCGGTGCGAATTATTATGCAGTCGACCGGTATCACTCTTATACCCGATTGTCCATACATCCCCTATATGTACTATAAGACTGGTTGTCTATGTACTCTTTTTGATCTACCGGTACATATCCTCTGTTCGGTCAACTGGTTCGCCAGTGGGATTGATGTTTGCTTTACACTTATCCAATGACAACTTAAATATGCCAAACATATTTCATTGTTGTTGGGGTCTTGTCAATGAGCAACTCCATCTTAGTCTTCTTGCAAGGGGGAGGCAAGAGTGCTAGCTCCAGATTTGCCTTAGGCGCTTGCGCTGGGGCTGCCATCATATCAACATGTGTCCTGCAAAAAGCAACAAGACTTTATTCAATATCACATATAACATTCTATTTCTATATACAAACACTTCGAGGACCAAGGTCCGGACATCCTGAGATTAGCTTTCCTTAAGAATAAGGGATGGTCAAGGAGGGATCCTCAAAGTTTGAAGACACTCCATGGTTTAGACATCAAACTATGAGGGAGAAGGACCGGGGAAATTGGATCGAGGATCTAGGAAAGTCCCTCCTTGGTGGGATAAGGTAGACCAGAGGTAAGCGTTCTAGATACGGAGGTCTGATACCCATTAAGCATTAGTCCCTTCTACTTTGAAACATGATCTCGACCAAGGGTTGGTTCTCACGTGAGGGACTTCGGAAAGGGAGGTCCAAAGGTCTGGACTCAAATATATAGGAACTTGAGAATTCAAATTTGGGGACCAGCATGACAAGACCCCTGGGCCAAAAGCTCTAGAGGCTAACAAAATGATGACACATTTCGAACCAAAATCAATGAAAAATAGCAAAGATGCACCAGAAGGATGGCTCAGCTCATGAAGTACACTTACAAAGGGGAACTTCACTTAGGGCATAGAAAATCCCTAGTGATTAATGCATTTTATCTAGCACTTAGAAGTGTACTTCAATTTGTCATTGTACGACATAGGGCAAATGGGAAGAACACCCAAAAAGCCCTAAATCGACGAATTCTGCAAAATTCTTATACCAAAACATGCTACATTGTAATCTCAGGGCACAAGGAAGCTCAAAAACACAAAATTGAATAACCCTAACACAACTACGGCACAAATTTCACTTATTCTTAAGCTTAGAACGAGACCCCTAAACTACGAAACAAAAAAGAAACGAAAACAAAACAAAGAACACAAAAAGAGCAAGCAAAAACTCCAAGAAAGCAATAAAGAAATCTCTACCTGCTTGAAATTTGCTTGAGAAAACACGAAAATCCACCTTAAAGCACCCAAGAATGCGACAACGGTCTCAAGAAAATCCACAATTTAGGTCTTTGGAAGCTTCGTCCAACTCAGAGCTCCCAATTTGCTTTCTATCTCTTGGTAATTTCAAAATGAGCTACAAAAGATCTTTTATAACATGTCGGGGTAAGTGCATTAAATGCACCCTATCCTTGGTTGCTGGCAGGTGACGTTCCCCGCTCCAGAGGTTGAGACTCCTACATCCAAACACTACAAAGAGTCAATGGACACCAAGAACATTATGAAACCTCGAGGTTTGAGGATACAACCCAAAACAAGGCAAAAAAGGGGAAAGACTTTGGAGTCTCGGACTTTTAGGCACTGAAACAGAAACAAAGCAAAGCAAAAAGAGAAGCAAAAGGAAAGAGGGAAAAAAGGGGGACCCAACATTTTGCCGAAAAAAATGTGGGGATGGGTATGCAAGGCATAACAAGTACCAGCAACATGTCCGTACAGTTGGTACATGACAAAGAGGAAGAAGGGAACCTCCTTACCGAAGATGCTGAAATCTTTTAAATCAATTGGCACCTTATCAAGAACTTGTCCCTTGTGGAGGACCCAAGAATAGGAGGGCTTGAGCCAAAGACTCTGAGGAGGAGATTGTACAAAAGCAAGGAAGTTGGCCAAAGTGTAGAAGACGCAAAAGGTGGATGTGTGGAAATCTCAGACATGGCCGAAAGCACAAGAATGTGAACGAGAGCAAAATGGTGCATTTTGGTTGAATACACATGGTATCTACCCAACCAAGGAAATGGTGAACACCTCAGAGAAGCAAAAACTCCCTAAATTCATAGGAGACAGATCAAAGGATCTCATACGCAATTGCAAGACTTGTGTAACAATATGGGAGGCTAATGGCAAGGACGACTGTGATTACTGGTTGAAGGTATTCCCTGCCACACTACAGGGAATTGCCATTGACTAATATACAGACCTACCAAATGAAAGCAAGGCAATATGGAATGACCTCAAGAAGGCATTTTAGGAAGAGTTTAAACTGCCGAGAGACAACAATGAAATTGTCGCAAAACTTAGAATACAAAGAAAGGGAAGAATAAGAATGTATAAACATACAATTGTAGGCTCAAAGAACAGTTGAACAAGACAAAAAATGAACGAGTCGACAACTTGAAGAAGCGGTGCTTCATTGAGGGATTAATTCCCTCCTGAGAAGAAAAATGAAGGTAGTACCCTTGACCTCGTAGGCCGATGCTGACATAGAGAGAGATAGTAAGATATCGCAGGGAAAGAAGGTTAGTGACAATGATAGTACGACAAAAGCAGTGACTGAAAATCTAAAATAGTACAGGCCCTACAAAAGGATATGAAATGATAATCGATTGATATTCAATAAGTTAATTTGTAATGTCCCCATTTTGAGCGGGCATCAAAGTTAATGGATTTAGCCTATCATTGGGTCCTTGTAGGCTAATACTAGTAATAAGAGAACCCTATTCTAGAGTTTTTGGCTCTTCAAAGGATAGTTGTTGGTGTTTTTCATTTCCAAATCTTTCATGTGTTATGAGGCATTGATATTTAGAGGTCTTTGGTTTCGTTTTGAGGGACTTACCATTTATAGTAAGTCTGTGGTGTTAGAGAGGGACCCTTACTATTTTTAGTAAGGCAGGTGGATGCATAGTGGATGAAGTGGTTGACTCCTTGGTTCAGACGGCTCACCAAAATAATGAGTATTTAAAGAGATATTAATATTTTAATGGCCTTTAATGATGTTTAAATATTTAAGTTATATTATAAAGTTATAAATTGACTTTATAATAAAGTGGGGCCAAATGACATAGTCATGTGCATTAAATGTCTATTTAATAAAATTACATTTTGGCACCTAGTTGGAGGGAATTATAATTAAATATTATAATTCAAATGTATGCAACAAAAGCTAATTCATTTAAGTTATGTGAGGAGTGCGGGAGAAGCTACTTGGTCGATTTGTGAAGGGGAAATATAAAAGCCAAACAAAGGGAATTCGAAGGATATCTCATGCATTGGATAATCTTGTTTTGCGTGGAGAGGAGATTGAAACAAGGGTTTTAGAACTACAGCTTGAGGAATTGTAAATTCTTCACGGTCTGCAACACTTTGAGCCGGTGCAATATTCCAATGAATTGTGCAACCAGTGATGGCTTTATACAAAAGCCATGATTGAGCTAATTGGTGGTGAAAGTGAAGATATGGATCCATAGATATTTCAGAGATTGTTAGCAAGCGTAGAAATCAGTCAGCATTACTATTTTCCCAACCATTAAAGTCAGCATATGAGACTAATAAGGCAGCTGTAGGTCACATAGAAGCCACATGAGACAAGAAAGGTTATCATAGGTGATTGCTAGGGCTGCATTTGGAAGCCTAGAGGCCCAATTTGACTAGAAAGTACCTCCATTCCATGTTTGCATGCATTGGCGTCAGGTTGCAGTTAATTTCTGACAGCTGCAATTCATCTTTGGGCTCCCTTATGCCCACAATATCATTCCAGGTTTCTTTAGACTGCAATAAAATCGTTGCTTAAGGCATAGATGTTCATTGTATTTAGTTCTTTACTTGAATTGATGTTAGAAGAGATTAATGTGTATAGTTTGATTCAGAGATCATTTGCTAAGAGTTTATGTTAATGTTATTTGCTGGGTTCTGATTTGCATTCAATAAATTGTAATTGCTAATGTTGGCACATCAATAAGGAGGGATAAGTTAAACACCAAATGTTTGAAGTAATGTTCATATCTATACTGCTCATAATCAGCATATTAATTTCATGACAAGTGTATGACGAAATGTCAATTAGCTATAGGTGTTGATTTGCACTAGTGTAAGTCATTAATCTACATTTGGGAGGTACAAAAAGGTCTTGTGTTGCATCCTTGGCATATGTATAGTTCCTTAGTATTCATTTCCCAGCATTTTAGCACCATTTGCAATAATCAAGACAAAACAAACTAACTGAAACAAAGAGCAGCAAGTTCAGACTTTGCGAGACAAGTGTTTGACAATATTCCTAGACTCAAATTTGCACCAGGAATAGCAGGTAATATTACAGTGGTGAAGTTAAAACCGGTTGGGTTCTTACATAATTACAAAGGAGACGAAGGATCCTTAGATAAGGAAATACAAAGATGATGTTTCTTAAAGAAACAATCATTAATTGAGAACTGAAAGAGAGTGCAAAATCTCCAAATGATATTCTGAAACATATTCCAAGAGACTGTCTAAAGAATCACTCATAGGAGAAACATCTACGTGTGCCTGACAAAAATTGACTTGCACCTGAAATGCAATTGTATCTGGTATGCCGATGTGGATGCAAAATGCAACCCTTTCCACAGCCTCCACATATCAAATAAATACCAACACACTAGGTACTTACCCTAATTAAGGCACAAAGCCCATCAATAGAAAAGAAAGAAGTAAATTTACAAACAGCAAAACATAAATATAAAACAAGTGTATCTATGATAATTCTATTCACTGTACTTAATGTTAGGTCTCAACCTCTATTCTTCTCTCTGTTTTATACACTTCATGGTAAAGAACATTTTTCAGCAAACATCCAGCAAGCTACGATTGAAGACCATCAACTTTCAGCAAGGAAAGACTCTCAACTAGCAGACAGGGTACTTATCTTGATAGGTGACTATTTACTACTTATTTGTTCAACAAAATGATGTAATATGATACTGCATGATTTTGGAATTTTGATTTACATGTAACAAAAAAGACTTGAACAATTTGAATATTAAACTTCTTTAGTAATTGGGTCATAACAAGTATTGACACATTAAGATGATAAATAATATTAACACAATAGAATGTATTTGATTTCCACTTTACTATGTATTTTGTAAAAATCTTACATTTTGAGTTTTAATTTCAACTTCTATGTTTTTAGTTTTGACATTACAGCCAGCTTGTATTCTTGGGGGTCTACATCTTATATATCCCTGAGCCCTCACAACCAATAAAGGCGGGAAGACATCAAGTGCAAGAGAAATGGCCAGATTTTTTAAAGTATATAAATGACTCGCGTACAGGGTATCATAGGTAGGTCTTCTAGTTGCACCCATCATACCTTACACAACTAATTACATGATTAATGATTTGTGTAGTACACCTAGGCACATATATTTTAGAAATGTGTATAACACAACAATGGAACTTGATTTTCTCATTTAACAAGACATGTAATTGGGACACAAATATATTTTTCAAAATGTAGCTAAAGAAATTAGTAGTACATTTTACTCTAAGAACTTCACGATCACAAAATTTCAATTCTAAAAATGCAAATATAATAAGAACTAGATCTTTCCCAGACATAAGAATAAAAATTCTTTAAACTAGATGTCACATATGTTCTGGGAAATTTACAGTTTACACTCAATAATCTGGACTTTACTTGACTGGACCTTCGAATATGAACTTGATTTTCTCATTTAACAAGACATATAATTGGGGCACAAATACATTTTTCAAAATGTAGCTAAAGATTTTAGTAGTACATTTTACTCTAAGGACTTCATGATCACATAATTTCAACTCCAAAAATGCAAATATAATAAGAATTAGATCTTTTGCAGACATAAGAACAAACATTCATTCAAACTAGATATCTCTTATGTTCTGGGAAATTTACAATATACGCTCTGTAATCTCGACTTTACTTGACTGGGCCTTCAAATATGAAATACTTACCTATACTGGAATTGCGGCTGCTCTTTGGTTTTGCAAAAGTCACAGTAGAAAAAAACAGTTTAAGCTGTGGCCCAAAGATCAACCATAATAGCCTCAGTATTTGAATATATTTACTGAAATCAAATATACAAGCAGACAATAGAATGCTTCATTTGTAGCCCAAATCAAATAGAAATATAATTGATAATAGACACATCATTCTCAACTACCTGTAAATTAAGAAATGAAAACAGCTGAGAAATCATCAATACATTCATATAGTAATGCTCCCTGGGAAAGAAATTATAACTTATAGAAGATAAAGATCAAATGCTTCAAAGAGAAGTATATTTAGCATAAAAAATTTGTGCAATGTAGTCAATCTAAAATGCTTATTTTTATGTTTCCATAATATTGTTTACCCGACTATGTATTAATTGTTTGTCAACTTTGGGTATTTGTAAGCATTAGTTGGTTAAAAGTTGTGTTCCTCTTAGCAACCATTGCGTCCTTTGAATAGATTGTGTATTGTCAAGGAAATAGTAAATCTAGTTGGATTCACTCAGATCCTTAACTGACCATCTCCACTTTTCTTCTGTAATAATGTCATGTGCAAAAGAGATATAGTTTATTCCTATATCCAGTATACATTGTCATTTCAATTATTAATTCATCTATTTATTTTAATGGGGAATGGAATGCCCTAACCTATCCTCTAGTGGGCCCCATGAGTCCTTCACTGAGAAGGACTGCCAATCTCCTCCCCGGAATACTAGGAAGAACCACTAAAAGTCTATGAAATTTTGTTATGTATGTGTCTAGAGAACCATATCGCTTAAATTGTGCCAACTCTCTAAAATGCAATTTGAGATCCTCTTGTTGAACCCTCTTGATGAGTCTGTTTGTGAACTCATTGTATGTGGTGATTAGATTGTGACCCAAGGTAACTAAACCATGGTACCACCACTTGTGTTGTGCTCTCCAAGTGCAAAATGGCAAACTTAATTGTAATATGCACCCCTGTTCTGGTCTGATTTTTTTTGTGTTTTGATTGTGTTTTGAATTGTTTTGGCAATATAAACAATAACAATAATAGTGTGCAAAAGTAAATATTGCAGCACTTTTACAGGCTCACAAAATGAACAATACTAAAAAATAACTGCTGAAAATTCCAGAATTAATTTCTGATCTGATTTTACAAAATTTATCAACTGTAAGAGCAACTCAGATCATAAAATGTTGTTATATATCTAAATTCAACATACCCATTTTTTTATTTGGTGAATAAAGATCTGCTACAACAATGACCAGCAAAAAAAATGTCCAAAAACCCTAAATGCTTCACCAAATGACTTTAAAATGGTGCAACTGAATGTTGAACTGATTTGCAGCAAGTAGTAAACACAAGAATGCTGATTTAAACCCTCACAGACCAATCTTTTGCCATAAAACCCTCACATCCAAGCTCTTGAAATGGTGCACCTCGCCTGAGGAAGTACAACCAGCATTAAGGAGGTGTGACCAACAATAAACAACAGCAAAAACCTCCAAATCAACCTCTACTGGTCAGATATTCAATAAATTTTGCAAAACTGAAATGTAGACCTTCTCTAATGAGCACAACTATGATCTTTGAATGAAATCACCAAGCAATTCTCTAGATAGTGTCTTTCAACTATGTAGATAATGTCACTTGCAATGGTTTCCATCCTCAAAAACCAGCAAGAAGAAGCAATCTCGTTCAAGAACAAAAGCATCAACAATAACAATATTCAACATGTCCAAATGAGAGCCCCAATCCTCCTTTTGTAGCTTTTTGTTGCTTTCTTGAAAAGCACCTTTTTGCTTTTCCTCTATATTTTTGCGACTATTTTTTCTGCTATTTCTCTAGGAATGTCTTTTCACTATTTTTTTGCGATTTATTTTTTCTGCTATATTTTCAATACTGTTCTTTTTCGCTATTTTTTCAGGAATGTTTTTTTCTTCTGTTCATTAAGAATCACTTCCTTTTTAATCTACCAATGTAGCATTAAATAATAAAGGCCCATCCAAAAAAATAACTCACCTTTGATTTCATATTTGGCCTCTATAATCCTTTTATTTAATAAATAAATAAAAATAAAGTTAAATATTCAATTTAAATTTATAAATCAATAACATCATTATTTAATAACTCCGGACTATATCAAATCTCATGATATACATAAAAAACCAGCTCCACCAACATCACTAAAAATAGCAACTAACTCTGTCGGTGCTCATCACTAACTAAAAATAGTAAGTATAGAAGAAAGTGTCTGAAAAAGCTCTACAAAAAGGCATTATGCTCCTTATACCTGTCTAAACAAGAAATTGCTTCTATCAACTCCTCTAGAATTTCCTAAACCCACTAATTAGCCTATGGGAATCTCATGAATGGGTTAACAGTCTCTCCATGTCTCTCCAGTCCACCGTCCCTAAAATTGCTTGTCCTCAAGCTATTCTAACTTAGCCCCAAGATCAATATGTTGACAAAACTAAAATTGTAGATGATCCCAACGTCCCAATTCAACCTCAAAGATCTATTGCACCATTTACTCCAAGCACTGGCATGTTGAACACCTATACAAGAGACCTCTTGAAACCCACCAGAAAGAAGAGCAATCCAAAACTGTCAAAATTATGTCAACTCCTCAAAGAATTGCCCTTCCAAAATCTCAATTCAACCCACCAAAGGAGGAAGCAAATCCAACTCTTAAAATTTATAATGAAAAACTAAATAGATATATAGATCCCATATATTGACTCTCAGGAAGAAGAGTCATCTTACTCTAGTCCAATTGTTAAGAATGATTTTAAAAGTGTGATTACTTATGAGCGATAAAGTATAGTATATGTCTAAAGCTAAGTTACCGATTCGGGTGCGGATTCGGATGCGGATGTGTGAAATTTTTTTTTAGGGGATGCGGATGCGTTTGGATGCATGTATATATATATATTTTAATATATATATATATATATATATATATATATATATATATATATATATATATATATATATATAATATTATTAAGGATAGTACATAAAAGTTAAGTACATCAAAATCTGAGATTGTTGTATCTGAACGATCAATAAGTTACTGTTATCACAGAGATACTACTACCATTAGACAAGTCCATATTTACATTGTGATACAAAGACAAAAATATATTAAACTGATAAGTTCACTCGACAGCTAAGTATAAAGGAAACAAGCTCCATGTAATAGCTCACTAGAATCCGAATCAGAATATTAAAAAAAAGATTAATGGTTATTAAGCACATGTTTTTTGTTTAGGAGCAAAAAAAACAGATTGAAAATGTTATTAAGCACATGTTTTAATGTGCTTTAATTTTTTTTTATCAAAAAAAAGTGTCAGTTTTGATTCTGGGCCTGCAGATGCTTGTGGAAGCTCATGGGTGCCCTGTGGATGTGCGCAGGAAGCACATCCTGGGCACCCGGATGCTCTGTTACGCATCCACAGAGCATCCGGGTGCCCAGGATGCGCTTCCTGCACGCATCCACAGGGCACCAGAATCTGCATCTGCATCCGAACGCATCTGCTTCCGAATCCAGGTCAGGATGCTGCGAATCGGTAACTGAGGTCTAAAGCTAAAAGATTTCTCTTAAATATAAACATTAACATTAGATTTATGTCTAAATGATTTCATTATTTTCCATATTTTTTGATATGTTGTTGAATACAGGTCTAACAATACATTAATTTTATTCCAATAAATCAGGTGAACCATAAATGCATTAAATGGTATACCTGGCAATACAAAAGGCTAGTATCTTTACCGCGAAAAATTTTTGCAATAAATTTTCCACCAACCCTCAGCACGTGACTAACAATTGTCAGAGCCTGCAATATGACAAGACTTCAAGTGGTGAATCATTGCAAGTAAATGAAGATTTATTGGAACCATGATATATTTTATATCCATACAAAGTACTCGAAACATAAAATATAGGTTGAGGATTTTTGTCGACCAAGGGATTTAAGCACTTTACTGACATAGAAGTAGAGTACATTTATGCACTTGACTGTTATAGGAGATTGAGGCCCTTAAAACCTTGATACATCAGGTTAGATTTCTTCTGATGAATTGTCTACGATATCTATGACATGGGTTTTCTTAGCTACATAAAGATAAACGAAATAGGTTAAGGTCAACAAACAACACTTAATCAAATGGGCAGGTCCATTATAAAGCAAAAGTTTACAAGCACAAAGACAAAAATCTAATTCCTTACACCAAAAAATATAGTACTTGGAACAAAAAAATTAGAACCTCAAATATTAAACAAGAGACAAGGGTTAATTTCCAAGCCTGTCATCATATACCTCTTGCCATTACTCCCATTTATATTAAGAAGAAGTATTTACAGAATTAAACATTGGCTCAATGAAAATATTAAATGCTGATTCAACTATAATGCTGAATGGCAAAAATGGTTAAAAATAACAACAAATTGTGTGTAAGATGAATGTAAAGACTGTGCATACAAGCAAGGAAAAAATATTCCTCACTCAACCCTGCCTGCTACAGACTACATGCAACCATTACAGAGAAACAAATATTGAAACTACCCATGGACCTTAGGTAAAATTAAAAAATTGCCACAACAACAAAGGTGTTAAGGTTTTTAGGATCATTGCAAATGTAATAGCACTATCTGATTGTATGTGTTTTCCAAATGCATTGATCTCTTGTATATATACAAGGCAAAGACAAGAAGAGACACGTCCCTTCATGGGACATGTCTATTCATTAATCTAATTTATTAATTAGCTATATAGTTATTATAAGAATAAATATAGATTAACTATATATATATATATATATGCATATTAATATATAAATAATATCAATTATTATATATATTAATATATATATATGTATATGTAATAAATCATTTCTCATTAATATCTTATAGTCAGTTTTATTTATCTGACCAATGCTACATACATCAACAAAAAGCATTCCTCTTTTCAATTCAAAACATTACAAGGACTGTTATGACCCAAAACCATCACCTGACCAAGACACCCACCGGGGAGAACTATCCTTTCTGTGCTAATTAAGATGGTTCATGTCCCATTCTCCATCTTGACCAGGCCACCCCAAGATTAAGGAACTTGACGGCCTTGGTGACTTTTGCCAAATGGAACCTCTCTTGGCAGAACAAGCTCTTCTCCAGATCACACAGGAATAACACATCTAATTCGGGGGATGCTATGGACCCCTTGAACCATTGAGGAAGCTCTGCATATTGGCAAACTTAATATACTATTATACTTCTAGTTTTCTAATATTAGCAACCTAGATGGTCAATAAAGAAGATAGAATATCCAAATACTTAATGCCAACTCATGATAGTAATTTTTCTTAACTATAAAAATATGGATGCAGATTGTCCTTCAATAGAACAACAGTCACTCTAGGCTATAGCAATTATGTTGTGCTAACAATTGGGAATGTTGCAAATAGATGTACAGCCCTTGGCCAAAAATGTAGAAAAGTTCACTGGCCCTCAGAAGCACAATCATTTTAAACGGGCTCTCAATCATAGGCTTTCAGCTTTGATCTCTGATAACCTGGTTATCTTATCTTCCCAGGTGATACACAGACACAAAAGAAAATGACCACAGAATACAAAAACAGTTAACTTATCCTAGACCAGCTGCGACAGACTCTGGATAATTCATTGACAGAGATATGGAATTATTGGACACAATCACTTGGAACGAAAGAGCAGAGTGTTTTCCACCACAATCAAAGGCTAGATGTTCATCTATTTATACATGAATTCAAAAGCCTTCTACCTGATATCTCGTCCATGCAGCCTGACATTCTTTGCATATGACCCATTATTCTTTGTATTATACACAAATATGATTTGTAAAGAAATGAATCCATGCCACCATTCACACTTATTCCACCTACATCATATTGCATTGTGCCTATTGATGTGGATCAATCTTCACTAATCATGACTTTTTAAAGTCATTACCATAATACCCAGCATGATGAGCACTGCACCTATTTAAATTTCAGCATTATCATCTCTGAACCACAGGAAATTTGCATACAGAAATTTTATATTGTCAAAATCTGCTAAAGACATTCTGGCATGGAACTCTCCCTCATTATTCTATTCTTTGGTCAATTGGAATGTACCTAGTTTCTAGATACATATTTAGTAAGAGATGCCAAATGTATGTGCTATAAATGTCAATTCCAAAGAACAATTCTTACCGATAAAATCAGCTGTGCTTGAACAAACTCATCCATGTCATGAAGTCCAGTAACTGTACATATAAAAGGAAACATACATTAAACGAGAAATCAAATGTAGGTCAATTTCCAATGGACAGATGGATAAATATTATAGTACTAGCTCTACTATAACAGCTAAGAACAAGTTACAGTCTTATCACTTTACCATCGGGAGCTCCATCACATACAACTAAATCTGCTTTGCATCCATCAAAGTGTTTGATGACCTGTAAAGTTGTGTTAGTTTCCACTATAATGCATCACTGCACATTATGCCAACTATAATAAGTCTGCTCTTCTGTGTTAAATTCAAGCTATCCGCAAGTTATTGTTGAAATTAAACAGTTAGTTTACCACATCAGCTGTTCGCGCACTTGTAATGTCTCCTTGGACTTGAATCACACCTTCTATTGCAGCCATAGGCTGCAAATCAATAGCAACAATAAGGGGGAGCTCCTCATCCCTTCATGGAAAAAATTATTTCAGAGTATTAACTTCTGAATTTAAGCAAGACAAACCAGGAGAATTTTTTAACCAATAAACAATGTAAAATACAATCACTTGGCACTTCCAAACTTATGGTTTAAATAAAATATACATAAATTGAATATCAATTAATCTGAGTTATCTTTGAGTTCTGAATACCGAATACCACCATAGAAAAGCATAAGACCAACTTCTTTGCATGCTGTTACCCCAAATATTTGCTTGAATAATATGTTTTGTATGATAGAGGATTACACAGAATAGCTTAAAGAAGTTTGTTCCTATGGTCCTCTCTGAGGAAGGTCAAAATACAATGTTCCAAATGGAAAATAACTGGTCAATGAAATTACTAGTATGAAAAACAAACAATGGTCAGCAGTTCACTAAAGCATTTTGCTTAAGAAAAATTAATTTAAAAGTTTCAAGCCATATACAAATCCAAATTCAAATCAAATATATCAATTTGTACTATGTAGGTGGGGCACTCTTTCCCATTACCATAGAATGTATTTTCACAGCTACCAGTGATTAATTGATTGTAATGTCCCCTTTCTGAAAAGGATTTAATATAAATAACAATAATTAAAATAAATTATAAAATATAATATAATTCCAAGTTAATTAAGTTTAATGAAAGGTCAAGTGGCATGCAATGAAGAGTTGTGACTATTGTGGTAAAATAATGAATGTGTTATTAAACAATTATCATGAATGATCTATATATACAAGATACAAGAGAATGTTGCTATACCGAACAGGAGAGAGGAAATAGAAACATTCCTATAGAATGAAAGAGAAAGTTTCCATAATGAACAAAAGGAGTTTATGGAAACATTACAAAAAGAGTGACCATTAGAAATAGACGAAAGAGAGATAAAATTAGAAACTATCTATTATCCTCCCTTAATGGTCAATCTATCTTCAAAAGAACAGAAATTTGCATGTCCTCAAAAAGCGTAAAAGGCAGCCTCGGGTTGATCAGAAAGGTTTGCATGTTCTGCAATGTTGATCAAACTTGTCTTGAGTCGCATCGGCTGTGGTAGGACGAGTCTCGGTACCTTGAACAAGCGCCTCAAGGCGACGGTACTCAAAAATCGTCAACATGCGTTGCTTCCAGGTGTTGTAGTTCTTTCTGTTGAAACATTGACTGCCTTCCAGCATAAGACTAGTGAGAGATGCTCTAGCAAGTTTTTCAAAGAAAAAACGTGAAAAATCAGAAAAATGGCATAAACTTCAAGGCAGATTAACAAAAGACCCAGAAAATTTGAAGAGACACCCAGTGAAGAACTCAAAAAACCCAGATAGAATCTACTGTCAAATTTTGAATCCGCTAGCTTGAAAATTGAGGCATGGAAAACGATGCACCAAAAAAAGCAAGATTGACCCAGTTGAAATCTACAAAAACCTACCAAGAATATGTTGTTAGATTTTAGATCCGTTGGCCCATAAATCGAGGCACGAAAATCGAGGCACCCAAAAAAAATGGACGACAACACAGTTGAGCTCTCGAAAAAACCACAAGGAATTTGCAATCAAAAAAAATTCCGACTTATACTAAAGGGTCAAAACCCTAGTTGAAAATGCAGAAACCCTAGACGGGTGGGTGAGGAAAAAAATCTAAGATACCGATGAGTCCGTTGGGCCTCTAGAGGTAGATGCGGATGCCTATGGTGGCGGATCCGGGAGCAGATGCCTTGTGGGTGCCACCCAGAAGCCACCACAAGCATCCGGGTGTGGGTGGATGCCTGTGTGGCAAGCATCCACCCGCATCCGAATGCATGTGGTGGCTTCCGGGTGGGAGGCATCCACCCGCATCCGGATGCCTGTGGTGGCTTCCGGGTGGCACCCACAGGGCATTCGGGCACTTCCGAACACATCCATGAGTAGATGCCCAAAAAAAATGCAAATTTTAATTTTTTGCCACTTCAATTTTTAATAAGACATGTGATAATAACAAGTTTTTACCCTATTTTTTTCTCCTAAACCCTAAAACGGCCCTAAAAGAGGTCATTCAACCATTCTTCATCCCATTTTGTTTGCAGCTAGACTCTCTTCTCATTTGCTCTCCATTTTGGCATTTTGAAGGCAAGCTGATTATTTTCGAATAGGATCATTCATAGGGCAAGGGATACCTTCCACAAAGGAATTTTAAGCATTTAAGGTAAGCATTTGATCACATTCTCAAGTCGTTTAATGAATTTTTTTGAGATTTTGATAAATTTTTAAATTTTTTCAAGTTTGTGAAAAAATTTCTGAAGTTTTTTTCATTTTTTTAAAAAGAAATAAATAAACAAGTTTAGCTATCTATTTTAGTATTTTTGTATCATTTTTTTGCACTTGTATGCTTGATGTTCATAGTTTTTTTTCTAAATTAAATTTATTTATTTTCTTATTATAACAAGAAATTAGATTTGTATTGTGCAAGAATGGCCACCACTGGTAGTCAAAGTTCAGTGGGAAGGCAAGGAGCCGATAATTTTAATATTGATGTAGGATCTCCTTTATGGAGACATATCACAAGAGTATCACAAATTTCAGGAGGTGGCTCATATCTTTGGAAGTGTAATTATTGTCAATGTAACAAAGGAAAACCATTCAATAACTCATATTCTCAGGTCAAACTTCATTTTATGGGCCTTGTTGGTAAAGGATTTGCAATGTGCAAAGGGGCAAGTGGGAAGGGGATGTCTAATGCACAAATAGCTTCATTTGTAAAAGAACAAGAAGCTAGTGATAATTTGGTTAAAAGATCAAAAAAAAGTTTTTATCAACCTCCATCTGGAAAGAACAAAATGCAATTACCCACTGAACCAGTGGTATCCTCCAAACATCCATTCGTGCAAGTACCTGTACCAAGAGAGGAAGAGGGAGAAGTAGAGGTTACCACCCGCAAAAGAGGCCCTTTGGATACGGCATTTAAAATGGAGGCAAGAGAGCTTGCTGATGAAGCCATTGCACGTTGCCTCTATGCTAATGGTCTTCCTTTGAACTTGGTAAGATCACCATATTGGAAGAAAATGGTGCAAGCCATCAATAAAGCTCCAGCTGATTATGTAAGTCCCGGGTATGAAAAAGTGTGTACCACTCTATTGCAAAAAGAGGACTTTTATAGAGAACTCTTGAAAAACTTAGAGTATAACTATTGTGTCTAATAGATGGAAAAATACAAAAATAGGCAATTGATTAATGTGATTGCAATGTCCCCCAAATGGGCAATGTTTTTAAGAGTTGTTGATTGTGAAGGGCAAGTGAAGGATTCACGATTCATTTCTAGAATTCTCATTGAGGCCATAGAGATGGTGGGTAGTGAGAATGTTGTAATATCCCAAATGGATATTTTTCCCAAAATTTCTCAAAGATGTCTCAGAAGATTAAACAAATAATTTCATGCAATAAACTATTGATTCAACAGCAAATACCAGCAAATGCCCAGATAAAAATAATCTCAGAAATCTTATTTTATTCAATCTTCAACAGTTGAATAACTCGATCCAATCTTAAAAATTGAAGTTACAATTAGATCAGTAACTAGAGAACCTGAAACACAATGTGAACTCCGTCGTGTATCCACCTCAAAGGATGAACTGGGTTTCCGTCCAATCCACCGAGAAAGCCTGAAGGTTTCTATCCTCAGGTTTCATAATCGAAAGCTAGAAGCTTCTTGGATTCTCCAAGAGGAGAAATAAATTCATAAAACTAAGCATATCCAAATGAGTCTCCTTTTCCTCTTTTAAAGCAACAAGATGTGACTCTTCAGTTTCCCCTTCTCTGTCCTTTCTTATTTCCACTTTATGTCTTAATTAAACCACTTTAAATTAATATATCCATTTAATAATAAAGTGGCATAATAAAAGACTATTAAATCTTCTGGCATTAAAATAGATAATCAAACGAACTCGGTAGACGATGTGTGATAGCTTGTTGGAAAGCTCTCGATGATACGCTCCCAGTCCAACACTGAAATGCCAAGAATACTGAGCTCTGTTGACTTACTATAAATAGTAAGTATCTGAAACCCTGCAGAAACTACTCTGATTGGCCTGAAACTGGAATTACTTAGGCTAAATATCACACTGATCCATGTAAAGTCCTGGTTAGCCCACATGACCATGGTAAAATGGCTAACGATGTATCAAGAAATAATGTGCTAGAAAAAGGGGACATTACAGTTCTCCCTTCCCAGAGATTGCTTGCCCTCAAGCAATCGGTATATGTATGCTGTGACCAAAATGCCTAGATCCCATACCAACCTCAAGGAAGCCACTCCACCAAGCTGTTGTGCTAATCTGATACAAACATCATGTCCAAAATTGTGAAGTCACTCATCAATACCCCACAACACCAATGCATTAATCATACTAATACCGGGATCCCAAATCACCCCATGTGCATGTTCAATCAAATCAACCTGCCATGTGCTACCATCATCTACGAAAAGATCCTCAATCCAACTAAGAACCTCACTCCAACTGAAATCACAAGCACCACTAAGGTCAAATGAAGGTGGGAACCCAACATTATGCCAACCAACTCCCTATTACTAACCATGAGAATGTTCCTCCTGGGTCCCACAAACAAAAAAGCCATCCACCTTCCCCGCTGTTTGTAATATCCCGTCGATCCATACCCATAATGGGTGGAATGTCCAAAATGTACAACTGCCACAACACTACCCCTTTAATAAGTATCCCAAATCGGTGTTTGTACTGAAGAAGCAAACTAGCAACACTATTGGACATGGCTTCCTCCTTCATGAAGGGAAGCGTATCAAACCAATCCCCCATCCCACACCTATGCAATAATCGGAAAAGAAAGTCCTCTGTCGATGGGTTGAATGGGCAACAAAATGCATCCCATACAATGCGGCCATAATGTGATGCACTAACCGACTCCTCTAGGAAAACTGAATCGGCAATAGGATTCCATAGTTGTCTCTCTATACCAAGAGTCATACAATGCACAACATTGTGTGAAAAATTCACACCATCAAGCACGATCAACATACCAAGCTCAGCAATCCCATATTGAATAGACTCTACCCAAATGTCATCATCATGGTCAACATCTATGATGTTAGAGTTACCATAGGCACTGGATGAATCGTTACAGTAATGTGGTTGAGTCTCAGTTGTGTGAATAGGAGAACGAATCAAGGGATACCCATCAACACTGTCTTCTTTCCTTATATACTCCTTGGCCATACTGATAGCCAAGTCTCTATCCAAGGCTGATTTGCAATCAGCATTATGTCCATGTGTCAAATGTGACAAGCCAGCTACCTCTTGGACACAGTCAGCACCCAACTAAAAAGTACTCTCTGAGATCAAGAGTTGGGACTCCTGATCAATTTCAAGAGGTGTTTCATCATCCAGCTCAAATAGTCAATTCTCAAATACCCAATCAGCACTCATCTCAAAGAGTAAGTTATCAATCAGCTTGAGTTCTGTATTTTCACTATGTTTCATCCAATCAACACTATGCTGGATCAAAGTATTACCTTCATAAGAGTGAATATCCTCGTGCCTTTCCTTAATTGCTGCTACAAAATCAGATTGGGGGCAACTTGAATTTTCAATCTGCACCTCATACTCTTGAGTGTCCTTAATGCCTTGCTCTGATTTTTCTTCATGTGTAAGAGTTGTCTCATATCTTCGTGTTATTTTAGGAGCAATACTGGTAATTTCACAACAAGTTACAATGCCTTCTTGATGAAGAAATAATGGAGCAGCATTGTGATCACATATAGATTCATCAAAGGAGCCTATCTCCTCATGGGGTCTATCAATAATAATCTCTACATCACCAACCAAGAGCTTAGAATACCTCCCACTTGAAGCAATGTGTTCTTCCTTTCCAATAGTGTTGTGAATATCTCCATATGCCTCAAACTCTTTGTTGGAGTGATCTGAATGCCAAGTTAAGGCTGTTGCTATGTCATAATGGGAATCAACTAACATACTAGAAAATGCATTGTGATCACCTAAGGGATTCATTCCTTTATGATCTATGCCAATCTCGTGTTCTACATCAAGGGAAGTCATGCTTCTCTCTCCTTTAGTATCCTTTTGTGAATCTCCTCTCAAAGATGATGGAGCCTCGTGTGAGTCACTCCCCAATGCTCTCATTTTGTTCTTGTGAGCTGGACCTGCATGTTTATCCAACTCTTCATGAAGATTTTTGTATACATCCTTTGTATTTCCTTTTCTCTTAAGCTGCTGATTCGAATTTGTAGATTCCAAATCACCATCTTCCTCTTCCGGAACACCCATAAATTGTGCAAAGGAAAGATGGTCACGCATCTTCTTAGGAAGAATGCAATACTTCTGGTGGCTGCTGTTGGCATTAAGTGATGGTAACCAGTAAGCCTGCTACCAGTACAAGTATTGTCATTGATTGGCAAAAGAGGATAGAGATTTGACATCTCTCTAAAGTCTAAAGATCTAAGGAGATCTGTATGAAAAGAGGTTGGTTTGGCAACCGGTGACAACATACAAGAAAGAAAAGACTGTAATCAAGAGCAACCGGTCACTACACAAAGCATCAGCTACCAGGTAATGTATACAGTCAAGGAAAGGAGGATTCAACCGTCAACCGAGGACCAAAATACAACCGGTGTAGACAAGCACAGAAGAAGTAAAGGTACAAACTGGTGTCAACAACACAACCGAGGAATGTGCGACCGGTAAGCAAAGGAAGGGACAGTGACAGGTCAAAGACTCTTACATGTTCACAACATGAGGATCTCAACCGATCTAGTAAAGACTCTGGTATAAACCGATGAAGTCATAGTCAACTATCTGTTTCAACCAACTCTTTGACCGGGATTTCCTGCACTAAATCCAGAAGACTTTGAGTTAACATGCTGATCGGTTTGAGGCGCGTCTGGAGGTTTTAAAGCCGGAATCTGTGGCTTTAAAACAAAGAGTTATCTCTTGTGAAGGAAAGGTGCTTGACACGCATCTATTGCTTTCTTCATAAAGCAGATAAAGCAAAAACATGCATCAGATGTTTCCTGAGTAAACTGGTACTCCACTGAGTGATGTATCCAAAAGGGATCTATAATTAGGTCATGCATGAGAGGCGCAATTAGGGCAAGAACTCTATATATTCTTCTACCTATTGAGAATAGAGGTTGCCTTCATTCTGCCAAGTAAAAGAGTGAACTTGTATGCTAAAGAAGCTAGGGTGAAAAGAAGTGAGAAGAAGAGAGAGAAAGAAGAGTGTGCACAGAAGCACAACAGTAGAGGAGAACACACCTGCGACGACCGGTGACGCTTCTCAATTGAGCACAAACAAAGATCTTATCAGGCTATGCAAAGCCATTTGTAAAAGGTCTATCTTTCTATTGTTTTCTAACAATTACAATAGTTAAATCTCAGTATTTGGGTGGACTCTAACAGGTCCCTTGTATCAAATCCCTTAACCGGGTGACATCTTTCAGGGTGTTCTAAGTCCTCTAACCAGGCAGGCACTAACCGGCCTTATTGTAACAAATCCCTTAACCGATTCGCATCTAATAGTGCATTGTAATCCTTTAACCAGGAAGGCTCCTAACATGGCATACTCCAGAAGAGTACATAATTTCTGAGGTCTCCTCACATCGTAGTTTTCACCCTAATCGAGTTTCCACGTGATAAATCTGGTGTCACTGTGTGATTGTTTGCTTGTTGTTATTATATGTTTGAATCTGTTTGGCTTACAATTATAAGTATACTTCACCAGATTTAAAGAGAAAAGTTTTAGAGGTGTTGATTCACCCCTCCCCTCTCAGCACCGGTTGGGACTGTCAGCTGCTCATAATTGCTTCATTTGTTGCTATGCCATGACACCTCTTACTTGCACCTATAGATGGTGATGAAACCTTAGGGGGTCCAAATTTCTTGGAAAGTGTGCCACTTAAACGCTGCAATTCACAATTGATTTTCTGTTGCATTTGCCCCAGGTCTTTCCATGCTTGTGTATTGCTAAACAATCCTACCATTATGACCTATTCTGCTGATCAAGCTAAGAACCGATTCCAACTGTGATAACCCTGGCCAAAACTGTTTTATGCTGCCCTGTTTGTACCAATTTTTTTCCAAACTGAATACCACTAAAGTGTCCTACCCTTGTTTCCCACTGAAAATTTTTTGCACCAATATCCGAAGGGTATCAGGCCATCATTTTGTCAAACAGTTTGTAGATTGTTGTGCAGGTTTAGATATTTATGTTTGCAATTTGGTGTTTCAATTCTGCATATGTTGTAATCTTCAGCTTTTCTGAGTTTCTTCAGTGAAAATTATATTCATTGTTATAACTAAGATAAATAAATTATCAAACCTTTGCGGTTACAAAAAATTCAGGTTTTCTCTGAGAAAGTACTGCTGTCCCTCTTGTCGGCAGCTCAGAATTTAATATTACAGCTTACATTCGGTCTTTTCCAACATATACGTAACCACGGTAATCTTCAGCAACAGTCTCACAACTTTCACAACATAATAAGCATTTAACTCAGCTATCATTCCAAAAAAAAACTCTCAATATCAACAGGTGTAGATTGATGAAGCTTTCAATCAAACCATCTCTGGATTCTATGCAGTAGCTATTCCTTTTTCCCCAAATAAATCAAGAATTTTTACTTGGTACACACAACAGTTCTGGACATCACCCTTATTATTTCTTTGTCTTGTTTATACCAGCAGTCTCCTTTAGCACTTAGAATAACTGCTTAATGCCTTACAATGCACATACATGTAGCAATGAATGGAAGTGGTCTCATTGCATATTTCTATCCCCTGTATGTTTATGTTTCAAATTATTGGAAACCATGTGAAAGGAGGAAATAGATGGACCAAACGATAATATTTTCTCTGGATTAACACCTGACCTTTGTATTTGATGTCAATTCATTAATTCTGTGGATGAACAAATTTCCTAGGTCGTTAGAAAGGAAGCCAAGCTTTCAGACGAACTATTGAAGAACACCAGTTTATTTGATATACCTCAAGTTTCAAATGTCTGTATACAAACTGGTACCCCAGGCACCACAATTTTCACCAGAGATACACTTCTATTCCAGCCAAAAGAGTTGTTACTCCCACGACACTACAAATTTGATCAAGAAGCAGTTGTTGTTCGCATATCAGAGGCTCCCAGAAATGTTTTTGTGTATTGACTAGGGTAATCACCGATGAGTATCAATAATTTTGTATATTCAGCCAACACGGTTGAATGCTAACAAGTCACAAATACTTCTGCACTTAGCGGCATTACAAAGGTTTCTCCCTCTTACACATTAGCTTGAAGATTTATGATTCCCAATTCCATACAAAAACTCCTTCACTGGAAGATATGCACAAATATGGACTGTGAGCAATAATACAAATCCTCTTGAGGCTATTGTTGAATGATTGTCTTCAGATTGGTAGCATTCTGGCAATATTCTTTTCCTGAGTCTGTATCCAAGCTTTCTATAAGCTTCCAACGCACAAGAATTCTCTTCTATGGCTCTCAACACCTAGGCATTTCCACTTCTGGCTGGCTGTGATTCATGTAGTTCCCCAGAGGCATGAGTAAGGGAGTCTTCCGTCCTCACTCACTGTTTAGATTTATTCTTTCCAACAACCAACTCAGAGCAATTGTGAGCCCATCGATAGTCTCCAGGTATAATGCCGCCAAATATAATCCTCACGGCAATAGCAAATAAGAGATTACTAATATGCAGTCCACAATAAGAACACCCAACAATCATGTGACAATGTCCAAATGAAAACATTAATTTCTTCACCAAAACAATATATCTCTAGACTGCTGCGAAAATGCCTTCTTACGGGATAATTTCTCCGGCCAATAAAAGAGGCAGCTTCTTGAACATTTAGTCCAAGCTTTGTTAATTCCTAAGTTTCGTTGATAAAATATTTTCTCCCAACCGATGACACTTCATTATCAGGTATCTTCACGACAATTCAAGACTCTTTAATATTTAAGCTTGGTCCCAAAAATTGCATGCATAACAAAACTTTAGAAATCCTAGATAATAGTTGACCACCAATTATTTCCACAACACTATAATATTGTGTACTTTGCGTCCTCTTGCCCAACACAAATATAAACAAAATATATATATCAGCCCTATGAATTGTCTTCAATAAACTGGATCCCACAATTCATAATTAATTTGATTCACTTAAGTGACTTCCATGAAATGTATATTTATTTCCACAGAGATCAATCAACAAGAATTCAAATGCCCATATAATCAACCCCAAATACTTGTCGGCTAATTGAATATTTTATTTATCTTCAAAATCAAACGCTCATTTGACAAATATTGAAAGTCATAAACATCAACAAATATTTCCGTCAAATAGTAAGGAAAACATTCACAAATTGGTCCACAGGGTACATCGTTTACAGTCAACAATATTATTTAGTTTTTCTCAGCCAATGGATTTGGGCGCGTAAAGAAAGTCCGACATCTTTAATCTTTCAATGGAGCGGACTTAAATTTTTCTTCTAGATACCCGTCAATCAAAGTCTTTGATTTCTAACGTAAAGTCATTGATAAAATAATATTTCCTTATGTTATTACTAATCGGTTACTGAGAGGGGGAGGGTGAATCAATAAATACTATTTCTATCTCAATTAAACCTTGTATGTAAATTCTTGCAGAATAAACAATATGTAATTAACCATTCATAAACAGAAATAGAAATACTCAGATCAACACAGCATATGTACATGGAAACCCTCGGTTAGAAGGAAAAAACCACGGTGAGACAGAGCTCATGTTAAGAGCTTACAAAGGTGTCATGTTAAGAGCTTACAAAATACTAGTAAGAGTGCTACCTGGTAAAGGGATTTGGTAGAAGATCGATTAAGATCTTGACTCTGTTAGGAGTCGCCTTGTCAAAGGACTTTGAACACCAACTAAGATGCTACCTGGTTAAAGGATTTACACAAAGAACCTATTAGGGTTCACCCTGATAGAGGGATTTGGATATGCTTTAACAATATAAAAGCAATGATCTTAATTGACACTCTCTATCTGCTTAGATCATACCTATTCTCCTATCTGCTATGCTTGGTTGTTGAACATCTCTGCCTTTCACCTCTTGTGACTGTAGCTTCTCTCAGAAGATATCTCTCTCCTGCTCTGTATTTTCAACAACACTTATTTTATGTCTTATGACCTGTATTTATAAGAAATTAATCTTAATAAAAGCTCAACTCATAGTTCTGCCAAGCTATAAACCCACCCATAAATCATGCAGCAAAAAAAGCTTTGCGAGATGATCTTGAGTTTACCTTGAAACATCCACGTAGAAACAAAACTAACTCCTGTTAAAAAGCTAACTCAAGTTCTAAACGGTGGATGCTCCGTATTATCCAATTTTAACTTAGACAGCTCCGTATAATTCAGTGCGGATTATTATGCAGTCGACTGGTATCAATCTTATACCCAGTTGTGTATTATAAGACCAGTTCTATGTATACTGTTTGATATACTGATACATCTCCTCTGTTTGGTCTACCGGTGCATATACTCTGTTTAGTCTACCGGTGCCTATTAAGGAGCATGAGTGGTCTACCGGTGTACCGGTGGAAATGATGTTTGCATCTTACTTAACCAATGACAACTTAAATATGCCAACACCTTAGGCACTATACTTCTGTTAATTGCAGATTATTATTAGCCCTTATGTAAATTTGTCTCTGAAGAATACCTCACAGGCTGGCAGGAAAACCAGCTATGATACCACTGTAATATCCCAAATAGATAATTTTCCCAAAATTTCTCAAAGATGTCTCAGAAGATTAAACAAATAATTTCATGCAATAAACTATTGATTCAACAGCAAATGCCCAGATAAAAATAATCTCAGAAATATTATTTTTTTCAATCTTCAGCAGTTGAATAACTCGATCCAATCTTAAAAACAGAAGTTACAGTCAAATCGGTACCTAGAGAAGACCCTGAAACACAATGTGAACTCCGTTGCGAATCCACCTCAAAAGATGAACTGGGTTTCCATCCAATCCACCGAGAAAGCCTAAGGTTTCCGTCCTCAGGTTTCAAAATCGAAAGCTAGAAGCTTCTTGGATTCTCCAAGAAAAGAGAAATAAATTCATAAAACTAAGCATATCCAAATGAGTCTCATTTTCCTGTTTTAAAGCAACAAGATGTGACTCTTCAGTTTCCCCTTCTCCGTCCTTTCTTATTTCCACTTTATGTCCTAATTAAACCACTTTAAATTAATATATCCATTTAATAATGAAGTGGCATAATAATAGACTATTAAATATTTTGGCATTAAAATGAATGATCAAACGAACTCGGTAGATGATGTGTGATAGCTTGCCAGAAAGCTCTCAATGATACGCTCCCGGTCCAACACTAAAATGCCAAGAATACTGAGCTCTATTGACTTACTTTCAATTGTAAGTATCTGAAAACCCTACAGAAACTACTCGGATTGGCCTGAAACTGGAATTACCTAGGCCAAATATCGCATTGATCCATGTAAAGTCCTGGTTAGCCCACAGGACCATGGTAAAACGTCTAACGATGTATCAAGACATAATGTACTAGAAAAAGGGGACATTACAAATGTGGTCCAAGTGGTTACAGACTGCCAAAAATTGTAGGGGTGCAGGTGCTTTGATTGAGGGTCGATATGACTATATTTTTTGGACACCGTGCACTATACACTCTCTTAACTTGATCATGCAACAAATTGGCACTCAAATAGATTGGGTGAAACAAATATACCAAGAGGGGGAGGAGATACAAATGTTTGTGACAAACCACCACATGTCACAATCCATATTTAGATCATTCTCCAAATTGGAGCTGCTGAAGGTAAATTGTAATTAGTAAATTTCATTTATTTATTTAATTTGAAAATTGTTAACTTTCTTAGGTTGTCGAGACCCATTTTGCATCTCATACTATTGTTATGAGACGACTTGTCAGGGTACAAGCGGCATTAAGCCAAATGGTTATTTCTAACCAATGGGGTATATGGAAGGCTTCGAATTCAGAAAGAGCCCAAAAGGTCAAGGCTTTGGTCTTGGATGACAGTTGGTGGGCTCGTGTGCAATTTGTATTGGATTTCACCAATCCTACCATGACTATGCTCCGCTTTGCCGATACAGATACACCTTGCTTGGGGGATGTGTATGATGGCATGAACACCATGGTTGAGAAAGTAAAAGTTTCCATACAACAGCATGAAAATGACCCCACAGAATGTGAAGCCTTATGCAATAAGGTGGAAACAATCATTCATCATCGTTGGGAGATGACTACCCCATTGCACCTCCTTGCATATGGCTTTTCTCCGACGTACTATAGTGAGAAAGTACTTGGTATGCTAGATAGAGCTGCACCATATGCGGAGGAAGAAATTGCTAATGGGTGCTACAAAGCTTTTACAAGACTCTTCCCAAATGATGAAATGCACGGCACAATGAGGCTAGAATTTGGCTTATTTGCTTCGGGTTTAAAAATGTCTCCATTTGCAATAAAGGACCAAAATAAAATGGGAGCTATCACATGGTGGTAGATGTATGCTCAACCATACAAGCATCTACAAGGTCTTGCAATCAAGATCCTCTCACAAGTTTTTTTTGTTTTTTGTTTACCACTTGTATTCTACAATTTAGCGTTTAACATTCTTTAATTTGTTTTTCATCTGTATCTGTATGTCTAATTTTGTGAACACTATCCAGGTTGCAAGTTCTTTTGTTGCTAAACGGAATTGGAGTACATACTCCTATATCCATTCAGTGAAGCACAACCGGTTGGGCTCAAAGAAAGTTGAGGACTTGGTTTACATTCATACCAACTTGCGTCTTTTGTCATGTAACGAGAATGAATACAAGGAAGGGTCAACATGGCTTTGGGATGTAGCTCCTGAGTGTGCAAACTTGGATGCAGCACTTCATGATCTTATTACAATCACAGATGATGGTGATGATACCATGACACATGGTAAATCTAGCACAAGTGGAACCGTTCTTGGTTCAAATGATATTGAACTTGCAGCAATTGGAGATGATGAGAATGTGGATTTTCTTGAGAATCCTTATGATTCTGAATCGGATTAGTGAATCTTGAGTCTTCACTCTTGAATGATGAACATTGAAATTTGAATCATGAACTAAGTTTTGATTTTGTGTTTCAAATTGCATTGGAATCTTGAACATGAGTAATTAGTTATTGAACTTCTTTCCATTTAAAATTTTTGTGTCTATGAAGTTTTAAGTGTAAGTTGTTGAACTGTCGAATAGGAAATATCTTGAATCTTGATCAATGGTGATTGGTGAAGTATCATTATTCTAATTCTGAAATTCATACTATCAAATGATTTATTTTTGTATATTTCTTGGACTTCTTTGCATATATCATATATTATATGTATAATATATATGTTATATATAATTAATAGTTATATATATATATACACACGCATCCGTATCCCCTAAAAAAAAATTCACGAATCCGCATCCAAATACGTACCCGAATCGGTAACTTGAAAAAATATGTAAATTTTGAACACACTCGGGGCAAAAAAGCTTCGAAAATCTTGAACTAATAATTTCAAAAGACAATTAAAAAATTTCAAAGAGGCCAGAAATTTGCTCTAATAGCATATTGTGGTAAAATAATTAATTTGTTATTAAACAATGATCATGAATGATCTACATATACAAGATACAAGAAAATGTTTATATAACGAACAAGAGAGGAAATAGAAATATTCTTGTAGAGTGAAAGAGAAAGTTTCCATAATGAATAGAAGGAGTTTATGGAAACATTACGAAAAGAGTGACCATTAGAAATAGATGAAAAACAGATAAAATTAGAAACTATCTATTATTGTAATAGTGACTCCCTCAAACATGAGATGTAAAAGGGAGAAGAGTTCACTTGAAAGGGGATATGGACGAAGGAAGAAAGAATGGAGCATAGGAATAGGGAAGGATTAATGGAAGAAGAAAGGAATGGAAAGAAAATAAGGAAGTGACTCTTTCAAAGGGTAGAAATGACTAAGGGTTGCAACTCTTTCAAAGGGTGGTAATTATGAAAGGTTCTGAATTTCTCAAAGGGCAGAAATGATAAAAGGTTGTCACTCTTTCGAAGGGTGGTGATTGTGAAAAGTTCTGACCATTGCAAAGGGCAAACATGATGAAGAGATTTGACTCTCCCTCACATTAGAAGATATAAAGCGGAGAAGGTTTCTTTTGAGGAGGAAATCCAAGGGAGGTCAGTTTGGGGAATAATATATTTTGGCAACAATTAAAAGTGGTAAAAGATGATTAGCCTTTCACCACTAAAGGAGAATTCATTCCAAGCATTGAAGGATCACTTATCAATCATCACTCAGAAATCCATGAAAACAAATCCTTCTTTCATCCATTAACCATTAATCCCTCAAGAAATCAAGCAAAAAAACAATTCAGCAATCAACCATCACTCTACCAAATCAACATTTATCCAATCATCATCCCACCAATATATCAAACTAGCATTCATTACATAGTCACTTATCAATCATCTAATCATCACTCACCAATACCTCAGATTATCAAATCAAAGGAATCCATTCCATCAATCAATCAATCATCAATCATCAAGACAAATAGATAAGAAAATATGTAATCAGATCTGAGTTAATAGAAGAGTAAATATCCTATAGCAGCAAATAGATTAAAGATGTAAATTTTTATTTATGAATAAGTAATGTAGGAAGATTATGTTATGTAAATTTTATAACTGTAAACAAATTATAGTCTCCTTGAAATAGTTTATGTAAAATCCAAATGGAATGAATTGCAAATAGGGAGGTGTTTTCAGCCTTTCAAGTCACGAGCAGTGAGAGAGCTGTCCTACCCTGCAGCAAGCACGCCACCTCAAGTTGTAAGCTCATGGACCAGTAGGTAAAGGTGTGCTCCTGGGCTTGTTGGCATAGGCAATTCTCATGCACCGTATCAAGCCCGCCACCCCAAGAAGCAGCACTCATGGGCTGAGAAGCGAATGAGTGCTTCGGGGCTTGAACAAGGAGGGTGTGATATCTCCAAGGTGAAGAGCACACGATTATACTGAGAGGGGGGGGGGGTGAATCAATATAATAACTTTTTTAAATTTAAATGCTTTTATTCAAAGATAACTTCAATTACTCAAATAAACAATCATGCACATGAACACAATATTTACGTGGAAACCCAATATGGGAGAAAACCACAAAATAATTTGCTTTTATATAATATTGTTCTTTTACAATGTTTTGTAAAGCTCCAACCTACTAGAGGCTCCAACCTCTAAATTTATGAGCACCGACTCACTGGAAGCACCAACTCCCACACTTCGCAGGCACCGACCTACTAGAAGCACCAACTCCTATCCAGATTCTGAGCACCAACTCACTGATTTTAATAACTTTCTTCCACCTTGATCTTGTTGCTTTCTTCAACTGATGATGGATACAATTTAATCTCTTTAGTCAGCCAATAACTCTCCCATTTTCATCTTCAAAATAATACCTTTATAATTGTAAATACATAATATATATATCAGATTAAAATCTGAATATATAATTATTTAATTCTTTATTTTTATCATATTTTACTGCTTCTTCTCTTTTTCTCTTTTTCTTGCTGACATATTTTTTATTTCCACAAAAAGATTGAATATATATATACTCATATTTGAGTGAAAAATTATGTCCCTTTTAAAAGTTTATGACCTTTCAAAAATGAAAAGGTGTCTCTTTTAAGATTAATTAATCTTCCTTTAATAAGATTGCTATATTATTAACAATACTATGTATTTGTTTTGATCGACTAGCCTTCTAATTCGTGTCATCTTACACAAATCGACAACAACATAATCATTGTTCCTCTCATAACAAACACTGGTTATTAGCTATCCTCTTTAATCGTTGAATGATCAACCTTCGATATTAATATATCGTCTGCTTTCATATATCAACTGTTTTTAATAAAACCGCTGCATATTACATTGCCGTTAATACTCTGCAATTATTATTGTATTGTCTGCAATTATTATTGAATTCAATAATTATATGTTGACCACTGTATCATATCTTCATACATATCTATAATACCTTCGACCACGCTGATAATGGTTAACATTTGACATCTGGTATATATTCAGCCTTTGATAATATCTTTTGTCGCTCCACTTGTAACTCTTAAAAGCCGCTGTAACTTGTAACTTGTATTCAAACCTTATAACTTTTACGGTATCAAAATACCTTCAATAATCTTATGTGAAATATATTTCCTTCACATGTCTTGGTAAGCCAATTGTTTATCGCTGCTTTGGCAAACCTTTATCGCATTATATATTCCACGGCAAGTTCTTTTAAATTCTTCGAAAATCTTTTAAACACAGCATATAGTTGACGGCATCCCCTGCTGCATTCATATGACATAGATTGGTCTATCTGTCTCTGCCTTTGACTCTGCATATCCTCTTTCATAATCATTTACGTATGTATGTTGTATACACTGTAACTGTATACGCTGTTCATACATATACTGTATACGTATGCTGTATCATATTCAACCTTTAAATTTAACCGTGTTGAATACTAAATGCCGCTAATTTATTCAACATGCCAATAAGCTAGCTTCGATAATTCTCACGAGACTGTATTTCATATTTCTCCAATTCATCGCAAACACCAGAAGTTGTGTCTAGTCTTAAACTTTCATTTCACACGCCTTTGATATCTTTGATCGACTCAAAACTTCAATTTAATTTATTCATTCTGTTTCTCCAAATTTTAACAATTATCATAAGGAATGTAGAAGCCACTAGATGATATCTTGCCCATATTAGGTAGGTTTAAACTTTTCAAAGTACTTGGTCTCTAAACAACTGTCAAATGAATTATGATTTCAATATGTCAATATCTCTCCTTTCCTGTCATGCCATATGCTTCCCCGTTCCTCCATATTGCTGCTTGTGATACAATTTCTTCTGGCAATCATCAGTTAATTGTCAATCATATTGCTGCTTGTGATGCAATCTGTTCATAAATATTTCATGACAATCTGTTCATAAATTACTGTAAATTATATCTCTATTTAAGATACGTATAATATCCGATATATACGTTTCAGCTGACTAACGTGTACAACCCTGTTGCATATGTATCGTCTGCATATAATTGTTAACGATGGTATCACTGTTCTCTGATGTATACAATATTGTTACTGCTGTTCTGTTACGTATATGAAATGAAAACATCTTTTATATATGCTGTTCAATATGAAATGCTATATGCTGTATCGCACATTCTGATAACTACATAATGATTCACATGAGGCTTAATGTTTCATACAATGCTCTCACCGTCTTTGTTAATACATATGACATATATCTTCTGACTTGTCTGATATCATGTCTCTCACCCTTATAGTATTCATTGCATTAACTTCTTCATTAATGTCATCGGTCTCTGATTTGACATCAATGACATTTGACATCAATGACAATATGTTCATCACAAGGTGGCTTGAGGGATGGAGTCAGCTTATGATCTTGCCATATGTCGTAGGTCAAGTGGCAAATGAGTGCCCTTGGGCTTGGGGGATTCTCCAAGTACGCCAAGCCGCAATTAATATTGTGGGCCAGGGGCTGAATCAGTACCCTTGGGCTTGAGGTTTCCCCCTCAATTATGCCATTGCCAAGCCACAATGGATGGACTAAGCCCTACCCATGTTCTCACAGTACAAGGGAATCTCCCCTTTAGATTGTGGTTCGCACACAATCCCCACAAATTCCTAATATGACTATCAGAGGAAATTGCTTAACAGTGATTTGATTTTACTATATATATATATATATATATATATACGGTAAAGTTTGGAATTGAATTATGTTCTTGAGACTTGAGTTGGAAATGTATTTTTTGGAAAAATTGCAGGTGTAGCACTACAAAGGACACTATATTGATAACCATGAAAATACTAACCTTAACTTTCTACAAAAGATATTATTAGGTTGATAAGGGTAAACAAATATTGAAGAATGTTGAATGCAAGCAAAACTTAGGACTGACCCTGATAAAATGGGAAAAGAGAGGAGTCACAACAATTCAGAAACAAAGTGAGAAACAAGCCACATAGACCCCTGATGCAGAAAATAAACTGAGAAAACTATAGCCATCCAGGTGAGATCCACCAAGAGGTAAGCAGTATTAATAACATATGGAAGATGCAAACTAAAGCTAATTTTCTAATACTACCTTCCATCAATATTAACTGCGCTAGATTGGAAAAGATTAGATGCTATAAATCAAGAAAACCCAAGAGGAAAAGCAGTCAAGAATAGAGAATCAAAAAAATGTGATCGCATAAAAGTGGAACATGGTTATTTTTTTAACCGGAATCAAATCACTCTCTCCAATCCCAAAACTTTCTTAAAATCTAATTAAGCTTGGGAAGGACCTTGAATAAGAACTGAATAGTCATTAGTTTTAGTTATGTTTTCCTTATATTGCAGTTGTCTTGTAATCTTTTGACTTCGTATTAATGTCAGTTTCACTAAAATCATCTGTTAATAAATATCACATTTTAGTTGTCAGACACTGTAAATATCTCTCCAGTCTGGTTTAAGATTTGGATTTATTTACCCTTCTCAAACAGAGATAAAAAAAATCTAGTTTATATTATTCCCCAACTTAATTGTTCTTGACACAATTAAATTTTTATCAGTTTTAAAACAGTTCTATTATCTGGTTTACACCCCACTCAGAATTCTGAATTGTAAATATGTGAACACAATTATATTTGCTTGCAAATGGGGTTGCAAGCAAAGTGGGCTTAACCCTGGAGGAAACTCCGTGGTTAAACGCACTTGATCTGGAGTAGTACTGGGATGAGTGACCTCCTGGGAAGTTCCGGTGCTTCACCTTTGTGAACAACACCTAGATGCAATGAGTGTTAAGTGTTCCATTCATTCTCATGAGAAATGGGTTCTTGTGAACCACTACTCATGAAACATGGGTCAATGAGTTCGGCTCAAAAACTATATAGTTGAATACTGATAGCAGTATCACAATTTTACTCTTAAAAGCAAAAACAAAAAGAATAATTTCACTTTATAAATCACCAATAACATTAATCAATTAACGATTCTGGAGTATATATTTTCCTAGTTTACCACATGCTATTGTTAGCATATTTAAGATTGTCATTGGATAAGTGTAATGCAAACATCAATCCCACCAGTAAACCGGTAGACCACTCATACTCGTAAATAGGCTCCAGTAGACCAAACAGAGTATAGGTACCGGTAGACCCAGTAGAAAAGGATATGAACCGGGTATAAGAGTCTTATTATATGGACAACCGGGTATGATATTGATACCAGTCAATAGCACGTCAATCCGCACCGGTGTATGCGGAGTTGTTTAAGTTAAAATCGGAATTTGAGGAGCATCCACCGTTTAGAATTGGAGTTAGCTTTTTAACAGGAGTTAGTTTTATTGCTACACGGATGTTTCAAGGTAAACTCAAAGATCATCTCGCAAAGCTTTTTGCTGCATGATTTATGGTTGAGTTTACAGCCTGCCGCTTCTATGAGTTAGGTTTTAATAAGACTAATTTCTTATATATACAGGCTATAGGACACGAAAACAAAGTTGAATATACAAAGAAGGAGAGAGATATATTTTGAGTGAAGAGCTACAATCACAGAGGTGAAAGGCAGAAAGGATCAACAGCTAGGCTGAACAAGAAGATCAACAAGTATGATCTAATCAGACAAAGAGTGTCAATTAAGATCATTGTTTTTATACTGTGAAAGCATATTCAAATCCCTCTATCAGGGTGAACCCTAATAGGTTCTTTGTATAAATCGTTTAACCAGGTAGCATCTTGATTGATGTTGAAAGTCCTTCAACAAGGCGGCTCCTAACAGAGTCAAGATCTTAACCAGTCTTCTACCAAATCCCTTTACCGAGTAGCACTCTTGCAAGTGTTTTGTAAGCTCCTAAGAGGGCGTCTTTATTACTGTAGTAGTGAAGTTGTGAGCTCTGTCTCACCGTGGTTTTTTCCTTCTAACCGAGAGTTTCCACGTATAAAGGATGTGTTGATCTGAGTATTTCTATTTCTGTTTGTGAATGGTTATTTACATTCTATTTATCTTGCAACAATCTTTATACAAGTTTTAATTGGAAATAGAAATAGTATTTACTGATTCACCCCCTTTCAGTAACCGGTTAGGAATAACAATTCATATCAGAGCGCAATTCTCTAAGATATAAAGCCTAACCGCTTGAGAAAAAGCTCATGGAGGGTTACAGGTATCAGAAGCAGCTTGAGGAAACCAACGACATCATTGCTTCTCTTGAGAATAGGCTGAGAAGATCCCTTGCTAAAAGAAAGGAGTTGGCTCTGCAGCTAAGTGAGAGCAATGAAACAATTGATGAACTCTCTGGGCAAAGTGGATCAGATGAAGCTGAGGAGGCAATCTCTGAGCTCATGGAGAGGAACCATATCCTAACTGATCAGATCTCCAACCTAAAGAGGGAGCGGGAAGATAATGCCCTAAGAATGACCGAACTGATCGAGAAAAAGAGGAAAGTTGAAGATGAAAGAAACACTGCAGTTAAATCATTAATAGCCTCTGAGAGAGCAAGGAATCTAGCAGAGGAAGCGGTAAGGGAAAGTGATCTTGTCATTATGCAACTTCAAGAAGACATGCAAATAGTTATTCAAGAAAATGCCAACATACAAAAGATTTGGCATGATAAAGATGATGCATGCAAGAGGCTAGCAATTGAGTTGTATCAATTGAAGGAACAGATGAAAGAACTTGAAGAAACGAATGAAACCCTCAGAAGATACAACGAAAGCTCGGTCAAGCTTGATGAGCAACTCAAAGCTCAAAGAAAGCACAAGGACCCCACAGGACTTGGGTTCACCAGACATGACACTAAGGAAACCGGTGAGTCATCTGGAGCCAACACAAGCAAGAAAAAACTGGTAGAACAAAAGGGTAAAAAGACCTTCAACACCTCTTCCAATCACTGTGCGAAACCGGGCCATAAAACAAGTAACTGCAAAAATACACCGGTAAAGCCAACCAACAATTACTGCAAAAATTGTTGCAAGAATGGCCACAAGACCACTGAATGTTGGTCTCGTCCCACGAGTGTGCCAGTGGAAGCAGGGTAAGCTTCAAAGGCTATTGCTATGCATGCAACAAGTTTGGACACAAAGCTGATGAATGCAGATCCAAAACAATGACATTCAGATCCCCACCGAGACCGGTATTCCCCAAAAGAATCCAGAACCGGAGCACAACCAATTGTGCTAACTGTGGCATGCACAGTCATAATGACTCCTGGTGCAAATCACCTAAAAAGAGAAGGGTAAATCCATGGAAGGCAACCGGGATAGTTTGTTACACCTGTAACAAAGTTGGACACCTAGCTAAAGATTGTAGGAACCGGTCAATAAACAAAAGAAAATGATTGGTCAAACCAGTGGTGAAGACCTCGTCTTCCAATGAGAAGAACAATAGAGGAAAGGAGACCGAGAAAGAAGTCAAGAAGATATGGTTCAAGAAGGAGTCAAAGAGCTCTGCTGAGAAAAAGACGGAGGGAAGATCATCGTCTGGTGATGGTGATATCTCTTTAGCAAACTGAGCCTAAAGGGCTTAGAAGGAACCAGTAGCCCGTCTACTGTTTCCGGTAGAACTGGTGAGTATTAAACTCACTCAGTCTGCAAGAAAGACCGGACAGGCAAGCGTTGATCAACCGGGGTTTGTTCAACCGAAAAAGTCTGAATACCGGTTGGCAAAAAAGGAAAGAAAGGTTAGGGTAAGGTAATTAATGTTGTAGCCGTTGACCAATAGTTACCGTTTGGTAATTAACGTTATGCCCTAATTCTATATAAAGAAAGGAGAATTACTCATTTTCTTTTACATTGCGATTTGTGATTAACAATCTCTTATGCTTGAGTAATATTCTCGTGCTTTGATCATCGTAAGATATTGTCTGTAAGACCCATCAAGCTACTTTCTGTATAAACCGGTTGACAAGAAATGGCATCATCATCCTCTGCTGTTAAGCTGATCGAAGGCAACCAAGTCGATCGATCTGGCTACAACATCATGGCGGTTCAGAATAGGGAAAACGACATGACTGGTGCGCTATCTTCTGTGCCAAATGGAGTCCTCGTGATTGAAGATGTCACTGCCTTCGTTCACGCCAAGCAAGAAGAATTGGGAGACTTTAATTCAAAGCAAGTACCTCTCACTATGCACAGACAGGAAGCTTCCTGACAAATACGCGAAGCTGGTGTCATCTGGGCTAATCAACAGAGTCTGTTACCCGACCGTCTTTCGACCTGATTGGATTCGACTAGTTCTCAGTTGTGTACATGAACCTGGATTCTGGCTCACAAAAGGAGCATGCAATCAAATCACGAAGGAAGACCTGCATAGAGTGACCAGGTACAGTGACAAAGGGGAAGCACTCACCCTAAGAACCATCTCCAATGCCGTAGTCACCAGACTAACCAAGTCAAAATCTGATAGTTGGCTAATCACTGTCAACGACATTGAAGACGAAGGAGTTCAGTTCGCATCTGTTGTGATAGGTTACAAAATCTATCAATCCAGTAACCTGAATAGCATATTGGGAGGAGCCATTCATGCCGCTCGCCGAATAATGTACAACAATGCCCAGTACGATATTTGCTCAATGCTTCGAGGACAGATATTTGAGAATCTGAAGAAGCTAGGTATTGTCAAGAAGAAATCCCTAAAGTATGGAACCCTACTGGTATGTCTACTTTTACTATTCTAATTTCTTCTCGAGAATAGGAAAGGTGACCTGGGGAACTGACCGGCCAGTTATGATCCAGATAAGTGATATAGCCAACGACCTGGGAAACCAGTTCGGTAAAGTCATGACCAAATACTTTGAGGCATTCCAGCTAAGAATGCACGCCAAAGAGAGGGTGTCGTCAACTATTGTTGACTCATACAAAGATGATGTGTGTTTTCTAGTATCCACCGAGCACTGCATCATTCAAGCTGTGGAACGGAGAACTAAGTGTGCTCCTGAACTGGGTTACGAGCTCACCTCCAAGACAGCATAGGCATATGCAAATGCCTTACAAGAAGCTGACCTAGATCTCTCTGCTTACCGGTTTGGTACCTGTGAAGAGATTTAGGAGAATCTAAAGAAAAGGGCACCAATAAAGAATGTATATGTGAAAAGGACCCCCACACCTACGAAGAAACCGGTGACTGATCAACCCAAGGCTCAAAGGAAGAGAGCACAACCGGTACCCAGTACTCAAGGAGAAGAACAGGAGGAAACAGAAACTGAAGAAACAGTTCCTCTAGTCAAAAAGAGGAAATCTGGTAAACCGGTGAAGGAAGATGCACCGAGAGCCAAAAAGCCCTCAATTGATGAATTTGTGGCAGGATTGAAAGAATATGGTGGAATGGGATCAGTCAGCAAAAGACATCAATTGGCAAATGAAGAAGATAGGAGAAAAATAGAAGCAGTAGTACACTATATTCACAAATTCAACCTTTCTCCCACAGAACTTCATAAGGTTGTCCCTAATGACCTCCAAGAAATTCTTGAAGCTAGATCTTGAAGCTAGATGGAAAGCTTCAATGGACAAAGAAAAGGAGCTGAGGATTCAAGCTCTGCTTGAGGTTTAGAACCATCTTACTCTGGACGAGGCCACTCACCAAGCCGAACTGCATAAGCAAAATTTCCTGATAAAAAGGAGGATCGGTCAAATGCTTATTGGAGAAGCTGAGAAGGTTCACAAAGGAGTGGCAACATGGACCAAACTTCTTCAGACCCAAAAACAGGCAGAAGAAGCATGCCAAAAGACCACTGAGCCACCTGTCATTGACACCGGTAAAGGAAAAGGAGTACTAGGAGCAGAAGTACCGGTCAAAGAAAAGAATCCTACCAGACCGGTCATCGTTGACATCACTGATGATAAAGGTAGTGATCAGGCTCGCCCAACCATTCTTGTCTCTCCAGGAAAAGGTAAGGCTCGCACCATGACTGTTAATAATATAGTTGATAAAGTGATGGATTTTGGACAAGTAGACATTGCTGCTAGATGGTATAGTGTGCTAGGGGAGGAAGATAAACATGCAATAATAGTGGCTCTGGTGGAAACTTTCTTAGATTACAACAGAACTCCAAGAGACTATAGGTCTAAATTTCCCCCTGAACTAAACACAAGACTGATGACAAAATGGAGAACCGGTCTAAGCTCCAACACTAGAATCTCTAAGGAGACATTGTCACTGGTCAGACCTGGTCTTAGTGAAGATACTATCAAACTTTTGTTAGAGGAAGCATCAATGAATTTGGACACCAAATATAGGGTTGCCAAAATAATAAATGGCTATGAAAACGAAGTCTATAAAGAGACTCTAGATTTCTGGCAACAATATAATTTCAGTGCTCTGAAGGAAACAAGTCCATAGGATGAACCTAGGATAGAACAGGAACCACTGGTTCAATTCACTGCTCGTTAAGAACCTATAACCAGTGAACAAGAAGTTCCAAAGGAACAGTTCACACCAAGTGAACAAGTACCAGAAGAGTCGTCGGTCAAGATGACTACTGACAATAAAACTGGTGAGGAAGAAATTGCTATAGGTGAGCTTCATACAGCTGAGGAGCAACACTCAAAACAACCACCGGAACAAGAAGCCCCACTAGAAGAGCAAGTGCAACAGGAAGAAGATGCTCAACCAGAAGTAGAAGTAAACTGAAAGGGGAAGTACAAAATGATGAAGAAAGACCAATAGCAGAAGTCCTAACAACAGAAGTGGCACAACCAGAAAAGATGGTCCAACCGGAGAATGAAGAAAAACAAGATGAAGAGGAACATGAGTTACCTGCACAAGAACAACCAGTACAGGAACCAAGACAAAATGAACAGGTAGATGTTCCAAGCACATCCTCATCGAAGAAGAAACCAACGTTTGCAGAAGACACAAAAGCAAAGAAGAGCAAGGTTAGCGAGACCCTAGTTGACATAAGCAAAATGTAAACTAGGCAATTAAAGGAGTTGTCAAAGAGAAAACAGGACATGGTCCTAACTAGTGTTAAGAACATTTTGTGCAACTTTGTACCTGATGCTAACATTGACGAAGATGAACCTGTAATTGATCAGTTGGAGATACTGGCACAAGCGATCGGAGAAGATGTCACCGATCCAGAAACAATTGCTATTGATCACTATGAACAGAAAAGAATAGAGATTCTTCATAAACAGGTCAAAGAAATAAAGGTGACAGTTACTACCAATGTAACAGTATTGCATCAACAATTGCAAGTTGCAGGAAGTCTGATGACAAGGACTTCAAATTTTGATACCTTTATACAAGATCTCACTAAAAAGTCCTCCAAGACTTCTGAAGACATAAAAGCTTTGTCTTCCACATTTGATGTAAAGAATAAATCTGCAACAGATTTCAGCAGAGAAATGACAAGTCTAGCTCTCATTTTGAGAAAGACTTCTGAAGAAAAGACCAAGCGAATCCAAGATCTTATTGGATTTCAACTGTTTCTTGCCCCAATATTTGATTTAATGCAACAAACAGCAACAGCGGTAGAGAATCTGATCAGTGAACCGAACTACAAAACAGTAGAGGACATGGAGAATATCATAGTATCGTTGAAAGCAACACTCAAAAATCTAGAACATTTCACCGGTCAATGGAATCCTTTTCTTCATTCAGTGAAGAAAATTTACAAGGATATCTTCACCAAGCTACAAATGTAAAATAATCAGTGAAGCATAACCCTTTGTCTTATGGAGGCAAAAAGGGGAAGAAGAAGACTTTGGTTGAAGAAGAAGACATCAGAAAAGGGTCAGAAGGTCAAAGATCGGAAAAGAAAGAGAGTAGATTCAAATTCAGCTACAAGACAGAAGAGCTAAAGCACTCGAACAGGGGAAGTCTACAAACAGAAGAGCTGAAGTATACAATACAGGGAAGGAGTCTACAGGTGGAATTCACTATGATGAGAAAGTGATGGTGTGCGGAAAGTGATGTTTTACCACCAATGCCAAAGGGGAAGATTGTTAGCATATTTAAGATTGTCATTGAATAAGTGTAATGCAAACATCAATCCCACTAGTAAACCGGTAGACCACTCATACTCATAAATAGGCACCGGTAGACCAAACAGAGTATAGGTACCGGTAGACCAAGTAGAAAAGGATATGAACCGAGTATAAGAGTCTTATTATATGGACAACCGGGTATGATATTGATACCGGTCAACAACACGTCAATCCGCATCGGTGTATGCGGAGCTGTTTAAGTTAAAACCGGAATTTGCGGAGCATCCACCATTTAGAACTGGAGTTAGCTTTTTAACAGGAGTCAGTTTTATTGCTACATGGATGTTTCAAGGTAAACTCAAAGATCATCTCGCAAAGCTTTTTGCTGCATGATTTATGGTTGAGTTTACAGTCTGTTGGTTCTATGAGTTAGGTTTTAACAAGACTAATTTCTTATATATACAAGCTATAGGACACGAAAACAGAGTTGTTGAATATATAGAGCAGGAGAAAGATATCTTCTGAGTGAAGAGCTACGGTCACAGAGGTGAAAGGCAAAAAGGATCAACAGTCAGGCAGAACAGGAAGATCAACAAGTATGATCTAATCAGACAAAGAGTGTCAATTAAGATCATTGCTTTTATACTGTGAAAGCATATTCAAATCCCTCTATCAAGGTGAATCCTAATAGGTACTTTGTATAAATCCTTTAACCGAATAGCATCTTGATTGATGTTGAAAGTCCTTCGACAAGGTGGCTCCTAACAAAGTCAAGATCTTAACTGGTCTTCTACCAAATCCCTTTACCGGGTAGCACTCTTGCAAGTGCTTTGTAAGCTCCTAAGAGAGCGTCTTTATTAGTGCAGTAGTGAAGTTGTGAGCTTTGTCTCACCGTGGTTTTTTCCTTCTAACCGAGGGTTTCCACGTATAAATGATGTGTTGATCTGAGTATTTCTATTTCTGTTTGTAAATGGTTATTTACATTCTATTTATCTTGCAAGAATCTTTATACAAGTTTTAATTGGAAATAGAAATAGTATTTACTGATTCACCCCCCTCTCAATAACCGGTTAGGAATAACAACTATAACCTTCCATATTCAAATATTCAAATTTGTTTTACTGCATAAAGCAAACACAAGCATTTTTGGTATCAAATGTAACCAAAGCCTAAAGTAGGTCTATTAATAATCCACATGAGATGTGAAATGCAAGACACAAACATACAAAACATCAAGAAGCCAATACATGAAATGCAAACCATCCAAGTAATTAATTTCAAGATGGTTGCCCCATTCAAGAAGTAAGAGAGCATAAAATGGAAAGGTAAAAGGTTTTCATTGTTAATGGAGCAAAAGATAATCAGGTGGATAAGGTTAGAGTGGTCTCACTTAAACCTTCTGTTGGTTTCACCAAACTGAATTTACACTGAGGATGTATTTAAGGTGAATCCCTTTTCTTGGGTCATCATACAAATAATGACATGGAGCGTGGAGGTGTTGTGTTAAGAGTAGGAGACTAGGGTTTGTTGTACACCTCACAAGTCCTAGGTTGGACAACTCTTTAATATTTGTAAGATCGTAGATTACATGCCCACATTGAAAATGAAAGGAGGACAACATGAGAGGACCTCCCCCCCCCCAACTGAAGGAACACTTCATTCAGCTCAAGTACAAAACAGTCTCTTGCAAAGAAAGAAGGAAAGAAAGAAAGAGAGAAAACCTATAGGAAAAACTACTCAACAAAAGAGAGGAAAGATCAGAAGGACAAGAAGCCTCCCCAAAAATTGTCCCTAAAAGATGAAGACCATAAAGACAAGGCACACGAGGACAAAGGTGAACGAAATTGTGATTGCAGATAACATGCACATAACAAGTCCCCCCATGGCACTTTATAAAGTATTGTGTGTATAATATGTTGTGCCAAATCTTCAAAAAACAAATACAATGTGTGGTACTTTATTTGAATACATTTACAAATCAAATAATGCATTTAGTATATGTTAACAATGTCTAAAAAAGTGACCACATATTAACAATAAAACTTTGCTACATAAAGAGAAGTAACAGAAGCTACTACTGCAAAGTATGTAGAAAAATATGCAATTTCAAGAAAAATCAGATGAAAAAAGAATTCCATGCGTACAAGATATGGCCCTTCCAAGTTTCCAAAAAAAAACCTATACAACAAAGTTGCTAAGAAAACTAAATTTTGAAAAACATATGCATCCAACTAAAAACCATCTATACCATTGTGAAGTACAATAAATTCTCCTCCATTTCAAGAACCAATTGCTCAAAAAAAGAGTAATGAATGATGGAGAAAAACCCTCTCAAGGAAATTGCAAATGGAGCCTTAGTGGCACCACGATGGTTGGTGAGTAGCTAGTAGGTTATGCAACCAACAAAGGTGGTGATTAGGAAATGTTGTGGTGGCCAAGAGTGCTACAGTTCACTTGAATTTAGAGGCGGTTAAGCTGAGTGGGACATGGGAAAAGAAGTCAGCAGTGGTGCAGCAAAGATGGAACCCTAGAGGGGCAGTAGTAGTGTAAGATCTAGGCTAGTGAAACACGGGGACGTTTACCTGGGCAAAAACCCAGGAGTACCGGGTGCAAGGACGTCCTCAGGACGGGTACTCCACGCACCCAAGCACCTCTACCATTGACTTTGGGCTACCGCACCGCAGCGACACCCATCCCCGCACCGCACGAGTGGTCCAAGACGGGGGTGCGGAGGACAGTGCTTAGGGACTGCCCTGGCGTCCCTCTACCGCACCGGGGACGCAACGAGGTGCATCGGCCGCGGCAGGCTCTAAAGTTTGTTTTTTTAAAGTGTTTTTTTAATTATTTTTTTTATAATTGGTTCCTAACGAGCCCTAAAAAGATGTGGATCCCATATAGGGCCCTCTAAGCCTTCATAAGGCCCATATACTTTATTTGGCATTCATATTTTTGCAACAGCTGAGAGGAAGGTGAAAAAAAGAGTTTGAAAGAGCTTGGAAACTGATTTTGCAAGTCATTGCAAAATCAAGAGGAGCAAGAAGATTTTATTTTGCAAGTGATTCATCAAACACAAGGCAGGGTTTTTCCAGTATTTTCTTTGTTTTACATTTTTATTTCAGATTTTCATTTTTGTAACAGTAAAACTAAATGTTGAAATTCGAATGCATTATTTGAGTTTTAGATTCTTGTTGATAGTTTTTTTATTTTTGTAACTTCTTGTTTGAACTTTGATTCTTTGAATGCATTGTTGTTAATAAAAAATAAATTAAAAATGATAAATCATGATTCATAAATCTAAATGTTTGAATGTTGAAAGTTTGAATGCATTATGTTAAATTTTTTGTTATTAAGTTAGGCTGAAACTTATTTCAATTTCTAAACTAGGCTAAAACTAGTTAAAAAAAAATTAATTACTAATTAGGCTGAAATTTATCATTTTGTGAAATGTAGTGTCTAAATGGCCTCTAGTCAAAGTGGAGAAGACATGGAATTGTATGAGGGAAGTGCAAGTATATCTGAGTATGAGTCTGAGCATGAGGGAAGTGAGCATGGGGATGATCCAGAAGCCCAATCTCAACCTCCTTATATTGCATGAGGAGTACCTTCTATTGATTGCCCCTCTGAGACTTTGACACAGTTTGCTAGGGGTCCTTTTGATCCAAAGTCCCCTCTAAAACAAATTGCAACCAGAATTTCACTCCCTACAGCTACAAGTGGTGGGTGGCACACATAAATGGAAATGTAATTTTTGTGGCACAGAATGGTTTGGCACCATTACTAGAGTTAATTCACACCTTCTCTTTTGGATTGGATTTGGTGTGAGTTCATGCAAATTCCTGGCAGATGCTGAAAATGTGAAGTGTAGAATTGAAATAAACAAACTATGGGGCATTCCTAATGATAGTGCAGTTCCAGTGCCTAAATCTTTGGCTCGCAATAGGTTCAAGATATTCACCAGTTACAGGCGCAGCAAGATACTTCTACGCGTATCTTGCATCAGAGAGCAGGGACTTTGTCAAATTCAACTTCCATTCCTTCATCCAATCAGAGTTCAGCAAGGGAGAGCAGCAAGGGGAAACAGAAGGCAGGAAGTTCTACTACTAACCCCATTGCTGATTTACTTTACATGCGCGTGAAGGATTGGTTAGATGACGCCATTGGTACATTCTTCTTTGCCAATGGCATCCCATTGCATGTTACTCGATCTTCTTATTATAGGGAGATGATGTCCTTGGTGGCGAAAGAGGTAGGGCCATCATTTGTGCCACCAGGTGAGCACAAATTGAGGACTACAATCTTGGATAGGTAGTATAACAAGATCGGGGTTTTGATGGAGCAGATGAAGGCATGCTGGATGGAGTCGAGTTGCAGCATTATTATGGATGGGTGGACAGACATTAGACATCGTCCACTCATCAACATCATGGTCACATGTACTGAGGGCCCATACTTTCTGAGGGCAGTTGATTGTTCAGGGCATCGTAAAGATGCTGATTTTCAATTTCACGTCCTTAGGGATGTCATTGAGGAGGTTGGGCCACAAAATGTGGTCCAAGTAGTGACAGATGCAGCACATGTGTGCAAAGCTGCAGGGAGGCTTGTTGAGGCATCCTATAGACATATTTGGTGGACTCCATGTTGTGTGCATGCCATGAACAATGCACTCAAGGACATGGGGAAAATTGACTGGATTAAACAAATGGTTAATGATGCGAGAGAGGTGTAGATGTTTATCCGCAATCACCACACTTAACATGCACTCTTCAGGGGCTTCGCGAAGGAGTTCCTGAAACTAGTTGAGACCAGATATGCATCATATTATATTCTCTTCGAGAGAATGGTTGAGTTGCAAGAGCCACTGCACCTCATGGTTATGGCACAGGAATGGAATCGGTGGGCCGAATCCAAAACAAAGCAGGGGAAGAGGGTGAAGGAGACAGTGAAGAGTGATCAGTTTTGGATTGATGCAAAATACATAATTTCCATCATTACTCCAGTTTTCCAAGTCATCAGATATGGTGATGGGGATGCACCTACCCTTGGAGAGGTTTATGAGTGCATTGATTCCATGCTTGGCCAGATGAGGGTTGTTGTGCGTGAGAGAGACCCCACTCTAGCATTCTATACTAAGCACATTCAGTCTATCATTCACCACAGGTGGGAGAAGTTGAACACTCCTTTGCACACGGCTGCCTATGCATTAAATCCTAAGTGGCACATGCCTAGGCCTGGTAGAGTTACACCACTTCAGGATGATGAGGTGAAGGCCAGGTTCTTTCGGTGCATTGGTAAGATGTTTGATGTTGAGACTGTTGGTCAGATTCACTCTGAGTGGATAGAATTTGCCACTCTTACAAGTAATTGTTAATTCAATATTCGTTATTAATATTTACTATCTAGAGTTTAGTAACTTTAGTTTTACTATTGGCCCATTGGGTATGTTTATGAGTCATGACATTATGTTACAACTTATTATGTTCCAGGATACTCGGATTTGGCAAAGATGGACATTAGAACTATCGTAGAGAAGCATCTGATATTGGGGTGGAAATGTCATGGAGCACAGAGGGCAAAGATTACCACACTAGCCATCTGATTGCTTTCTCAGGTTTGTATTTCCTCATCTTTAGAACCTATTCAAGTTTTTAAAATTTAATTTTTAAATTTTAACTTTTAAATTTTATAAACTTAATAGTTTTTAATTTTACTTTTCTGATTTTCAGATTTTCTCATAATGACCATTTGTTTTCTATCTCAGGTTTCTAGTTCCTCAGTTGCAGAGAGGAACTAGTCTACCTATAGCTCCATCCACTCTATTAAGAGGAACAGACTTACCTCTAAGAGAGCGGAGAAGCTAGTTGTTGTACACAGTGCCTTGCGTATCGTAGATCGCAAGACACACGGGTACAAAGAGAGCCCGACAGCACGATGGGATGTAGAGCCAAAGGATCCAGCTCAGATCGATGAGGACGAGATTGCAGCAGAAGCTGACACAGGGCTAGTTGGTGTTCCTTTGGCGGAGCTTGACCATGAGGAGTCCGAGTCCAGTAGTTCTGGTGATGAGAACTTTGTTTTGAGGGCTGATTAGAGGCCTCCCATTCTTACATTTTGACATGATTTCAGATTTTGACATTTTGTACTCATTCTGATATTGATGATTGATCATGATTCCTTATATCATATCTACTCTAGTCATTGTAATCATGATCATCTTTATGATATATAATATTTCATATTTGAACAATGAATTTTGAATCTTTGGTAGAAGTTTAGAACATGATTCATTATGTTACTAACTTACTATGTATGTTTATAACACTTTATATTACTATGTTTAAAATTTAAATCAAAATGTTAGTGTTATTATATTACTATGTTGAATGTTCAATAGTTCTAGCCCGTGTTGCAATTTCGCTATGTTCAAGTATTCCATATGTTATATTGAAACATCTTTTCATAATTAACATTACAAGTTATATATGTATAGTATGCAGTCCCCCCCCCCTCCCATACCCCCGCCGCCATCCCCCGGCCATCCCAAAACTCATCCCGCGTCCCCCCATCCTGACGTACCCCCGCACTAGCGTTACTGATCTAAGCACAAGTTGACCTTTGGCAGAAATAGCTCCACAATGTTCCAAAGGGCCTATAGAGGTAGTATGGAGGCCCCTTATCCCCAGCAAAGGTGGTGGGTGTGCTTTAAGAGTTCTCGCTCCATATCACCTCCCTACACAAAGCATGCAGCCCTACAACCCCCAAAAAAAAGTTGATTTTAAAATTGACGCACTAGGCCACAATATACAAATGTCCTTTATTTTTAATATACTTGAAATTTTATAGGTTTTTAAGGCTTTTAATTGTAATGATGGTGTCATATTTAAGCCAAGTTGTTCCCAAAAAAGCTATGATCTATTGATCTAGCCTCCAAACACCACCCCAAACAAAAACCTCTACAAATCTAGCTTTTAATCTCCAATTCAAATGCAACTAAGGTAAAACCAATTCTTTTGGATCCTCTAGATATAATGGTGAGTTTGAATTGGCTCCACCGACCACCAAAAACAAAAAGCAGTACAAAGCCTCAAATAGGAACCCCTCTAGTATCTTATCTATCTCTCAACCTTCCTTATTCTCCACACCACCTAGAATGCAATAGAAGGGCATACTTACCTTCAAGAAAGCCTAAAAAATTGCAATCCTACATCTTCCAATGATTGACTAAATCTGCATGGGAGCAAGAGTCTTATGCATCACCAAAGAACCTTTGACGAGAGAGAGAGAGAGTGCTATATTGCCGATAGTAGTACTTGTATATTTATTTGAGGAAAACAAGACACAACATGTGATTGTGACAATTGTCATAATCACATGACTTGAGACACAAAATATCTTGAGCAAACTTTTAACTAGGTGTGATAAGAACCCAAGAGGAAAACTAGATAGGTAAATGAACCATTCATAACAATACATTCCAAGAACAAGAAAAAGAACAAGAAAAATAAGGAGCATCCTAGATCTAAGGAGAGGTCACAACGCATCACAATGCATCCGGGGGGCCCGGATGCGCTTCCAAGTGGCATCCACAGGGCATCCGGGCGCATTCGAAGGCATCCGCGGGCCCAGCGCATGTGCAAACGATTTTTTTCATAAAACTCAATTTAAAAAGACATTAAAACATGTGTTTTTCACATTTTTTTATTTTTTTTTTTTCACCTAAACCCTAAAACAGCCCTAAAAGAGACCATTCTTGCTTCTCATTTTGTTTGCAGCTAGGCTCTCTTTTCATTTGCTCTCCATTTTGGCATTTTGAAGGCACGCTGATTGTTTTCGAAGACGATCGTTCGTGAGGTGAGAGATAGCATCCACAAACGAGTTTTAAGCATCTAAGGTAAGCATTTGATCCCATTCTTGAGTCCTTTAATGAATGTTTTTGAGATTTTTATGGATTTTTTCAAGTTTGGGAAGATGTTTTTAAAGTTTTTTTCTTCTTTTTTTTAAGAAATAAAGAAGCAAGTTTATCTATCTATTTTAGTATTTTTCTATCATTTTTTTGCACTTATATGCTTGATGTTCATAGTTTTTTTCTAATTTAAATTTATTTAATTTCTTATTATAGCAAGAAATTAGATTGTATTGTGCAAGAATGGCCACCACTGGTAGTCAAGGTTCAATGGGAGGGCAAGCTACTGATAGTTTCAAAATTGATGTACGATCTCCTTTATGGAGACATACCACAAGAATATCACGGGTTTCAGGAGGTGGCTCATATCTTTGGAAGTGTAACTATTACGAAAGTAACAAAGGCAAACCATTCGATAGCTCATATTCCCGGGTCAAACTTCATTTTATGGGCCCTAGTGCTAAAGGAATGGGTATGTGCAAAGGCATAGATGGGAAAGGGATGTCTAATGCACAAATAGCATCCTATGTAAAAGAACAAGAGGTTGTTGATAAAGTGGTTAAAAGATCAAAAAAAAGTTTTTATCAACCTCCATCCGGAAAGAATAAAACGCAACTACCCAATAAACCAATTCAATCCTCCAAACATCCATTATTGCAAATTTGCAAGTACCTATACCGGGAGAGGAAGAGGAAGAAGTAGAAATTACCATCCGGAAAAGAGGTCCATTGGACACCGCATTTAAAATGGAGGCAAGAGATCTTGCTGATGAAGCCATTGCACGTTGCCTCTATGTTGGTCTTCCTTTCAACTTGGTAAGATCACCATATTGGAAGGAAAGGTGCAAGCCATCAATAGAACACCAGCTGATTACATAAGTCTTGGGTATGAAAAGGTGCGTACCACTCTATTGCAAAACGAGAAGACTTATGTAGAGAAAGCTCTTCAACCAATTAAAACTTCATGGAAAACTTCAGATATAACTATTGTGTGATGGATGGAAAGATACAAAAAACCAGCCATTGATTAATGTGATTGCAATGTCCCCCAAAGGGGCAATGTTTTTGAGGGAAGTTGATTGTGAAGGGGAGATGAAGGATTCAAATTTTATTTCTAGAATTCTCATTGAGGTCATAGATATGGTGGGTAGTGAGAATGTGGTCCAAGTAGTTATAGACAATGCCAAAAATTGTAGGGGTGCAGGTGCTTTGATTGAGGGTCGTTATGACCATATTTTTTGAACACCATGCACCGTACACTCCCTAAACTTGGTCATGCAACAAAGTGGCACTCAAATTGATTGGGTGAAGCAAATATACCAGGAGGGGGAGGAGATACAAATGTTTGTGACAAACCACCACATGACACAATCCATATTTAGATCATTCTCCAAATTGGAGTTGATGAAGGTACATTGCAAAATTTGTAATTAGTAAATTTCACTTATTTATTTAATTTGAATAAATTTTAAAATTTATGTTCATGTTCAATTATCAAATTGTATATAACTTTGTCTTTGCTTAATATTTATTGACATATTGTTAACTTGCTTATGTTGTTGAGATCCGTTTTGCTTCTCATACTATTGTTATGAGACAACTTGTCAAGGTGCAAGCAGCATTGAGCCAAATGGTTATTTCTAACCACTGGAGTATATGAAAGGCTTCGAATTCAGAAAGAGCCCAAAAGGTCAAGGCTTTGATCTTGGATGACAGTTGGTGGGCTCGTGTGCAATTTGTATTGGATTTCACTGAGCCTATCATGACTATGCTCCGCTTTGCCGATACAGATACACCTTGCTTGGGGGATGTGTATGATGGTATAGACACCATGGTTGAGAAGGTAAAATTTTCCATACAAAAACATAAAAATGACCCCACAGAATGTCAAGACTTATGCAACAAGGTGGAAGCAATCATTCATCATCACTGGGAGAAGATGACTACCCCATTGCACCTCCTTGCATATGCCTTATCTCCGAGGTACTATAGCGAGGAAGTACTTGCTATGCCAGATAGAGTTGCACCATATGCAGATGAAGAAGTTGCTAATGGGTGCTACCAAGCTTTTGCAAGACTCTTCCAAGATGATGAAATGCAGGAAAAAGTGAGGCTAGAATTTGGCTTATATGCTTTGGTATCAAAACTTACTCCATATGCAATGAAGGACCAAAATAAAATGGGAGCTATCACATGGTGGTACATGTATGGTCAACCATATAAGCATCTACAACCTCTTGCAATCAAGATCCTCTCACAAGTAAGTTTTTTTTTGTTTTTGTTTACCACTTGTATTCTACAATTTAGTGTTTAACATTCTTTAATTTGCTTTTCATTTGTATGTTTAATTTTGTGAACACTATCTAGGTTGCAAGTTCTTTTGCTGCTGAACGGAATTGGAGTACATACTCCTATATCCATTCAGTGAAGCGCAACCAGTTGGGCTCAAAGAAAGTTGAGGACTTGGTTTACATTCATACCAACTTGCATCTTTTGTCACATAAGGAGGATCAATACAAGGAAGGGTCAGCCAAGCTTTCGGATGTAACCTCTAAGTGTGCAAACTTGGATGCAACACTTCATGATCTTACTACAATCATAGATGATGGTGATGATACCATGGCACATGGTGCATCTAGCACAAGTGGAACCATTCTTGGTTCAAATGATCTTGAACTTGCAGCAGTTGGAGATGATGAGAATGTCGATTTTCTTGAGAATCCTTATGATTCTAAATCTGATTAGTGAATCTTGAGTCTTGACTCTTGATTGATAAACATTGAATGATGAACTCAGTTTTGATTTTGTAGTTCAAATTGCATTGGAATCTTGAACATGAGTAATTAGTTATTGAACTTCTTTCAATTTGAATATTTGTGTCTATGAAGTTTTAAATTGAAGTTGTTTAACTATCAAATATGAAATATCTCAAATCTTGATCAATGGTGAAGTATCATTATTCTGACTCATACTATTAAATGATTTATTTTTGTATATTTCTTGCACTTCTTTGCATTTATCATATATGATATATATATAATTATATATATATATATATATATATATATATATATATATATTTTTAAAACATATATATATACACGCATCCAAACGCATCTGCATCCCCTAAAAAAAATTTACACATCCGCACCCGAATCGGTAACTTAGGTTGGAATAGTAATAAGGTTAGTATAGATGTTAATAAATATACATAGATAACTTAGTCTAATTAAATGAATGTGTAATTCCTTGAATTGTTGTATCTTTATCCATTTAGCTTCGGACATAAATATTAGAATTGGGTTAAATTGGTAATGACCAAGTCTAAACCTATCATGAGACATTACATCTACATTCATATTATCGATTGTCAAGAATGATCCATTAAAGTTTTGCATTCATACTTCTGATTTTGTTAAAAGGAACCAATTACAAATATGCATTTGTGTGTCTTTCTTTGGGATATGGAAATTAGGCATCTAATTCATTGGGCAGCGCATCATTAATTATTTCATTCTGCAATATGTCTGAAACAAATGAGTAAATGAAAACTTCGTGCCTAAGTCATAAAAGGATTTTGTATAGGAGGGAAATCTGATATGAGCCATGGATATTGTCAAGTGAAACCAAACCTTCTTAAGCCTGAGTTACTTATAAACTTGATAGTGGTTTAAGGTCAACCCTAGAATGGGAGATGTACACTATTGTAATTCATGATTCCTTATAATAATGAAGCCATCAAGATGTGGATATCTGAATAAACAAGGCCACGAGACCCTTGAAAGAGTCTGGTGGTGACATTGACTGCACAAAGAATGTTCTTGTACTTTTAAAAAACTTGGCCAAGGTGGTACCATGCTATGGGTAGTATTCGTGAGTCACTAGAACCAGTAGTACAACATGTAGCTATAAAGGTCACCTAGTAGGCGAAGATGTCCTTCAAATGGCTGGCTATAGCGGTTGTTGATTCTACACCAAGTCTCGAATGGTAAGAAAATGGAAATTGTCTATGTATGCCCTTGGGATGGGTTGGGCTACATCCGTGTGTAAATTGTATGGGTGATCGTTGTTAATGTTATTATAGCTATGGTCGGATTCCTTCAGGCCGACATAGATAACATAAATGTCTAATGGGCCTATTGGCCTTAGACATTTATATGAGTCGATTCATTAAATATGAAAAATATAATTAATATGCAGACTTGCATATTCGATTTGTTAATAATTAACAATCACTTAATTAATGGGGCCTACTTGGAAGTCTGCCACCCTCTCACTGGGTTGTGTTGTTTGGGTGGGTGTCGACCCTTGGTATCAAACTTAGACACAATCAGCAGACTGAATTCATCCTACAACAGATCTGCATTATTTAGAAGAAAAGTGTCCGAGGGAGACAATAGTCGTTTATCATCTATGGTTGGGAGGGCAACAATGATCTGAGTCATTGCTTGTGGTTAAACCAGAGTTCCGAGAATCGCCCATGAATCGCTTGAATTGGGCGATTCACGATTCGATTCACAGAAAACAATTTTTTTTAAATCGGAACCGCTGATTTTTTGGGCTGAATCACATGAATCGCCTGAATCAGCGATTCATGCTATGAATCGCCTAAATCGGATGCCATGAATCGCCATGAATCAGCGGATTGCTAAAAATTCAAGTCAAATTTTTAAAAAACACAAATATTTTCAATGTTTTTTTTTTGCCTTTCCTATTTGTTGTAAGTTTATACAAATATAACATTTAAGTATAAGTTTGATTTATTTAATTTCTTATACTTTAAGCTATATTTGTATAAATTATAAAATATATATACTTCAGGATGTTTGAGATAGGTTCCAACTTCATAGGAGTTAAGATGCAGATTCTAGATTTTGAAAATTCTAGACTTAACCAAATTTCAGGATTCAACAAGCCTTTAGCAGGGTTACCTCCCACAATCCATCATGGCTTTCTAAGGTCAAATTGAAGCTGGCAAAAGGATTCTCAAAGGGTTTTAACTTGTTTTATCACAAATCACTTGGTTTCGACCCCATCTCTATGACAAACTTAGCTTAGCTCTCGCCCAAATCCCAGACAGACATGACTTCCCAACAAGCCAAAATCATTCAAACCTCATTTGCCGGACCTAGGGACTTGAAAACAGCCACCAACAAAAACTACCTAAGATCTAGTTATGAAGACTTTGACATTTGGCATTGATCAATGATCAAGAATCATAGATTCATACTATGAAACGATTTAGTTTTATGGATTTTACAGATACTGATAGACATATGTTTCATGGATCTTCATCTTACATACATTTATGATTTGATGTCTTATGGATCTTCATCTTACATACATTCTATGATTTGACTCATTACGATCCTATGATTTCTATTTACTTTAGCTACAATTTACATTTTACGTGTAATGTATGTGATGGATTTATCATTTATGTTCCTTGTTTATGTATATTAGCTTCTATTTGATGATGTTATAGTGTGTTTAAGTTATATTCAATAAAGGGTGCATGAAATAAGTTTTAAATTGTTAAAATTTCTAAATTTCAAGGGTTTTTTAAATTTGCCGATTCGTGGCCGATTCGATTCCGATTCATGGCCGATTCACGATTCGATTCGGCCTTGCGATTCCGATCCGATTCCAATTCTCGTTTCTTTGGGTTAAACAAGCACACCAAACAACATGGTATCAAAGCAGCTCAATCTTAGGGGTCTTTCTGGTGCTGAGTGGTTCCTATGTTTTGGGGCATTTTGCTAAAAACAACAGGAAGGCGTGGATACAAGTCGATATACTATTGGAGGGTTGATTATAGTATGAATTTTCTAGAGAAAATGTATCACATGAATGTCAATCTGTTAAAATCAGCGGATGACAGAAATTTGTTCTTCAGTGTAACCCAAGGAAAATCGAAGCTCGCAGACAATGACGAAAGGGCGGGAAAGTGAAGAAGACAAAGAAAGAGAGAACAGGAGGCAACCTCAAAGCCTCAACCAGAAGAATGCCCAAGTGCTTCTGACGTTGGATCTCCTCCAAGCAGAAAGACAAAAACTTAGCCTAATTCAATTCAATTCCGATTTGAAATCCGTTCCAAACAAATGTGAATCAACAAAAACCTCGCCAAAGAATCAGGAGAAGGGCTTTGACAAAGTCAGAATTTCTAGAAGGCGAGGGTTGTGTAAGGTTTCTACTAATGTTGTTACTTCAAGCTCTCATAGTCTACTGTTTGATGGGTCCGCAACAAATGAAGGTAGTGGTGAGAATTATGTTAAAGCATGCCATGAGGAATACTATGAATTATACAGTCATCAAATGCCTAACAATGTATCTTCCAAGAGCAAAGAGGATAGACAAATCAGTGTGGATGAAATAAGTTCAAAGCTTCATTCTCTAAACATCAAGAATTGTGAGTCCTTAAATACAGCAGATATTGGTAAAGCAAAGTTTAATGTAGAATGTAGGGCCAATATTAGTGATACATTTAATTCTCTCAGTGATAGCTGAGTTGATGAGTGCAATGGTGATGATGAATATGAGGATGATGAGTCAAAAGGGTGGCAGGACAAGGAGTGGCATATAGTGGCAAGGACACAAAGGATATAGTTGTCTCATAAGACTGATGACGTCGAGGAGAATCACGCTAAATTGACTAGAGATACTTCATTCTTTATTGGTGTCAGTTTTGGGGATCAAGAACATTCTCCTAAACTAGTAAACCCTAAAATGGACCATATGCATGGTCTCTTTTTCAGCAAACAATGCCAAAGTAATATCTTCAAAAGGATTTGAAAAAAAATCAAGTTTTTACAGCAGTAGAAGTGTCCTCTTCTGTTGGGGATCTTCATTCTGCATGTCCTGAGAATGAGAATGATTTACTAGAATCTGCAAAGCCTCCGAAGGTCAGAGCAAACAATCGTGCATCTCATGCGAAGAGGATTAATGAGCAAGATGTATATGAAATAATTGCTAGTGATGAGGAAGACATTGCTTCAACAGCAGGAGGAGATGCTATTGTGTTAAGTGATGATAATAAAACTTACACACTTCCTGGGAAAATTGCAAAACACTTGTATGCACATCAACGTGAGGGAATTAAGTGGTCTACATCGTAAATGCAGAGGAGGCATTCTAGGCGATGACATGGGTTTGGGAAAAATAATGCAAGACCTTCATTGGATGAAAGGACTAAACTGGAGCATGGAAGAAGACTAATACTCAGAAGGAAGAAAGAAGCAGATTACATCAGGAAGGATGTTGATGAGCATTTGCTCCAGAATAATGAGAAGTTTTTTTGGTTATTATCTCAAAAGGAATATTTTTTATTTGCATGTTATAGTCAGCCTCTTATCTGTATCCCTATATGTACTATAAGAGTCACTTGCCTTGTTATGCTCTTGTTCTTTTCCTTGGTCCCCGAGGATGTTTTTTTTGGCAGGAAAAGAAGAATGATGCATTAGGCATGTTGCTGAGACATTTGTGCAAGTGATGGCAGCATCAAGGATTACAAAGCAAAGTTGAGACAAGAGGGCTCTCCCAGTGAAACGGAGCAGACCGTGAGGGGATTTTGTTCTAATATCAGAATGGTCATATTCTTGTCTAGTCTAGGGCTTGATCTTATGATTGTAGGTCCAAGGTGGCCTTGGATCTAGCACTTTCAGCCGTATGTGGATCATGTCAGATGATGAGAGTCCCTTGGAGCAAGATATCTTCCATGATTGGGACCATGTAAGCAAGGTATGCTTCCGTGCCAGAGAGCAGCTAGAGGATCTACTTCAAGTTGACTTCTGAGGATCTTGGTCATATTGGTTCAGAGGGAGTAGACCATGTCGAGATGGTTTTTCTAGTGATCAGGAAACTGTAGCAATCAGAGAACTATGATTCCTGGGATGGAGTTCAATGTGTGTAGGCTAGAAGGTCTTAATGCTAACACCTAGGTCGGGATATTCCTGGATAGATGGATACTTGGTGAGTTTGGGATTCATTCACCAAGAGTGATGCGGACTCCAACCTTGTATTTCATGATAGATCAAAGCATATGGAGATCAAATATAATAATATTAGAAATATGGTGCAAAGGAATGCTATTCAATTGAGGTACATTAGCACTGATGATCAGATGGTCGATATTCTCACCAAGCCCTTTGCCAAAGTAAAGTTTGTGCATTTTCAAGACAAGCTTGGAATTGTAGAGAATGAAGCCCTTACTGAGAGGGAGTCTCAACATCAGTAAATTATAGAGATTTACTATAATGCATTCTTCTATGAGAGAGAGAAGTTTGAGGTGCAAGCCCTTGTTAATGCATTCTTCTCTATGAAAGAGAAATTTGAGGTGCAAACCCTTGTTAATGCATTCTTCTCTATTAGAGAGAAGCTTGAGGTGAAAGCCTTTGTTCCACCCTCTAGGAGTAGCCATGGTGGATCCACCCTCTGGGAGTAGCCAAGGTGGATGCATGTTGATAGACTCCATGACTTAGCACTTGTGTTTATTCACCCTCGAGGAGTAGCCATGGTGACTATCATGATGAGATAATGACATCACGTTGAGTGACTCCGTGATGGGCACTTGTGTTCATATTCACTTCCATGCATGGGAGTAGCCATAATGGATGTCATCACATCGAGTACCTCGTGATGATCTCTATTTCACCCTCTGGGAGCAACCATGGTGAATGTCATTCCATAACTCAGATATGGAGAAGGATTCCTCCCTAGCTAAGAGGGAGTGTTAATGTTATTGTAGCTATGGTCAGATTCCTTCAGGCCGACATAGATAACATTAATGTCTAATTGGTCTATCGGCCTTAGACATTTATATGAGCCGATTCATTAAACATGAAAAATATAATTAATATGTCGACTTGCATATTCAATTTGTTAATAATTAACAGTCACTTAAGTAATGGAGCCGACTTGGAAGTACGCCACCCTCTCATTGGGTTGTGTTGTTTTACTGAGTGCCAATCCTTGGTGAAGGGACATTACCGATAGGTATAAAGGAAGATTGAATCTTCCTCCCTTGGTATCGAACTTACACACAATCAGCAAACCGAGTTCATTCTACAACAGATCTTGTAACCTCCCCTCCTTGAAATAATATTTAAATATAAATAATGACAACAAAACTAAAATATAAATACATAATAATAGTACAATTAATGAAAGAATAATTAATAATAAATTTATTTATTTAATACAATAATATAATCTATTATTATCGATAAGTATTTGGCAAATATGGAGAAGACCTCAACAAAATAATATAGTCAAATACTACATGCTAAGTGGCACCCCAACTGAATAGTTTAGTTAAAATAATTGTGGTGTGTACACAATGTGTACGTGGACTAGAATCAGGTAAAGAGCAGTGATCTGTGGTGCTAAGTCAGCAAGGAAAGATACGATTGAAGTCAAACAAATATTGATCACTGTCAAAGGAACATTCCCAAATGACATGGCTAAGGCATGAATAAATTAAAAACTAATATTGATTAGATTCGTTGCCAAAGGGTGTGAACTCTTAAGACAAAAGATGCATCTCTGTAAAGACACGTCTCTTCCTATGTAATCCATCGATATAGGAGGAAAGAATTAGAGGGTCATGGAAGGTGGGGAATAAATAATATATATGGTATAATCTATTCCAGTGGAAATTATGGAAATACGTCCAGCATTGACAGGAAACCATCAAGGGAGTTCATATCTATCATCTTTGTTATGGAAATACTGTAGCTTATACAAGAATCAATTCTGAGTTACATATTAACTAAAATATTAGTGAATATATTACAAATAAGGGATGCTTTTTATGATCTAATATATATGTATAAATATATAGATACATATATATTATTATATATATTAATAACAGTATAATCAGATATATATGTATATAACAGTGAAATCATATATATATATATGTGTGTGTGTGTGTGTATATATATATACATATATATTTTAGTGAAATCGGATATATATATATATATATATATTAATAACAGTGAAATCAGATAGAAGATCTATATATAATTGTTATGTTATACATACAGTATATATAAGAGATTGTGATTATATATAAGTATGTTAATAATAATAAAATCAGAATATATACATATATATATAATGTTCTATAAGGGATAAACAACCTTATATAGTCTATTATATATATAAAATGTTAATAAGGATGAAAGTAGAATCATCTATATATAATGTGTATTCTATCTTTGAAATATCTAATATTTACATCTGTAATATATATACTCATTAGTATTAATAGAGTCATAATCGTATATATATATATATATATAGAGAGAGAGAGAGAGGGAGAGAGGGGGGTTAAGATCTTCGTTATTACTTTAGTGATGTAGAAGGAAGGCTGAAGCAACTCAAGGAATTGTGATATTGCTATCAAGATTCAACTGTGTAGTTTTTGAGTCAAACTCATTGACCCATAATTCATGAGTAGTGGTTCACATGAACCCATCTCTCATGAGAATGAATGGAACACTTACCACTCATTGGATCCAGGTGATGTTCACAGAGGTGAAGCACCGGGACTTCCCGGGAGGTCACCCATCCCAGTACTACTCCAGCTCGAGCGCGCTTAACTACGGAGTTTCCTCCATGGTTAAACCCACTCTACTTACATCCTCATTTGCAAAACCTTCACCAAGTGTTGTGCCTTATGAACCATTCATTAGAAAGCCCCTTAAGCTCATCAATTGATGGTGGTCTAAATCCCAAAAGGATAGTTCCCTTCTCCTACTTATCAACTCAAGGAATGGCGGTCTAAATCCCAAAAGGATAGTTCCCAAGATAGGGTAGGGATCAGCGACCCTCCAATCCTTGAGGGCAAAAGTCCCAAGGGAGGGGTTGGATCTATAAACTTTGAGGAATCTATCAACTGGTCTCTAAGCGCCTTGGATTGTATTTCAGACCCCGTCTTTCCTTATAATAAAGTAATAGCGGATCAAGCTTAGCAACAAGAAATATAGATAGCATATGAAACTAAATTACTTAATATGTAATACAAATGGATGATTGTCCCTACTTTATATCATATATTTATGGAAATCAAAGCAATTTCTTGTCAAGTCAACTTAGGATATAAAAATTGAGATTAATTTAAATAATAATTGAACTTAAATTGCCAGTGGACATTACAGATCTGCATTATTTAGAAGAAAAGTGCTCAAGGGAAACAATAGTCATTTATTGTCTATGGTTGGGAGGGCAACAATGATCTGAGTCATTGCCCGTGGTTAAACGAGCACACCAAACAACAATCGTCAAGTCACGATCAAAAGATCCAATGTTGGGTGGTAAAAACTGTTGATATTTTGGCCTTTACGGCAAAGATCAATGCATTAGAAAAATGCTAATAATAATATTGGAAACATATAATTATTATGCCTAAAATTGATATGATAAATATTGGCTATATTTATCACTAAGTTCGATTTAGAAGAAAAGTGCTCAAGGGAAACAATAGTCATTTATTGTCTATGGTTGGGAGGGCAACAATGATCTGAGTCATTGCCCGTGGTTAAATGAGCACACCAAACAACAATCGTCAGGTCACAATCAAAAGATCCAATGTTGGGTGGTAAAAACTGTTGATATTTTGGCCTTTACGGCAAAGATCAATGCATTAGAAAACTGCTAATAATAATATTGGAAACATATAATTATTATGCCTAAAATTGATATGATAAATATTGGCTATATTTATCACTAAGTTCAATTTATTATTAAATTATGAGTTAAATGTTAATAATAATATAAAGAAGAATTATATTATTTTATTTCAAGCTCAAAATTATGGTCCCAAAGTCGGCTGACTTGGAGGCCCACGTTTTGGCTTGATGAGCTCATATATAAAGGGAAATTGAAGAATGCTAGAAGCAATCAAATAATAATATGGAAGAATTATTTTGTATGTATTGAATGAATTTACAAAGAGCGCTTGAAGCTCATATATACATAACGAATATAGCAAAAATAGAAACTATCTAAAAAACAACAGTATACACAGGATTGAGTATTAACAAATATTAGAAACATTCTAATACCCTCCCATAATGCTCAATCTGTCAATAACACCAATTGCCTCCCTAAATTTTACATGTTTGTCAGGACTGAGAGATTTGGTGAAGATATCAGCAGGCTGCTCTAAGGTAGGAATATACAGCAACTGAATAGATTTATCTTCAACCAGCTGACGAATGTAATGACAATGTGTTTCAACATGTTTGGTTCGTTCATGGAAGACCGGATTCTTTGCCAGTTTGAGCACTCCCTGATTATCACAGAATAGAGGAGTTGGTCCTGACTGAGGAACATTCATATATGCAAGCATCCGTCGAAGCCAAACAGCCTCACAAGCTGCTTTGACTGCTCTGCGATATTCTGCTTCGGTGGATGATAGAGCCACTGCCTGTTGTTTCTTACTTGTCCATGTGACAACACCGGACCCCAAATTGAACACATATCCAATGGTAGACTTACGATCATCAACAGAACCAGCCCAATCTGAGTCTATGTAGCCACATAGTGTGGGATTAGGACTCTGAGTGTACAGAAGACCATAGTCAAGAGTACTACTCACATAGCACAAAACATGCTTGGCAACTGTCCAATGATCAGTTTTGGGTGCTGTCATAAAGTGGGAGATGTAGCTTACCGCAAAACTAATGTCAGGTCTGGTGGCAGTAAGGAAAATAAGGCTGCCCACTAGTTGTCTGAACAAAGATTCCTCCACAACAGGTGAATCGGACTGAGCTAATAGTTTTAGCTCGGGTTCCATAGGAGTGAGAGTAGGTTTGCAATCCTGCATTCTGAACCTGTCTACAAGACTTCTAGCATACTTGGACTGAGAAAGAAAGATACTATGCTCAGTCTGCCAAACCTCAACTCCGAGACAATAGTGCAAGAGTCCCAAATCCGTCATATCAAAAGTGCTACACAAGTCCTGTTTGATCTCAGTGATCAAATGTGCTAAACTTCCAGTGATTATCAAATCATCCACATAAACAACGATAAACAAGACATCATCACCTGCATGTTTGATATATAGGTTTGAATCCGATGGACTCCTCTGAAAACCATGATCGGTTAGATATTTATCAATTTTCATGTACCAAGCCCTAGGGGCTTGTTTCAGACCATAGAGAGCTTTGACAAGTTAACAGAGTTTGTGTTCCTGACCAGCAACCTTAAATCCAGAAGGTTGCATCATGTAGACCTCTTCCTGTAAGTCACCATTCAAGAAAGCACTCTTAACATCCATTTGATGAACTTTCCAACCAAACTGAGCTGCTAATGCAAGAACAAGCCGTATGGTACTCATTTTAGCTGTGGGAGCAAAAGTCTCCTCATAATCAATACCTTCCCTTTGTGAGAACCCTCGAGCAACAAGACGAGCCTTATACTTGTCTAAGGTACCATCAGCTTTGTATTTTACCTTGTATACCAATTTGCAGCTAACGGGCTTCTTCCCTGCAGGAAGATCAGAAAGAACCCAAGTTTGATTTTTCTGAATACTCTGAAATTCAGCTTCCATAGCATGTTCCCATTTAGGGATACCTTTAGCCTCCGAATAGGTCTGAGGCTCGTAAATACTATGAATGTTAGCCATAAGAGCAAAATTAACTATTTGTTTTCTCTTATTTCGAGAAACTCTTCCTTTGATGAGCTCATCATCCCTGAGATCACTGATAGTTTTAACCCACCATTTGGGTCGGGGAGTAGAAGAGCCAATCTCTGGAGGAGCTGGGGGCGCTGGAGGAGATTCAAGAGCAGCAACAGGAAGAGGGTCATTCTCAGGAGCCTCAACAGGATCAGTATCAAGTGCTCCAGTGTAAGCATTACCTATATCATCCCTCCCATCAGATGATGCTAAAGGAAGAGGAATACCATGAGGCTGTTCTTCAAAACACTGCTCAAAAGAGGGCAGAAAAGGTCCTCGAGTTTCATCAAAAACAACATCACAGCTAAAGATGAGATGATCAGTGTCGATATCTATCAGTCTGTAGGCCTTATGGTTGTCACTATACCCTGTCATCATGAGTCTCTAAGTCTTGGAATCTAATTTGGAACGTTTAGCATCAGGAATCCAAACATAGGCAAGAGAGCCAAAAATCTTCAGGTGGCTGATTTTGGGCTTACGACCAGACCACAATTCTTCAAGAGTGTTGTTCTTGATAGCCTGAGTAGGGGAACGATTCAGAAGATAGACAGCAGTAAACACTGCTTCTGCCCAATATTTATTAGGAACACTCCTGTGTTGTAACATAGAACGAGCCATCTCAACAATCGTACGATTGCGACGCTCAACAACACTATTTTGCTGAGGAGTGTAAGGTGTGGTGAATTGGCGTTTGATGCCATGTTCAGCACAAAAACTAGAGAATGCATGAGAACAAAATTCCCCCCCCATTATCTGTTCTAAGAGAAATGATACTACAGCCAAACTCGTTTTCAACTAGCGACTTAAAATTCTGAAATGTTCTAAGTGCATCTGATTTTTGTTTAAGAAAGTACACCCACATTTTTCTACTAAAATCATCAACAATAAGCAAAAAATATCTGCAACCAGTTACTGATGATGTATTCATAGGACCACAAATATCAGCATGAAGTAATTGAAGTACCTGAGATGCACGCCAAGAGTCGCCATCTTTGAAGGGAGCCCGATGTTGTTTCCCAGCTTGACAAGCATCACATACTCCAAGATGCTGTGTCTGAATCGAACGTAAACCAGAGATAAGTTCCTCCCGGGACAGCTGAGATAAATACTGGATATTGAGATGTCCATATCGTTGATGCCACAGAGTACTGAGAGATAAATCACGGGCTATCATAGCAATTTCAAGAGAATCACTAGTGTCAGTGAGCCGATAAAGACCATGATCCTCTAGTCCAGAAGCAACAATAAGACGAGTCGTGTGATCAATAATGGAACATTTGTGGGCACTGAACACCACATCCAACTGAGGGGAATTTCTCATGATCTGACTCACAGAGAGCAGATTGAGTGCCATACCCGGAATGTAGCATACATTGAGAAAGATGAGCTGACACCCACCAGACTGTATCTGAACATTTCCTCTCCCAATAATTTTGAACTCCTCTCCTCCACCAAAAACAACTGAATCACTGTAGGGATGGAAGTCTGTAAACTAGTCACGCCAATGAGAAAAATGACGCGACGCACCAAAGTCAATATACCAAGCAGATGACCGGTCTAAATTAGAAGGGTTTTTAGCCATAAACCCATAGAAAGTAGATTCCTTTTGCTCAGAATGTTCAGCAATATTTGCCTGTGGATTTGACCCTCCTAGCTTCTTTTGTTCAGAAGCGAGTCGTTGACGGCAATCTTTCTTCATGTGACCATACTTGTGACAGTAATGACACTGAACACTCTTCTGTTGATAACTGCCTGAGAAATGATGCGAACTGCCTTGTTGTGTTGACTGAGAGGACTGAAATTTAGCTGCAAATGCTTGTTCTGACGAGGATGAGGAAGTACGGTTACCAAATTGCTGCTTCCAGCGATCCTGCTGTAGGACTTTGGTGCGCAGCTCTGGGAATTTCAAATCAACATTAGTTGAGGTAATGTTGAGAGTCTCTATGAAATGCTCATAAGATGTTGGTAGGCTTTTCAGTGTAATAACTACCATATCTTCTTCCTCCATCTTTCGACCGATGGCTTCAAGCTGATCACGAATGTCCTTAATCTTCGTGAGATGTTCCTGTAAGGACATTCGTTCATCCATCATAATGGAGAACAACTGATTCTTCAGAAAGAATGTGCGACTCTTGTCGGATGTCTCATGCAACTCCTTCAAGTATTTCCAAATGTCCGCAGCAGACTGTTGATGTGAGTTTTGTACCACTACATAACATATAGCAATTGAAATACTTGATACAGCGTACCAAACACTCAACCCTCTCTTGAAAAGTATATAAGATACTCCAAGGTTCCTTACACCTGTGGATACTAACTCAGTTATAAAAATGTGATTTGTTGGTAATCACTTCGGCGGGCTTACGTTGTCCATCCAGAGATGTTAAACTCTTGCTATGATGATGATGAGATAACTTTCTTCTTTTATATCATTTCCAACTTCGCTCATCAAACTAATTTATATCACTTCTAGCTTTGTTCTTCAAACTTTCGAACTTCAACTTCTCAACTTCAACCACTGAACTACTGATTACTTCTACTATTACTCCTACTGAATGGAAAGATTGGCAAATGGACAGGAATCAACCTAATGAAGACTTGCCAGCGGCACTACCTCCATTGGTGCGATGATTCTAAGGGAAACTCTTAAGATTTTCACACTAACACCTATCTTCCAACCCAACTTGAAGTACAAGCGGAAAGATGAAATGCAAGTAGAACTTGGGAGCAATTGGACTAGATTACCACACAAGGCTTCCTAACAAGCCGCTAGGATGCTAGTAGCCTAGTACATAGATCCTCACCAAACATTCACCAATATCACCATTGCAACTAACCATTTACTTCTATTCTACCAACATGAAATGAAATCCTATTTTAATTTGAGAGATGAGAAGAACCATGCAAATACACCAAAATGATCATGTATATCCACCATGCAAGTCACAACAATGAATAGAGAACAATTTTGATAGTATTTTGGCAACAATTTCTCCAACATAACTCTCTTTACAAATGAGTACAAATGGCCTTATATATAGGCTCAAAATTATGACGAGTGGCCAAGATTAAGAGGCAAAATCAAGGCCAAGATTAAACCTTACAAACCCTAATTAGGGTTACCATCTTTCAACCAATTACATGAGGGCACCAACTTTGTTGGCCAATGAGAAAATTACAATAATTTGTCAACCAATGAGAACATAGGACACTTGGCATGATTTGATTGCATGCACATGAAATTGCCACCTCATCAACCTTGTCTTATAAAGTTCATTAATCTTTGAGATGAGATGAAGCCTTGGATGCTTGAGCTTGTCCTTAGAAATTTTCTCACCACCACCTGAACTTGCTTGTACTTAACGTCTTGACCTCGAAAGGGTGAGGTCTCCATGCACTTGGGGTAATCCTACCTTGACCTTGGTGGCTTGCCTGGATGTGAACCTTGTGCAATTTAAGAGCCTTGCTCTTAGCCACCGCCTTGAAATCAAACTTGACCTTCTCAACCTTTCAATCACTTTCCTCTTTACTTCAATACTTTGCCATTTTAACCTTCCTATTTGGATTTGATCTGCATGCATGCATCTTTGTTTCAATAACCTTGGGTTTTGGGGCACCTGCCCTCACCATATCTCCTTGATTGTTCCACAATCCACCCATCATTGAGTTCATCGACTGCTTTCATCAATGCTTTCCTCCTTGGTTAACCCTTGACTACCTTCAACTGTTTGAACTGCCACAACCCTGCCCTTTTGGCATAAGTACCCGCCTCAACCATAGTGGTGCAGTGCATCTCCCCAAGATTAGATTTGGTTCGACTGGCAAAGCATCACTAGTAGTCTTGCACCCGAATTGAAGAAGTAGGACCCCATGTAGATTTGCCCCCGATTTTGTACTATTTAAATTGCAACTCTAAATTCATGCTAGTGATCCTAATCCAATCAATCTTTCCTTTACCATTTCCAATGTCTTTAATAAAATAAAACACCCAAGGATCAAACTGTGTACCTTTTGTAGAGCCTGGGATCCGGTTGAGAAGCACAATGAGGTCGCTGCACTCTGATTTGTTGTATCCTGTTTGCTGCTAGGGTAGACTGAACACTTTCCTTGCACAAATCCATACTGATTGATCTTCTTTGCCACAGGTGACTGGCTGTCTCTCAACCTCTCTCTCAATTGAATCGTATCAAAGGTACCAATGTTGGTGTCTCCAATGTATTTCAATTTTAAGCGGAAGTTGGAATTGGGTATCAGGACTTCCTTGTCTCCTATTTCAGCATTAATTCCTTTGGGTCGCTTGCTTGCATTAACATCAGCCATCCTAAACACTTATCACTCCCCGCCTTTTCTACAATGCTGGTGAAACTACACTTATCACTCCAATCTTCTCCCTAAAATGAAATGCAATGATGCAAACTACACTTATCACTCCCCGCCTTTGCCTTAAGATGGACTACACTTATCACTCCAATCTTCTCCCTAGGGGTGGAATACTACACTTATCACTCCCCGCCGTTACCTTAAGATGGGCTACACTTATCACTCCAATCTTCTTCCTATAATGATGAAATGCAATGATGAAATGCAAGCAAGAACTTGGGGAAAAAAAGTCAATCAAGACAATCGAGTAATCAACTTAATATCCAAACTTCTAACTCTACTCTTGAAATTAGTTTTCAACACCTAAACTAGCACCAATGAAATGAAAGCAATTAAAGAGAGAGGAAAAGATAGGCCACTCACCCAAGTACAAAGCTAGGAATCCTTTGTCAATGCAATTAGCTGAGCTTAGCCCCCAAAATCTTCTAAGTCCACAAGAGAATCTCCTCCTTCTTCAACTCACTTTCAAAATCTTGCTATGAAACTCTACCAATTTACTTCCTCTTATACAAATCTGATAACCTCCTCTTATAATTTTCGGATCTGAGGAAAATGATATGGAAAAGACCTTAATCTTCTTGAAAATGGGTGCTAAAATTAGTGAAAATGATGCTTCCAACAATACCCAATCAAATACTACTTCGTTCTTCTTCACAACATGCCTCAAGAAGCCTCCAAAATGCCTTGAAAATGGATGAAATACATGCCCAGGTCTGGTGTAGATCAAATCAGACCTAAAAAGGGCCTTCCTTAACCCTTGAAATGTTCTTCAATCTTGCAAAAATTCATAACCAGGTCTGGTGTAGTTTGCATCAGGTCTGAACATGCATCACAAACTCTCAAAATGGTCTTCAAACTCGTGGAAGTTCATGCCCAGGTCTGAACTGCTCACCAAGGTCTTAAACTATCCTTCAAATTCGCCTCAACTGACTCAAAACAGTGCCTCCAAAGCTGGCCGCCAATCACCAAATGAATTGTCTTCAAAATGCTTCAAAATGCTAATGAGAAACTCGCTGTCACTGCCTTGAAAATTCGCTATTTGCAGCACAGAGAAAGTTGTGTTTGAATTGTGGAAATGAAATGGCGTGATCCTCCTTTTATAAGCAATCCAATCCCTTCCTACAAGGCCGACCCTACACCCAAAATAAAAGGAAATATTAAATGCAAGTGCAAATATGGGGGACGACTTGCATTAATACTTATTAGACTTCGATTTTGGCAATGCAAAAAAAATTTAATACCCAATGCATACCTGAGGGACGACTTGGCAGGGGCTAAACAAATTCTTGAAATTTTGAAATACAAACATTCAATTAATGATTTCAAAAAAATACCCAATGAAGACCGATCCAACCATTTTAATGCAATTTTTTATTTTTGCAAAATGAAATCATTTAATGTCAATCCAAAACAATAAGGGCAGGGCCGAAAATAGATCCAAGACATTTAGAATTTTGATTTTTCCAGATACAACATTCAATGTACAATAAGATTTTGAATTGAAAAGATCAAATATCTCACCAATGGCAATTTTCGAAAATAGCAAGGAAGTCCATAAATATGAAAATTAAGGATTTAGTCCAGATCTCATAAGATTTCGAAAATAGCATTGATTATCAAATAAAATTTTGAAATTGGCCACCAATAATCAATCAATTTGAATTGCCATTCAGATTCTAGAAATTTTAAACATCATTTGCCCAAATAAGAATTTCGAACTTAGCATTAAATCCATCACTAATAAAAATCATCACCATGGCAATTCAAAAAATAAATTGGCCAATCAAAATTTGCAATCCAAAAAAAATCAAAATTCTAATGAAAATTTGAAACATACAAGCCCAAAGATTATTTCGAAAACTATAAGAATTTGGCAATTCAACAAATCTCCTCACCTAAAAAAAAATTGAAATCCAACCATTACAATTGCCAAAACGCCAAGAATTTGAAAGGGCCACGAGTCATTTTCAAATAACCAAGCAAATTTCAAGTTCATCCCTCATTTCGAACCAACATAAAAATCTTCCATTCAAAGTCATCATATCGCTAAGATCCTCAATTCAAACCCACATCACAATTTTCAATTCAATTCAAATGCACTTTCAAACACATTGGATTGCACCCACTGGATCAAACAGGCCATCAAAATTTGAAGACTGGGCAAGGCCAAACTGACTAAGTTTGAAGGGTCGAAATTTAGGGGGTCCCCATGGATGGGGCAATGTTGTGAAAACCTCACAACACAGACTTGCCAGAGGAAATCTGAGGTAACTGATCATCTGTGACAGAGAGCTTGAGAAGCATAACAGCTTCTCGATTCCGATCATCGAATTTATCCTGATGTGCTTGAACGGAGGTCAGACGGGTCTTTGTGCCTAGAACAAGCTCATCCAGACGACGGTACTCGAAGATGGTCAACATGCGTTGCTTCGAGGTGTTATAATTACTGTCATTAAACCGTTGACTGTTTTCCAGCATCATATTGGTCAAAGATGCCATTTGCACAAATTTCGAGGCAAATTTTAAACAGGCCCAAAAAGATCCGACATGTACCCAAGAGAGTAATCAGAAAACCCAAAAAGAAACTTAAGTCAAAATTCAAATCTGCTGGCCTGAAAATCAAGGCATGGAAAATGAGGTACCCAAAAAAATCTAACAAAGACCCAGATAAGATCTCGAGAAACCCACCACAAATATGTTATCGAAAAAAAAATTGGATCCCAAAAATTAGGGTTTCGAAGCAAAAATGGCTCTGGTGAAAAAGAAACTACGAACAAGAGCCCGAAAAATTGCAGATAAAATTCGAAGGTTCAATGAAGACACCCTCAAGTCGAAATGCTTTGACGCCCTGCGTGAAGACACCAATTCGATCCTGCAGATCGCATCGGAATGAGGATGAAAGAAAACGCGAGCAAGCAACAGTTTGCAGGTCGCGGATACCAAAAGTCGCAGGTCACGGACGGAGACTTGAAGTGCAGGTCGCAGAAGGAAGGAAGGAGGATACCAAGTCAGGTCGCGGTTCTACTAGATGCAACCAGAAGACCAATCGGACGAATGCAGGCTGCGGACGAATGAACAATCTCGACTCAATCGCGATTAGAATGCCAGGCACGAGCACAGGCAGAATGTGAGCGCGAGCAAAATACACCACGATCAGTCTTCAACCCAAAAAAACAATGCAGAAGTGGCGTCAACATAGACGCGAAAACCCTAGTCGGGTTTTGTCAAGACGAGCTTCTACAAGAGAACACCAGGTATTTCGAAAATCAAGAACAAATAATTTCAATGAGGAAATTATAAATTTTCGAAAAGAAATCCCTACAAACTAGAAGGCTCTGATACCATAATAATATGGAAGAATTATTTTGTATGTATTGAATGAATTTACAAAGAGCGCTTGAAGCTCATATATACATAACGAATATAGCAGAAATAGAAACTATCTAAAAAAGAACAGTGTACACAGGATTGAGTATTAACGAATATTAGAAACATTCTAATATCAAAAACATAACATTGTCTTCTACCATTCATCGATTCTTGGAGCAATCGAATTCACTCTTGGAGCAGCAAATTCGATCTTGGATGAGCAATATAGGTAGCAGATTTAAGAAGCATAGAAGGGCGAATTATTCAGATTAGAGCAGTCATACAAAGGCAGATCTAGCAGCCCTAGAAGAGCGATTTAGGGCAGTATTGTGCAGCCCTAAAAGTGCGAATTAAGGCAGATCTGTGCAGCCCTAGAAAGAGCGATTTAGGGCAGATATGTGCAGCCCTAGAAAGAGAGAATTAAGGCAGATCTGTGCAGCCCTAGAAGAGCGATATAAGGGCAGATCTAGCAGCCTTGGAAGAGCGAAATTAGGGCAGAATTGGAGCAGCCCTAGAAGAGCTAATTGAAGATCCTTCAAGAGCTAATTCATAACAGTCATTGAGGGCAACATTGGAGGACCACTTTGAAGAATACAAAGTGCAGATTTGAAGCCAACCAAAGGATAAACTCAGACCTTCAAATCCGGGTATTATCTTTCCTTAATTGTGAATATTTATTATATCTTGTGCTTACTATTTGAAAGATCTCTATAGTTTGTATATTCCTTACCTTAAATCTGAATATATTAACAAAAACCCTTGATCACTCTTTCACCCGTGGAGGATGAGAGCTAAAGAAAGAAAAACTGAAATGGAACAGCAAGTACAGTTCTTATACTTGTTAGTTAATTCTGTTATTTCCTTTATAATGATTAGATATATTCTTAGTTATATTTCGCACTTAATTTCCTTGGATGCTCAATGAATTAGTTAAATTCAGATTCATGTGAAATGCAATTAGTAACTTCCTTCTGGTTAGTTAATATAACTTACTATTCATGTTCATAGGAAAATGAAAGTTAGTTAGTATGTTATATTGCTAGGATAAATTACTATCCTCGCAAGAAAATTTTATTTCCTTTTTTCAATAGGATAGTATGGTTGAGATGTTACATTTGACCCCTATAGGGTGGGAAATCCAACAATCAAATCAGGTCGGCCTTATTAGACTCCAATAGACATGGCCCTTGAGGGGTAACCATATAAGGAAGACTCCATGCCTCATTCAAACCACAATTCAATTCAGACAAGCAGCGAAGTGATTAAGTGCAGAGCATATCTGAGTGAAGCGAAAATTAGAGAAGGGGGTGGAGATTAAACATTTTGTTGATATTCAAGGTGAATCAAGATCAAACTAAGCCAAGCAACTCTTGAAGTCCATTTGATGGGCTTTACATCCAAACTATGTTGAAAAAACAAGGACAAGCCGAATGGTACTTATTTTGACCATGGGAGAAAAAGTCTCCTCATAATCAATGCCCTCTTTCTATGAGAACTCTCTAGCAACTAGTTAAACCTTGTATTTATCAAAGGTTCATTCAGCCCTGTACTTAACTCGATAGACCCATTTGCAGCCAGTGGACTTCTTCCCAAATGGAACATCAAAAAGGACCCAAGTGTTGTTCTTCAGAAGACTGCGATGTTCTTTCATATCTTGTAACCACTCATGTACACCTTTAGCCTCTGAATAGGATTAAGGCTCATAAACATTGTGAATATTGGCCATAAGAGCAAAGTTTACTGTATTTTGTTGTTTGCTCTTTCTTTTGGACAATCTACCCTCAATGAGCTCATCATCATGAAGATCACCTATGGAATTAGCCCACCATTTCGACTAGAGAGTAGAACTACCAACATCTGATTCAGGAAAAGCTGGACCTAGATTAACTGGAAAAGGATAATCAGGATATATATCAACAGTTTCCCGAGGAAAGTTGGGTGGTGCAATATGATGCCTAGGAGACTCCACAACTTCAAAGTCAGAGTCATCTAAATCCCCCCATTAGGTGGACTTAATGGAAGACTAACACCCATTTCTTCGCTTGCAAAGGCAGATCATCAAGACTTAAAATAGGAGAAGAGAGCTGAAAAGGCCCTCATTCTTCATCAGAGACAACATCCTGACTGAAAATGAGATGACCAATGTCTACATCAACCAGTCAATATACTTTGTGGTTTTCACTATATACTATGAACATAAGCTTCTGGATCTTGGAATCCAGTATTGAACACTTGGCATCTAGAATCCAAACATAAGAAGAGCCAAAACCTTCAAGTGAGTGATTTTACGCTTCCTGCCAAACCAAGCTTCCTCTAGAGTTTTCCTCTTAACAGCCTGTGTAGGAGACATGTTTAGGAGATAGACAGAAATGTAGATTGCTTCTGCCCAAAACTTCTTTGGAACATTTCTACGGTCCAACATAGTCCAAGCCATCTCGGTGATTGTGTGGTTTCTTCGTTCAACCACACCATTTTGTTGAGGGGCGTAAGGTGTAGTAAGCTAACACTTGATATTGTGATGTGCACAAAATTTGGAAAAATCAGAAGAACAAAATTCCCCCCCATTGTTTGCCCTAAGAGTTATTATTTGTTGACTTGACTATTTTTCTACCAATGCCTTAAACTTTTGAAACATACTAAACACCTTTGATTCATGTAAGAAAATACACCCACATTTTACGACTAAAATCATCAACAAATAACAAAAAATAACTGGACCTAGTAACTAAAGGAGTGTTCATTGGTCCACATACATTAGCATGAACCAATTGTAATACCTTGGAAGCTTGCCAAGAATAACCATCTAAAAATGGATTCCAATGCTGCTTTCCAGTCTGACAAGCTCTGTAAAATCCATGATTTTAAGTCTGCATCTTAGGTAAGCCAACAACTAGATCCTCCCGAACTAGCTAAGAGAGATAGTCTATGTTGAAATGCCCATACTGTTGATGCCAAAGATTGTTGATGGAAGAACTTTTGGCAACAAATCTATAAAGACCATGATCCTCAATACCTACAACAACTATAGTGTGAGTCTCCCGATCAACAATGTTACATTTGTGCGAACTAAATACGACATCCAACTGAGGAGAGTGTCTCATAATCTGACTAACAAATAGAAGGTTGAGTTCCATGCCTAGCACATAGTATACATTGAGGAAATTAAATTCCTCCCTCCAAATTGAATTTGCACGTTGCCCTTTCCAACTATAGTATACTCTTCTCCTCCTCCAAAAATAAATAAATCAGTGAATGATGTGTAATCAGTGAACCAATATGGGCGAGGAAACTGTCGGGAGGTACGTGAGTCAATGTATCAAGTAGATGATTTGACATAATCTATTGAGCACTTGGCCATAAAGGCATAGAAAACATACTCTTTCTGCTCATGTGCTCTACGACATTGGCCTACTGCTAAGACCCTCCTTGCTTCCTTTGTTCAAAAGCCAAGCGATGCCAATAGTCTTTCTTCATATGACCATACTTGTGGCAGTAATTGCACTAGATGTTCTTAGAGTTGTTCTAGGATTGACCCAGGCCTTTCTACTAATTGTTCCCTTTGTCTTGAGCACAGGAATTTGTTGTGAAGACCTATTCTATGGAGGAAAAACTAGCACCACTACCGAATTGTTGTCTCCATTGATCCTGTTGTATAAATTTGGTGCAAATATCTGCAGACTTCAAATCAACATTAGTTAAGGTAATGTTGAGTGTCTCAATAAAATTCTCATAAGACATTGGTAGACTTTTTAGAGTGATTACTACCATGTCTTCTTCCTCCATTGTTCATCCAATCCCCTACAACTGATCACAGATGTCCTTGACTTTTGTGAGATGTTCCTACAGGGACATCCTCTCATCCATCAATTCGAGAAAAGCATATTCTTTAGAAAAAATGCACAGCTCTTGTCAGACGTTTCATCTAGGCCCTTCAAATATCCTGATATTTCAGCAATTGTCTTGCCTGAAGGAACCTAGGGCAACTAATCGTTGATGACCAACAATTTTATGAGCATCACAGCTATACAGCAACTTGTCTTTGAAGTTGATTTGTATCTAGACTTCCCTTATTCCAAACAATGCAAATGACAGCATCATGGTCAAGCCCAAGCAAGGAAAGATGACAGTTCACAAGTTCAAGTCATGAAGAAGGATCAAGGCCAAGGTATCAAGACAAGCACAACTTCAAGAGCATTTCAATGAGAAGATTTTCAAAGTGAGGAGGATGAAGAAGTGGAGTTGAAAAGTGGCGATTACAAGATAAACATGTTGAGGTGGCGCCCACTCATCTTCAACCAATCAAAGGATTCCAACTTCACATCTCCAAGTTCATCCAATCAAGTTATTCCAAGTGGATATGTGAAATGTATTTAAATTTTAATGTTTTACCCCATTGAAGTTTCTCATTGATCCATCTTTTAGAGGATATGCATTCAATGCAATGTAATTTTCTCATTGGTCAACATTTAATGCTTGTAAGTGGTCGTTCTAACTAACCCCAATTCATGGTGATTCATGGTGAAACTCATGTTCACGCCTTTTGGTACTTGTTGATTGCAAGTGATAGTGTAAGGTTAGATTGAGCTCCATTGTAAGCAATCAACTTCAATTGTTTCATGCTAATTGATTAGCATGTCTTATAGTTTTGATGTGTATGAGCAATTTGAAAATCATCCATGCGCCTTAGAAGATAGCACCTGCATTTGCATAGTTGTTTAAGTTGGCGAAGCAAGAACCGGTTTAGTTTCACCACATCATCAATAGTTTTTTGCATTGATAGAGCAAGAGATAGAGTTAGCTTAGATTTCTAAACTCATATCCTCTTTTGCATTCTTTTTTTCAAGTCATTGTTAGGATTAATTGAAGAGCTAACATTGTCAAATCATTCGTCATAAGAAAGTTGATAGATCCTCCACAAAAGAATAACGTAAATCCCTTTGTGATTACTAGCAAATCACATCATAAAACTAAGTTGTGTCCAACAGAAAGTTGCAAGTATGCATTGTAAACCTTGGGGTCACTTGACTTGATCAAAAAATATTCTACATTGTTCAGCATTTGGGGTTTCCTTGTTCAATAGAGGATTGGACACCTAGTATTCTATCCTGCACGTTGGCTGGTCACAAAACTCACATCAACAGGCTAGAAGGTAAACACTAGGCAAAAGAAGAAATTTCAACAGTGACAACAGAACCTCCAATAAACCAGAAGATACTTTGCTTCTGCAAAAGATCTATTAATCTAGTAGACTCGGATATAACAAAAATGCATGACATGTGTACACGAGAATATTACAATATTAGTACAAATAATTCCTCAAAGGTTTCCAGCAAATTGAAACATCTCTTACAAGTTAGCCTGTAAAAAAAGGAATAAAATAAAGAAAAACTGATTCCATCATATCAAACACAGATAGCAAAAATGCAAGGAGTTCATATTTTTTCTTTCCAGATATCACTTAAAATATGCCAATGATGTTGATCATAGAAGAGTAGTATGTGCAAAGCATATCAATCTTTCAAAAGGAAATTTTGTAACAGTAATTAAGTGCAAGAGTGATATGTTTTTTGCATTTTATATGCACATACATATTGTATAAATTCTTGAGCAAAATGACTCTTACTATTAAGATATTCATGAATAAAAATAATTTTACACTAAAATTGTAACATAAAATTACAGCCATGATGTAGTAACAAATTAGACAAAAAGAAAAATACATTTATTTAGTTCCACTTGTCATTATCTGCAGACCTATTTTAGGACTAATCAAGCTAAGGCTTTAGGCAAAACTTAACTGTGCTGCATCTTTAGCTGGTAGATAAAGCTTTCTGCTTAGCACCTGTCAACATGGAACTCAGTAAGTTAATGTATGAATACTTTTCTAAATAATTGATTGATTTTATCACAAAAAACAGTTTAAAAGCTCTGAAAGAAGAACAATAAAAGTTCAAAAACATCCTTAGAATGAAGATATTCTCAGTGTCTGACTGAGAATCATCCTAGAGTCAGCTATGCAAAGAAACACAAAATAGAAAACAAGTTAAGAGCTTCTTAGAAATGGTTATGCATGTGACTGCTAATCGCATATCCATGACTCCATACTACAACTGAAAAAGAAAGATGGCACCATGAAAAAATCCATAGACCAAGTCTCTCTTAAGTCTCAATAGTATCACAAAGAGAGACAAATTATTGCTCTCAAGAAAAAAAAAGACATGGTCTGTACTCTTCATGAATAATTATCTTTCCTGAAGACAATATTGTAAGTGGGCATATAGTCTGGATGAGGAAGAATATGAGAATCAGATGTGGCAGCGACAGTGTTTATCATAACAAACAAATATTCTGAATCCCTAGCTGTTCCCACTATTGATTGGATGGCCTATAGTTCATCTTTTTTCTCTTGTTAGTCGGCCTCAGTTTAGTTCTGTGTTGTTTAAACATTCAACAGCTTCCACTGAACCTTTTCTAATACAATTCAACTTCACACGTCTAACTGTAGAAGACTCCAGGTTAGCTCTGTTGATGTAAGAGGGTAAAATTTGTTTGGCTCGAGCTCTATTTCATTACGCCGAAGATGTTTCATTATTTGAAATGCACTGGCTGGATTGGAAGATTGACAGCCCACGTCATATTTAAACAATGCAAGACGATTGCATCTATTTCGACAGTAAGAATTTTTCTATTGTGGTTCGCATGGAAATAGGACACAGCCTGAACTCCCTGTGAAAAGATAGGGTGCGCGACAGTTGGCATGCACTATCTTCACCCAGTTGATTGGTTAGACGTTTGAATTTATCAGTTGACCCACATCACTGAAAAAACACACAGAGATTTAATAAATGTACAATACACAGTACCCTCAAGGGCTCAAAGCATGAAGCATAATGTAAATCCAGTGCTGAGGAAGCTAAATTTTGCTAGGCTTTAGTTCAATGGTGGCCATATGCAAATGTTCTATTTGAATTTATAATACATGATTATTTTTTCAGTAAATTTGTTTTTGAGTACACGATTATTTTTCCAGTAACTTACCTTTTTTATTTGTGTCAAATTTCAATAATATAAAGCTAATTTTGATTTTTGTAGCTAGTAAGACCATAGCAGTGTTGATATTTTGGCCTTTACGGCAAATATCTCTCTACCTTGGATAGTAATAATAAATATATAGAATATATTTATTATTACAATAAATCGATATGTAAATAATCATAATAAATATGGGTGATATTTATTATTTATTGTTTAATTGATTTTAATCATAGATATATATAAGTGGCAATAATAAATAAAAGGTTATTTATTATTTTACTTGGGAGGGCCCAAGTCGGCCACCTTGGGTGGAGGAGTTTATCTCCTAAAAGGCATCATATATATATGTTATCGATCCTAGAGGAAACATCATCAAAAACATAACATGATTCTCTCCTCTCAAGGATCGAATTCCTTACATGCGAATTTGGCAAAGTGTTGGAGCGAATGCATTATGTGAATGCTGGAGCAGAATTCTGGACGAATTGTTGCAGCCCTAGAAGGGCGAATTTAGAGCAGAATTATGGGCGAATTAGAGCAGAATTCTGGGTGAATTGTGTTGTGAAATTAAGATCAAGTGTATATGACTTTAAATTTATCTTATTTTACTTGATATGTGTGATATATATAATCACAATATATATTTATAACAGATATATCTATATATATTATATTGTAATTCTCCACGTTGAAGAAGAGAGACTATTGTTTTTTTATATTCCATGTCTAAGAGTCACCAAATGAATCATGTAATATACTGCAGTGAGCAGTCATTACTTGATTAGACGCGACTCATCAATGAGTCACGACGCATCAAGTCGTGACTATTCACAACAGATCGCACTGTTCTATATTCACCATTTTATCAATGCATAATGCGTTGTAATTATTCTTAACTAAACACAACAGTGTGTAATCGACTTCAACGCATGCTATGACGGTGAGGTGATCTAATACACATCGCAGTTTGTAGTTTTAATATATAGTGATTGTTATGTATTAACAGTCACGATAGTATCGTGACTGTTAATACATAACAGTCACAATGCACCGTAATATAAACTGCCCAATAATGTTCACTTCGAACATGTACAAGACACGCGATATAATGCAGTATACTCACCCAATATTAATCAGGGTATGATATGAATACCATTCATACTAAAATGTAATTTAATAATATACATTTATATATGTATATTAATATATATAATATTAATGACATTAACATTATATATATTAATATGCATGTAGAATAATATTATCTCATATTGTTAAATATAACCAATACAATATGGTATTAGTAAGGTTGAACATTAATGATGTCTATTTACTTTAATATTATAAGTATGTATATTAATATAATAATAATGTCCATCATTATATATATTAATATATTGCATATAATATTATGATCATTTTATCCGATCAAGGCTATAAACATCAACACTCCCTCTTAGCTAGGAAAGATAAAATGCAGCTCACAATAAGTTCATAAATTGTGAAGGCTAGTTCCTAGGTGGATTGCCTCTATCGGCGATTCTATCCACAGTTCCCAGGTGGATTGCCTCCATTGGCGATTCTATTCACAGTTCCCATGTGGATTGCCTCCATCGGCAATTCGATCCACAAGCTCCTGTGTGGATTGCCTCCATCGGCGATTCTATCCACAAACTCATGAGCTAAGGTGTGGATTGCCTCTATCGGCGATTCTATCCACAAGCTCCTGTGTGGATTGCCTCCATCGGCGATTCTATCCACAAACTCATGAGCTAAGGTGTGGATTGCCTCTATCGGCGATTCTATCCACAAGCTCCTGTGTGGATTGGCTCCATCGGCAATTCTATCCACAAACTCATGAGCTAAGGTGTGGATTGCCTCTATCGGCGATTCTATCCACAAGCTCCTGTGTGGATTGCCTCTATCGGCGATTCTATCCACAAACTCATGAGCTTCAAAGTGGATTGCCTCTATCGGCGATTCTATCCACAAGTAAGATATATCTATTACAAAGGAAAAGTTATTGCAAGATCGTCACCTTCCAATAACTTTAACAAATACAAGTGATAATCATTTGGAAGTCATCACTTCTTTATGATTTACACAGGACCCATATAATTATAAAATGATATTAACATAATAATCTATAATCATTAAAGTTTACCTTATAAGTGTTCTTATCTTGTATCAGTGAACTCCCTCTCAATCACAAGGTATCTTGAATTCCATTTAGAATAAACATTTCTCTATTATTGTCTTCAAGTCATTCTTCCTTAATACTAACATCATTCGAAGTTTCCATGATTCAAAATCAAAGGCACCTTCAAGTCTATCCTCTAATCTCATTCCATTTGCCAATCTGAGATTTCAAAAATCTGATCTTGATCTTCCTTCAATCTAATCGGAACTTCCTTCAAGCGGTTAGGCTTCAACGAAGGAACCTAGCTCTGATACCATGTTGTGAAATTAAGATCAAGCGTATATGACTTTAAATTTATCTTATTTTACTTGATATGTGTGATATATATAATCACAATATATATTCATATATATATTTATAACAGATATATAAGCAGATATATCTATATATATTATATTGTAATTCTGCACATTGAAGAAGAGAGACTATTGTTTTTTTATATGCCATGTCTAAGAGTCACCAAATGAATCATGTAATATACTGCAGTGAGCAGTCATTACTTGATTAGACGCGACTCATCAATGAGTCACGATGCATCAAGTCGTGACTGTTCACAACAGATCGCACTGTTCTATATTCACCGTTTTATCAATGCATAATGCGTTGTAATTATTCTTAACTAAACACAACAGTGTGTAATCGACTTCAACGCATGCTATGACGGTGAGGTGATATAATACACATCGCAGTTTGTAGTTTTAATATATAGTGATTGTTATGTATTAACAGTCACAATGCACCGTAATATAAACTGCCCAATAATGTTCACTTCGAACATGTACAAGACACGCGATATAATGTAGTATACTCACCCAATATTAATCAGGGTATGATATGAATACTATTCATACTAAAATGTAATTTAATAATATACATTTATATATGTATATTAATATATATAATATTAATGACATTAACATTATATATATTAATATGCATGTAGAATAATATTATCTCATATTGTTAAATATAACCAATACAATATGGTATTAGTAAGGTTGAACATTAATGATGTCTATTTACTTTAATATTATAAGTATGTATATTAATATAATAATAATGTCCATCATTATATATATTAATATATTGCATATAATATTATGATCATTTTATCCGATCAAGGCTATAAACATCAACAAATTGTTGCAGCCCAAGAAGGACGAACTAGGGCAAACTGGAGCAGCCCTAGAAGCACAATATAAGGGCTGATCTTGCAGCCCTAGATCTGAGCAATATTGGATCAGACTTAAAAGAGCCCTAGGTGGGCAACATTACATATTCAGATCAGACCAATATTAAAGGGAAAGATTGAAGATCTCAAAGTTCAAATTTGAAGTCTCTAAGGACTGATTCAGAGATATAATCCGGGTATTATCTCTCCTTGTTCTTTGTGATTTCTTATCATATTTTGTGCTTAGTTTTGTTAGATTTATATAGATTGATATATTCCTTGTGATAATCTGAAATATACTAACATGGTATCAGAGCCTAGGTTGGGTATAAGATCCATTTCAGATTTAGGAATTCAGTCTAACTCTTTCAAAACTAAGGAAGAGATACTATGGTAACCAGAGGTTTGGCCTAAACATAATAAATTTGGTTTTATATGTGAAGAGCATAAAGTAGGTCTAAATTTTGCATTAAGGTTGAATATGCAAATTGCCTTAGTTCAAACTACCCTAAGAGGGAGTCTAAGTTTAAGAGGGAGTTCAATTATGGGCTCACTTGCACCTAATTTTCTGTTATGAACTCCTTCCTTATGTCTTGTAGATCATATGTATGGGTAGGATCATACCTCTTTGGCTTGATCATCATAATTGGCTAGTTTTGATATATGATTGTATGTGTGGAACATACATAGCTGATTGGATCAGCTGGTTAGGAATGTCTAATTAGCATAATTGATTATCTGATTGACATAACTGACATTTTATTTTGAATGTATGAGGAGCATACTTCACATTATGAACATTGTGTTACATTTTTGTTATGTATGAATGGATGCATACCTCAAGTTGGCATCTGTTATGTATGAGGAATATACCTTACATTATGTTACAACTACATTGACATATTTCTGTTATGTAGGTACATACTTTACCTTGACATATGTTATACTTTACGCTGTTCTGGGAACATTCACAGCTGATTGTTAGTATAACTGGTTATATAGGTATATTGATGGATAAATGTATGATTGATTAACTACTACAGTAGCTTCATGTATGTTAAGGAAATATACTTTATATGGCTTTGGCATATTCTTATTATGGGAGCATATTTTATGGATATATACACATGTTATGTTTTGGCTTTATGTATTCATGATAAAATGCTTATGTACATGTGTGAATACATTTCCTTATAGTGGGACTATATTACATGTGATTCTATGTGTGAACACATTTTCTTTACATTGAACTTGATTCTTATGATTATGAGATCATATTGGTTACTCTTATACTTATGTGGATTCATGAGATGAGATACATTTGGTTGAGTCTGATTCATTTGGTTACATCTATGCATATGGCTAAGTTGTTTCTTATGAATTGGATACTTGGAGAACATCATGGATTTGATATCTCTTGCATCAAGGATCCACACTTAAGTATACGGTGGACATCATGGACTTGATGTCTGGAGGCCATTGCTCCGAGTACTTGGTGAATATCATGGACTTGATATTCGTTAGACCAATGCTCAAGGATATCATGGATTTGATATCTCGTGGATCAGGGATCCACATCTGAGTAGTTGGTAGACATCATGGACTTGATGTCGATAGACCACTACTCTGAGCACTTGGTGAATATCATGGACTTGATATTCGTTAGACCAATGCTCTTAACATCATGGACTTGATGTTGTTTTGATGTCATGGACTTGACATTTCTTGAGTCTTGGTGACTCGTGGATTTAGTTATCCACAAATTGGATGGTATACATCATGGACTTGATGATACCATGAATATTATGGACTTGATATTCTATTGCCAGAGACTAGAGGACTCGTGGATCTAAGTTATCCACAAATTGGATAGAAAACATCATGAATTGATGATAACTTGTGATTAGTATCATGGACTTGATACTACCTTGAATATCATGGACTTGATATTCAAAAGAGTCAAGGTGACTCGTGGACCTAGGAAATCCACAAATTGATAGGAAATATCTTGAATTTGATATCATGGACTTGATATCACTTATGGTTGGAAAACATCATGGACTTGATGTTATCATGAATATCATGGACTTGATATTCTTGGGTCGTGGAGACTAGTGGATCTAGGAAATCCACATTTGGATGGTAAGCATCATATGATATGATGTCTCTCATATGAATATGAGATGTATGGATGAGGAACAATGAAGAACATTTGTGTTCTCATTATATCTTGTAGATAGAGATCTACTATCATAGATGAGAGATCTATGGCATCATTGGATTAGGAATCCATCCTTGATTATGTTTTGTGATGAAGCATTAAGGAGAAGATCTTTGCCTCAAGTCCAAGAGGGAGTGTTGATATTTTGGCCTTTACGGCAAATATCTCTACCTTAGATAGTAATAATAAATATATAGAATATATTTATTATTACAATAAATCGATATGTAGCTAATAATAATAAATATGGGTGATATTTATTATTTATTGTTTAAACGATTTTAATCATATATATATAAGTGGCAATAATAAATAAAAGGTTATTTATTATTTTACTTGGGAGGGCCCAAGTTGGCCACCTTGGGTGGAGGAGCTTATCTCCTAAAAGGCATCATATATATGTCATCGATCCTAGAGGAAACATCATCAAAAACATAACATGATTCTCTCCTCTCAAGGATCGAATTCCTTACATGTGAATTTGGCAAAGTGCTGGAGCGAATGCATTATGTGAATGCTGCAGCAAAATTCTGGACGAATTGTTGCAGCCCTAAAAGGGCGAATTTAAAGCAGAATTCTGGGCAAATTGTTGCAGCCCTAGAAGAGCGAATTTAGAGCAGAATTCTGGGCGAATTGTTGCAGCCCAAGAAGGACGAACTAGGGCAAACTAGACCAGCCCTAGAAGCACAATATAAGGGCTGATCTTGCAGCCCTAGATCTGAGCAATATTGGATCAAACTTAAAAGAGCCCTAGGTGGGCAACATTACATATTCAAATCAGACCAATATTAAAGGGCAAGATTGAAGATCTCAAGGTTCAGATTTGAAGTCTCAGTCTCTAAGGACTGATTCAGAGATATAATCCGGGTATTATCTCTCCTTGTTCTTTGTGATTTCTTATCATATCCTGTGCTTAGTTTTGTTAGATTTCTAACCCTAGATCTGAGCAATATTGGATCAGACTTAAAAGAGCCCTAGGTGGGCAACATTACATATTCAAATCAGACCAATATTAAAGGGCAAGATTGAAGATCTCAAGGTTCATATTTGAAGTCTCAGTCTCTAAGGACTGATTCAGAGATATAATCCGGGTATTATCTCTCCTTGTTCTTTGTGATTTCTTATCATATCCTATGCTTAGTTTTGTTAGATTTCTATAGATTGATATATTCCTTGTGATAATCTGAAATATACTAACAAGCGACACTTAATTTTACACCTATTAATGGAAAGCCTATTCAAACCAGAGTATGCAAGAGTGGAGCAGCAAATATTATATCCCTATATGAAGTTGGAAATTACATCCCAAGTCTGTTTATGTTGATGAGTTGTCTTAAATTTGGTTATGCTATAAGAAGTGATGTAACTTATTGTCAACTTTTCCATCTGTATGCAAATCACACTTACCTGACTCTTTAAAACTGCATGGCACTGTTTCTACAGAAGCTTGATAAAGCCATAAACAACAAGGCTCTCTCTGCATGATACTTTCTCAAGTTTTGGACCTATTCTTTCTTGCAAGCAGATGCATCAGTTCAATCTCAAGAATACAGATTTATGAGAAAGCATGAACATAAGCAAGCAAATGGAAAAGTTAAGTTTGATAATGTTTTTGTTAAAAGCAAGTATAGAATCAATCACTGATGAGAATTTGTGGAGAAGCTTCAGAGAGCATGGATCAATTATGGGTGTGGTAATCATGAGGGATTCAGAGGATAAATTGTTTATTATTATTATTATTAACTTTTAGTATTGTTTTCAATTATTTATTCTACTTTACTACGATGGTATATTTTGGAATTTGAATATTTTTTCAAATTCATCAAAACAAATTACACTGAATCTTGATTTGAACTTAAAGTGTAAGAAATATTATTTGTATTTTTAATACAACTAAGTAGAGATTTACAAAGATAGTCTGGCAAGATTTTATATTTGATTGTGTAATTTTCTTATTATTAATCTTTTGAATCATATTTTATAATCCATCACCAAATGAGATATGTAAAGAAATGAAAGGATAATTGCTAACCAAGATAATTTATAACAATTCAATGAGAGTCAAAAGTTAGCTTACCAAGATTTTTGGATGATTATGTGATTTTTATTTTTACTATCAATGTTTTAGATCTTACTCCATGATCCATCATCAAGATGCACTAGTCAAGCAAGACAAAACAAAGGATGGTAGTAAACCAAGATAACTTATAACATTTGGTTGGCATCCAAAAGATAGCTTAACAAGATTTTAAAATTTGCCTGTATAACTTTTTTATCATTGAACTTTCAAATTATCTTTTGTAATTCATCCTGGGGATGATATAGTTATAAAAGAGAGTTAAAACAATTGTATAGACTAAGACAATATTATGGATTGTCAAAATTTCATGTTTTTAATCCAAAATATGATTAATTCCTACAAGTAATAAAAAACCTTGTATAATTATTATAAATAATATAATTAATATTAGCAACTTATCAAGAGAGGGTAAATTTATTACAATTTTATCATTAACAAAATTCTTAATATTTTGACGTGAAGGAATTTTAGGGTAGATCTATAGGCTTTGCTCAATATATACTGAGAAATAGTTAGGTAGCAAATGTATCAATCAAGACTAGTAGCAGAAATTTATACATCATGTGATAGTGTTATTGGTCATTAAGAAGACTAGACTAGTAGCACAAATTTATACATCATGTAATAGTGTCATTGGTCATTAAGAAGACTTTGGAGATGTAGACTCTAAATGTGATTGTATTGCTCAAGGGCACTCCTATATAATGCAGTACATAGATTTATCTCAATGATTCAGAGGGCTTTTTGGGTTATGTTTGGAAGGATGTATAGTTGATTTGAAAATCTCACTTCTCCATTAACACCTTTTTTTGGGCAAAAAACATCAATTGCTAAATAGTCTAACACTTGAACTCATATATTTCACAAATATATGCAACTAATAGACCAATAATTTTCCTAATTGACTTTCCATACCTCTCCGGCATACCCATTGCACACTAAGGTGCAATTGCAAGGTATCTATGTAATGTCCCCTTTCTGAGTTGGGATTTAGTAACAATAATAATTAAGAAAATTAAAATATAAATAAATAAATAATAAAATATTACAAGTTAATTAAGTTTAATGAATGGTCAAGGGGCATGTAGTGAAGAGTTATGACTCCCTCAACATAGGATATAAAAGAGAGAAGATTTTATTTGAAAAGGGACATGGATGGACCAAGGAAAATTGGAAAATGAAACATGGAATACTTGGTCAAACGGATAAATAAGACAGCAGATGAAGCAAACTAGTTGCGTGCATATGAGGTCTGAGGTTGTCAATCATGGGGATTTCAGTTCTATATCCTTTGAAATGTTCATGAGCTCCTAAACTCATGAAACATTTCACCTACCCAAAGTGTCTAATGTAAGAGCATCCAAGGCTTGTGCAATCCTGCACACCCAAGAACATTGTTCTTACGATTTTTGGTTTTTTTTTTGCCTTCTTGTTGTGTTGCAGGTTCCTTTCTCCAATAGATCACCCAAGACTAAGAACTGGGGGTGTCTCACTGAAGTCTACCTGGCTATGAGGTGGGGCTGCCTAATCTCTGCGAATCAAGAAAAAGATGTGTATAACAGAAAACCTTATATTACAGTGGGACACACCAAGGCCTCATGTAGCATAAACTTTATCTTGTCTGCTCATTGATCCTATGGGACACACATAATTGCCTTCCATTGCTGGGCAATCTAATTGAAATAGTGGTTGTTCATTATGAAAGTTTATATGAATGGCAGCAGTGCATAAAGCTTCAGCTGTTTATTCCTTAATGGGCATGGACATCTTGGTCAGCTGCATTATTCTTCTAACCACTATTTCCTATTGCACCTCCACCTTCCTTATAGTCAAAATATGCCACGGCGTTCACTTATGACTGGCACTGCTAATAACTCTTATCTGGCACGGCTGTACTCTTCTTGGTATTGTGGATAAGACTAATACTGGCTCTGGAAAATTTCTTATATAATCAGACTTCATAGGAATTTCTTGAGGGGGCCTCTACTGTGAATCTGGAAGAAAATTATAAAAATTAACTATCTGCATTCTCAACTCACACTGTTGGGAGGTTATTCTGCTGTTAAAGGTGCCAGTGTTAAGGGTGGAAGTTCTGAATTCTCCCTGCCTCCATGAAGGTCCATTCTAATTTCCAGTAGGCAAGGATGGGTGAACATTGCCTTGATACTCTGAATTCTGAGTAATGTTTCATGAATCAGTGTAATGTTTGTGGTGATTTTGGACAATAAATATTGTTGCTGATTATTGCATGTTATTATTTCTGAACTACTTTACTTTCCTGCTGCTGTTGTAAATCAGTTGTGTGTTTTTTGTGCTGCTCAACTCAGTTTGATTTCACGAGTCCCTGACCCTTGACTGCATTACATCTTAATAAAGAAATACTTAGGAACTTCTGTTGATAAACTTACTTATTCTGACTGACTGCTGTACCTTGAGAAAAGGTTGAGAGAATACTATGAGAAAGAGCAAACCATTCCTCAACAAGATGTGAGCTTCAAGTAAGAAAGGGGAACTGTAACACTACAGGCAGTAAATATGGTATCAGAAATGAAACAAACTTAAAACATAAGCAATTGAAGCTCCATCTGATTCCTTAAAGTGCACCAGAATAAGCCATATATCACCTCTAATTTGAATTTTTCCAGTAGTTTGGGGTCCCTATTCATATATTATATACACATTATAAACTATAATCCAGTAAGATATTAAGAAAGACCTTAGGAAGTAAGACATATAGTACCCCAAAAATAGGAATAGTTTATACAATAAATTTATATAGAAAAAATTTCCATAAAAGCAATATATGACATAATATACTTACTTGACTCCAACTACCAGGGGCTGCACACAAATCAACTACACGCTTCACACCTGCACCAGAGTCATCAATTATTATTTAAATTTTGGACTGATAAACATATATATAATCTAAAATACTAGTATCAAAAGGGTCCTAAATTGAAGACCTAATCTATGTCCATTTACAAACAAATAAGAAAGCTACTGCTCATACTTAAACAAAATTGAAGTGAAATGTCTACACTGCAGTCAGGATGGACAAAACAACAATTCTTTAATTTTGAATAAGTTAATAAAGGGCCTAATTAAATGATCGAATAGCACATAAATACATGACCCCATCACAATGTAGGTAGTAACCAAGTGAAATGCAACCTACAGCTTTTGATTCTAGAATAAAGTAATTTTGTCTATGAAATGTAAAACTGTCATAGTGTGGCTTAGCAGCAATACCCTGGAAACAGATTTAGACAGAAAATGGTTCAACACAAACCCAAACAATAAGAAACAAAGTTGCTTCTCCAAAATGACTGGCTCACTGTAAAACTTGATATTTTGCCACTCTTGATGAGTCCGCCACATACACAGGCAACAAACACATGTTTGCCCCAACAAACACACAAAATGCCTCGGCAAACTCATTAACTGACACAGCCAACAGCTGACCACCCCAGTGAATTGGTCAGAAGCAGCAGATTATATTTCTAAGAACCAGTGAATTTGTTTCTGTGTGTGCTGACCGTGAATTTTGAAGAGCTACAAAAATTCATTTCCACTTGCTAAGCACTGTTTTGCATGCCTCCAGCCTGGGGAATGTATGGACACTTAATAATGCATGTTTTGATGCCTGCGTGCAGGTTGGCACTCATGTTTACCTACAAAGCAAGTGGAATTTGCATTCTTGGTCATGTTTTAGGCGGGGTTTTGGTACAGAACAGCCTTGTTGTGTGTGGTTGAACTCTTATAACCAGTTGATGAGCTGCATTGGTCATGTTTGGAGTTACATACATCATACCTGATTGTACTTGACTGATTATAGTGGAGTTCGAGAGTCTTTTTCTCTTCCAAACTAGAGTTTTCTCCCTTCTATTGTTTCTGCAGACCAGAATGATGTGTTTAGTCATTGTCACTTTGTCAATTGTTGCTGTTTCATGTTACCTTATGCTTTGCTATGGTGATTTCAGGAACAGTTAACACTTGTTTTTATACATTTCTGGAGTATGTTTGAGTTGTAGTACCTGAAATAGGTGACTAGATTAGGAATATCTGGGTCAGTATATGGATTAATAACATTAAGCATGAACTTGCTATGAGCAAGAAAACATACCTTCGAATATATTGAATTCTTCATCAATTTGGAGGAGCTTGAAGGCACTGCGTGCACGCCACCCTTCTTCCTTGGCTTTGCGATAATAGATATCCTGTGCAAACCTTAAAAATAAGAGGAAGAAAACTACAGAAAATATTTTGAAATTAAGACTTGAGGAAAGAAAAAGTACCCTCTTGTCCTTTGAGGCCTTCCCCATGGATTGTTGCCACCAAGACTCGCAAAGCCACCACGCTAGTTTCTTTGATTTGTTTTAAGGAATTATTCAATTTTTAAAAACATCACATGCATTTGCAAATTTTGCACCTCCAAAAACCAAGGCAATAGCAGTGCACTGGCTACCAGGATTGGAGCAAAGAGCTGCCACAGAATGTGAGTTGTCAATCGTAGTTATTGCATTTTTTATGGTAAATTGTTCAATCGAATTCCTACTACAGACTCTGAATATCAGTGCCTCTCTCGAGGAATCAACTATGTACTGAAGCATATTCTATCTAAGAACGCATATCACATGACACTGTGAACTGTCCCTGTTTCATTTAAAATTTGAAAATGTCGAACAATATTATATTGTCCAAAGAGTTTAAAGCAAAACAAACTATGCATCTTAGAATACATGGTACTTTCATGCTATGTCTGGATTGGCTGCAATTGATGTTTCTTTGCCTTGTTGTTCATGCAAATCAAATTAAAACTATTTATGTAAAGCATCTAAAACTAAAAAAGCTTGAATTCCAGAAAACCTTGCTTAGAAAAAAAATCTGATTAAAATGTTTGATTCAAGAGTTCTGGCCCCAGTTAGCAGTGCAGTCATTAACGAGAGGTTCCCAGTTCAGACCCTCCAACGACTCCTCACTTGGGAAATTTTGGGAAAGCATTGGATACAATGCGAGCGGACAGCACAAATAGAAAGGGTTTTAGAGGCAATAGAAATGCACATTCTTATCTTCGAAATTCAAGTAAGAAAAACGTTTCTGCCGACTATATTTTTCAAAGAATGATTTGATTCAATCTTTCCACAGCAATATGATGAAAAAGTGCGGCCTAACATAGCAGAGCTTCAATCATAATAGTAGCCAACTAAATACTGCAATGAAATTCAAAACAAATAACCTCGTGAATCTTGACTTCTTAGACAAACAAGAGAAAGTGTAAATGTAAAGAAGGCAAATAAAATATCGTGCTACTCACAGAAAGGGTCGTGGCACTCTGCTGTTCGCAGTATCTTCTTTAATACTGGTTTTCCTTTGTTTTCCTGCGTATGGTGCCTGCCTACAAAGGGCAAATTAAGAATTTCAGCCGTTTGGTTTCGTGGGTTTTATGCTTTGTTTTTAAAATATTTTGTGTCATATAATGCGGAGTACCTGGTTTTAATTTATTGTAAGAGAAATATTTTTATTTTAGTATATAAATGAGTTATGATATAGTAATTTAGGGGAAGGATGGAAAATAGAAGAAGATCGATATATTTTTCAATGTTGATTTTATTGTGATTTTATGGAATTTCAGAAAAATATAGTTGTTAGAGTTAATTTTTATTCCAAGTTTGATTTATGGTAAGTATAATAGTGACTAGTAAAATTGAAGTTGAGTTTGAAACTAGAAATATTCGTAATTTAGTCTATAAATGAGTTACGATATAGTAATTTAAGGGAAGGGTAGGATTTTTCTATTGAGAACTCTACAACTTCGTGCAGAGTCTTCGAGGAGGCCTTCCCTGTGGGTGGAAGGCCATCCTTCATCGACAACATTTAATTTATCATCTACCCCTTCATTTTGTGGGGTCTATCTCTCGATGATGGACAAAAAAACACAAAGTTCTCAAGCTCTGCAGAATAATAGAAACCGGGTAGTCATATGAGCTAGCCAATTCGACTAATCTACCACCCACCCCAATCACCCATTGGTCGAATCTCAGTAGTAGCGCTAAGAGCTTTTGTCGATTTACCCGGTTCCATCGGTGGTTGAACCTAGGTCATTCAAAGAGGCGTTGGAAGGAACCTATTATGTCCCTGATGAATCACGCTTCTTCAAGCAACCCCCAATTGCGTCCATCTCTACAACTAAGGGCTCTAATGGAGGTAAGGAACAACCCACTGATGCCTTCATTATTAAACCTAATTTGCAAATGGTCATGGCTATTGATACAAAAAAGTGTAGATTAAAGAGTTATGTTGTGTTTTTAGTGTCCCAAGAACTAACAAATTTACCTCTCGTAATTTTTTAAATGAGTGGTTGCATAATGTTTGGGGTAAAAGATTAAGGTTTCATTTTTCATACTTCTGTACATTGCAAAAAGGATTATTTTTGGTTTTTTTATTAACCCTAACAGCCAAAAGGAAATAATTAAAAGACAATTTTGGAAGATAGGTACATGTAATTTTAGGGCAATCTCATGGTCTCCAAAAGCTATTCAAGAATATATTATTGCCTATCCTGCCCTCAATGGCTCACTATTGGGAATGTTCCTCCTTTTTGTGGAATCTTGTCCCCATGTGCTCTTGAACCCATTGGGAATGTTATAAGAGTTAATGTATAATCTCCTTCCCCATACTGATGCGAGGGTCCTAGTTTCACTCAACCCTGGTCTTGACCTCCCCAAGAAAATTATTTTCAATTTGGAAGACCAACTTTTCGTGTGTCCTATTACATTCCTTGGTGGAATCAATGTGTGCTTCTTATGTAGGAAGGAAGGTCATATGCAAAACTTGTACCCATTGATCAAAAAAAAAATGTTGCTAACCCTGAACCTAATGGGACTAGTAATGTTGCAATCAATCATAAAAATATATCCGAACATGCTCCCAGAATTGAACCCACTAAAGCTATCTCTCAAACCCCCAAAGAGAAACCACAAGCAATAGACAAAGATGTCATTTGTAACCGACATGACCACCTCAAAACTGCCTTTTTAAAAGAGGTTGAACCCTCTATTAAGCACACCACCCAGAGTCTCCCCGAGGTTCACAATCTACCTAATGCCAGCACTTTGAACTTTGGATTGGAGCCCCAAGCTCCTTGTCCTAAACACAAGACTCAAAATGTTCAACAATTAGCTCTTTAAAGAATTAGAATTATATATGATCCTAAAGTTCGAAGCAATAGCTCTTCTAAAGGTGGAGGTTTTACACTACCCAATCCTCCCTCCAAGTATCAGGCATCTCTAGAGAAGCCTATCATTTCCCCCTTACTGATGGATAAGGACTAGAACAAGATAACTACAAAGGTGGCTAGGAATGGAGGTAGAGTTGAGAAGTCAGATTGTTGTTCTGATATTGTGATTTCCAGTGATGTCTTACAAGCCCTTCAAAATGCTTATGGAAATGAGGAGAAGCTTTCTAATTTCTTCCCTGTGTCCATCCTTGCCCCTCCTCCCCTCCCCAAATCTCACCTTTTCCCAGTCCCCATGCGTGCCTCTTCCAAGCATGGTACCATTAAGATTTAAGAGATAGGGCTAAATGATTCTACTAAAGAGGTTTCTAATGATTTGAACTTGGAGGAAGGATAGATTAATGAGATGGTTGTTGTGACATTCAATGACACTCAAAATGAACCTAAGGTGTTGTTTTCAATGCTCGTAAAAAGAAGAGGAGAGTGAGGATCAAGAAGACAAAAAAAGTGTTAGAAATCCCAGCTCACAAGTTAGACTCCCCATAGACTATAACCAAAAAGAAGAGGGGGAGGCCAACAGGCTCCCGAATAATAATAGAGGGAATAAGAACCCCAGAAATCATCTCTTGAGTTGTTATAATAGCTTTAAGGATCCCATGGATATAGATTCTTAATGATGTGTATGGACTTGAAATGTACCTCATGGAATGTCGAGGGACTTCATTCCCCTAACAGAAAATATATTGTCAAAAGGTTCTTTATGATGAACAGAGGAATAGATATACTCCCGCTCCAAGAAATTAAATCTATTGGATTCTATCTAGATACCTCCTTTAAATGCATCTCGAAAGATGTCAAATGCTTCACCACATCCCACTAGGAAGGAAAAGGTGGGGTTGTCATTCTAGTTGGTCCCTAAGTGAAGTAAACATATATTAAAATGGGGATGCTTCCTTTGCCAAGGACTAGTCTGGATCATCTTTAAGTTTAAGCATGAGGAAGTTGGCATCTATAATGTCTATGTAGCAAATGACCACATAGAGAGATGATTGATTTGTGGAAATGGATATTCCATTCGAGCAACATTCTATGGATAATTGGGGGCAACTTGAACATGATTTAGTGCCCTCGGGATAAATATGGAGGGAGCGAGATTGATTGGAAGGGATGTGAGAAATATTTTTGGTATAAAATGATTAATAAACATAAGCTTTTTGACCCTCTAGCTACTAATAAGGCTAATTACAGAGGTATTTGGTATACTTGGTTTAATTTTCAGTAAGGTGACAAAAGAATATTTTACAGATTAGATAGATTTTATTTCAATAGAGATAAAATCAATTTCAAAAAGGACAGTGATGGGGTTAGTGTCAAATTCTCACCATATACCCTTTTTTACCATCATCATATCCTTAGTGATATCATCCAGATTGGAAATGCCAATAATGATAAGGGGAAGAAAGATGGTTTTGCATTAAATATTAGCCTACTAAAAGATGAGGACGTCCTCGCAATTGACAATGTCATCAAATGGTATAAAAAAAGAGATTTTTAATCACAAAAGTGTCATTGATAAATGGTCTCAAAATATTACCAGTTGGAAAACTCTTTTCTAGGTTGTTGGGAAAAAAAAACTAAAAATAAGAGGAGAGTTGAATCATAACTTCAAAATAACCTATACATGGTTGAAGAACATTTGCAAGATAACTCAAACAGTCTTGAAGCCAAAGACTTTGTGGATTAGTCTAGAGATTCTCTCAGGAGGTTGCATAATCTCAAGGTTCAAGGGGTCAAAACAAGTGCAAGACCGAAGTAGATTAGCCACGGTGATAAAGGTCGTAAATTCTTTTTTCAAACTCTCAAGTCCAAAGAAGATAGAGATAGGATTGATTGCATTTGGGAGGAAGGGAAAGAGATTAATTCCCAAGAGGATATATTGAAGGAATTTTCTACCTATTACAATAAAATTTTCACCTCTGAAGATGTGGGATAGGAGATGAAGATTGCAAGAGACAAGATTGAGAGCATTATTCCTAATAAGGCTTCATTTGATGAGGCAGTGATACTTTCAAAACAATTATTTGTAGAGGAAATAAATGATGTTATTCAAGCCTTGAGCAATGAGAAGGCCCCAAGGTTGGATGGTATACTTGTGGAGTTTTATAAAGACAAATTGGATTGGATAAGGAGTGACCTCCTGTAGGTATACAATTAAGCCATTGGCAAGAAATATCTTGCATTTGATATTAATTTAGGTCTGATTAAATTAATTCCCAAGGATGGGGATAGAACATTGATCAATAATTGGAGGCCCATAATACTCATTATTTCTTACAAAATTTTGGCCAAAATCCTAGTTGGGAGATTGGAGAACATACTCCTCCATGTTATCAGTCCTACTCAAACCAGTTCAGTGAAAGGTGTATATATCTTGGAGAACTCAATTACTTGTTGTGAGGCTTTGGAGTGGGCAAAAGAGTCTAACCAGAGAGTTTGCATGCTTCTCCTAGATTATGAAAAGGTATATGATAGAGTTGAGTGGAAATTTATAGATATGATTCTTGTGAGCTTGGGGTTTCCAAAGTTCTTATGCCAAATGGTCCAAACTCTAATGAATGGAGCCACAACAAAGATGGAAGTTAATGGTATGGGACCTTTGTCATTTGAACTCTCCAGATCCATTAGGCAAGGATGTTCATTGGCCCCTATCCTATTTGTTATTGCAATAGATGCTTTGTACTACATTCTTAGAGATAATTCTCTATCCCCAAAAGTCAAAGGTGTAACTCCCAAATGGGGATGTGTTGTCCAACACTCAATTAACAGATGATACCACAATTATTATTAAGAAAGAAGAGGATAATATTAGTAATCTCATTAAAAAATTAGACCTATTTTGTGTAGCCTCAAGTAGTAAAGTTTATTTTCCTAAATCAATTATGTTAGGTTGGGATGATCACCCTCCTAACTAGTGCAATAGATTTTCTCTCACTTGGGGTGGACCAAATCACCAAGTGAAGTACTTGGGCATCCCATTTTCATCAATCCCAACCTGATTAAAATGTGGAACTAGATTGAGGATAAAATTGACAAAAAAGATGAATAATGGAATTCAAACTACCTCACTTTAGTAGGGAGAGTTCAAGTGTGCTAGAAAATTCATCTTCATACACTATTCATTATGCTTCAACTTGGTTATTTAATCAGGCTCCATTTAACTATATAAAGAAGAAGATTAGAGACATTATGAGGTTAGATGGAAAAGGTAATAAGAAAGGGTATGGTGTAAAATTGAAATGGTGTATTATGAACAAGGATGTTGGAGGCTTGGGCCTAAAATAACCTAAAAACACAAGGGCTAACCCTAGTAGCCAAATAGATTGCAAAAACCACAATGTGGGATGAGCCTTGGAAGGTTGTAATAAGGAATAACATCTCCAGAGCTAGTCCAGTCAGCAGTTCATCCTGGAAGGGATTACACATTAATGACTTGATGTTTAGTGTGTCATCTATTAAAGTCATGGGATCTAATATGTTTAAAGAAATCTAGAAAAATTGGGAAAGTGTTAGGATGTTGGTTACTAATAATAGTCTCATTAATGATGAAAACAATAAAATTTGTGGGGAAAAATCAATATGGTGGAACCTCAAACATGGAGATAAACCCCTAGATTTAATCCAAGGCTTCTCAACTAGGAGTTGGGATAAAAAAGGCATTAAATAATTTTTAGATATCATACTAGATGGAAGACTGATAAGCTGAGAGGACTTGTGGCAGAAATTTGATATCCCACAGACTTAGTGGAGAACATACTCTCTGGTAAGAGAGGCTCATAGTAAATTCAACCTTCCAAGGGAATATGATTTCAAGGATGATAAAATCTCTTTCCTTAAATGGCCAAATGGTATCAGTTTACCCAACACCAAAGCTAAATATATTTACAAATTACTCTATGGAAGCCATGAAATTTTTTGTCACCTCAACACCCATTGGAACCCTCATAATGGAGAAAACACATGTTGTCTTTGTGGCATAGACCCATGGAACCAAAAAAGACACACTTCATGTGGTGTCTCTTCCTACACAAGCTACCTGTTAAAAAACCTAATGGGGATATTAATGTTTTCTCATGTTGTAAAATCTTTGAAACAGTTATCCATATATTCTTTGATTGTTTCTTTTCCAAATAAGTGTGGGGGATCTTTGGTCTATATTTGCATCATAATTTTACTTTTTTGCGTATCCTTTTCTGGTAGTTTCTTGGCCCTCAAAAAATGCCACAATTTCTTTTAGTCTGTCCTAATTGTTGAAATAGTATGGATCATTTGGAAGTTGCATAATGAAGACATTTTTTATGGTAGAGATAGATTCCTTACTGAGTCTCTCTCGAGACTAGTCTATCATAATATTGTTATGCAGGTTACACTTATCGTGAAGGTTGATGAGAAGAAATTTGTGGATTTGTTGAATGGTGGTGCTACTCAGATGCTTAAAAAAGAGATTGCATATGGGTACACGTCTATTCAGAAGTAGGTAGAAAACTCAACATCATTTGACCAAGCCTTGAAGCAGCTCAAGAAATAGTTGCATGACATGTTGGATAGAGAAAGGGGTGACAGGGGCATTCCAGTCTGAGCCAATCTTATTGTTGTCATACCCCGACTAGTAGCTCCATAGCAGCAAAGAGTCCCAATGCCAGCACACCCTTATAGCATTCATATTTAGAATGATAGGATTTTAAAATGGATGGAAGGCCCCCCCCCAGCGGATGGACAACTTGGGTAGAGCTAAGGAATAATGAAATTTAATCAGATATAGATGTGATTTTTTTGTATCTTGATGTGTAATGAGTTAATATCCATGTTAGAATAGTTTGGACTTGTGATTATAGGTCTCCTTCTCAGGAGCATAATTTTGTATATGTTAAACAATTCGACATGATACTCTATATCTAATGTATATGTTTTTGAATTTATTATACTCAATAGAAAAAATTAGGGGAAGGGTGGAAAGTAGACAAAGATTGATACATTTTTAAATGTTGATTTTATAGTTCCTTATTATTAACAAAGAAAATATTGAATTCATACTTGATTTTTGTGATACTCAAGATATATGCAACTAGAAGTTAATTACACTACTCAATGCCTCTTGTAAAATCATATCCAACGCTCTTGCATTGAAGTTGCACCACATTCTTCCTCAAACTATGTGTCTTGGACAAACTGGCTTTGTTAAGGTTAGATATATTATAGATAATATTATAGTAATTTTTAAAGGTATGAAATGGGATCAGAGATATCAACAAGATATTTTCATCAATATTGACTTTGCTAAAGCTTATGATTATTTGGAATGGCTTTTTATCCTTACAGTGCTTCAAATTTTAAGATTTTATTTAATTGAGTTGCATGATTTGGTTTATGCTTTGGCATATCTCACTATTAGTGGCCATTAGCATAGTGGCATTTGGCCTTTTCAATTCTATCATCGGAATTATTCTTTAGCCCTTGCCTTCTAGGTGCTTGTTTCATTAGATTTTGGATGCCTTTTAGCTCATTATATTTCTCAAAGAATAATCTAAGGTATTTCCTTGTTAAATTACACTACTTAGTGAATAGTTAGTTTGTTGGTATCCACTTTCTCATTCTTTTGAAATGGGAAAATAACATTAACCAATCTCTCCACTTTTTGGATATTTTTTGTGAAGCCTTAGGTTCTAGCATTAAATGGGAGAAAACTCAATGTTGTATACGATAATTTCTATCTAAGTCTTTTATCTTAATAATTACAAGTGGAAAATCTTGTTAATGGGCTTCATGGGGTTAATCCAAACTTTGTGGAGAACAAGGAGGTGAAGTGTGAATGTTCAAAGAATAGGTGGATTAAGGTCAATTTTGATGGGGATTCTAAGAGAAATTTGGGCCCCTTTGGTGCATGCATAGTGGCAAGAGACTTCAATGAAAACATTTTAGCAACCAAAGAAAAGAAACTAAATGATAGCTTAAATAATATAACAGAAGCTCAAGCGATATTTGAAGAAGTCTTCCTGGAAAAAAAACTTGGTGTCAAAAAAACCCATCGGGAGGGTGATTCTTTGATCCTCGTGAATTCTATAATGCAAGGTAGAGCTTTTGTGAACGTTGATAAATTTATAAAATAAAATTATAATTTATTGCATTCTTTCAGAGCCATTAGAATTTTGTGTTTATATTGCTCTAGTAATGATGTGGTGGATACTTTTTCCAAGTTGGTTGTGTCAATAAAAGCTAATAATAATGTGAATTTTTGTGACAGATTTGATGATGTGGAATGGAGTGAAAGCATGGCAAGTATGCCACTATGAGATTTCCCATCATTATTAAGAATGTTTTGAGATGGGTAAGACATTTGGGACATAGACCATTTATTATGGGGATTTCATTTTCAAGCATTCAACCCTTAAAAGGTATTTAAATGAAATAATTTTACATAGATCTTTCTAGAAATTCATGTTTTGAAGTTGGTAGGAGTAGCAAGAATCATGGAGGCAAACTTTATCATGTTAACTATGAAGTAATGGTTGGCCTTTTTGGGCAAAATATTTGAGAAACAACTGAAAGGTGTATTTAAAATTCATGATTTCATATTTTTCCATATTCTAGATCTCATATTAGGACAATAATTTTTGAAGACCAAACAAAGATATCAAGTGAATTTTGATATAGTGTTAATGTTTCTAGTACGGGGTTTAGAGTTTGGAACCAAGATGAAAGTGGAGTGGGTCATGAAAGAGTGTGTCAAAGAGAATTTGGTCTTTTATCTAGAGGCACTATTGACCTTGGTGATACAAGGGAAAGGGATAAAAGATGAAGAGGATGACTGGTGTGGTGTAGGTGCAAGGGAAGATGACCTCAGGCCAGTCATTATCTGGAGTTCTAGAGGATCATGTGAGGAGTATAGAATGGAGGTCTAAATGGGTTGGGAATGACTTCTAGAGTACCTGCATGAGAGGGAGGTGATGTCTAGAGCCAAGGTAGAGAAAAATAAGAAGGAATGAGGAGTGGAACCAATTTTGAACCCTCTAATTTAAGGTTCAATGAACCAATGCAAGTGCATAAGATGGAAAAAAGGGTAAGCAACCTATCTCTTAGGGCTAAATGCCTTATTCCATGATATATATTTTTGTTGTTAAAAACTTTAATATAATGTGATATTGGGTGTACGTCTAGTAAAAATCAAAGTTATTAATATGGCGTTTTGTATATATGTGCATGCATGTAGGTGGGTTGTTAATGCCCAAATAGAATTGGTGGGGGGCGGGGAGTTATTTTGGATATGGAAGTTTCTTGTTTTGTTACTAGTAATAGTGGGTACAGGGTAGTTTGGTAGGATGGTGAGTTAACCAGTTTGAAAGGATATATTTTATCTATTTGTAAATTTCTATACTATATTTTTTTATGAATAGTGCCTTTTCTATTTATTGAATATAAAAGTTACATATTCACAAAAAAGGGGCTGAGGGACATAAAAACCATGCCACGAGAGTCCACATGGCATAAGCCAGAACTAGAAACATAAACTTAGAAACTATTCATCAAAAAAAGCATAAAACCATCAAGTTGCGAGAGCAGTGCCAACAGATGGAGGAGGATCTCTATCATCAGAACCCCAAACATCATTGGGATTGACAGGTGGGTCAGGAATCGACCAACCATCATCTTCAACATCTTTTTCCTTCTTTTCCACCCAAGGTGGAGAAATAGCCAAAGACAGGTGGGGGAATTTGGAGGAAGTGGTTGGGGGCCAATCAGAGCCACGACGAGCAACATGAGCAACAAGAGGGGCAGACTGAGCCGAAGTCGGAGACCACCCAAAAGGGTGGCGAGGCGGAGAAGCCAAGTGACACCGTCAACCATCATTGCCACCTCTCGGGGAGTGGTGGCGGGAAGCCTACGACCATGGGGTATGGGAGCGGCGAGCTGAAGAGCTACACCCACGGTGGCATCCCCTAGGCGGAGTACCTTCTATAGAGACAACATCAGGAGGAACCCGAGCAACCATGCATGGAGCGTTACCCCAGTGATTGAGCAACTCCTGAAGGTGAGCTACCTCCAGAGCCACTTTATTAGCTTGAACTTGAATCTGCATCATTACATTGTTACATATGCAAGCTTTATTATACAAAGCAACATTAATATCAAGAGAGATGTGAGAAAAGAGAACAACATTCCTATCTTTCCACAAAGTGAACAAAATCTCCATCCTAAAAGTATGCCAAATCTGGGTAAACTTGGATGGGAGCTTCGGAGAATCTCCCAGAACAATCATGTGCCAAGAGAAAGGCTCGGGCCTGAAAGGTTTAAAGAAGTCATGAATCCATTGCCAATATTGTTGAGCTCTCTTGCAGAACCAAAAGATGTGCAAAAAGGTTTATGGGTGGCCACAAAAAGGACACTGAGGGTCATGAACACCCAGGTGTTTGAGTCTAGGACCCACAGGAAGTCCTTGGAAGAGTAAACACCAAGCAAAAAGAGCCATCTTGGGCTCTGTAATGGCAAACCAAATGGTCTGAAAATGAGAGCTCCGGTGGTAGATAAAAGAGCACAAATGCCATCTCTGGTTGAGAATGTCCACCATGGGAAGGTGAGGAGACAGCCACCGATAGCCCAACCTAGGCTTGTAATTGAGGAACAAAGTGGTAGGATACCAATTCCAATCCTTCCACCAAGGTCAAACAAACTGAACACCAAGCTTATGAAGAAAATGATCTGGAATAGCAGAAACCAACAGATCAAAAGTCTGACGATCTAGGCGAGTCAAGCGGTACTGGACCTGGATATCTTCCCTATAGCAGAGGCTCATAGTGACCCTGGAGAAGAGGTCCTTTGGAATCTGGATGCCACGTTTGAAAAAATGCAGAGCACTGGCTCCTTAAGTCTTAGCAAGAGGGATACCTTGAATGGAGAAAAGAGGAGACCACCAGAGGTTCTATTGATTAAAAGAAATGTTATTGTGAAAGCCATCTCCATCCCACCGAAGCCAAGGTTTGATAGCTTCCAGGCCTTCCATATGCTCTTAATGATGAAGGTTCCCTAGATCTGGACATGCTCCCTCATAAGAAGAAGAGTTTGAAGACCAATACCTTTCCAGGTAGGCCTGTGAACAGGGTAGCCTGAGGAAATACAATATTTGACAAGGATTTTCCAGTTCTCATTACTAGTGAGAGCACGAATAATCCATTTGGCACAAAGAACATGTCCCTACTTCTGAGTGGCAAGAAGACCAAGGCCACCAAAATCTCTAGGGAGATAACAATAATCTCAACCAACTCTGTGAAATCCATGCCCATTTGCTCCAGAAGCCCAGAGAAAGTATCTAAGAAGGCGCTCTAGCTTCAGGTAAGAATCTTTAGAGGGAGCCCAACAAGAAGAGTAATAAACATGGGTGGCAGCAAGAACCTTAGAGAAAATCTAGAATTTCCCCACAAGAGAAAGGGGTTTAGAGATCCAATACTGAAGCTTCTTCTCAATCTTAGCAATCACGACATTCCATAAATCCACAAGAGAGCCATGGAAAGAAAAGGGAATGCCTAGGAAGCGGAAAACTTCCCCATGCTAGACCCATTTCCAATCGAACTTAGCAAGCCAAGGAGGGGCAGGCAAGAAGGATTGTTTGTAATGGAGAGTCTTATGCCATTGAATAGTAGACCGAGAGGCCTGACAAAAAGTATCTAAGCATTGTAAGGCATTAGAAATATTATCGTCATCCTCAAGGAGAGTGAGAAAGGAGTCATCAGCAAAGTGACCATTCACAAGCTGAGAAGGAGAGTTAGGAAGAGAAATGCCACGAACTATACCAAAGGAAACATAATTGGCAAGAAGGTACCCAAAGCCTTCAGCAACAAGCACATATAAAGAAGGGGCCAAGAGGCAACCCTGGCGAATGGATCTGAAAAGCCCAAAGGTGTCGGACTGAGTACCATTGATAGTGATGCAAGCAGAGGTATCAACAAAAAGCATTTCCACCGACTGCAAAAAATTGGGACCAAAACCAATGGCCTATAGCATAGCAAGTATGAAAGGCCACTCAATGCAGTCATAAGCTTTGGCAAAATCAATCTTAAGAAACAACATAGGCTGATTAGATTGACGAGCCCATTCCATTCCTTCCCAGACAGCAATAATATTGTCAAGGATATATCTAGACTTGATGAAACCAGTTTGCTTAGAGCGGACAATAAGAGGAAGAAGAAGTTTGAGCTTGAGAGCTAAAGCCTTAGCAATGATCTTGTAGGAGACATTCAACAAAGTGATGGGCCTCCAATTGCAAATATCTTCAAGATCGCCATGAATTTGATATTCCCTTTGTTTATGGTAGCACCCAAGCTTTTATTACGGTAGGCCTCGAGATAAACTTTATGCAAGTCAGGTCCTATAACATCCCACAAATGCTTGTAAAATTCACAAGGAAAGCCATCACACCCTGGGGATTTGTCATCATCCATAGAAGAGACAACCTCTTTAAGGTCACTGATAGTGAAAATTTGCTCACAGAAGGCTCACTGCTCGACCGCTAGGCGGTTTAGAGTAACAACAATGCACACCTTGAGAGCATCTTCCTGAGCAGCAGAATTTCCCTGAGAAGCAAACTCTTTTTCATAGTGTTGAACAAAAGCTTAAAGAATATCAGGAAGCTCGGTAAGGGTTTCATGACCTTGTTTGATTTTTTGAATACCAAAGTTGGTATGACAGACGCTGAGAGCATGAAAAAACTCTTTAGAAGCTTTATTGCCCACCTCCAACCGATGGAGGCAGGCTTTGATTTGAGCTCCCCTAGCGGCATAATTGTCTGCAATTTTCTTCTCATTGCAAAGCTGAGCAAGTTTAAGCTGAAGTTTGGCGTCGAAGGGATTCTGAGCCAGAGCTTTAGAGGCACTATGAAGAGCTTTGGTGTTTGCTTCATATGCATGTTTCCTATAGCAAGACAACTAACGATCGTAAATGCAGAGAAATCTGGCAGTACAGGTGATGGCATCATTCCACCACTAGATCTAGCCAGTGTGGTTGTGGTGATGAGGCTCTAAGTTCTAGACACATAGAATGTGAGAGATGGTGGAAGCATGCGTCAGCACAGATGTGTTGAGAAAAAAATGAGTACAAGCAGCCCACCTAGCAGAGGAATGCCACGTAATGGTAAAAAAGATGGGATAATGATCTGACAAGGTCACATCTATCAAGGGAATGACAGGTAAATCCTAATCTTCAAATAAAGAGAAAAAAGATTGAGAAATTATCATAGCACGATATAATCTATTGAATATGCGGTCAGAACTAGCTCTGAAATTAGACCAAGTATGCCAAACCCCACTTTGCTGACGACGGTTGGCATTGGGATAAAAAAGGCCCAATTTATTGCACATATAGTACCAAGCTTCTCTCTCTCCAGCTGTCCATCTGAAAGGCAAAAGTCCTTCTTTGTCAGAGGCCAGCTCAACCATATTGAAGTCCCCACACATAACCCATGTTGATGGAGGAAAATTATCCTCCAACCAACACCATAGCTGCGATCTTTCCACAACATCATTAGGAGCATAAATATTTATAATACCAAAGGAATGATTATGAAATGACAACAAGATCCAAGTGACACGCTGCATAGGGTTAGATCCATGCGCAATAACATCAGAATGAAGGCGAGGTGATAGAATATAATGACACCACCCTTACTAGCTTCGTGTTGTAAAGAAAAAATATAGTCGTTTGGCCAAATGACACGACAAGCAGAAGTAAGCAAAAAACCAAAAATTTTAACTTCTTGCAGACATAAAACATCCACACTGTGAAGTCTGCGGTGGGTATCACGAACATAGTACTTTCTAGAGAGGTCAGTTAGACCTCACACATTCCAGGATAAAAAATTCATAAAAACTCTTGCATATTTTCCTCGTCCTCAAGAGAGGATAAACTATTCTGCAAGAAGGTTGGAACTGAACCAAAACTACTGGATAAATTTCCAGCAGAGATAAGCCACCACTTTTCCTCTAGATCTTCATCACGACCATCAGGGTTGTGAGACCGACGCAAATTTTGTGAAGAAATGAATGAAACAGCTTGCGGAGTGAGCACCACCCCAGGGGTGGCAGACCACAGAAGCAACACTTTCCCCTGAAGAACAGGGTTTTGACATAGTCAGAGCAACCAGTGGCATATTCCCTTGAAGACCAGGGTTTGAAATAGGTGAAGTAGCTGGTGGTGCTTCAGCAATAGGTGGGATTTCCTTAATCGACAGAGCAACCAGTGGTGAAGTAGCTACAAAAGCGGCTGGGGCCTGCTTAGAGCCTGAGGCATTCCTGCATTTTCGTGAATCCGTGGTTCATTCCTCTTCTTTCCCCACCTCTGAAGGTTTAGTAGGTGTGTCCTTTGGTGATGGCTTAACCCAAGGGGTAGCCAAGGGGCAGTCCTTGATCTTGTGCTCCGTCGACTGGCACCTATAATAGGTGTTCGCTAGGTTCAAATAATGCACCTTCTGAGAGAAGGTTTGGGAACTAACTTGTATCTCCATAGAGTCTTTGAGGTCCCTGGAAAGGTTGACCTCAATACAGATACACTTCTAAGGGTAGGCATTAAAAAACTTATGCTCCATGACAATAACTTTGCCAAGGGTTTTGGCAATAGACTCAATGAATGGCCAACATGGCAATGGGAGACCGGGAAACTCAACCCAAATGGGAACCCTAAGTTTCTTGTCATCCGAGATAGTGAAGTCTTGAGACCACCTTTGAAACGCAAGCAAAGAGGACCTAAGCGTCTAGGGACCGTGGCTAAAAATTGCCTCCATCTGGGAAGGCTTAGCAAAATGAAACATAAAAAAACCTTTGGTAAGGTTTTGAACACCTTCAAGGTGAACTCCATGAGGAGTCCAGCTCTTGTTTACCCAGTCTTTGAGGATACTTTCAAGAGGAGTGCGACCCACAAAATACCCTATTAAGGTATATTTTTCAAGCCATTCACAATCAGCATCAAATTCTTGCATGTTAAGAATAATATCAGGGTTAACTTGTGAAAGACCTTCAGGATGAACTTGCACAGTCGTTTGTTTAGAGGAGGCGCCATGGCTTTTTGAGGCTTCAACTCGAGCACCAGCATCAACTGTTGGGCCAAAGTTGGTCGGAGCCATAATAAACTAACCCTTATGCAAAAATCCCGCAGTAAATGCGGTGCGATAGGTGGGAAACTCAAAAACAAAGTGCAGATAGACAGTCATACGCATGAATGAAAAAAAACATTTCTATACTATATTAATAATTCACCAATCAAAAAATAATTACAAGTAGAAATAGATTAGGCATGGAGATTTATTTAAGCTTTTAGATATTCCTTTCATGTTTCAATATTCTCCAACTACTTCATAGTGAGCTATTTTATCAAAAACCAAGAAGTTAGTGTTCTAAGTTATTGACCATCTATACTTGGTAGAGAATTCCAGATCTATGTTAATTTCCTAGTATTCACTTACGTGTTTTTCTTATTGGGCCCCTTCTGGAGCTTGAAAAGATCCTTGAAAGTTTATTTTGTGTTTCCTCTAAGAATCATAGAGGATTTAATCAGGTGACTTGGGAGTATTGGTGTCTCCCATGTGATTTTGCGGGTCTTTGATTAATGTCCACCTAGCATCAAGGCTTGTTTGTGTGTTTCAAGTGGATCATTCAAGTCTTAGAAGGTAATAAAGCATGAAATTTTTTGGTTCGCCACAACTTTTGTTGTTGCATCCTTTCTAGGAGGAAAACATAGAAGGGGGTTGTATTTCATACACTTATTATTATTAACAAAACCAATTGCATATATTCAACCTTACATTTTCTCTCAATAGTCCTTGTTCAAAGATCTCAATTCCTTCTCCATTTTGGGAAGGACTTCTCTAATTGAGGGTTTTATTGAGCTTCTAGATTTGGGATGGAAGTCTACTTATGATAAGATTTATTCTACAATTAGGTTAAGTTTTTCTTGTAACTACTTTGGAGGAATGATGACTACGGATAGAATTTAGTCTAGGATAAGTGAGAAATTTGTGGACAGGACATTAGATTAATTCACTAGGATACATTTACTCTTAAGTATCATTTGTCTATTCCCAACAACACCTATCTCATTTTCTTCACCAACCAATGTACCTAGACATAATGGATGTATAGGTATTCCATTTTCCCATGGCTCACTTATGAATTGACCTAGTGATGCATTTTCTCATAGAAGGTTCACTTGGCTTCTTTTTGTATATCTCGAGTCGCATATAGTTTTTATTTTGCGGTATCCACTAGTTGTAACATGCATAAATTTACTAGGCTTGACCTATTATTGGGATAAATTTTTGGATCTTTATTCTCAATTGTGTTCTTGTAATGAGAACATCTCTATGTAACTCTTGGATTATTATTAATATAATATTTGGTGACTTTGTCAACTTTTATAAAAAAAAATGAGCCTATTAAAATCTAAGAGATTTTGTGATAAAATTGTTTGGAGAACTTGGAAAAACATCAAGCCCTAGCTTCTTTGGAATGAGTTGTATTTTGCAATAGTCTCTCTATTAATCGATAATCAATTTGGTGGTGCCTTATTTTATATTTTCAATATCATCCTCTTCCCAATATCCTTGGTTTTGTGCTTTGATGTTTTTAAAAAGGGGATCAAGCCTCCTCTTAGTATATTTTCCAAAGTGACCTAAAGCTTTTTTGACTTGTCCTAAATTTAAATTGAAGCTTCATTTATCTAATCAATATTGTTAAACTTTTGAGAATGTTCTTGATGTTATCCTATTATACTTGATACAAATTTTTTGGGAATAGTCTTATAAACCATCGTGGAAAGATGTAGATGGCATCTTCATTCTACATTTAGAAATTATAAGCCTTGTAAAAGCTACTTATGGATTTTTTCCATATTTTCTCATAATGTTTTTCTAAAATATAGATATATTTTGTAATCTATGTTAACGATGCGGCCTCACAAGTTTTGTGCCATTTGGTTAACCAGTCTTCACTTAAAGCTCACTCATTTTTCCTAGTGTATTCTTTTCCAAGGTATTCCCACTGGTTCTAAGTTAACCTATTTAGAAATTTTAACCTATTATTTTCCAAGGTATTCCTTTTTGTGGTCATCAAGAATCTCTGAAGAGTATTTATTAATTTTATCCCAAAGCTCAACCTACTTATACCTAGCTTCATGATTGGTAAAGAATTACTTGATTGTGACTTTTTCTAGGCATACAATTTTATTAAGGCATTGCCCGAGAATCCTTTAAATCATTCTTAGATCTAATATGATTTCAGGGTGCAACCTTTTTTTAGTATATAAAATAATTTTTAGATGTTATGTTGATCATGATTGATAATGTATAGGTATACTATTTCCAAATAACCCAAGTGATAAAATCCTTCAAATAGGTATTCATAATCGACATGTAAATAAATATACATATATACCATCAAATATGAGATGAGATAAACCCTAGGAAAACACTCAAAAGTGAAAAATCCCACATCCAAAAGAATACATACTTATCTACTATCTTATCAACAAATATTACAACATGTATTCAAGTATTCATGCATACTTATGGAGCACCAAGCTCTCTGCATGCATTCCATGTGAATAAGAAAATAATAAACATATAACCACACATCCTAGTCCATGCTTCAAACCATCGCATGTGCAACCTACAATAGATGCTCACACAAGCCAACCCAAAACTAGCCAACCTTAAATACTTACTCTCACATTTATCTTATAAAAGTAGGCTTTCACAAAACCACCAAGTGATATTATATAAACCATGTCACTTATACCATGAGCTTACAAAACCAATTCCCCCTCTCATTTAATTTCTTATACTAAGTCCAATTTTTATAATATTTTTTCAACACGCAAGCCCACATTAAATATTTACTCCAAAGTTACATAAAATACATAATTTGGCTTTGAGAACGTCTAAATTATGTGATATTTTCACCCCTAGATATGTTAGGTCCACCACAAATAATATTAATTTTATATTAAAAATCATACAAGGTGTACAAAATAACTTTCTTAACAATCTCCCACTTGTTGTATACATTGCATAAGGGATAAAAAGTAACCTAAAATATCTAGGCAATTATCCTTGCAATCGATACATGTACCATCACAAAACCAAAGTGCCCCATGTGATCCATCAAGACACTTACAATAATATCAAGGCCATCACCATCTCAAACATGATTCCTCTCATCCTCCATCATGCTAATGAACAAAAGGTAAGATCTCATCCAAAGAGATAACTATCACATAAAATTGTATGTCCAACCATACTAAATTCAATATTGACAAATTCACATATGTAGTTGCTAGTAAATAATATTTATAATTAAAATAACAACCACAACTAGTTGCTAATGCATCCAACTAACTGTTACCCAAAATTTCATCCCATGTTCAAATTTTGGCTAAGTCTTATCCTGTCTGATTACAATGAGTTAAATTTGTTAAGTCTTCAAGTTGGTCAGAGTTTTGAACCAATTCCTAAACCTCTATCGGAACCCAACAAGCCAAATTGAATTGTTGATGCAAGAAGTTTTCTCAAGTTTGTGACTTGTTCAATTCTTGGTGTCACTCTTTGATAAGGCTCCCAAAACTTTTGAGAATAAGCTTGAAGTGACAAGTTGATTTAAGTTTTCCAAAGTGTTGGTTCCACTTTCTTTGTCAAACTCCAACAACCTATTCTGAACTAAAGGAAGAAAATATTTTAAAGTTTTAAAGTTGGTTCTATTTTTTAATGTTGGGCCTCGACACTTCTTCACAAACTTATTGATGAAAGAAATAGTTAAGGTTGGTTCAAGTTCTAGTTCTATCGGTGCTCCCCAATGCATCAAGTGGAACTTTTGGTTGAAGGAAAAGGTTGAAGTTTGACATTGTATAGGGGAAAATGGTAAGAAATGTAGAAGCTAATACATCCCAAATCCTACATACATTGGAATACAAAACACTCACAAAATGAATATGGTTAGTACAACCAAAAGGAGGATGGGTGCCAATGCAAGATCTATGCTTAGTGGAGTTTTAATATTCCTTAATGAATATGATCTAATAAAGTAATTACAAGGGAAAAGAAGAGAGAATAAGTGCCCCTAGAAACAATATGGAGAAAATTGTACTTTTAATGTCTCGAAACCAACTATAATTGTGGATCTGGAAAATAGGGACCTAGAACTTTCTTCTCCTGAAATTTCACTAAAAATGGTAGGGACAAGTAAACTTTTTGGGAACAAATCAACTTTATGGGTTTGTTTTTGTTGAACGTGGCTATGTTCCTGACGACTATTAGACTGGTAAAATATTAGAGGGCAACAGACAAAAACTAGTTGATTTTTAATTGCTTTTACTAATATTTTCCTATGTTTTTATAACAAGTGTTCTCACAAGATGGTACAACACTCCTACAGAGTTGTGAGAAAGGGAAAAAGATAGAGAAGGGGTCCATTTTGCGGGTTCACATTCTCATCATATTAGTTCATCTTCCTAGTAGACTATGTTTTTATATTTTGTAAAATTCGCAAGCTGCTTCTAGTGCACGATCCTTCAATCTCCTTTCTTCTCACCTAGAAAAAGTTAAAAAAACTCACAAAAAGACACCTTAACACCATAAAATGTTAGTAAAGGGTTAGTTGACAAACACAAAAAAAGGAATGACCCATAAAGTACGTCCCACCAAGTATGCCAAAATGTACACAATGAAAGTAATAGTTAAAGAGAGTGTAATAATGAATTAAAACATTCAACTAATACTATCAAAATAATATATATAAGTGGACAAAAGAGAGTAAAGTACCAAATATAAGAATATGAAAACCCAATGAGATCTCCTTTGATATATGGATGCATCCAAGACTTGGGATGTGTGCTCAAATTCTCAAGCTTCAATGATTGTATGTGTAGAGATGTTTTGGACATTATGATGGTATGATTTGCTATTTTGGACTAAAATGTGGTATTATAAATTTGCTTAGATAGTGGATGATTTGTGAGGAAATGAGTCTTCAATTTATAGGCTAGAGCAGAGGCAAATGAATGGTCAAGATGCAAAGATGAGGAAGGGCTAGGATGCGCCCACGAGAGAGCATATGGATTGTGATTTTTCAAATGCATCTCATTGTGACAAGTGTCACAATGGAAGAGAGTGAGCATACCTTGAGGATTGGGAAGATGTACCATAAAGAATGTGTGTGTGTGTGTGAGAGAGAGAGAGAGAGAGAGGTGCTATAAAGGCATATCTTGTCTTAAATCTCAAAGGTCAATCCTTGATGAGTGTGACCATTTTGGAAAGTGGGAAGGGATTTGGAGAAGTGAGAAGAAGGAATATAATATTCCTTGGAAGGGAGAAATGTGTAAGAGGGTGTAAGAGATGTAAAAGGGCATTTAAGGTTGACAAGTGACTTGAGGCTTGGAGATTGGGGTTGAGGTGACTAGGTTTGACTTTGGAGTTTTAAATCCATATGATTAAGGATTGCACAAATGATTAGGATGATATTAGGCTAGGATTAGTGGGCAAGTGGGAGATTAGGAATATGTGATGGGAGGAGAGAGAATGAGTGGAGGAGTTAATTAGTTAAATAGGGACATTTATCTAATTAAGTGAGGATTAGTGTGTGCAAGTGGGTTGGGTTGAGTTAGATAAATGATTTAGATTAGGGAAGTGAGGTTAGGTGAGCATTAAAGTTAGGAGTCATGTGCTCAAATATAATTAAATAAATTTATCGAATCCAAAATTAAAGAATAAGGGATAAATGAATGAATTAAAACAAATAAGGATATTTCTTTAAATTAATAGAAGAAGCGGGTTTAATTAATTAAATGGTTATAAGTTTTCATTTGATTAATTGGACTATAGTTAATTAATTAAATTAATTAAATAAGAGGCTAAGATAAATTAATTAATTAAATAATGTAATTATTTAATCAATAATGTAATTATTTAATCAATAATGTATAGAGGATAACTAAATTTAATTAGAATTGGCAAATCAAATTTAGGTGTTGACACTATCAATATTCTACATGTGATGTATAACTAATTTTAGTGGGAGCTTATAAAGGATCTTAAAATATTAAGCACATATATTCTATGATTTATGGAAAGCACATCAAGGTCTAAAACTAAAAGTTCAACAATCATAACTTTGAGTTGTATAAATTCAAACTAGAAGACCCCCTTATAGAGAGAGATCAATGGAGAATGTTATTTTTTAAAATGAAACATACATGTATGTCTGATGAGAACTAGAATATATTGAATAAGAAATCCAGAAGTACTAATTCCCATTCTTTTAGATTTTGTACTAATAAATGTATTGAAAAGAGCCCTCAAACATATAATTTATTGTGGTAGAGGATAGGAACTCTATGTTAGCCCAACAATATTATAAGCATATTTTTTTCTTTTAAAAGGAACTTATATTATGTGTAGTGAAACACGAAGATTCTATAAGTGGTCATCATAACACCTTGAATTTTATTTTGAGTTAGTTATAATAAGAGTCGAGATAGAAGAAGAGACAAGTGCATTTTGTTATTATGTTTCTTAATTGATTCATGATAAAAATTGATAATGATAATTTGTGTATATGTTCTTTAACCAAACTATATAAAATCATTGGAGTTTTCTTAAATGAAGAGATGCCTATTGATGATTTTTCTAGTGATTCACTAGTTGCAAGGGTTGGTTCAAAGGAAAAATGAGGTAATAAAGGTAGAGGGTGTTGGCCCTCAAGGTTAGATGTCATAGAAACCTACTCAAGCTAAGGGAAAAAATATATCTAACATAGGAATGAAACACCAATAAGAAGCCAGCATTGGGTTGTCTTAGGATAGTGCATATCCTCTTCATATTTAGGCTCTCTAGAACTTAGAAGGGTCATCCTTTAAGGTTTTTACAATAGGAAAATAAAAGAGAAATGAAGAAATAACATCTAGATTTTTCCAACCATGCCCTAGTGGAAGCAATGAGAATAATTCACAAACATCATCAAAAAATATACATGAACAAGCATACATATGCAACTAAGGATAGAAATAAATTAACACTTTATAAAAAAATTATCCTTGTTCCTCGCCCTGTAATGTTGAAAGTTATATACCCGTACAATTTTGCATGGCATTTTGAGCTCACTTTGGTGCTTGTTACCCTTAATATGTTTATAAGTCATTCAAACTCTTTCTTGATTGTTTTCCTCCATGGTAGCAAAGGTTTAACTTCCTATGATCACTTTTTCTAAAGTTATTGTCACAATTATCATTTTAGTGTTATTTCTTACTGTTTTGAATTTCTCTAAGCCATAATTGTCTAGATAGTAACATAATGTGCAAACGTGCATTTGTACGATAAATCCCTATGATAGTTAATGATTCTATGATTGTTTTTAAACATTTATTTTCTTGTCACCTTCCCAATCTACAAGTAACCATCATAGAGAAAATTCAATTAACTACTCGACTCCCTCATCTCCCTCCCTTCCATCTAGTTTGAATGTGTCTTTTTCTCTCTCGCAATCTTCTTCATTTTCTCTCTTGCAACTTTTCACTCTCTTTTAGAAATCTATACCATTTTTATCGACATGTTGAACATTATTGCAACATTCTCAAGAAAATGCAAATCTCCAACACTCTATTAAAACCTTGAGAATCTTTACAACACTCTACAATAGTTCTCACCAAACTTGGAAGGTGATTTCACTCTGGTTTTGTTTGTCTTCTCCATTTAAATATCATGTAATCCTTTTCTCTCTCTTAGCTTTGGCACCTAAGATCTCAATTCTGTTAGTACTAAACCAGTTACTGAGAGGGGGGGGGGGGGGGTGAATCAGTAAATATTATCTTTCTTCATGTTTAAAACTCGTAAATGGATCATTAAATGTAAAACAGAATATAGTCAATCATTCACAAGCATAGACAAATCACATAGATCAACTCAAGTATTTATACGTGGAAACCCTCAGTTAGAAGGAAAAAACCACAGTGAGACAGAGCTCACACTTCACTATCGCAGAATGAAGGCACCCTATTAGGAGCTTACAAAAGCATTGATTGAAGTGCTTCTTGGTTAAGGGATTTTACAAAAGATCTGTTAAGATTTGAACTCTGTTAGGAGTTGCCTAGTTATAGGACTTTGAACATCTACAAAGTTGTAACCCTATTAGGAGATTTTACAAAGAACCAATTAGGTTCACCTTCATAGAGGGATTTCAATATGTTTTCATTCCTTATATAAATAATGATCTTATTTTGACACTGTCTGTCAGATTAGATCATACCTATTGATCTTCTTCTTCGGTTTGCCTGGCTGTTGATCTCTCTTTGTTTCTTCACCTCTATGCCTGTAGCACCTCTCAGAAGATATCTCTCCTCTGCTATGTGCAATCATCAACTATCAACAATGCCTTTTCTTTGTGTCCTATGACCTATATTTATATTAGAGTTCATCGTAATGAAACCCTTAACTCATAGAATCACCAGGCTGCAAACTCCACATTAAATCATGCAATCAGCAAAGAGCTATGTGCTTTGATCTGGAGTTTACCTTCCAAAAGCATTCACAGGAATAAAGCTAACTCCTGTTAAAAAGCTAACTCTACTTCTCAGCGATGGATGTCCCGCATAATTCAGCTTTTGACTTAAACTGTAACTCAAATTGATCCATAAAATCTAGATCAGATCTATCTTGTAGTTAGACCGGTATACCCTTATACCCAGTTTTTCCATGTATGCTTCATAAGACCGGTTCTGTGTTCTTGATTCGGTCTACCGGTGAATCTATCGAGATAGTCAACCGGTGCATACATTTTGCTCTTCTTCTACCGGTGTTGTCTAAGTAATGTGAGTGACCGATGCCCCTTTACTAGTGTGAGGTTTGTGAAATACACTAATGACAACTCATATTGCTAACAATCTTCCCCTTTGTCATTGGTGGCAAAAGCTTCATAAACTTTACTCACTTACTAAATACCAGTACCTTGTATAGGTAGAATGCTACTTCACCTGACTGAATGCTTCCTCAGTTCTATCCTTTCCTTCCTCTGTATACTCTTCCCCTTTTCGCCTCTAAAGGACAAAGGGTAAAGCAAATCTTCACAGTTGAAGCTTGGTAAAGATATCCTTGTATATTGTTCTTCCTAAATGAAGGAATGGTGCCCATTGACCAGTTACATATTCTGAATTCTTTTGGGTTGTTGTCAAAGAAATAATGATATTCTCCATGTCTTCCACAGTTTTGTAGGTTGGTTCATTAATTAGATCTTCAAGAGAATATGATGTTATATTCATGATGTCAAATGTGGGTGCCAAAAACACTTGGAATCCTATAATATCTTGGATCCGCTTATTTTTCTCTTTAGCAATTTTTCTGAGTACAAGAGTTAAACTTGTCATTTCTTTGTTGTAGGATGTTGCAGTCTTGCTCTTAATGTCAAACTGAGAGGACGATGCTTTAATCTCTTCTATTATCTTGGTAGCTTTTCTGACAGATTTTGCAAAAATACTTCAAAGTTTGATGTTCTGCTCATCAAACTTCCTTCTTGAAGTTGTTGTTGGAGAATTCTCAGGTTTGTTGTCACATTCACCTTAATCTCTTCAACCTGTTTGTGGAGTAACTCTAGTCTTTTCTTCTCGTAATGGTCAGTCACCACTATTTCTAGATCTATGAGATCCTCACCGATTGCTTGCGCCAATACTTCTAGCTGATCGATGACTAGTTCATCGCTATCGACGTCAGTATCAGGAACGAAGTTGCACAAAATGTTCTTTACAGTGGTTAGGACCATGTCTTGTTTTATTTTGGTCAACTCTTTAAGTTGTCTGGTTGACATATTGCTGATGTCTACCACTGTATCGGTAATTTTACTCCTTTTTGCTTCCTTCTCCTCGTCAAATGATAACTTCCTTTTAGAGGAGGAGCTTGGAATGTCTCCTTGATCTTGTTGTCTTTTCTTTTGCTCCAGTTTAAGTTGCTCGGTGTGGACTGGGATGTCTTCGTCTTTTCCCTTATTATCTTTTGTTCCTTGATGAGCTCTATTCTCCGGTTGAGCTTCTCCTTCCGATAGATTTTGTTTCTTAGAAGGTTTTTCCTTGGTCTGAGCTTCTTCATCAGGTTGCTTGTTAGCATCTTGTTCTTGTTCTCCTAGTGGGACTTCTTTTTGTTGTTGCTCCTCAGTCGTATGAAGTTCTCCCATGGGTATATCAGTTTCTATCCCTTGTTCAACATTTATTGGTGCATTAGTTATGAACTCTCCTATTTGAGCTTTTTCCTTTTCAGTAGAAGATGCTTCACTAGTTGTGGGTCTGACCGGTATTACTTGCATTTGGTAAGTTTGATCCCGAGGACCTAGTTTATCCAATGCACTGAAGTCATACTTACTCCAGTAGTCTAGAGTTGCTTTGTAGACTTGATTCTCATATTCGTTTAAAATTTATGCAACTCTGTCAAATGTCTTTATGTTCATGGATGCTTCTTCTAATAGAATCTTTATTCTTTCTTCATTGAATCCAGGTTTGACCTTAAGCAATGTTTCCCTTGTGATTCTGGTGTTTATGCCTAGACCAGTTTTCCATTTTGATTGTAGCCTGTTATTCAGTTCTGGTGGGAACTTGGACCTATAGTCCCTTCGAGTCCTATTATAATCCATGAAGGTTTCTACTATCCCTACAATTAGCTTTTGTTTTTCCTCTTTGTTTAGTACATTGTACCACTTTGCAACATTAACTACTTCTCCAAAGTCCATTACCTCAGTAATTATATCATCAACATACATGGGTTTGATGTTACCTTTGCTTGAAGAGATGAGAACTATTGGATTCGTTGCCTGATCTTTGGTTAAGTCTACTAATGTCAGTGTTTCTTCTCCAAGTACTCCTTTCCCTTTACCGATGTCAGCTACTGGTTTAGCTGTTGTTCTTTGAGTTGCTTCTTGTTTTGCTAGATGTTGGGTCTGGAGAAGTTTGGTCCATAGTGCTACTTCTTCATTATGTACTTTCTCAATTTCACCAATAAGCATGAGACCTATCCTTGTTATGGTTGTGAAGTTTTTCTAGTGAAGTTCAGCTTGTTTTGTAGCTTCTGCTAGAGTAAGGTGATTCTGGACCTCTAAAAGAGCTTTTATTCTTAGCTCCTTTTCTCTATCTTCCACAGCTTTCCACAGGGCTTCAATATTCTGTAGAAGATGTTCAGGTAGAGTCGTCTGCAGTCCACCGAGATGAAGATTAAATTTATGGAGGTAGATTGCTACGACTTCTTCAAGTTTTCCTTTGTCTTCATCATTGGCTAGTTCATATCTTCTTCTAACATAACCTAAATGCCCAAATTCTTTCAGTCCTACCACAATTTCGTCAATTGTGAGTTTGGCTTTTCTAGGTGGGTCCTCCTTTGCCATTTTACACGTATTCTTCTTTCTAATCAGAGGAACTGTGTCCTTGGTCTCTGTCTCTTCTAGTTCTTCCTCTTGGATGTTGGGCGTCGATTCTACTTTCTTCCTCTGACCCTTGGGTTGTTTTGTCACCGGTTTCTTCTTTGGTGCGAGCGACCTTTTGTAGACAATCTTGATTGGTGCCCTTTTTGACAGATTTTGAAGAATCTCAGTATACGTGCCAAACCAATTGGCTTCGAGATCCAAACTTGCATCATTTAGTGCATTGGCATATGCCTTAGCAACCTTGGAAGAGATCTCGTAACCCAGCTCAGGAGCATACACATCTCTTGGTTCCATTGCTTGAATGATGCAGTTGTTGGTGGTGACCAGAAAGCATACGTCATCCTTGTAAAGGTCAACAATAGTTGATGGTACTCTTTCTCTTTTGTGCATCTTCAATTTAAACTCTTCAAAATAATCAGTCATCGCTTTGCTTAATCGATCTCCCAGTCGGTTAGCCATATCAGTGATTCAATACATGACCAGTTTATCGGTTGTCCAAGTCACTTTACCAATACCTGAGAAGAAATCCAAGTAGAAAAAGTACAGGCACATCAGGAGGGTTCCATACTTCATGGATTTCTTTTTCACAACTCTAAGCCTCTTCATATTTTCAAATATTTGGCTCTGAAGCATTACACAAATGTCATATTAGGCATTCTCATGCATGATGCGGTGCGCAACATGAATTGCACCACCTGGTATGCTGTTCCAGTTGCTTGACTGATAAACCTTGTATCCGATGACATCAGATGCAAAGCGTACTCCGTCATCTTCAATGTCATTCACTGTCATAAGTCGACCATCAGACTTCGACTTGGTCAACTTGTTGATGACAGTATTGGCGATGGTGCGAAGGGTTAGTGCTCCCCCTTTATCATTGCATCTGGTTACTCTGTGGAGATCTTCTTTGGTGATCTTGTGACATGTGTCATGCCCCGCAAGGGAACTAGGGAAGAGAACAAAGATTCTCTTTGTAAAAGAAAAACCTAAGTAATGATTTATGAAATATTTTGAATTTTTAAAAGAATTATGTGAACAAAACTTAAACGTAGTTAAACTTAGATTCCTCCCAAGGTTCCCTACTATGTTATGAATAATTCATTTAAGTCCTTTAAGTATACTAACAACAAGATTTACTTCTTAAAGCAAGCTACATCATATCATTTGAAGATTCTTTACAAAGAAATTCAAAGTACTTTCATTTCAATTTTCTGTTTAAATCCGTCTATTTTCCTACGTACCCTTTATGAACAATATAACTTTTAAAGAAAATAGAATGGTCTAAATCATTTGATACATTACAATTATTACCTTTGATTTTCAATAGCTTTTCACTTAATCAACAATAATGAAAAATATACTACTTAACTTGGAATGTTACAAAATCCTTTTCTTTTCAACACACATAATATACATAAAGTGTGTGATATCCCTTTTTCCTTTCTCCTAAGTCTACCCATATCATTTTGAAATACATTAATAATTACATTACATTCATCTCCTCTTGGGAGGTACAATAATTTTACATCATGAAAGATAAGTACAAGTCTTCAAAACTAGAACACTATGCAAGCATGAATCCATAAGCATTGCATCTGCAAAAGGTACCTCGATAAAAATGTTTACCACCCAACCATGTGGATACCTAAAAGGCCCACTCCCCCATGGTAGGAGATAAACACCAAGGTCCACAAAGAAGGAATAGCTAGGCCATACCTAGGGTTGGGTAACCTTTCCCAAAAAGAAAATGAAAAGAAGATCAAAGTATAAATCCTTTCCCAAAGGTTCTAAGGCTTGGTAGAAACTCTAAGCAACGACCTAAGTGAGTGTCATCGCATAGCCCTCACCCCTTGGGTTGTCCTGGTACTAGCCACTCCGGGCCCCGAGCCCCAAGTAGGCACACGCGGAATCGAATGCCTTTCATATAGACAAGTGTCATTCGATCGTACCTACGCATAGGTACCTTCTCCCACTCCCATCCATAGCCCTTACTAGCACTAATGGCATGGGTGAGGCACATATTAATCTTTTTAGTGTTTGAACCCATTCCCATAAGTTTTAATTAAATTATCACTTGTTAAATAACTCTTCAGTCGGTTATCCTGGTTCTAGCCACTTAGGGCCCTGACCTTGCACTAAGAGCCACTCACTTGGTGTTGTTAGGTTTTCTACCCTTAACCCACACATCACAAATACAATATACATGTAGTAAAAAATGCATCATAAACACATTTAAGAACTGCATCAAAGAATAGAAAATAATAAGATAGTTTATGGATGTTTAGGGAAATTAGGAACGTTTAAGGATGTTTAGAATGGTCCTGATCCTCTTAGACAATCCTAAACCCTAATCATGCTTCCTACACATATCCTAACCCTATTTGAGCATCTAAATGCACCACATAACCTCTACCCAACAAGTAATGAACACATAAAGTTTATACAAAAATTTCATGTAGTTTATACAAAATTCAATCTGCCTGAAATTTGACTAAGTTTGATTTTTTTTAGAAAACTCCAAAAATTAGAAGTTGCATCTTAATTCCTAGGAAGCTGAAACCTATCTCAAACTTCCCAGAAGGTACCTGTTAGAGTTTTAGGTGACTCTACAACACCCCCAGGATCGAATGCAAGACCAAGATAACTTCCACAAGAGATTGGCAAGACAATTGCATTAAGATGCAAGAATGATATTATTGATCATGGACATGATTAAAATGTACATAATAGGCCTCCTTATATAGGAAAGGAGATAGGAGACAATGATAAGGAGCTAATAAGCTATCACTTATGCTAGGTGTAATCACATGTCCACCAAATGTGGATCATCCTCCATTATGCAATGAAGTATGTGCATTGGATAAGGATGATAATGTGATAAGAGCACAAAAGGTGGATCTCACACACAACGAGGTATGTGATGACAACTATCACACCAAAAGTAGAATTTCTCCTACACCATGTGCTTAATAGATGTGCACACTCCTAGGTGTCTCAATCACAAACTACTATGCAATGCATTAACCTAAGTAAGATTAAGTAAAGTGTAATTAGGAATAATTAATTACACCAACAGTACCTAATTTCTTTATACAAGTATAACTTAAAGTATAAGTAAATTAAAGTATCATAATCTATACTTTAAGTTATATAAACCACCGACCCGAAATAACAAACATTCATAACTCCTACAAACAAAATAAACCCTATTCCACACGCAACATTAAAACAATAATAATAACTCGGGATTGAGTAATTCAATCAAAACTCGAGACAATACTAATCACTCAGAATTGAGTAATTCAATCAAAACTCAAAACAATACTAATCACTCAGGATTCAAAAACAAACCCTAATCCAAACACGAGAATAAAACAATGTTATAATCAGGATTCTATAAACTTGTATAAACGGCTGGCTGGCATAATAAAATGACAGAATATTTCTATTGCACAAACGGTTGACATAATACTACAATGCCACAATATTTCTATTGCATAAACGACTGACATAATAAAATGAATGACAGAATATTTGCAATGACAGCATATTATAAACGGCTAGCATAATACAAATAAAACAAAAATGACTAACATAATAACATTTGTATTGTATAAATGACTGACCTGCTAATATTGGTATTGTATAAATGACATAGAATAAATTCATATTAAAATGATAGAATGTTTGTATTGACAGAATATTACAATAAACAAATGACAGAATATTATAATAAACGACAGACAGAATAATACAATAATATAGCATTTGTAATACAATAATATAGCATTTGTATAATGTATAGACGACTGGCAAAATAATACAATAATATAGCATTTGTAATAAAATACTATAGCATTTGTATAATGTATAGACGGCTGGAAAAATAATACAATAATATAGCATAAACGTTCTACAATCTACAAGCATACAGAGAAACATTCTTTCATCAATTCATATAACAAAGGAGAGTTAACTCTCAGGATGAATTCCAACCTGGAGTCCTGCAAGGATTCAGTTGATGAAGGAAGATCCAATCCTCTCAAATGCTTCCAGCACTCCTTCAAATCCCTCTGGATGAAATCTCCAGCCTCTATCCGAAACAACCAAATACCAAACTCAAATAATGGATTCTCTCTTCACAAAAACAAATAATTTTCCTACAATCTTACTATTGTTTCCTCTCAAATGAGCTTCTCTCCAAAAAACCCCCTTTCACATAGGAAATCTTTCCTGTATATAGCATGGAGGAGGTGGTTGCATGGGTAATCCAACCGATGCAACCATCCCAACTATTCATCAGTTAATAGTTAGGCTTAAATAATATTATCAAAGCCTTTGCCGGAAGAGATATAATTATATTTATCTATTACCATAATCAAATTTATGTTTCTTTTATTTAAGGAAGTTAATAGTAATTATTATTTATAACACATTTACCATACCATTAACTTATTTAATATAACGCAACAATTACTTACTCACCAACAATTATATAAATATATGTATGCATATGCATATGTGTGCACCCATATGCCTATGTGTACATATATTATTATTATTATAAATATTATTGCAAACATAATATTATTATTATAAAAACATATTATTTATTCATACACTAATCCATATTCTCTACAAAATATAATAGTGATATATATAAGATGAAACATACCACTATTATTAAAATATTTATTACTATTATTGCCATAGACATTTTGTTATTATGAGTATTATAAATAATACCATAAAATTATATATTATTATTGATATTAATGCCACATGATTTAATCACATACTAACTCGTTCCTAACAAGATACGCTAGTACATAAGTAGCTACTAATAAAGATAAATTACTAAATCATACCCTCAAATGAACAATAATTCACATCAATAATCTACTAACAAAATTGAACATACCATGAAGACAATTAGAGCTATCATACTCAAAACCTCATTCTCAAAGAATGCAACAGACAAGAAACCAGCTACAAGATCCACAAAACCAACAAACTGAGAGTACACAAAAATACATCATCCACACAAGGGACTGAGTCAAGAACTCCCCACCTAAAGGTAAAAGGATCAGAGGTAGAGTTTCTTCCTGTGGAACCTGGTGATATCTCTGTAACAACAACAACGATTGAGGATTTTGAGGGATTGGTCAGACCTATGAAGCCAGGCGGAGACGATACCTAGTACCTGCACTCCTGCATCACCAAGAAGAGATACATGGATACATATGGATATACATACAAATCAAATATATGCAAGCAGATGATCAGGATCGATACATTGTGTGGACCTCAACTAAGTGAGTAACTACGACTTCGTCCTGAGTCATGAAAACACATCAGACACATATTCATGAAACATAAAACATCATGATAATGGTTAGATTCAAATCCTTGGATTAGATCCATAAAACATATAAAAAAATATATGATTTTCTACTCTCATAAACATATAAATGATAACCATAAATGAGCATATCAATCATCTAATAAACATATCATCATCCACAAAACATAAATGTAAATGTATAGTTCTAACCATCATAATAGAATGTCCAAATCAGAAAGTCCAAGTATCATCATAGGAGAGGGTATTACAACATGCGCCTCTGGTGAGCCAGAAACCTGGTTCTTGAAGATGACTCAACACCAATCTTACTTGGTCTTCTCGAAAGATTGCAGGGTAGCGTACACCATTTATTAATCCGGATGATACTAGATTGGCGTATTTGTCAAGAAGTTTCCCTTATTCACATAGTGATAGATATTCTCCTTGAATATAAGTTTCTCCTAGTTCTTCCTGTTTGGCGTGAATAAACGCTATAACATCCTTGGTCAAGAGAACTCCTTTTGGTATAGAGGACAGCGCTCTAGCCATGTCATTTTCTATATTCTGATCCGGCAGGATGTTATATGCTGGCCTGTCTACCAAATCTCCTTTAATCAATTTTACGGTAGCGGAAGATGAGGCCATACTTGCTAACCATTAATTTTCTGAGAGTAGCTTAGATCGATATTGCAAATAGTGATTCTCAATGATCAAGGCGCGAGAAAAATGTTTAGCACAAGAATTTGTAAGTGATACAATAAGCAAAGTGAAAACTTCTGAGTAATTCTCCTTTTTTTTATAGGGTTAGGTTATAACGGTAATTACCAAATGATAACTATTTGTTAAATGGCTACAATAATATATGTCTTACCTAACTTTACTTTCCCTTTTCCCAACTAGTTAACCATAATTTGTCTTACCTATTTTTCCTTGTGGACCAAGTGAGCCCGATTCTCACCAGTCATACCAGGAATGGTAGGGAATCTATATGTTCCCTCTAAGCCTTCACGGATCAATTTGCTGATGAAATATTGCCATCAGCAGATGGTGATCTTTCCTCTATCTTCTCTTCAATGGGGCTCTTTGATCTTTTATTAACCAAATTTGTTTGACTGATTTCTCAGTCTTTTCTTCCCTGTTGGTTTTTTCTTCAGGTTTGACCGGTCCCTTCTCCTTACTGGATAACCGGTTCCTGCACTCTTTGACTTTGTGTCCAACTTTGTTGCAGTGATAGAAGACTACCCTAGTTGTCTTTCCTGGGTATGTTCTTCTTGTGTTGGTTGACTTGTCCCAAGAGCCATTGTAATTGTGTGATCCATGGTTCATACAGTTGATTGTACTTCGGTTCTTGTTTCTCTTGGTGAATACCGGTTTTGAGGATCTAAATGCCATTGTCTTGGATCTGCATTCTTCTGCCTTGTGTCCAAATTTGTTGCATGCATAGCAGTAGCCCCTAAAGCTTCCCCTGCTAATACTGGACACAGATATGGGACTAGACCAACACTCACTAGTCTTGTGACCATCTTTACTGCAGTTCTTGCAATGACTATTATTGGTCCTTACCGGTGCATTTATGCAGTTGTTAGTTTTATGACCCAGTTTCCCACAATGCTTACAAGATGTGTTAAGAATATTCTTACCTTTTTGTGCTAGTGGTTTCTTCTTATCCTTCTTGATTGCATTTACCCTAGAAGGCTCACCATTTTCATTGGTAACTTCACCGGTGAATCCAAGACTGCTTTGATCTTTATGCCTTCTTTGAGCTTTAAGTTTCTCATCAAGCTTGGTTGATTTTTTATTGTATATTTTCAAAATTTCATTTGTTTCTTCAAGTTCGTTCATTTGTTCCCTTAGTTGATACAATTCTAGAGATAGTCTATTGCATGCTTCATTCCTGTTATGCCAACCTTTCTGCATGTGAGCATTTTCTTGGGTGACACTCTGCATGTCTTCTTGAAGTTGTAGGATGATAAGTTCATTTGCTCCTACCGCTTCCACTACTCAGTCGCTTGCTTTCTCAGAGGTTGTCAAGGACTTGACTACTAAGTTCCTTTCATCTTCAGCTTTTCTCTTTTTCTCAATTAGTTCAGTCATCCTTAGGGCATTGTCCTCTTGATCTCTCTTAAGATTAGAGATCTGATCAGCCAGGATCTGATTCTTGTCCATGAGTTCAGACACTGCCTCCTCAACTTCATCAAATCCACTCTGCCCAGAGAGTTCATCAATGGTTTCATTGCTCTCATTTAACTATAACACTAGCTCCTTTCTCTTTGCAAGTGATCTCCTCAATCTGTTCTCCAGAGATGTAATGATGTCATTGGCTTCCTCGAGCTATTTTTGATACCGATAAAATTCCATGATCTTTCTCTCAAGCTGTCAGGCTTGGTAGTATAGAGAACTTGGCTCTGATACCAATTGTTAGTACTAAACCGGTTACTTAGAGGGGGGGGCGGGGTTGAATCAGTAAATATTATCTTTCTGCATGTTTAAAACTTGTAAATGAATCATTAAATGTAAAATGGAATATAGTCAATCATTCACAAGCATAAACAGATCACACAAATTAACTTAAGTATATATACGTGGAAACCCTCGGTTAGAAGGAAAAAACTACGGTGAGACAGAGCTCACAACTTCACTATCGCAGAATGAAGGCACCCTATTAGGAGCTTACAAAAGCACTAATTGAAGTGCTACCCAGTTAAGGGATTTTACAAAAGTTTTGTTAAGATCTGAACTCTGTTAGGAGTTGCCTAGTTACAGGACTTTGAACATCTACAAAGTTGTTACCCTGTTAGGGGATTTTACAAAGAACCAATTAGGTTCACCTTGATAGAGGGATTTCAATATGCTTTCATTCCTTATATAAGTAATGATCTTATTTTGACACTGTCTGTCAGATTAGATCATACCTATTGATCTTCTTCTATAGTTTGCCTGGTTGTTGATCTCTCTTTCTTTCGTCACCTCTATGCATGTAGCACCTCTCAGAAGATATCTCTCCTCTGCTCTGTGCAATCATCAACTATCAACAATGCCTTTTCTTTGTGTCCTATGACCTATATTTATATTAGAGTTCATCGTAATGAAACCCTTAACTCATAGAACCGCTAGGCTGCAAACTTCGCATTAAATCATGCAATTAGCAAAGAGCTATGCGCTTTGATCTAGAGTTTACCTTCCAAAAGCATCCACAGGAATAAAGCTAAATCCTGTTAAAAAGCTAACTCTACTTATCAGCGGTGGATGTCCTGCATAATCTGCTTTTGACTTAAACTGTAACTCAAATTGATCCATAAAATCTGGATCGGATCTATCTTGTAGTTAGACTGGTATACCCTTATACCCGGTTTGTCCCTGTATGCTTCATAAGACCGGTTTTGCGTTCTTGATACGGTCTACCTATGAATCTATCGAGATAGTCAACCGGTGCATACATTCTGTTCTTCTTCTACCAGCGTTGTCTAAGTAATATGAGTGACCGATGCCCCTTTACCGGCGTGAGGTTTGTGAAATACACTAATGACAACTCATATTGCTAACGAATTCTTGTTCATCAACTCTCTTATTTTAATTCTATTTAGCTATACTTTCATTTATCATTTCTCTTAATTCTTGGCAATGATTGGCATAGGCGCATACACTATTTTTCATTTCCTACCTTCTAGCTAGTTGTAGAGGTCAATATACCAATATAGGGGCTTCATCATTCTTGGAAAGGACCCAAACAAACCCAAATACATTTTAGTTGTTTCCTATACCTATAGGTTCTTTTTGGAGAAGATATATGATTGCACAAGAGTTTGTTGATTTTTTCTTTCCGTGTCACTTTCATTATGCGTGGCCCCACAATACTGTGTACCACTTTTTTGCCAACTTTGACACTTGAGATGAACATTCTAAAAAATAACTTCTCTTTCAGATACCTATTGTTGCAAAACCATTAGGAATTTGAAGATGAAGTAAACTAGTGACTTTTAGCATTTTACTTTTAGTTTCTAAATATATATTTAAAAAAATGGAATTGATTTGTATCCATTTTTCTTTCTCCTTCAAAAAGTAGTTTGTATAAAAAATCAGCATTTTTAAGGAACGACATTCCATTTTTCAAGCATAACATTTTTTCTAAAAACATAATTATTTCAAAGTTAGGTTTGTAACACCAATATCTAAGGCATCCAATTGGTTTCATTCAATTTGGTTGACTATATTATAGTTTATTAAGTTATGAAGTGACATTAATTGTAATTTGGACATAGGTTCATTTTGTGCTCTCTAACTTGATTTGTATATATCAAAATTCATTTTTTTCTTTTTTTGTTAGAAAGATAACATAGATATCTAATTCCTAGACATTTTTCATAATTTATTTTCTTAATTTACTATTTTTTCTAGAAGTGTCAAACATAGAAGTTTCTAAATGTTCAGACAACCTATGTTTAATAAAACTAAAAATAGAAAGTCACAATGAACTCAATATATATTAAAATTATAATCATTGAAAATATTTTTTGAGTAGCGCCATTTGGCATTTTGGTTTATAAAGATTGTTATATTTGGTCCTTGATTAAGACCTTCGTAGGGCAGAAGTTTGCAGAAATAAGTTGGTTTTGGGGGAGAAAGCCATAATAAGGGTTTTCATTTGAACCCCCTTTGAGCGAACCCTATAGCCTTTGTACGAAGGCCCATTCACGCAAACACAGTTGGCACAAACAACGACACAACAATCCACATTGTGTTTGGTAACTAACCATGTTCACCCAAAGTAGGTCGGTTAATTTTTTTTCTAATGTGACTATTTAGTTGGGTATAAATAAAAGTCTTTTTTATTTTTTATAAAAATATATGTAAACTTAATTCACATTTTTTTATTTGTGGTGATTTTTCAAAGGCACTTTTCTGAAAGAAAATGGGAAATAAGAAGATAAAGCAATGTAAATCTGCAAGAAAGTGGTCACCTGGTAGAGAATAAAAAAATCATGAAGCTACATTGGCACGTTATTATAAAACTAAAGAAGGTATGCATCTTTAATTTAATCTCCTTAGAATCTTTCTTTCTATTTATCCTCTCTCTCTCTCTATGTTTATCTATCTCTATGCTTGTTTATCTTTCTCTTTTAGGATTGTTAAAGATAGCTTAGGACCCATTAAGACCTCTTAAGACAACTATGACCCCTTAGGACCCCCCAAAACCCATTAGTGTACCCTAAGATGCCATCAAACCTATCAATGTGTCATAATGCCAATTAATGTACCCTAAGACCAGTTAACACCCATCAATGTATCCTAGGACCTATTAATACATAGAAGTACCCCTTAAGACCTCTTAAGACACCCAAGAACACTTAAGACATTTTAGAACCCATTAATGTTATCATAGGACCCTATAGGACTAGTTAAGACACCTAGTGCCCCTTAAGACATTCTAAGACAAATTAATGTATTTATGTATCCTAAGACTCATTCAAACTGATTAATGTATCTTAGGATCTCGTAGGACCCATTAATACATCTCACATGACCCATTAATACATATGATGACCCCTTAGGACCACCCAAGGCACTTGGGACTCTCTATTATTTGACATAAAGTACGTTTCAAATTGACCCTCTCCTTCTCTCTATTTTCTCTATATATGACCCCTTAGGACCACGCAAGATAAATAATATTTGTCTATTTACTTTATATTCTTTTTAATCTATTTAGATCCATTGTCTTTTTATGCTATTTATGTCTCTCTCTAGCCCTTTAGGCTCTTTATATGTTGATTTAGTTTTTTTTGTCTTTTTAGATCTTTTTACTCTATTTAAGTCTCTTAATACTCTTTTTACTCTATTTAGTTCATTTTACTCTATTCATCTCTCTCTCTCTCTCTCTCTCTCTCTCTCTCTCTCTCTCTCTCTCTCTCTCTCTCTTGTTACAACTAGTGGTTGTTGTTGCACCAAAAGATTGACCTGCTAATGCTCGATACAACCACTAGACTTATAGAAGACACAAGAGGTTGTTAAGCCATGTCGCGAACCCTGCGAGGGATGTTGGCCCACTGCCAACAATCCCCCTCCTAGCGTCACTTGTTGTGGCCTGCATGGCTATGAACCTAGGACCAAGCTCTGATACCACTTGTTACAAGTAGTGGTTGTCGTTGCACCAAAAGATCGACCTGTTAATGCTCGATACAACCACTAGACTTATAGAAGACACAAGAGGGCCATGTCGTGAACCCTACGAGGGACGCTAGCCCACTGCCAACATCTCTCTCTCTCTCTCACTCTCTATTAAGGTTTTTTTACTCTATTCATGTCCTCTTAACACCCCCCCTCCCCTCTCTCTCTCTATTTAGGTCTATTTACTATATTTATAGTCTTTTTACTCTAGATTTAGGTCTCTTTATAGCATTTTTAGTCAATTAGGTCCTTTTACTCTATTTGTGTGTCCTCTTTATATGTCTCTATTTTTATTTTTCTCTAATTTGTTTATTTTTTGTGTGTAGCTCGCAATCAACAAGTACAAGATGAAGGATAAGCTCAAGAAGGAGGATCAACCCAAGTTGAAGAAATGTATGTTAGAGAAGGGTCAAGATCACTTCCTACGAAAGCTTAAGCAATGGATGCTAGAGAAGGGTCAAGATCACTTCCTCCTAATATTATGGATGAACATATAAATCTACCTCAAACAGTAAAGAGAAAAATTAATTATAGAAATCTAAATCATTTACTTGAAATGGATGTGGACAAATGTAGATCACTTGTTGAACAACCTTGTTACACTAAGAAGAGGTCAATGAATAGGATGGCAAGGGAAATAATGACTAAATTTGATAATCTTGAAACACTTTAACGCGCCCAATTGCTTTCAATTATACTTCTACAAAAAAAGTTGCAAGAGCCATTAAAATTGTTGGGTATAGACACACCATCAAAAAAGAGAAAATTATCTAGCATGCAAAATGATATTATTGAAAATGTTAACAAAGGTTTAGGCTCTGTAGGGAAGCGATCTTGATTTAAAGATAAGGCCATTACAAGCAAAGTGATGTTGACATCCCTTGTACGTAACAATCTGCCCTAAAAAAGACAAATCTCTTCAATTTCATCTGAGATTGGTTTTAGTAGGAAAATAATATCATGATATGTTAAAAAGATAATGTTTTTGGATGATAATATCTTAGAAGGCAATTGGGAAATTATGTGTAGATCTCCTCGTTCTCATAGGATTGAGGATAGAATCAAGAATTTGATCACATCATTTTGGAATGATAATACCCGTCCTTTATCAAACTATAGACATGTTTTCAGACATAGGATTAGACCTAATGAATATGAATATCATACGAAACATTGGTTGGACACAATGCAACATGAAACATATGTGTCATTTTGCAGTTCAAATCCTAATATAAAGATTGGGTAAACATTGTTTGAAAGATTGAAGCCATATTATGTGAGGACAAGCAAAGTGTTTGAAACTTGTTGTTGTATAATAAATTAATTTACACTTGTTGTTGGTCAAAATTGGTAAGTATAATAAATTAATTTACACGTGTATATCTGGATCTAGATTGAAGTAAGTTTTTTTTCATTGTATAAATTTGTTGTGCAAGAGATGTATTTGTAGTGATTGTTGAGCCTAAAAATGTAGGAGTTAGCGACTATTTATTGTGTTGCACTAGAGAGACGATGAAGTTAATTAAACCCTAAGAAAGCGACAGAATGTTGTTTCCCACAGGTTTGCATGCTTTAAATATTGAATTTCATTGTGTTTGTATATATTATATCAATTTTAACAAATTTAATAAAATATTTTGAATGTTGTTAAAATTTGTGGTGCAAGTTCAATTATTTTAAAGGGAACATATTTCAAGAAAATCAAAATAGTCCAACATGGGATTCACTTTGTTCATTATCAACCTAGCAATAAGGTGTATCAATATAACCACCTAGTAGTTGCTACCTCCCTTTGTCTCCATCCAGTTAAATCTCACTTTTGGACGATGTAAGTGGAGACTAGATAATGAGCTTACATGTTTTGTAAGAGCAGGATGAACAAATTGAGGTGGTCTAAATAATATTACATGTTTTCATATTTTAGGACTTGATTACGATGGATTATACTTTGGTGATATCTTTACGATGGATTATACTTTGGTGATATCTTTACAATGGATTATACTTTGGTGATATCTTTATGATGGATTATACTTTGGTGATATCTTTATGTGTTGCTTTATTGATGATACAAAAAATTATGTTTGCATGTCTTAAGGGGATGTACATTATTTAGGTGATGATGACTTAAAGGGATGTTTTATTTATATTTTGATGACTTAAGGGGATGTATTATTTGATATAAAGTATTTCATTTATTGACTAATTGATGTGCTGATATTTCAACATGTGAATCAAAGCATGTTAATTAACTAGAGAAGATTAATTTTTGCTTAAATGACCTTAAGGGGATGTACATTAATTATGTGATGATGACTTAAAGGTATGTTTTATTTATGTTTTGATGACTTAAGAGGATGTATTATTTGATATAAAGCAATTCATTTATTGACTAATTAGTTTATTGATATTTCAACATGTGAATCAAAGCATATTAATCAATTATATAAGATTATTTTTTTCTTAAATAACCTTAGGGGGATGTACATTATTTAGGTGATGGTGACTTAAGGGGATGTATTATTTGATATTAAGTATTTTGTTTATTTCATATATTGACTAGTTGATGTATTAAAATTTAAACATAAACACATCTAACTAAGCATTTCATTTATTTTACATATAAAGTATTTTCATTTATTTCATTTATTGACTAATTGATGTATTGAGATTCAAGCATAAACACATCTAAATAAGCATCTAATCAAATATAAACATGTATAGATTTAAGCATGTAAATACACATCTAATGAAATATAAACATGTATAGATAAGCATCTAATAAACACATCTAGATAAACATCTAATAAACACATCTAAATAAGTATCTAATCCAATATAAACAACACAAATCATCTATGTATACGTTCAAAGTATATAAATCTATATCTCAAATCATAAACAACACATAAATCATCTAGATGTCAAACACAAACACATAAATCATCTACGTCTAGGTCTAGAGCATATAAACATATGTCAAATCACAAACACAAATGTCAAACATATAATAATGAAATGTATGAGTCTAGTAGCATCAAAGATGCAACATCCTAACCATCAAGATACATACGAACAAAGTGACCATCTAACTCAGTGTCCTGAGCATCCAATGGATGTGAGGCAACAACTGACCCTTGCAAATTTAGTACAACAACTGGTTATATATAAATATATAATCATGTAAAGTATTTAAAACATATAAATTTAGATGTACATGTATACTCATGTTTAAAAGTAATTAAAACACACTTGGCCAGGTGTCGCATCCACTGAATCTCTCTTGCACACACGCTTTGACCCCACATTGGAGGTAATATGCTCAGCTAAATGAGCCCAAAAAATATTATACATGTACATGCATCAATACATGTGACTACAAATAATTGAACTATGTATACAATGCAAACTATAAATTGAATAATGAAGTGAATAGTTACAAGGTAATGGTTGCCGCTCCCGCTCATTTTGCTGCGGCACCTGATGGCACCCGCTTGATGGCTCCAGCTAGTTCCGTTGCAGCTACTGTTGGCCCACTCTTTGGCTTCCATTGCAGCTTCCAATGTCATTTCTGTTGCGGATGTTGGTGATGCCCCTGAGCCCCATGTCGCCTATGTTGTCCCTAGGGCTCCTGCAGTGGTTGCTTCCTCTGTATCGCCTGCGGATGGGGCTCTTGTCGGGCCTTCCGTGGAGGCTTTCTTGCAGGGTCTTGCAACCCTTATCTCTGTTGGTTCAACCTGGTGTCCTCCTGTGCCTACACCTAAGTCTGTTTTGGGGAAGTTAGCTCATTGTGCCTTCCCGGTCTGCAAAAATATTGTTGTGGATCTAGAGGAGACTATTTCTGAGATTGATGTCATCGCCTCTGGTTTTTCTTCACATGGCCTAATCTGTAGATTTAAGGGTCACTGGCCTTGTTTGCCTGATCTGCATTCTTGGATTTCCAAGCATTGGGAGCCCCTTATCTTTGGTACAATCCACATTTTTTCGATGGATAAGGGATTTTTTGTTGCTAAATTTGAAAACGTTGTGGATAGAAATAAGATCCTTTGTGAAAAAAATTTCAGCCAGGACAGTCGCTTCATGCTGATGCTGAAACTTTGGCATCCTGACTTCTCCTCGTCTTCTAAAGTGTTTAATAAGCTATCCATTTGGGTTAGGCTACCTAATCTTCCCCTCCATCTTTGGGTTGATTCCCTTCTCGAAACTGTGGGGGATGCTATTGGTGATTTTATTTTGGTGGATGAGAAATCTTCTGACTTGCTTCACTCTACTTATGCCCGCATTTTGGTGGATTTGGATATCTCTAAAGGTCTTCCTGCAGAGATCAAAATCGTTACTCCTAATGGTAGAAGTTGGATTCAACACTTGGATTATGAAGGCCTCCCCTTCAGATGCAGAAGGTGCTTCAAGACTGGTCATGTTTCGGACCATTGTGAGCTTCAAAAATTTATAAGGACTTCCTTGTGGTGGCAGGGTGTCTCTTCTTAGCACTATACAGTGGAGAAGGTGTCTTCTCATCGGAGCTTTTCGCAAGTGGTTGAGCAAGCTAGCCCTGTGTCTTTTCCCCTTTTGGTCTTGTTCATGTTGTTGGAGTTGTTGTGGGTGCTGATGTTCCTCCTTCTACGTGTGTGCGGGATCCCTCCGCGTCTGTGGTGGTCTCCCCTTCTGTTGGGGCTGACACTAGTCCTTTCGGTTCTCCTACAAAGTTAGCTTCTGGGTTTGCTCCTGCTGGTCCTTCTGCTAGAGTTTCCCCTCTCCCTGGCCCTGGTTCTCAGCTGGTTGCCTTTGGGCAGTGTGTTGCCCCCTCTAGGGGATTTATTTCTGCCGGTTCGGACTCGTTGGATTGGCAGAATGTTGTTGCTAAGGTTGAAGAAGGATGGATTAAGGTTAAAGGAAAAAATTCCAAAAGATCTTTGCCTTCTTTTGATATGACCCTTCGATCCCATCAAAAGGGGGCCAAAGGAAAATCCTAAAATCTTGGGGTTTTCTTTTGGTTGGGTTTGCTTGGGGCCTCGCTCGAGCTGTCTGTTCTAGGTTGTGGGAGCCTATTCGTAAAACCCTTGTTTAGGTCTTGACTCATTTCATCTTTGTGGGTTGTCTTTGCCTATCTTTTGTGACCTTCTTGTAAAGGGTTTCAGGTCCCTTCAAAACTTGTTTTCCTTAATATCAAAAACTATAAATTGAATAAGTGTACTTTGATGAACTAAAATAAATCAAATAAAATACCTAGGTCTCAGGAGTAGGAGGATCATCAGCTATCATCGTATCATCCTCTAAAGCTCCATCATGTGCACCATTTCTGATCCCAACCCTTTGTAGTAATGAGGAGTGTAGGGGGTAACTATATGAGACGAGAGTAGTGTAGAGTTAGAAGTCTGCAGTAGCATATCCGTAACTAATCCCATCTCATTGGTGCCCCCTGCCTCAACCCTTGTAATTGGTCCTCAAATCCCTCTAGTCCCTCAGCTATAATACATACATCACCAATTTGTATCTACTCTGCATTTATGAAGTGATATGTGGGTGGTTCATGTTACGCAAAGTGATGTGAACTGTGTTGTGTATGACTCGAGGGCGTAGTATGGGAGAGTGAAACTACAAGGCCTTGCGAGACTCTAATGATATCTTTGACAGTCTGTACTGGTATGCTCTGGGGCTCTAAAATATATGAATATGACTATAGTAGGTCCTCGAGAAAATAAATTGCCATGTCCATGTGACTCTGAGATCCTAAAACAACTCATAAATCATTTGGGGTGGGAAGACCAACAACTCTATACACCTTAGGATCGCTTGACCTTGCACTAGATGATGCCTCAAAAGATGATCTGAGTCAGGTTCTAGTCAAAATATATATGCCGAGTGTATCAGAAGTAACGCTAGTGGTTGTAGACACAATCTGACTGATCTTGTCAATTGCTTCCCTCTTGGAAGCAATCAGAAATCTATCGGTGGTAGAATCCATCGATGGTGCCACTGTTGGAGACCTCTCGCCAACCAATTGTCTATGAGTAGGTGCAATTAGGTCAACCCTATGGTACTGATCACGATCGACAACTATGTCGCATCCCTGACCAAAATAAGGAGGAAGATCTAGATAGTTGACCTTGGGGCCCAAACGGATCTCATAGTACAACTGTTGTGCAAAATACAAGGGTATCTAATCGTTATTAGGATAATGACCATAAGCTACAAGGAATCATGGGTAGATCCTAGATGCTATCTCAGGATCTACACACCATGTGACTTGGTAAGACCTCACATTAGCCTCCCATCATAATGTGGGAAGACCTTTCGTTTGATGATGTCCTTTGGGACATGGCTCTAGACCTTCTCCAAGGACATATCCAAGATCTTTGCTCTCAACTCTCAAAAAATCTTAGAGATAATCTATGGGGTAAATGTAGTGTGAGATCTCATGCACTCAGTCAGTTGCTCGAGACTTGTCAAAATAGTGGTACAAATATCTCTGCACACCCCATCTTGAGATCTACTAATCACAGCTCTCAACCTTCCCATTTGTGTCAGCAAAACAAAATATACTAGTAATGTTGGGAACCTACTCATCAAGACGTGTGCCACCATCAGGTGCACCACCCTAAGGTTCGCCACCCTAAGGTGCATCATCCTGAGCATGTGCCATCTTGGGGTAGCATTTTAAATATTAAAAATTAAGTATGTTATGTGCATGTAAAATGGAAACAAATTTGATATAAAACCATGTCATTAACTATAAACTAATATTAAAATCTAAAATACATGTACAATTCTAAATGATAAAAATTAAATTTATTTATTTAATATTTTAACATGTACATCACCTAGAAATTAGATCAAAAATAACATGTGCATCACCTTTATTGGATTGTAAATGTGATAAATAAGGAGAGAGAGAGAGAGAGAGAGAGAGAGAGAGGAAAAATTGTGCATGCACATTCAAGTGAGTGAACTTGTGTGTGTGAGAGAGAGAGAGAGAGAAAGGGGGAGGGCATTGTAAAAGTGAGTAAATGTGTTTAAGATATATAAATGTACCTAAGTTTTTCTCTTTTTTTTTTCAAATTTTCCTAAAAACATATAATACAATAATTATAAATTACAAAAATGAAACATACATGTACCCAATTAAATAAATTTCAAGTTTTTCTAAAGTTTTCTACTCATTATCTAAATTTATCTAATAGTTAGCTAAATTTTTCTAACATTTTCTAATAATTTTCTAGATTTTCCTAATGTTTTCTAAAAGTTTCCTAAGGGCTCCCAAAACATTTCTAATTTTTTAAATAAAAAAAAATTAAAAATTACTGAAAATTAAAATTATTGATAACTAATTTAAAATAAATTTTTTAATTTTTTTTTTTTAATAATGTTTCTAAATTTTTCTAATTTTCTACATTCTCCTTTAGTTTTCTAACACTTTTCTAAGATTTTCTAATAAATATCTAATTTTTAAAAAAAACAATTAAAAATTTCTGAAAATTGAAATGATTGATAACTGACTAAAAATAATTTAAAAATATATAATTTACAATCATAAATAAACAAAAAAGGATGAAATCAATGCACTTGGTATGAACGAAGGTCGGCGAAAAGTAAAAAATGTTGAAAAGACGCTTCTGACAACCTCCGGGAACAAAGGTGTTCACTCAAACGTCTAGACCCTAGTAAACAATAATAGTCAAAAGTGAAAATGACAACTGACATCGGAATTGTTTTTAAAAAAATCGATCAGTAGGACCTTCGAGCGAAGATCCCCACGTCATGGGGTTCGCTCGAAGACCCCCACTCGCACGAACACCCCCACATCAGGTAGTTCACACGAAGGGGGTTTCTACCTTCACACGAAGACCCCCATTCGCTCAAAGAGGTGTGATTTTCCTTTGTGCCCAAAAGTGGGACACAATTTTGTGGGATCACCCTTATTATCATTTAAACATATTAAGTGAATTTAGTACCTCCTACCATATAGACTACAATAAGACACTTACACATTCATAATACTCACTGGAATCCAATCTAGAGGCCTTTATATTTCTTCTCCATGTTCTTCTCTACTTTGGATTTATAGTTTTGCTTTCATCTTGATTATGTTAGGATAGGTTGTCGTTAACCCAACAACCAGATTGCAGACATCCTCCAGAATAGAGAAATAGAACACTTGAATTGAATTAAATTGAATTGAGACGAGTACAAATGTACAGAGACTCTTCCTAAACAGGCATGAGCAAATAGGAAGAATGCACAAGGGTGATACAAGTGTCTCAACCTGGAGGAGTTAGAGTCCAAATGAGATTCAACAATATCCTCCTAGAGGAAGTAGAGTTCAAGTATGATTGTACATTATCCATCTACCTCATTAATGTGTTGACCCAAGTAAACTTAATTAAAGAGTAAATAGTAAAACGGAGATTTGTCAAAAAGGTGGTTTCGTGCACTATTCATTATTGCAAGTTGTTCCTTAGTTTTTATCCTTTCGATCAGTTGAGTATCTTGTATAAGCACTATCGTTGTAGACACATTAGATCTAATGTCATGTCTTTTGAGGATTTTTGCTCCCATGATGTGCCATAAATTATTGTACTAGCACTGAAGTATAGAGGGCCATGGGGGGTTGTGTTGAGCCTTTGTTTGTCAATCACAACTTTGTCAAAGTGACAAATCCTCTAGGACAACAAAAGAATCTTCGATATTCTTGCCTCATGCAAGTCGGTAGTTTGACACACACCCTTTTCTCAGTTGCAGATACTCTTTTAGTCCCTTATGCATAGCATGGTGAGACACCATTTCAATGGATCTGTCATGCCTCTCCCTAGTCAACATTATGGGGAAGTGTCATATTGTTTATGTCAATGCTTCCTTAGTTTTGCTTGAATGGCATTGAGACACTCTTGCATTCCTTTTTGGAGGCTCCATGGTTTTACTTTGAGTGTTTTGCGACTCTTGTATTCCTTTTAGACTATCGCACTTGCACTTTCAACTTGGTTGAGAAGTGACAATGGTATCACTTAAACAACTTCATTGGTTGTGTAGTGCAAATCACTCGTGCAGATTCATGTGTTGTTTGTATCTTCGATCAACAAATGTTATTGCTATTGCTATCATATGATCATTGTTCGAGAAGTGTCATTTGCAACACTTGTACAAATTGTTGTCTTCATGATCATCTTTTCAAAGGAGGATCATTAGATATAGCACCATATCAGTCATCGATAGTTGTCTACATATTCTTCGTGCTCCAGTGATGTTTATGTTCATGATTTTAGGACATTTGTTTGAAGGCTTCTCAAACCTTCATGTTATATCTTTTAGAGAAGAGTTTTTCTCCCATTGGGTTCTCCTTTTCTCTAATCATGAGAGATTGTATTATAGTTGTACATGGGTGCCTAAAATGGCTCTGCTGTCAAGACCCATGAAACGTCTCTATTGCATTGTTGTATTCGTTGAGTTGCACTTATTGGGGGGTGTAGGAGTAAATAGTGTTTTACTATTTAATCTTTAATTAAGTTTACTTAGGTCAACACATTAATGAGGTAGATGGATAATGTAGAGTCATACTTGAACTCTACTTGTTCTAGGAGGATATTGTTTAGTCCTATTTAGACTCTACTCCTCCAAGTTCAGACACTTGTCTCAACCTTGCCCACTCTATCTATCTACTATTGCCTTGACAAACAAGGCCTTTTGTACATTCATACTCACATCATTTCAATACAATTCTTGTGTTGATTATCTCTTTTATGGAGGATGTTTGCAGATTGGCTCCTGTGTGGTTAAAAATTGGTATTCAAATGGAATGCAACTAACAATTAATAAACCATTAACTCAAGAATTTAGCTATAAGAGTTCACATCAAATGAACAAACTAAACCCTCAAAAGCAGCTTATTGCCTCCTAGTTGAAGCAAGTTTAATAATTTTCAAATTGCTCATCAAATTGGCATGAAGGATTAGTGACTTGACTACTCCAAAATGGAAGATTTCAAACGTGGAGGAGATGCAAGACTTGCATTCACCACTCTAAGATTGATCTAAATGCAAATGCAAAGCTATGATGAAACTAGAATGCGAGATTAACAATGCTATTAGTAAAGCAAACTAAATAACAATGCAAGATTATGCTAGAGAATGAGTTAAACTAAGAATGCAAGAGAGTTAGGAGCTAAGAAACTATGAATTTAAGAACTCAAAATAGAAAATTTTACTCTAGAATGTAAGGATGCAAGAATCTCCTTAAGATGCCAAATGATCAAGATTGGGACCCTTGAGCCAAGGAAGAGCTTCTTTTTAAAGGTATTGCCTCAAGAATAAAGGTTAGATATTAAGAGGCAAAATATGTTAGGTAGAGATGAGTGGTGAGAAAGATCAATCCATGTGAAAGGATTCAAGAAATTTGATTGGCCAAGTTTGATTGAAGAATAAGACAAAATAGAAAATTTCATTTTTAATTGTCATTTAATCAAGATTAAGTTTGCACAATGTGCTCTTTTAATAAAAGTGCTAGGACTTTATATTGAAAGAAAGTTTTGACAATTAAACGAGTTTTCAATCTTTAATATTTGAGATGATTTGATTTAATTATGCAAAAGGGGTTAATCAGATTGGTTACATAATCATGTCTAGTAAATTATGCCTTTGAGATTTAAAATTTTACTTGAGGCAAATTTATTGAAATTAGGGGCTTAGATTCTACTAGACAAATTTTAGGTGACTACTAATCCTAAGCTAAGGATAGCATATCTTAACAAATTAATCTATGAATTCATATTCTAAAATTAATGGTAGTCTCCTTTTATTGGTTATTTTTAGCTTGTTAGAAAATAGTAATCTTTCAACGATAAAACACATTACAATCAACAAACATAATATACTCCTATTAGATTAGTCTTTTCCCTAAAAATAACTAGTTGACCCTAGTGTAGTGTTCAATGAAATCATTTGACAAAGAGGACCTTTTTTTACAAATCAAATTTCATACACTACATTTTGGTGAACTTGTTGCTTACACTTATAAACCTTGTCAAACAAAAACTATAGAACTTCATTTTCAAATTTTGATAGTGTTGTGAGGCATTACATGAGCTTCATAACTAAGTCTATTTATTCTAATAATGTTGTTCATAGAAGTTATAGAAACGTAGAAATGTCTTTGCAATCAAGTATCACCCTAATTTCACAAGTTTTCTTATGATTCAACTCATACAACACTCCTTATATTTCTATTATTCACATAAATACTTCACCTAACATAACCTTCCATGATATGGATGTCTACTTTGATCATATAATTTCATTGGACACTACTTCTCACTCTAAGTGTGTAAATTAGATCAACGTCTTGAAGACTATTAAAATCTTCTATTAGGTGAGAACATATATCGTGTTGTTGCACATCCAGAAGAAACCCTTGGTATTGCGCTCATAAACAATCTTGAAGGTCTTCACTTCACTTGAGGGTTTTCTCATATTTTGCACAATGATGTTCCAACATTAACAACTCTCAAAGGAAGTCAAGGCTCTAGTCAAACATAATTGCTAAGCAACTGTCTATACCTATTCCTAGTGGCCATATGTTGTTTAACATAAATATTCTCACCATCATTGTACAATTCTAGATAATAGGTTCATTAATTTTTACAATGGTGAGGAACCCAATTCATTCTTATGGATTAGTTCCCCATTCGTAGACCTTGTCCTTTAGAGTTCCTACAAGGCTCCTTAGAACCGCTATACCCTTAGGTTTAAATCTCTTCGCCTCACAAGCTATAACATTTATGGCTCTACCTAGTGCTATCAAATTTATTGGTGTTTAACCACACCTACATACCATAAATCTGATCACTAAGCAACTCATGAAAAACATAGGAAACCTCCAACACCAGCTTGCTTCATTATCCACTTATGCAAACAATCATACCACCATACTAATATCATAGCCTACTTTTCCTCTATTGTCTTGCTACCCCGCTATCTATTAGATTTGAGATGCCTTGATTCAAAATATGTGATGGTAAGGGTGAGCATAAATGCATGTATTTGCTTTCATCATATTGTGCAAGGACTTATCTTTGAAGATCAATTGTTAACAAAACTCTTCTCACTATCATTGAAATACATTGTATTCAATTATTTTTGCTCACTACCAAACCACTTCATAAATTATTTCATTAATTAGTTAACTGATTCATGCAGCATTTCCAAGCTAACATTGGCCATAGGCCACATTTAGTGACTTGGTGCAGCTCAAACAAGATGCTCATGAAAATTTCGAGTTTTAGATATCAATCCTAACTCTTATAAATTACATATGCAGGGGTTTTTATCATTTTGATTGCATGTATCTACACGTTTTAAGTTATTTCAATTTTATGGATTTGCCTGTCTGTTTATCTACCAATATAGGATGACTTGGTTGAGGTTATTATGTATTAAAAAAGCCTCCCAGTTGAAATGTAACAGAAGCCAACTCTGCTATCTTTTATCCCAACTGAATAACCTTTCTCTGTTTTTCCTTTGTCCCATCTGGTCTTGTTCTAGATCAACAATAGAACTGAACTTGAATCTTCATCTTACCAAATAACTGATATCAATATGTTAAATGAGGATTAGATTTTGAAGCAAATGGCCAGTTAAGATTACAAGCAAGCTCTATCTCCTAAAAATGACCAATTAAAAAATCAAGGAAGCATTTATTTAAAAATTGCAATCTTATAATTGAAAAGCACATTTTTTATTTTTATCTTTTTTAATTCATCTAAACAAATTATTCCTTCTAAAAGATTTTATTGATTTCACATGTTTTTATCTTATTTTTTCGGATTTGCTTCAAAGATTCTGCTTGGATAGCGTTTCGCCCTTATAAAAATTGGTAAGTTTGTTTCGCTGGATGTTTTTGGTAGCCGTGCCAGACCATACTAAATGGCTGAAGGATATAAGCTCACGAGGGAGATTTGCATCTGTAGATTGAGCAGAAGAGAGTCTGAGAACTTTGGATACTACAAAAGTCTTATAGCTGACTCATAAATATAATAGTGTGAACTGCCTCTATAAAGCTGTCTGTTAAAATCAAGAATCAGTGCATCAAATTCTCATATAATTATTCAGTGGCCTGGATCAAACTGTTTCATTTGCTTTGCCTCACAGCATGCATAAACGAGACCATACGAGCAGGATCCTTTTGGATACCATCAGGGCCACAAATCCCACTAGATACATCCACTGCATCTGGTCTGAGAATTGATATTGCTTCACTAACATTTTCTGGGTTAATGCCACCAGCTAGCAACCATCCATTTTTACTAGAATCAGTTGGAACTTGTACATTCTCCCAATCAAACTTTTGACCACTGAAACAAGAAGTTACTAAGCAGTCATGTTAGACAACAATATTCTAAGTCATGCAAATGAACCTAACAAGAAAATAATAAAATATCTATCCATACAAGGTGATACATAACATTAAATCCTAAAATATCTGGACGCACACACCTTCCACCACTCAAGCTGTCAATCAAAATCCAATCAACCAAAGCTGAACATTCCTCTTTAGGGGTTTTTGTCAGAATCGCCCCACTTTTATCCACATGCAAAACATATATAATGTTGCGATGTTGGACCAAACTTGAAAGGGCACGCCGTGCACCATTTCCATGAAGCTGCAAATTACCCAATTTTATGTCATTGAACAGCTACATCTCACAATTAAAACAGTAGTTTTCGCATCACTTGAGTAGTTTTCTTTTCTACAATTTCATGGTCAACATTTTGCCACTTTGATAGCCTTCAGAAAGTGTACACTTTTGTTTGCTGCAAAATTTAGGTATTAAATAATTTGAAAAATTAAATCCCTCACAGAAAGTACAACAATACAGTAAATAGAAAGTATAATCATACAGGAATCCCACGGGATTGTTATTGAACAAGACAATTTGAAGGCTAATTATGACAGATCAGGTTATTATATGATACATCCTTCATGTATTATGCAAAATTGCAAATATTAAGACTAACGTATAAATTAACTATGGAAGCTCGATCAGAAAGAGAAATCAGTAATTAGCAATTATAGTAAATATCCTTTCCACAAGCCACTCAACTAAGATGAGCCTCTAGATGACCCATTCATCAAAATAAGAGTTTTGGAAAATGGCTAAGTACATGAAATTTAGGCCAACTTATGATAATGAATCACGAAGATGAATTGTATAATTAGAAATATCTTTGAATCCTCATCAATAATTATCATATTTGGATGGTGAATCTCCTTTTGTTAGGAGATGCCTTATTAAGGCAGGTTCTGATAAAAAGGGTAGCCTTGTACTATTCAAGGACAAATTGAAAAGAAAAACTGCTTCTGTACTTCTACATTCTTGGCTGTGAGAGATCAAAATGATTGGTTTACAAAACATAATTCAAAGAATAAGAGCAATGACCTAATCTTCAGGTACTTACAAGGGTGATGATTTGTTTTACAAAGGACGGAAACCACTTAATGGCTGAAACTCCTATTGTAACAGGCAGCATGATAGCATCGCTTTCTGTTGGTTTCTTCTATTAAAAAAAGAGCCTTCTAGTTGATACACATTTCTAGCCTTCTACAGTTAAATATTTTTTCCCTTTACCAACTGTTGATCTCCTACGGTAACAAATGGGTTTTTCCTCCATTTTTATTTCATAGTTCATATTGAAAAAGAGCAGCCCTATTCCTTGTTTCAGTGCAGAGTGATTTGTTGAACTGATTTCGTTTAAGAATAGATTTGAGGACGATTTCAGTAAATGGATGATGACAGTTTCTCTTTATCCTTTACCTCGTTGGTTCTAGTTCAGTGCAGTATAAATATTATACCCAGACCATGGCTAGAATTTACATTCCTGTTATATTTTAACGATTGAATTAGTATGCCACAATTTTATTATGTTGTAAAGTATGTAATGACAGCAACAATATCATGTTCATATCATTGCATATGGTTGGCCCTCCGATAGAATCATGATTAATAACACATTATAGGGCAGGGAGATCAATGGCCAAAACAATATGTTCCATGTAATTTCCAAAATAAGATATCAAAATTTATGGGGCATAGGCGATGCAATAGCACTTGTTGACAGAAAAGCCTTGACCGGAGTCTTAAGGTTTAAGATTCTGTTATATGTAATATACCTTGGCGCGATGCAATAAAAAGGGAGAATTCATATGTACAATAAGTCTAGACCAAATTATGATAAACTACATATATTTATATATGTACTTCCATAACATCATATACTTTTATAGCTTAAACTGGTGGGGGGCCCATTATGTATGGAGTGCAAGTAGGGTGAAGCCCTGTAGTTCCTAAGTGTATTGCAGTTAGCTGCCCTGCCAATGTATTGTTGTGGTAGTAGCTCGACAGAGCTATCTACCACTTAGACCAGTTACTCCTAATGATAGCTGCTCCCATAGATAGATAGTTAGAGATAGAGAATGGTAGATAGATAGGGATAGAGAATGGTTGAAGCTCCTCACAACCTCTAATATATATATATGACTTCATATTATTCAAACATGTTTTTACTATCTTATCTCCCACTTTTCCATATGTATATAGCCTCTTTATGCCTTTTCCTCTATAATCTTTTACTCTTTTATAGCTTATTTAGGCATGTTAGAGGTGTTTTAAGGCTAAAAAAATTGGTATAAATTGGATATATCATACATGGGTCTAGAAATTACCCAAATGACATTTGTGGTGCTTCACAGCCCTCTATATCCTGCCAACAGCACTCACCATTATCCCCTCCACTGAGGACAATTGGCCATTGTACTTATGGAGAGTCCCTACCTAAAACAGTTAGTTTGTAATTGTGATCAGCAAGCATGATGGACATAGTGAATATAACAATATACATGCATATGAGCAGAAAATATATGTATATTAACACTAGATATTTTGTAATGATTAAAATAGACTAATACAAGCAGGGATTGCCATGGACTAGTACTCGATTAACTAGACATATCCAGCCAAGCAGTGAAGAGAAGAATTAATTCCCTCTCTGCTATTTCATAACACTACAGATACACAATGTGTACGCTTTGCACATTGAAATCTTTTTTATCTATAGGATGATAATCATCGTACAGTTCGTGCATAAGGAAATGGTTTTTAGTAAGGGAACGGGCAAAAAATTTCCCAAATTTTAGGTATGGTGGGGGTAAATAAACACACACACACACAAACATATTGCAACTTGAAATCACCGAAGTTCATTTGAGATTCCAACCCATTAGTGCATAATGTGATCCATTCTACCTCTCCAATTTCATCCTTTAACATTCTATATTAAATTAATATAAATTTTACAAACTTTCCAAAAATAAAACACATGCCAAAAGTTGTAGTTTAACATTGAATAAGAACCCATTGTTCTAAATAAAAAACAAATTCCTTCCACCAAATGTAAAATAATCAGAGGAAAATAGGTCATCCTCATCCCATTTTCACATCACACAAATAATCAATAATGTAAAAACTAAACAATGGCGCTAATCTTGACCCAAAAAAAGAAATACACAAGGATCACTTGAACAAACATCCCTTAATAAAATATTCCGATGGAGGAAAAAGGATTACAAATCTCAAGAAGCTGCTTCCCCTAAAGCAAAGTGATGTCAAGAACAGGAAAGAAGCACACAGGCAGACCACTGAACTGAGTAGCACCACTCCAGCTTTATGAGCAGACTAAAAGGCTATAAGCACATGAAGGTAAATCAGTTTTTTTGCCTTATTTTTCTCCAACAGCTCAGAATATTGGCATTTATTATACACAAAAATTCCAATGACTGAGATTTTTCATTATTTCCTTCTTCTTGCAGACAATGGCCTTCTGCTGCAAGTAAACAGGGCTGCCACAAGGATGTTGGAGACAGCCTGCTATCTCCTCAGGGTCCCAAAAGTCCCAAGGAACATCCCCCACCTTGGGGGGGACATTCCAGGAATGTCCCCAGATTGTAATTTGTTTTGGGACTGGAAGTGGACGTTCTGTTCTCATCCCCCTGTCCCAAAACATCCCTCATACCCAGTACTGCAGAAAAACCGTGTCAAATAGTGAGTGGATTGGCTTCAATGTGCTCTGAACTTAATGCTGTAATGATGGTCATATGGAGTGCTGGAGTGTCCCATAAGAAATTTGTTCCAAAATAGTTACCCTAATTGTGTACATTCGACGTGTAATGTCAACCTAATTTACTCAGTTGAGAAAAATTGCATTGCATGCTCCAACCATAATGCTTCTGATATTGTTGATTAGAGATGCAATGTGGCAAATTGCATGGATTTTGTCTTTGCCAAGTGACAAAATGCTAGGCTATCCCAGCTTAAAACACATAATGAAACTACTAAACAAGCCTCCTAGCATTGACTTGATAAAGAACTTTTTGGAAGCCATTTGAATCTTTGACCATTTTGCGGGGAATTTGATGTGGTAGAAAAACCAACAGGCAAGTAAGTTCTCATTCTCTTCGGTAATGTCTAGATCTTCTAACCCACAAAGCTTACCAGGATTTGAAGCCTCCAACATGTTCCCTTGGTTCATTCCTTGTAGAGTTCTCAAGCACCTTGATTGCTCTCTTCTCAGAGTTTTACTCTTTTCATAATATTTATTTGTGCCAGGTGCAAGTTCTGTCAGCGGCAATGCTCTCCAACCATCAGCTAATTAATTTTCATCAGGGTTTGAAATTGTCGAGAGTTCCTTGGGCTCAATTTTCTCTGGAAGTATCTGATTTGCATATATTAAAGTAATATTGTTTTTTATATTATTTAATGGTCATTTATGTAGTCTAAGTTAGGTTAGTTTCTTTCTATTTCTGCTTTCAGTTTACAATTGTTTCTTTTAGAAACATCTGTTGTCGGGTAATTAGAATTTGTTAGCCAAGGGGTTGTTGTCGAGGGATCGGCAGTTAGCCAACGGTCACCAACAGTTGGCACTCGACACCTCTTTATATATATGCATTGTACTTACCTTCGGGTATTGTTATCGGATGTTATGTTATGGTGTGGTCATAATACTGTCTCTGAGATATATTGTAATGATTTTGAGATTAATAAATATGCAGTTCTGAGTTTTCTCAAATACATTGTATATGCTTACTGTTATGTTTTACATGCATTCTATTATGTTTTGAACGTAGACCCCATGGGGCAAACATTTGGCACCATTGCCTAGACGAATCTGGGAATGAACTACCTGAGGGGACAATAGGGTATCGCATGGCAAGAATCATATAATGGGCCAACCACTAAGCGAAGAGGGCACCAATCACTAAACCGAAAAACTTTTCGAAGGGGAAAGGACATTAACGGAGTATTGTGCGAACATATAGAAAGCATCCATTGCAACTTACGTCCAAAGAGAGGCGGAATGAAAAGAAGTTCCTGAGAGTGCAATGTGGACTTCACTCAAGGTAAGTCCAGCAGTGGACCGTTTGATGTGCCACTTACCAAGGCTTTTGGCACAACATTTCATTGCTTTGCATAACTAAGGAGGAGAAAACATAAAAGATTGCCGCCAACAAATCTTACAGTGGTATGAGGAAAGAACTCGAAAAGAAGAGGAGCGTGACGAGAGTTGTTGACGGCAACGCACCCTCAACCCTTACGAAGGAGGTAATTGATGCCACTGACATTGAACAAGGATAGAAACCGTATCCCAAAAGGGCAAGAACATGAGTCCAAGGCCATCCAGAAAGCACTGAGGTTGGAGGAACAAGCGGAGAGGAGATGATGGCCACGGAGAATTGTTGAAGGAATGCCTGAAGGAGAAGAAGGGATACCCTAAGGGAACCAAGGAAGTGCCGAAGGGGGTGCCCGTGCTAAAGGATATGAAGTGAACGAAGGTTTCGATGGGGGTGCCTATGTTGAAGGAGGATTGATTAAAGGTGACAAGGTATTTGAACAAATTGAAAATACTCGACAATGATTGGGACATATAACTCTTACACTGCAAGGAATTAGAGATGTTGAGGGGTAGAGCCAAAAACCCCATACTGAAGGGAATCAAGGGGATCGGAGGTTGGAAGAACCCAGAGTGCGGCTAAAGGGGTAGAACCAGAAACCCCATATCATGTTCAGATCGAGTGCACCAAACTTGGGGGCAATTCCAACTAGACCTAATACTCAAAGCGGTATACAAAGCAGACCTAATACTCAAGGTGCTACAAAGCGGATCACAGAAGAACACCACAATGGCAAACAAACAAAAGCTGCCAAAGTTTACGGGGATGGAACAAAGGACCATGTACGACAGCGTAGAATGTGAAACAATTTGGTCGGACAATGGTCAGACCGATCAAGATGAGTGGGTGACACAATTTCCGGGCACACTACGCAGGGTGGCAATCAATTGGTTTTCCGAAGTAGACAAAACCAAGGTAGCCTCATGGGTCGACTTAAAGAAGGTATTCCAGGCAGAATTCAAACTGCTTCGCGACGACGAGATTGTTGTAGAGATCTATAGAACAAAGCAGGGCAAACATGAAAGCGTGAGGACATACAATCGACGACTCAAGGAGTTATTGGGGAAAATGGAGAACCAATCAGCCAATGGATTGAGGAAATGTTGGTTTGTAGAGGGATTGAAATCCCCCTTGAGAAGACAATGAAAGTCGTGCCCCCCACGTCATACAAAGATGCATACAACTGTGCCATGGACATAGAAAGCAAGAGCAAGACATCACAAAAAAAAAGCACAAGTCCGATGATGATGACTCCTCTGAAGGGAGTAGCAATGATGAAGACAACAAGATGCAGGAACTACAAAAGGATATGCACTGGATGATGACATAATTTAAAGCTATAAAGGGAGTAGCAGCAAAACCGAAGGGGAATTATGGTGCACGAAATACAAAGAAGGCCACACAAAAGGTACCTGCCCCAAAATTATGCGTCATTTGTAAGGTGATCGGACACTCCAGCAAGGAGTGCCCATACAACATGAAGACCCGAAGTGCATGAGTAATCTTTGCACAGGAGCAGCCATCGACGATCGTTGCTGCTCCCACCTAACAACAATCAGCCAATACAACCGCAACATTTGGTGACTACCGAAATAACCAAAGGGGCGGCAGAAGCCATAATAATAATAACAGCAATAACAACAGTAACAGAAGCCGCATACAGTACGATGCCAAAGATTAGTCGATGATTCAATGTCATGCCTATAACCAATGGGGCCACTTTGCTCGAGACTGTAAGGAGGAGAGTCCCCAACACCTCAATAGATGGTGTAGTCCCAACAAACATGACGACGCCAATTGCCTAAAGCCAAGAGTGAACCTATTGAATATTGATGGGTCAGGCGAGAAAGGGGTGTTGGCACTCACAAGGGCCCAAGCGAAGAAAGCCACATACCCAGACCCTCGTACTGAAAAGGAGTGGTTACGAGAAGCGAAGGCCAACATTGAGAAGGAGATGATGGCAGAGCAAAGGGAAACACATGACACTACCAACACTTCGCAACTTGCAGAATCTAAACAAAATATCATGAGACAAGTGTTGCAGATGGAAGTGCTCGTGAAAATCAAGGACCTCCTAGAAAATATGGCGTAATTGAGGGTGACCATCATAAGCACCATAAATGTACCTACCCATATGGAAGTTCTGATCAGCCCTTCGGCGGACCCAATGCTACTGGCGGTAAACAATGGACAACATCCCATGGTGGTGGAGATGGGCATCTTGGGAACCATCCTCACCGACACCATTGTTGATGGACGATCAGGGGTGAATGTACTGTCGAAGGAGACTTGGAAGAAGTTGGGAAAGTTGACGTTGTGGCCACCAACATTCAATCTGGTGGGCATTGACCAACATGACAGCAAGTCGATCGGGACCTTAATGGCACAATGGGTAATGATCGATACACAACCCTTCATTCTTGACTTTGTAGTAATTCCATCAAAAAAGGACTATGATGCTATCCTTGAGAGGGGGTGGCTCATTGCTGCTAAAGTGAATCATAACTGGAAGCACAACACACTGTTCATGGAGAACGGAGGGCAAAAATTTATCATCAACTTGAGAACATAGTTGGTGAGCGAGGAGTTGGCATCCTCCTCAAGATTAGAGTCAGATGAGCCTAAGGGAATGGATGAAGGAAGACGACGGATGGAGCCGAATGAGGAGGGTGTTCTAGAATTATAAGGTTGCTCTGAAGATGATGTAGATTCCATGAATGGGCTCTTCCATTGGCAAATGGAGGATTACGAGTTGTTCCATCCGTCATGTAAAATGTTGCAGATTGAAGAGGAGTGAGGAGAGGACATGTTTCCTGCGAGTATGGGGAATATAACGAAAGGGAGGCCCGAGTCAATGAGACTACCGCGCATTAGTTTGATAAAGATAAACCCATACAATATGAGGAGCCCAAGTTGAAGGAGACAAACTTGGGAGATGAAGCGAACTTGAAGAACATATTGGTGGGGGATGATAGGAACCCAGTACTGAAGGCTGCAGTCTTCAAAAGTTTTATGGACTATAAGGACATCTTTGCATGGACCTACAAAGATTTGAAAGGGGTGCCTCCAAAACTATGCATGCACCGTATTCCACTTGCACCGGGAGCTCAACCGAAGCAGAAGCAACCGTACCAAATGAACAAGAACTATGCAACGAAGGTGGATGAAGAGATTTAGAGGATGCTGGAAGTAGGCATTATATTCCAAGTGCAGACCAGCACATGGGTCTCACCTATTGTGATCTCATTGAAGAAGGATGTGAATCAGATCCACATATGTGTGGACTTTAGGTGTCTGAATGCAATCACCATCAAGGACCCATTCCCGATACCCTTCACGGACAGTATCCTCAAAGAAGTTGCAGGGTAGGAGATGTATTCATTTATGGACGACTCTTCGGGATACAACCAAATCTCGATTACAAAAGAAGACAAGCTGTAAACTACATTTGTAGTTGAGGACAGCGTGTATGCCTACAACCGGATGTCATTCGGCTTGTCCAACACCCCTGCAACCTTTCAAAGGATCATCTTGCACTTTTTTTATAAGATGTTCGTGGGAAATTTTAAGGCATTTCTAGATGACTGGTCCATCTACAGTGGACAAGACACTCACTTGGTAGCCCTACGGGAATGTATGGAACGATGTCGAAGAGCCTGGTTGGCGTTGAATCTGAAAAAATGCAAGTTCATGGTGCCTCAAGGGAAGTTGCTCAGACACATTGTGTGTAAGGCCGAACTGACGACAAACCCGGATAAGGTGAGGGTAATAATCGAAATGTAACCCGCAACCGATGTGACGGGAGTCAAGTTCTTCCTCATACACATCGGGTATTATCAAAGGTTCATAAAGAATTTCGCAAAGATCTCGTACGCTCTGGACAAGCTGACACGGAAGGGCAATTTGTACACCTGGGAGACTGTACAAGGAGAAGCCTTCAAAGAATTAAAGACAAAGTTGGTGGCTACACCTATCTTGGAATACTCAAACTAGGATAAAGAATTCCACGTCCATGTGGATGCCTCTAATTATGCTATCGGTGCCACACTGTGATGAGCCCAACTGGCTCTCTATAACAACTAGCTTCTTTCTAATTTAAATTGCAATTGTTTTTTTGTATTTGAATTTAATGAATTTTTCCAGATTTTTAAAGTAACATCAACACAGCAATTTTAATTTATTACTATGCACACAAATGATGTAATTTAACACTTACAAATATTCAAGACAAAACAATTAATATAAGGCACCTTCAAATGTAAATGCAGTTGCAACCTTCTCACAAACAAGCCTTCATATTAATAAGTCTGCTCCTAAATCCATACGCAGCTGCTTAAGGGAATCGCGCAGCCCCTAGAATGTGGATTTCAACCTCCATAAATAATGACTTGTTTTTTTTGGGGGGGGGATGATGTTGTCGGGATAATTGTATGTACGGGTTATTATATTAGTAAAGTATTATGTTACTCTCGGTCGTTAGTGACCGAGAGGTTAGACAGTTACGTCACGACGTTTCGGTCATGACCCTTCGAGTACTTTATATACTCTCTCGGAGGTTGGACATGGGAGATATGATTGTATGATCATTACGATGTAAATGTACTTGCCAGTATGGAATGATTAATGAAAGTATTTATTATTCTATGATACATTCTGTGTTTATTATATTTCCTGTACTATGTCTGTGCGATACTAAGTTTACCCCAGCGGGCAAACACTTATAACAATTACCATACCTCCAAGCAATGAACGTAGCCACCAAAACAAGAAGCAAACACTAACATTGGCGCAGCTTGTAACCACCACTCAAAAACGAACCATTCTCAGCAATTCCAATTTCGTACAGCATGTACGGCTCCTGCAAACACTGTATGGCAGCTTGTATTGGATTGATATTTGCACAAATAAATCTGCCATTACATTTCCTTCATTATTACTCCAATTCTAATTGCATAAACAAGTCTGGGATGAGTTCTCTCCAACAAATGAAGACCAAACTCTTCAAACCCTAGCTTCCCACAAGAGTTTCAATTTCCTCTTCAAAACAAACTTCTTCCAACTTTTCAATTCATAAAAAATGACACAAGGTAATGAAATAAATTTCTCTAAGGCATATATAAAGCTTTTTATGAAGGCTTCTTCATTACACCTTTCACTTAAGAGCCTTCTTCCACGCACCACAAAATTATAACATTAAAGTATATAAGTTATTAAATTAAAAATAACTTAATTTAATAACCTCATTTAAAACGTGATGCAATTGAATCTTTCTAGCAACAACCAACTGACTTCTGACAATAGTCGCCTTAGCTCACACTGCCTTGCCAGAAATAGCAACCAAACCAAATTAGACTTACTAAAAATAGTAAGCCTCTCAAACTAGAGATTTTGCATAATCAAACCTAAATCATCTGAAACCACTGCACAAGTGCTCTGCTAAAACATAGTAATGCCAAAAATACCACTTACTACTAATCTGAACCCAACGAAGAGCAATCCTGGCATCTGAGATCTCCAGAGTGGAATCCAACAACTGGCTCTGCCAAACGACCCCCTTTGACAACCTGATTAGCTTACGAGGGTCACTGAAATAAGCTAATCCCAAGGGTCTAAAATCGGGGACATTACACACACTGGCACAATTGGGGGAGCATGGGCTTGATCATCACATCTATTTGCAAGTAGATTATTATCCAAGGCAAAGAAAAATTATAGCACGACAAAGAGGGAAGACCTTGGGATAGTGAATGTTGTGCAAAAGTTCTGTTAGTACCTACTAGCGACTCCATCCACATTTTATGTGGACCACCAGGCGCTTAAGTACCCGATGAACAAACATATTATTCAAGGGAGGGTTAGCAGGTGGCTCTTGCTTCAGGAGTTTACTTTCACAATTATTGTATGGTCGGGACGAAGCCATGTAATTGTCGACCAGCTGTCGAGGATTAAGTCTAGGGAGCCACCAGTGGGAGTGAACGACAACTTTCCCGATGCTCATCTCTTTCAAATAGCCGCACTACCATCATGGTACACTAGCATCGAGGGGTACCTCTCAACTTCACAGCTTGCGAGGTACATGCCACTGAGAGAAACAAGAAAGTCCTAAGAAGTAGGACATTCCAACAGATTAACGGATTGCTCTACAAGATGGGACCTGACCAAGTTTTGAGGAGGTGCGTCATGGAAGAAGAGGTTGATGGTCCCAACCGGTGTTGAGAGGAGAGGGGTGAATCAGCACCCACTAAAACTTAAGAATCAAATCTGATTTAATATTACTAAAACTGTAAGCAGAACAGATTCTATCACAGAAATAGCTATCACACAATCAAGCAACAAACAACACCAGATTTATTACGTGGAAACCCAAAATGGGAGAAAACCACGGTGTGAGGAAACCTCACAAATTTTGCACTCTTCTAAGTGCGCCCTGTTAGGAGCCTTCCCTGTTAAAGGATTACAAACGCACTGTTAGATGCGACCCAGTTAAGGGATTTACAAAATAAGGCTTGTTAAAGTCTGCCTTGTTAGAGGACTTAGAACATCTGCACAGATGTCACCCGGTTAAGGGATTTTGTACAAGGGACATGTTAATGTCCACCCAAAATATTGGGATTTTGCTATTGCAATTGTCAGAGAGCAATAGAGGGTTTGATCTTTTAGAAGTGGCTTTGTTGAGCCTGATAAGATCATTATGCTTCTTAATTGAGAGTCATCACCAGTCACCACAAGTATGCTCTCCTTCTACTGTTGTGCTTCCTTGCACACTCTTCTTTTCTTCTTCTTTTCACCTTTTCGTAGCTTCTCTCAGCGTACAGGTTCACTCTTTTTCTTTGGCAAAATGAAGGCAAACAATATTCTTCACAGGTTGTAGATATAGTCATCTTGCCCTTTCTGCTTTTTTTACATGCATGACCTCCATAAAAATCTCCTTGGGATCCACCCAATGGAGTTTCAATTCACTATGGAAACATTTGATGCATGCCATGTGCTATTTCTGCTTTATAAAGGAAACAACAAATGTGTGTCACAAGCTTTCCTTTACTTGAGATTTCTCCATGTTTTAATGCCATAAACTTCGGCATTAAAACCTTTAATCGTGCCTTGCACCGATCTTCTTGATAACACAAAGTCGTCTGGATTTTGTGCAACAAATCCCAGTCGAAGAGTCACACAAGTGTTTGTCGACTGTGACTTTCCCCGGTTCATCAGTCTCGATGATATCTTCACTGATCGGTCACCTTTTCTTTCTCTGTCTATACTAGTTTGACTCCTTGGTTCCAGTTATACACATTTCTCGGTCATAGTTCTGAATCCTTGATTACCCGTTGCACCTTCCTTGGTTACCAGTTGCTCTAATGATCAGTTAGAGCTTTATCAGTAACAGAGACAATGCCTCTTTTTGCTCACTATGTGTCACCGTTCTCCTAACCAGTCTCTCTTGTGCTTATGATTGTCAATTGTACCTGCTTGTTCCTGTTTGAACATTATTTGCATCCTTTGACATCAATGACAACACCTCTTTGCCATGTACCGATCTCATCCTTACCGGTTAATGCCATTAGAGGTTCTAGGTGTTCTGAGAGAGGCACACAAGGGTCTTGTCGGAGGCCACATGGGACTAGACACCACAGCTCAAAAGGTGTTGCTAGCGAACTTGAGGTGGCCTACATTGCACAATGATGCTCGAGAATGGGTCGTGGGGTGCAACAGCTACCAGAGGGTGAGGAAACCACTAAAGAGGGATTTTACGTCCCTAAACCCCTCGCATATGTATGAGTTGTTCAAGCGATGGGGACTGAACTTTATCGGGCCACTGAAGGCCAGTCGTGCACATAGGTGTCGGTACATTGTCGTGGCGACAAAGTATTTGACGAAGTGGACCGAACAACGAGCCCTATTGAACAACTCAGCTTTGAGTATGGCTAGGTTCATATACAAGAAAATCATCACTTGGTACGGCATTCCCATCCAACTGACAAGCGACCGAGGAGGGCACTTTGTAAATCATGTGAGCAAACTACTCACAATGGAGTTCAAAATTTTTCACTCTTTATCTAGCCCTTATTACCTGAGAACAAACAAGCAAGCAAAAGCCACTAGCAAGATATTAGTCTCCGTGATCTACAAGTCATGCGAAGTTGAACAAGAGGACTAGGAGGAGAAGCTTTCGTCGGTGCTATGGGCCTACAGAACAACCTACAAAGTTACAATAGGCCAAACACCTTTCCAATTAATGTATGGCCAAGAGACCATCGTACTAGCTGAGTTCATGGTACCCAGTCTCCTGATAGCTATCAAAAACAAGTTGGGTGCTATGGAAAGCCTATGGGAGAGGTATGCATTGAATAAGCTGGACAAGCGAAGGATGATGGCTCAATGGGCCACTGAGGCAGCCCGGCAACGTTGAAAACTCTGGCATGATAAGCACATTAGACGGATGAAGTTCAATCCAAGTCAGTTGGTGCTAAAATATAATGGGTGCAATGAGATAAAACCAGGTAAGTTCAAGGTGAGATGGTTGGGCCATTATAGAATTTGGGAAGTCGAAGAGAAATAAGCAATAAAGCTATGGACTCTAGATGGTCAGGAAGTCCCACAGGCTGTGAATGGGTTGAAGTTGAAGTACCACGAAAGAAAATAGAGGGGCGACCCAGTTCAGATGGATGACGACCAAGGACATAATTAAATAAAAAAAACAAAATTTTAAAATGAAAAACTTAAAAGAAGAGAGAGAGAGAGAGAGAGAGAGAGAGCTCACCGTACGGTGGTTTATCGTATGGAAATAGAAGGTCGTACTGTGATCACCATACAACAATAAAGGGGAAGAAAGTCATACAGAAGTAATAAAGAAAACATTGTCGGCTCATGAATACCGTATAGTGATTGTGGAAGGGAAAACCAAACGACAAACAGCCTGAAACAAAGAGAGACTGTACGAAGAATAAGGACAAAAGGACCGTACGGCAATAAGAAGAAAGCATCGATGTTGAAGGGAAAAATCATGGCACGGGTAAAGGAAGACAGAGAGGCAAGACGAGATTGAAGTTCGTCCAGAGGCCAAAAGGAAAAGAAGGTATAGTACAGTAAACAAAAGAATAAAGAAGACCGCATGACACATAGTAAAAGACCACATAAAGAAAAACATTGTACGCCAAGTAGGGAAGCAAGACACTGTACGGTGATTGAAAACCGTGTGGCAATAAGTAGGGACGTCAACAACAAAAAGAGAGATCACGGTACACACAAAAGACTGTAGGGCAAACATCAAAAGGGGTGAAGAAAACAATTGTACTATACAAGGCTAAAAAGGGAGACCTGTACGGCAGACATAAAGTAAGATGAGGGAAAAGCTGATATAGAGGAAAAGAAATCACAAAGAAGAGCATACCAAGTTATCACATGTTGATATTTGTAGAGACATTTACCACTGCAGTAGGGACCGTACAAACCATATAACACACGTGTAGGAGCAAGAGGTCGTACGAACAATAGGAGCCAATTGTACTTTGGGAAATTATACAAAGTCATACGATATAAGGTTGACAAATTGTATCGAAGAGTGGATATTTATTATTAATTTCATAAGGCGACAACAAAAGAAGTTGATGGGAAATGTAAAACAAGATTGGAGGAAACAATTACGACTGTTATTGCAGCAGGGACAAGTGTTAGAATCACAGAGCGAGATGGACAAAGGAAAGGAACATTGCCTTCCAAAGTGAGAATTGTAGGCGGAATGGATTCCGAAAAAGCAAGAAAGGGGAAGAAAACAAGGCTGAAAGTCCAGGCCCAAAGGGAATTGACTGTAGATATGGTGACGTTTGAGGGTTTGAGCGGCCTAGAGTGCAAAACATGGTTGCAAGAGACCGACCATGACCACCCTATTAAACAAACTTTACACAAGGCAAGAGTACATTGGGCTATACCGATGCCCGTCTTTTCCATTTGAGAGTTTGAAGTGCCTCTAAGAGCTATGATTGGAGCCTATGACAAACATCATCGGAAGTCCAATTTCCAGTACCAACATTGTGACATTACAGTTTCATTCTCGGCTAGTGCATTTACTAGCATGTTCAACATTCCCAGACAAGGTTGAAAAATTGAAAAGGCAACCACAAAATTTGTCAGCGGAGCAAAAGAAAAGACTCGTGGAGATGGCGTGCCGAGGTAATCTGACACAAGTTGAGTGGGACTTTGTGGGCTAGGCGAGCAAAGGCTGCAACCTCTAGAAATCTTTTATTGCCCCTGGTGAGTGGAGATGTCTACTAGATGTTATGAAAAGTCTACTTATAGCAGCAAGTCAAGCCTCAAATGTAGCAATACCATAAATTGCTTTCGTGAATGGGTTGTGTAATGGTATAGTATATGTGTTGGCTAAAAATTTTGTAAGTCGCTAAGACTACACCTTACAAAATTGTAACTTTAGACAACGGTATAATGAGATAAATCTCTCCTCTCAGCAATAGGGGAGGCTCCCTTCTTACCGTAGGTGGCTTCAGTAGAATTTCAACTAGAATGAAATAAGGATGATACTTCTAAGCTTTTCCTCTTTTTTCAAGAAAAGATCTACAAATAAACACAACTTATTAACTCTACAAAGATTACCTACTGCTACGATAATACCGGTGACTTAGCAATTGACATAAGAACAACTCCTAAGGCAGCAGTTACTAATAAATTTGGTGAATTAAGAACAAGGGCCCAAAGTCTCTTGCGATTAATCCTATTTTGAGACAGCGACAATCAATAGTGAGGCTCAAAGTCTCTCACTAATGATTCTAAAATTTAAAGAAAAATACTCAGACTTGAAGCTCAAAGTCTTCAACTCTCAGTATTCGCAGCCACTACTACTATAACAATTCTCCTTCTGTAGCTCAAAGTCTCTCAAAAGATGAATTGAAACCTCCAATGATGTATGCAAGTTTAGCTTAGAAATGAATTTAAGAAAGATTGAACAATGCAACGTAAGAAAACACCATTCAATCTCAAGATCTACAACACAAAGTCTGAAGAATCTTGTCACTTTTATTCACTTTTGATAACTCATACAATGAAACACAAAGTTTTCATCACCCAAGTTCTCAAGTATAGCCTTGCTTGCTTCAACAAAAGATAAAAATATTTACAAAGAACTATCTTCTTTATATAGGAAAACAGAAGAGAGAAAAGTGGAGAGAAAAGGGGAAACCCTTAACCACTTTGACTTATTCAACTATCTACTAAAAAACTTGTGACTTATTCAAAGTTGCATGCCTAATGCACGTGCAACATGATTACATGAAGTGACTATACAGGTACATGTTATCCTGTATTTACAAAATGTTTCACTTCACACAATCTATCATACTTATTCTACTTTAAAGCATAGAAATTTTAAAGACAATCATGTCTTTACACAGTATTTACAAAGTCTGTAAACTTCTGAAGAGACTCACTAACAACTGCTTCATCTAGACCCCCTGTATGTTGTGCAATAACTGTCACCCTCTGATTTAGATCTGTACTTTCAGTAATAGCATTCTTATATTCAATCAGCTGGCTTTGCAAATGATCCAACGAGATTTTGTAGCCAGTTAGTACACCAATCATATCGAAGTCAAAATTATCCGCATTTAATTGTAAGCGAATAACCTTCGTGAACATAGCTAAAACAGCTTTGTCTTCAATGAGTTCTCCCCCTTCCACGATTAATTGACACCTTAATTGATGAAAGACACCATTAATCATGTTCTCATAACTTTTAAGACATTCAACCGCTCCATGACTTTCTGTCTTTAACCTTTGCAGCACTTGTTCTTTGTTGACCATCAAATGCAAAAAATCACAATACATCCCTACTGAAGAGATGATCCCAAAGGCACATAAATCATCCAAGCTAATCTCTGTCATGCTTCTCCAAACATCAAGATCAGCATCTAAGAACCTGAGTTGTCGATCAAAGGATGTAACGAGCTCATTCAACTCAAAGGAAACCACTCTTGCTCATTCACAAACATTCATTGCATTCTGAATCACTTGCAGACTTTGTGATTCCAAACGGCTGCCCCATTCATCCATGGCCTTAGCCTTCTGCTGATGCTTATAACACTCAGGATGTGAAATTGGGGAGCGACATTCTGTGAATTGTTCATCATGTTGATGACTTCAAGAAGGCGTGCATTTTCCTCCTTCAACTTATTCTTCTTCTCCCATAGCTGATCATTCCTTTGCGTGAGTTGTGTAACAACATCTTGGGCATCCTGTTGGCAACTCAAACGTGTCTGCTTACCCAGTTCCACCCTTGTGATTCTAAAATCAAAGGGCTGCCCCTCTTCTGTGATTCTATCAACCAAAGGCTCAGCAATCTCAACATATTTAGCATTGTCCTTCACCACGATCCTTGAGACTGTTTTAGCCTTTTTGTTCTTTGGAGCTCTCAGCTTGGAAACTTGCTTGAAATCAAAGCCCTCCAAAGGAATCTCTTCTTTTTTTCTCTTCTGTGTTATAGCACTGAGCCAAGAAGGTAAAGAGAAAGAAGAAGACATTGCTTCTGCAGATGTAATGGCCAAAGTAGTAACCGGATCTGTCTGTGCAACTGTGGCCACAAGAGGAGCCTCTGTCAGGATCGCCATAGGAGTAGGACTACCATGTGTAACCTCAAAGATAAACTGCTCCATCTGTACTGAAGTGGTGTCTAGCACTGTCATAGAAGAGATGGCCATAGAAGGAATGGTCATAGAGTATGCATCAAACACACTCTCAAAAGTGTGATAAGAATCCTCTTGTATGACAATAGGGGCAACCGATGAGATGGGCAACGCAGGTGTCACCAAGACTGAATCTATAGGAGAAACCTGCTCCGTAGTAAATTCATCTGCAGCCGTACCCGAAGGTGAGTCGAGAGACTCGTCTGATACCGGTGCAGAATCAGGAATCATGGTGGTAGCTGAAATATCTGCAGGAGGAGGTACGTTAGGTGAGGATACCTTAGGTGAGTTAGGCATCTCATCATCACTGGATACAATTTGAACCTTTTCAGGTTCTGTGCTTCTGACCTCAAGAACTCTTTCAGTGTCCTTGCCTCCCTTAATGGTAAGCTTAGGAAGAGTAGATATGACAGGATCAGCTGCTGAAGAAGATGCGTCATCTTTGATTCTTCCTTTGATTTCTGATCTCCTACCAACTGGACCACCATGATCAAAATCTTTACCCGCTCTTACCTTGATACTTTTCAGCCCTCTTCTTTTTAACCAGATGTTGGTATTCGCAAGGATGGACTGGAAACGATCCCAAACAGAGACACTCTCTTTTCCTGACCAAGAAGGAGACAAAATAGGCAAATCCTCAACATGATTACGAATATAATCACGATCAAGAATGTTATCATCATCTTCAACCCCCGGAGGAATATCTGCAAGATTGAAGTCAATAATCTGCTTGATAGATAGGCAGTGGTAATCCATTCTCCGTATGTCTGTCTCAGTGCGGAGATCAATCCATATGTCCTCCAACCTGTACACATGTACAAATTGCCTTCTCATCTTGTCATTGAGCCCCCGCCAGTCGAAATGACTCCTAGCCATGAACTTCTTCAAAGTGATCCTTTGAAGCTCATACTCCATATTTTTGGCTTTAGGGACTGTATCTATGGAGTATCCCCCAATCTTCAAAGGATTTCGTGAAGAAATCCCCACACCCGGTCTATGTAGTGCATTCTGGTGCATCTGAACAGCCATGAGCTGCCTGGCCAACTCCATGAGTATGATTTTATCTGTAGGATACCTCAGCAGTGTATGTGGCTCACCCTTGAAGTAGCCCACCCACATGTAAGTGAAACTAGGGAATTGAAGAAACAAACAGCCATATTCATTTACCTTAACCCGTGCCTCATCTGACACACACCTGTTTAGGAGACTTTTATCGAACAAGCACATGAAATGCCCATAAAAAGCATCTTCTACTTTGTGGTAGTGAGAGCGGCTAGCCTTCAACACGAGCTGAGGAAAATACTCCCATACAGGAACCAATGACCTATCCCCTTTAGTGAATAGTCCAGAGAAAGAACCAAGAGAGGCAATGATATATACAAGATATGAATTCATGTAAAAAGTGCAAGTGTCAACAACATGGGAAAGCTGTTCACACAACATATCATTGATCATCTGTAATGACCCTTACCAATAGGCCACTAAAAAAACCTTCAAAAATGCAACTCAAATGTAGATAGAAAATTATTTTGCAATATATGAGTTCGCTGTCCCAAAATTTCAGAATAATAGATAGCAACCAAATACCATCTAAAACACTATCAATGATGTAGGAAATTGCTTAAAACCATATGTCATTCATATATCAACAATTTGCAACAATGTCACACATATTTCAGCCAATAATATGATCATCAAACCCTAGGTTTGCAATATAGATAGACTAAAAATTACAATGCCTTTTCACTTGCAAAATCCTAGCCTTCCTTTGATACCAATAATGTCAGATGGCAAACAAAGACAAGTACAATGTAAAATAGTAAAGTGCTGAAGCTATATTTTGTACTCAGCTGAAAACATACATTTCTCAGAAAATATGTCAAATGCCAAATGCCAAATGAGAAGTGAGGAACCTGATTGTAGATGGCTGCGATAATTTTTACCAGTGTTGAAGATGCCAACACCCAAGCCAAACTCACCCCAAATCTGAAAATGTACTTTCTTGCAGATTTTCGAAAATGTCTAGGAATTTTGAAAATTCCTTAAAAATAAGTCCCAAAATGCACCTATCTTTATTTCCTCGACGATAGAAATCCGATGCAAAAATACCCAGAATGATATGCTGAGTAATGAGGAAGATATGAGCAAAAATGTGGTTCCAAAACCCTATCCTGAAAATCTAAAAACTGAATTAGACTTGTAGCAAAAAAAATTTCGGATTGCTTTTTCGCTCTACTTTTTCAGATCTGCTTTTTCGCTTTGCTTTTTCGGATCTGCTTTTTTTTTCCTCTTGCAATCAAAAACTCAAACCCTCAAGTAAGTTTGAAGACTCCAAATAAGCTCAACTTGAAATGGCTGAATACCACTTCCAAAGTGCAACCCTTCAAAAGATATTTCACCTCCTCAGTTATGCAAATCCTTAAGAAACTTCGTTCCTAAAGATCAAATGACAATCTGCAGACCAAGATGGCACCACAAATGCTCAAAGAGAAAAGTAGTGTAAACTCAAGTCATGGGATGTCCAAATGAGAGGCCAAGCACTCTATTTATTCACTTTTTCTAAGAAGCCACTACAACTTCTAGAAGTATCCATAAAATATTCTTATAAAATCACTTTATAATACACTTTTATATAAAAAGTAACTTTATAAAATAAAAAAGTGCAACTCAACTCAAAATTATAACATTTTGGCCCCACATAACACATTATAATAAAAATATGATAAACACCATCTCTCCAAGAGCAAATAAGACCATCCAATCCCCAAATAATCATCAGAATGACTCTCTCACCAAAACCATTTGCCTACGAGAGTCCATGATAGGCAAATCCACTGAAAAAATGACATGTCACTAAAGAGGGGACATGACATCATCTCTCCCCAGAATATCCTTTTCTTCGACCGGACAATAAGAGAAATGTACTTGTACATCCAAGGCTCAAAAATGTTTGATGTCTTTAACCCTGCTAGGCGGCTGAATAAGGTAATGAGGTCACTGATCTCCCCCTTGAATTCGGTGAGTCGAATTCCTTTTGGCCATCTTGCAATATTTGGCCTTTTATTGAGCAGCCAATTTTCATTAATAAACTTCATGCATGAAGGAGTGTCCTCATTCCATCTATCAAGAGCTTTCTACTTGGTGATATTAATAGTGACAAGACTCAATGGCACTTGGAAGATTCTGTCCACTGTCTCTAGATCAAGACTAATGATAGTCTTACCATCTTGGTGCTTGATGGTTCTGGATGTAGGATCGAAGTTCTTTGCACATGCAAGTACGAACTCTGGCTCAAGAGCAGCCAATGGAAATGTAGAGACAAGATGAATGCTGCTCTGTTTGATTGAAAGCATGTCCTCTGTAACCGCAGCATCTACTCTTTGAAGAAAATCTTCAAAGTTCATGTGTGAAACATCTGTATTTTTAACTTCATTACAATATGAAATCATCTGTGAAGGCGGGATAGAATTGTGATACGAGTCATACTAATATTTCATCTTTTTCTTCTCCTTTTCCTTTGCAAGTGTGATCCCTTCAGACATAGCAACTTTATGTGACTAAGAAGTTGTGACATAAAAATCTCACAAAATGAGAACATCTTCTTGAGAGAGATTCATCATAGAATGACAAAAGGTGTATGGAGATGACTGATTTTTGGGAAAATGGATTGGTTTCAGCTCAAAGAGAACTCAAAAACGAGTTTCTTATGGGTAATTAAATATGGGGACAGCGAGAGATATGTAGAATAGGATAATAAGTGAATGGAGGGATATCATTTTAAAATGAAGTGTCAAATTGACCACCATTATGAGTTTGACGTCACATGGCAGTGGTAGGGTCAGTAGCTTTATGCAAGTGGATTTGGAAAATAGCACATGTATAAACTTGCATTTGGTTTGTTTCTTTCATAGAACGGGGTTTTTAATCCCGACTGCATATACAAGAAAGATGAAGCTCTTGCATATGCATCTTGAGAATAGAAGACAGAAGTAGAAGAGACATAGATTCAATCACATGTAAATCAAAAATGAAAGTTTTACATGTAAATTAAACAACTTTGGAAGGAAAACAAGAAAAAGAGCAAGGAAGAAATTACCTCAATCTTCAAGATAAAAATCTCTCAAAATCTTGAGCCAAATTTGAAATAAATTTAATTGATTTTCAGATTTAGAAAAGATTGGATAGAAAGAGTATAAATAGATCACATTCCTAGTCTCTCTCTTTTAAATTTGGATAGTCAATAAGCATATACAGCCAAGTGGGGAAGAATGAGAAGAAAAATGTCGAGAAATAGCAACCGGTTGACTATTTCTCTTGTATATGCAATGAGAAAGAAAAACGGCGTCTAGGGCACAAATCCAACCAAAAAGGATAGAATAAATCCATAAAAAGAAGTGATAACTTACCAAAATCAGTTTGTTGGATGTCAAAATGATTGAAGATGCTCAAAATCCTTCTTCAATGAGGTGTTTTTGAAGGAAGAATGGCTCCAAGCAGACTGTTTTGAATAAATTACATATGTTTGAATAATGAACAACATATGCAAAGCTCATAAAAATCGACGCCTCATTGAAATGCAGTCAAAACGTGGTTTGATAGCGCAAATACACATATGCTTCCTCATCGAAAATCAACGCCAAGAACTTAAGGCTGAAAACGCAATGTGAAGAAGCAAGGACATGTATGCTTTATCATTCGAATATAAAGCCCTCCAAAATCGACGCCAAGATTGGGAGATTAAAACCGCATTTTGAAGATGAGTTTAAATAGAAACTTAAAGAATATGTAAACCCTTTCAAAAACGACGCCTAAAGGGAGAGAAATGAAACACTGAAAATGGGATATCAACATGCGAATGCCTGGATAAAACACGTCCCAGTCTTGGCATTAAAAACGTTCTTTTAAGAAGCCATTACATATGTATTTCACCATATGTAACTCCTCCAAGAATCCACGCCATGCGCTTTAAGGCCGAGAACATAAGTTTGAATTGCAAAGACATGTAATCACACTGAAAATCGACGCCAAGACTTAAGGCATTAAAAACGTTATTTTTAAATGCATTTGCATACGAAAAGCATATGCAAGAGCTTTCAAATTCGACGCCCTAGTCTTTAAAAATGTTATTTTTAGAATACATAACATATGCTGTTAACATATGCAAAGCATTCAAAAATCGACGTCTAAAGGGATTGGTTATAAACATTATTTTTAAAAACCAGAACATATATCCTTCAACACATGCACTAGCCTCCAAAAACGACACTATGGGAAGAATAAAATAAAGAAATGTATACGCACTTTTGAATTGCATAAACATATCTTTCAAAATATGACTTTTATAAAGAAAAAGCCACCTTTGGAGTTTATAAATGTTATTTTAAATATGCAATCACATATAAAAACGACACTTAACAAGGATTAAATACGCTCTTTAGAGATTCAACTGCATATGATTGAAAATATGAAATATACATGCAGTTGTTAAAAATAACCTATTTAAATAGAAAAAGACTTAGAAGTGAGATTTAAAAGTGTTTGAGCATATTGATGATATGCAGTGAAGAACAAAAACCACACTTTTATACTTAAGTCTTTAATTTTTGAATTAATTTTAATATATAACTATAGTGTTGCAATAAAGTAACATGAAATTAGAAGATTTAAAGCAAATTTCACGAAAACGTTAAAAACTATAGTCAAATTAACTCGAAATGAGTCGAAATTTGACAACGAACTTTGAAATCCATTTAATATATTAAAAATAATTCAAACCCATGCAATCGACTTTGAAAAACCCACCTTTTAAGGATTTTTAAAGAATATGCAGTCAGCCTGAAAAACCCCACCTTTTACATCATAACTTGAGTTGGAGAACTCAGTTTGATGTCTAAGTTAGCTCAAAATGAGCGTAATTTAAAGGGTTATCGACTCAAGTGAAAATCAAGATTAAAAACAAAGGGAAGAACTTAAAGAATGCATAAAACGTGTGTTACAAAGAGCTTTTTCAAGGATAACGAATTGTCCTTATTAACACATTATCAAAACGTTCAAATCATATACGATACTCCTACGAATTGACAAGAAAATTGCGTAGAGTTGCCACAATTTTTTGATCTCAAATTTGAGGACAACAATATGATTGGGCCACAATATTATTAGACCAAACTGATGAGTTCCTCACCTTGTAGCACAAAACGTTTTATATGCCTTTTCATGTCATCGGTCTTTTCCTGGATGTCATGCACACACGGGTCCTTTCTAATCACTATGGCAACCTTAGGCCATAGAGCCCTTTGGAGCCAGGTCGACCTCCCATTTTCTATTGGAGTCACTTAGACACATTTATTACCAGCAGTGATGCTCCGTCCACTCGGAAGCGTAGGCTTCAGAGAATGGTATCTAAAATAGAGACAGAGTCTAATGAGGGGGAGAACACCAGCGGGGACGAGTCAGGAGACACCTCTTCGAGAGTTAATGGAGGACAAGATGCTTTTCGTATGGTAAGCCGAGGAGAGAGTCACCCAACCGAGAGAGATGCGTTGGATGTAGAGGTGGGAGCTGAAGGCCCCACAAGAGTTGCACCATCAAGTGGTGTTGGTACCGTACCAACATCAGGTACCCCTACACCCTCTGGTGGAAGTGCACAATCAGTTGTTTTCGCTCCAGCTCTTCTATCTAGGGGCAGTCAATTGCTTCCATCTATCTCGTCGAGTGTGACGATGGCAGCCTTACTCATACTGGGATTTAAGCAGTTGCAAGACCCAGTCACTTTGACACCTCATACCAGCACTACGGTCGTGGAGCAACAACTAGCAATAGTTGAGATCATTCCACCAGAGGTGGAAGAGCCCACAATAGCAGCAGTTGAGCTAGAGGTGGTAGAGGTGGTCAAGCCACAAGTGGTAGAGCCAGAGCTAGAGACTATGGAACAACCGACAGGAGAGGCGATGTCGAAGGACACAGGAGTGCAACCGACAAGCGAGGAGATGCAGAGGGATGGAGGAGTTGAGATGACGATGAGTGCGGGAGTTGAATTGGAGGTTTGGAGGAAGACCATGGACGCATGTCTAATTCACTTCCAACTGACCCCTATGACTCCCGTCGAACCCACACAGCTCTCACCACAACAGCAGGTGCCACTGGAGATTGTCGATTTAGAGGAGAGATCCCCTCTACGGGTGATGGAGTTGCCCCCTCAACCTGACATAGGTGTACACAAAGAGATGTCTGACAATAGGGCTCCAACATGCAACATTTAGCACAAGGTACCTGAGACACACAGTGACTTGGGTGAGTTCCAGCAGTTTTTGGCTGAGGTGGAGGCTAGTGCACAGAGGGTAGTGGATTCAATACGGGAATGGGTCCAAGAGGTTGATGATGCTCTTAAGTGCTTGCTTACATTCATTACAGGAGGCTGCGTTGAGAAATTTACTCGGTGTTTTGACTCTCAAGGATGGCCTGGGGCAAAGACCCCTACCATGATAGAGGACTGGAGGGCACGGGAGCTGATGGAGGAGACTAGGACTCAGTCCTTGCTTAGGAGGGTGAAATAGGCATTCAGGGAGGGATATTACGAGCTACAGAGGGCTCAACCTCAGTAGAAGCCGAGCGGGTGGCAGTCAATATAGCTCAGGAGGAGTTGGCCACTTGGCTTCGGAGTGTGTAGGAGCTAGCACGGCATCGAGCTCAAAGGGAGGCCTTGGAGGTCCAGTACAGGGAGCAGTTTGATCAAGAGAGGGTTGAGTGGGCAGCAGTGGAGGCTCGCCTGGTGGCAGCATTGGAGGAGATTGGTAAGAAGCATAAGGAAGCGTTGAGAGATGAGAGCTGAGAGGGATTTGTAGCGTCAGACTTAGCAGGTTCACCAGTTGCAAGAGCAGTTGGCGGCATCCACACCACCACCAGCATCTTCCTCATCAGGGACACTCTCGCGGCCCCCTTCTTCTTGGTTTCTTTTATTTCTAAGTTTATTCCCCATTTTGTTGTGTGTCGATCGGAAACGACTTTCTTTTTAGGGGGGATGATGTTGTTGGGTAATTAGCGTTTGTTAGTCAAGCGGTTGTTGTCGAGGGGCCAGCAGTTAGCCGACGATTGCCAACGGTCGGCACTCGACACCTCTTTAAATATATGCATTGTACTTACCGTCAAGTATTGTTATTGGATGTTATGTTATGGTGTGGTCATAATACTGTCTCTGAGATATATTGTAATGGTTCTGAGATTAATGAATACGCAATTCTGAGTTCTCTCAAATACATTGTATATGCTTACTGTTATGTTTTGCATGCATTCTATTTTGAACGTAGTCTTTGTATTTCCTTATTTATGGAGCCTTTCGCCTCCTGTAAATACATCAATTTACCATTTCATAGTATCATAGCCAAACCATTTTTTGGCAAAAAAAAATTCGCATAAAAATTTGTGGTTTGCCTAAATAAATCTGTAAAAGTTTTTTAGATGTTTTTTAACAAGAAAAATTGTTGATCTTTCTTCTGCAGTTTCAAGGGTTTTTTGTCGGAAGAACTGTGAAATAGCAGATTTTCGGTGTTTAAAAATCGTGTGTCATGTGTTGTGAGCTACAAAGAGCCGCACCTACGTTTTTTCGGTTTGGTTTTTGTTGTCTACACACCACACCTAGGATATTTCGTGTCAAAGAAAGCCCATAAAGTGTTTTTTCTGCCCACATTTGTGTTTCTCAAGCTCACGTTTTTTTCTTTTGCATTTAAAGGCAAAGTTCTAGACGCAATTTTTTCTTACTATGTTGTCCTCAGGTGATGTTTTTTTTCTTTGCGACAAGCAACATTGTTTCCTTCTATTTTTTGTGGTTTTCTGCATTTTTTCCACAACTAAACGTTGCGACACGCAACAGTTTTCAGATCTTCCACACAGGTTAGGGTTTCTCTAGTTCTTTATTGCTTGTAACTAACTATTTCAAACTCATGGTTCAGGTTTCCCTTAGACCCACAGCGAAGGTTTTAAGAAAAAACTTATACATTTTTTTTTACATGTTAAAAAAAATCGTGGCCACTAATTATCTGGATTTTTTATTTAAAAATCAGAGGTTTCTACAGCCAAGCGCCTAGGGATTTATGCCAGAAGTTTCTTGACTAATTTTTTGACAAAATTCAGAATCGCAGTTTTTTAAGAAATTGACCTCATTTTTCGTGTCAAGAAAAATAGGAGGGATGGCATTGTTGACCAACATTATGTTGGAAAGCAATTAGTGCTTCAATGACAAGAATTACAACACATAGAATCCGTGCACACTCACGACTTTTGAGTACTAGTGCTTGGATTAGATTGTACTTGGTGAAGCTGCTTGTCCCACGACGACAAACAAAGACCAGGACAAGTTTGATAAGCACAATCAAAAAGTGGTTATGCTCATCAAGTTATCAATCACTGATGACATGCTTACAAAAGTGTCATTTGGCAAGACAGCAACAAAGATTTGGACTCATCTAAAGAATCTCCATGAATAGTCAGACAAGATCAAAGCATTCAATCTAAAGAATATGTTGTTTTCGATTATGATAGACAACAAGGTGTCTTTGTAGGAGCATCGTATGAAGATCAAGGATATTCACAATCACTTGTAGGGCATTGGTCGTAGGATGGACAAAGAGGATATGGTGGCCACCATGCTTGTTGAGCATCGTTTTTACACGAGACGATGGCTAGGAATTTGAGATGCAAATTCCTCACTTGAAAGAATGATGAAAATCACTCCCAAGGTTCCTTTAGGCTGCGTCTCAACCACGTGGTTAGCTCAATTGAAGATAAATGTGAAACTGTTCACAAGGAGGCCTTTGCTGGTTCGATTCTTGAAGAGGTTATAAAACAAACTTCAACAAAACAACTTTTTTTGTATTTTTTGGATTTTAGAGATGAATGCAATTCCTACTATGCAAATTTAATATGAATCTAAGATTAATCAAATTTCCAAATAAATAACAAAAGATTTAGGGTAACGAGAGATTCAAAGCAAATAACTTGTAAACAAATTCCTACTGGACATAAACCATTAATGTATCAATCTTGCGAATTAAAGAATCGAGAAAATTAAGGAAACCCACATGATACAAATCAGAATTGCTCACAAATCATAAAGTGTAGACGCAATCACCAACGGAATGTAAACAGTAGATGCAATATTTCTCAAAATTCATCAAAATCACATAGCTGCCACGGATGCACGCATACACAAGACAAATATATCCTAAAGCACAATAGAATTATTCCTCAACAATTTGTCACAACAAGATGATGCAGTAATGATTAACACCAAATTAACTGATAAGGCAGATATAAATTGGAACAAAACAACTAGCTCTCTAATAAATGAACTAGCAAGCACAAATTCATAAATTTCACAATGATAGTAGAATTCTCACACCATGATTGAAACACCAATTGCACATAATTTTATTGCAGCAAAATATCGACCCTAATTACATTGTTTTATGATGTATATATAGTGCTTCACCTTTGAAAACAAGAAACTCGTAGCTAGGGTTTCAATTACGCGTAAGACTGAAAATTAAATTAAACTCTTGCTTTTCTATGCAAATCTACTTCTAAACTATCTCTAATCATGTTTGCATGGATTCTAATCCATTTGCAATACATTTACACGAGAAAACAAGGCCAAATTCACCTAGCAAACAAGAGATTGGAGCTGAAGTTCCATTGTTCTTGAACTAGAGTGTTCTTCCAAAACTGGAGCTCCTCCATGGAATCTTCATTTTGGCTCCTTTTCATGAATGCAATTGGTTGATATCTTCTAGGCAAACAAAAATGACTCCAAACATGCATGCAATCTGATCTAAAACAAACCCTCCATGCAAATTATTTCCATGTCGAAACGACCCAAAAATTTCAGACCCCAATCCTAAGTCCGAAAATTGACAAGCTAAAAAATGACTAAGTGTGAATCCTTATGACTCCCAAAATTTCGGACTTTCGAAGTCCGAATGGGTGAAAAATTGAACTTGAAAAAATGGCTAAGTGTCAAAAATTACCCTATTGCAAAATTTGACTAAGTCCAAAACTAAACACCTAGTCTTTTGGAAGGATCTTTGGGTGCGCCTTGCAGAGTATTTCCACTATCTCTTATACTTCTTCAAAGTTCGCAACTTGAATGGCACTAAGGTTTTGTTGTTGCTTCTCTCCAAAGGTGACCAATTATGTGGCAAAAGATTTAATCTCTTCTTCGTGATCCATCATTATTTGCATATCCACCTTAAAATGGAAAATTTGTTGGAGGTCCTCCTTTGTACTTACACCAGCCAAAATTCCCAAGAGCTGTTGTACAATATTCTTTACTAGGTACATTATTTAATTATCTTCATCTTCGTACAACTCAAAGTCAATGCCTTCAAAGAACTTTTATATTTCTTCGTCCCACATCATTACTCCTTGTCTTTTATTCACTTTAGTTAGGCAATTCTGATACACTTTTACAGTTTGACCTATGTCCCTGACCTAGGTCTCAAAATTGTCAAGCTCTAACCCTTCATATACCTTAACCAAAATCTGGAAGCATTGCTTCTTTATTATCTTCAGGTCCTTAAGAATCTTTTGCCACTTTTCAATCCACACATACAACCCTTCCTCGCCGCCTATCATGTCCTCCAATTTGGTGATCTCCTGAAGAATGACTCTAAATGGCCTCAAAATTGCTTTGATGGTGGCCTTCTCGAACTTCTCAAAATCGGCCTTCCAATCTAAACATGCATGAATAAAAGAATGTGGTATATCTACGGATAATTTTGGTGCAGCTCTCTTCTCTAGAATAGCCTATAATGAGGCTTCAAGGTTATCTAGGTCAATGGGACCTACTATCTTAACAATGAATTTCTTCAATGCTTCATTCTGCTCTGATAATGCCTTTATTTTCTCTTCATGCTTATCCATGAATCCTCAAGTATGTTTTAAACCAAGTGCAGCCAAAGTTTTACTCCCTTCCCTTGTAGGTTCACCTAAATCAACTTCTTTAAAAGTATAATCTTCGGGAGTTATCTCTGCAACACTAGTACTAATAGTTGGTACCGCCACCTGCGCTTTCCATCGGCCTCTATGGTCCTGAGTGACATAAGACATTGTTCTTGTCGGGGCATTGGGTTCTCCTATTTGAAAAGTTTGACCTAAGACAGCCATGTTTGTGTCTTCTTCCTCAGTGTATACTCTTCTCCTCGGTTGTATCTCCTTGGTGAACTGTGTGGGTTTGGTGAATGCAGTGACAATCTCATATGGGGCAATCTTCAAAACAGAAGTCATTTCTCTTTCATCTCGAATTTCTACCTCTTCCCCTTTTGCTTCCTGGAGTTGTTCCTCAGTAGAGGGATTTGGTTCTTCTAGTACGTCCTCATGAGGAGTGCTCTCTTCCCTTTCAGACTCCTCAAGAGCTTGTTGGGCTTCTACATCCTCAAATGAACTCATCAATATCTCTGCCCATAAACCTGTTACCCGTCTTGCCCTCTTGTGTGAGGACGGTGCAGACCTTGATGGTGAAGGGGCTTGAGTGGTTGGAGTTGATGAAAATATGGGAACGAAGGTGGAGTAGGAATTTGAACAGAAGGCGGAGGTGTAGGATGTGAATTTAGCAAAGGAGTTGGTGTAGGAAGTGAGATGCACTTTGTTCTGTTGTTATATCAACTCCAATCTCCTTGTCAATTGGTGTCTATTGTGGTAACTCCCCTTGTTCTGATTCCGACATCTGCATATCTAGGAGATCCTAAGTAGCTTCTACTTTTACTTCCTTCTCCACTTCTATTGACTCTCATGTGGGTGGAGGCATTTGTGTATCTGGCTCTTTCTCAACAGTCAATTCCTCCAACGGTTGTTCAGCAGTGGGGGCAATGAATTGGGACGGAGGAGTGAAGGTAACTCCCTGAGTAAATGGCACCTGTCCTTCAATATTTGTCTCTACAGTTTGTACAGGTTGTTAGCTATTTGATCCTTGTATCCAGGGATATTTTAAAAATCAGAAAGATAAAATTCGTTCGAACCAAGGGAATCCCGAGGATCTACTTGCTCCTCCTGTGCACCTATGTCTACATTCGTCGGAACATTCTCTTCTTGTAGCAGTTGTTGCTCCCAACTATGTTCTCCTTGCCAAGGGTACTTCATCTTATTCTTTCTCCTTTTCTTCTAGCAAAGTTTCCAACCGTGGAGATGTAGAGGATCTCTTTCCTTTGTATACCTTTCCCTTTTCTACCTTAGTTATGGGTCCTGTTACTTTTACTGTTGGGGACCTGCCTGAGGTAGATACTTGTCCTTGTGCAGCAGATGACTGAGCAGTAGGTGGAGTAGTACTCTCTGTCATTCTTGTTCTTGCCGGTTTTGCCTTTGGATTTGAGCCATATGCTACTGGTCGATCACGTCTATAAACTATTTTCAGCTTTTGAGGAGCAATGCCTTTGAACTTAGGTATTATTATTTTCTCTCTCTTCCCCTTTCCTCCTTTAGATAGTGGATCAAGTTGAGGCCTTATTAGTATGGGGTCCATTTCGAAAGGCCTTCTTATCCACTCCTTAGTAGTCTTTATCACATGTATGGCCTTGAATTCAATATTGCCATTTTCTTCTTTATCTACTTCTGCATTCAAAATGGCCCTTGCAAATATCTTATCTTGATTGTATAGTGGATTTAGGACATCTTCAGTATCCATCTCCCAGACTTTAGGTGAAATACAAAGATCTAGAGCATCTTGTGCAAGCTCGAGGGACATTTTGCAATAGTGTCTGATCCTTACCTCATAGTCATTTACAGAGTTTATCCAATGATCTTCAATGTGAGGCTCATGAACATAATGCCTACCCATGTTGTGGTTGTAAGTGCCTATGGGAACAAACCTAGTTCTGATCAAATTAAACGGTTGCAAGGGATGTTCGTCCCATTTAAAGGCCAAAAACTTGCATACTTTCATGTCTTTCAGAAAGTGAGGGCCGATGGAAATGGGGAAGTCCTAGCAGTGTTTCTTCTTATGCTTAATATGTTCATAGGCGTCAGAAAGTTGCCTAGCCATCTCCAAAAGAATTATTCTATCTGAGGGGTACCTGAGAAGCTTCTTTAGATTAAGAGTACACACCCTGCCACTCTGATGTATGTGAAAGTTTTGAATTGAATATAATAGGCACCTATCGCCCGAACTTTCGTAGCAGCTCACTCTAAGAATCTCTTTGCATAATCACCCTCAATTGAACGGATGATAACAAAGACAAAGGCATCATTAACAAACCTCTATTCTGAGCTATCTTTATCCAACTTCTCTTTCCTAACCAGTTGTGGATATACAATGAATGGCCATGCATTGAGTTGACCAAAAGTTCCTCTTTTAACTAACCCTGGGTATTCTACCATGGCAGCCAGTAGATAGACCACATAAGAAGGTCATATAGAAATGGGGATTGGTTTTTTACTGCAACCAATTGCTTATACAAGTGATCACTAAGAATAGAGGCCCAATCAAATCTAGCCCTTCTCCCCTTATCTTTTCTATAAGCAAAATCATCCAATGTTCTAGTTGGATAGATTGAGGAAGTCCATATAACTGCTTAGCATAGTTATTGCCGCCTAGATATCATCTTTTAAGTATCCCCTCCTCATGTCAATTCTATCCAGTTTGTTCTTAGGAAGGGTCTACTCCAGATACTCCTTGTTTACAATTTCATAAGCGAGTTCAATATTTTTATTAAACCATTCAAAGCCCTTGTTGACGGAGAATGAGTAAAATCTATCTATTCCCTTTGGCAAGTGAAACACATCTTCAATATTGTTTGGCCTGATATCAGAAACAATCTCAAGTTTTATTCTTCACTACCCTCTCATCAGGAACATAGTGTTGTACAAGGGTCGTGATCAGATTTGAAGATAAGATGGATACTAGTTGAACTACAGCATTGACAAGACTTGAAAGCACAAGAGTGCAGTCAGCGAATCTTCCATCAGGGTTGGCACACCGGGTGGGGAAATCATTCCAGTATACATTCCCAATGTCGGTATTTGTGACTTCACTGTACAAATTCCCGACCTTAGAAGGAGCATGGTATCCTTTGAACAAGAACTTCATTACTAGCACAGTTGCCTTTTCCAGCATTCTGCAAGCAAAAATGCAACCACCAGCAAACATTTATTAACAAAAAACTAAAAACTAAACAAAAGGATCTCAATGAACCCAAAGAATCAAACTTCTAAGTCTGAAACCAGCAAAAAACCAAGATTAACTCTATTTTTGGAGGTTCCCAGTTGCGGACACCGAAGACATCATCAGCCTCTAAAAGGCCGAAAGTGTGAATGCTCTATGAATGTGGAATTTTAGAGTTGCGGAGTGTGGGAAAAAGTGTGGAAATGTCAGTGTTCGCAAGTCCAAAAAGGTAAAAAGGCTAATGGAAGGCAAAAAATGGAGTTTCAGTGTTTCGAAGTGCGAAAAGGTTATCAGAGGCCAAAAGGCCGAAAGTGTGAAAATAGAGTGATGGCCCTTGTCTTCGGTCTCCAGTTTGCAGAATTTCAGGGTGAGCAATGTCCTTCGAAGGCTGAAAGGCCGAAGAGCCAAAAGTGACTTGGCAGTTTGGGTGCTCGCCAGTGTTTCGGTGTTACGAAGATGTTGAACTTTTTCGGAGGTCGGAGGTCTGAAAAGTCAAAAAACACGTAGCAGAATTTAATGGTTTGCAAAGTTCCTAGTGACGATGGTTTTCGGGGTTTCGGTGGTTTCGGTAGTCGAGGTATCTGGGGTGACTAAAACTGAACTACTACCTAAAACCCTAATTTGACCCAAAAAAATGCTCGAAACTAAGCAAAACACTACTAAACAACGACGCCTAAGCACTAAGACACTAAAATTGAACCTTAAACAAACCCTAGAAACCTCAAACAAGCCAAAATGATCGAAAAAAAAAAATAGGAAAACCCTAGGAAGAACGAAGAGAAAAGAAACCCTACCTACTAAAAGAGGGTAGATAGGTGAAATTTGAGACCAAATTAAGGGCGACACAACAACGATGCAACCTAGGAGACAAACAATCTAACTCTAGAGCAAACACGAAATTGTCGAAAGAAAGCACAAAGTCGCCAAAGGAAAGCACAAAGATGATCAAGTCGCAAAATGAGGAAAAAAATGAACCCCAACACTTTTATAAACCCTCGAGTCCGATGACATCATCACTAGGGCTCCGTACTTTGGGACTCCAAAAGTGCAAAACCGATGAGTCATGCGTCATCGGTATTTCGAATGCCGAAAGTCCAAAAGGACTTCTTACCTTAGTTGTGCGAGGTTCTGGCTTTCGGCATTTTGGACCTTCGAAGCTCCAAGCGACACCAAAAGGCCGAAAGTCCGAAAGAACTCAAAACACTCCTTTTTACAAGGGTTTGCTCTTAAAAACCTAAAAACAAGGGACCAAAACAAGGAAACCTAAAGACTAAAGAAGACAAAACAAGCAAAAAGAAGAGGGGGCCCATGGCCAAGTGGCCAAAAGGTGGGGTGTGTTGTTGAACCACAACAACGTTGAAAAGATTACCACAATCCTACGAGCACTACATCGAAATTCTCAACATTACGTCCACCAATGTTAATCTAAAGTTTGATAAACTGTGTAACAAGCCTTTGCAACAAGACAGGTGGAAACAACAATTTTAGAGCAGCAGCCAGATAATAACTATGAAACAAGAGTTTACTACCAAAGCCAAAGATAACATTTCAGCATAGTCTATGTGGCAATTGTTGAAATCTGAACCAGAAAGATACATATAAACAGAATCCAAATAACATAGAAGATTATCCTGGGAAAAACCCTCATGAGAGAGGGAAACAACCCAGCCCGCCAAATTGGTACTCCTTTATTAATATACAAATTGTGAGATGCAATACAAGATAAATCTGATTGAGCAAAATGATCAATCAACACAAAGTGATGCACAGAAATAATCCACATAAGTAGATACAGTTCACAAATAGAACATATAAGTGATAGATAAGCTCGCTGATTGAGCACATATGCAGATACGTCAAATCCCATGAAGAAGCCAGAATCTAAGATGATGCATATATGGTCCGAGAGCTAAAGTAGGATAAGCTCACACATGTGAAATTCTATGGGTGTTGTGATCACGCACAGGAAGAACACACAGCAAAGACAATCTTGCTCATGCACGCATCTAATGTCCAAGCTAATGCTTGCGCGGGATACACACACACACGGTAAAGCTCATCTATATCGCATATAGAACAGATATCGAAGAACTCTTACGAAGGTTGTGAATATGACTCAATATCATCGGGAAGAAAAACAATACATATGCGGAAGAGAGTAAAGACCAAAAACGAGTGCCGGGAGAGGAGTCGGTTCACCTTGCCTGGCGTTACAGCCAACAAGGTGAAACGTTACATTGTAATCGACACCAATCAATGGCAAAAATGCCTACGCTAAAGAGCATCTATCAGAAGTGTGATGCGAACGCATCGCGGAAGAGGTGGAAGCCAAAACAGTCATTAGATGTCGTGGAGACACACGACAACTGGGAAGTCATTGGCAGTTGAAATGGAAGCCAATCATCAGCGACAAATGGAGACATAAAATGAACTAAGTCTCTATCATTGCTATCCGAAAATTCAACATTCCCTCTTAGCAAGAGAGAGACTTCCGGATAAGTTCTCCTGGACAATGCACTCAGCTGCAAAGAAACAATCATCAGTAGATAACCTCAATGAACATTAAAAAATTAGTTATCATTAATCAAAGTACCTCACCATAGCTCATCCCAGAGGGTGAAAGAAAGATAATGACAAAATATTTATTATAACATGAAATCACAGCAAAAATGTTCAACGTGATCAATCGGAGATCAAAACAAAATTTAGATCCCACATAGGTGTCCCCCACCATGGCCACAACCAAAGGGTGGGTCAGGGACTTTCACCTCAAACTTCTCCCTGAGAAGAATGTATTATCACCTTGCCTACACGCAGAGGGTGATCCCACCATGCCTACTCGCAGAGGGTGGATCAAGGGCTTTCACCTCAAACTTCTCCTAGAGAAGAATGCATTAACCACTTTGCCTACACGCAGAGGGTGGGTCAAGGGCTTTCACCTCAAACTTCTACCAGAGAAGAATTCATATAAGAAATGGAGCACTCCGCCTAAGGTGCCTTTTTAGCAAGAGCTTCATTTTCCACTAAACCAAGTTGTTCTCGAAAGTAACAAAACTTCGCCCTTGGAAGTGGCTTGGTGAGAATGTCGACAGTTTGTTCATCAGTAGGAACGTATTTCAGTTCAATTGCCTTCCTTTGCACCATGTCTCTCAAGTAATGAAACTTAATCTCCACATGCTTGGACCTGTCATGGAACACTGGATTGATTGAAAGCTTTATGCAGCTTTGGTTATCACACATGATAACAGAAGGCTCAAGAGGCTGTCCAAACAACCCTCCAAGCAATTTGCGAAGCCATACGACTTCTTTGGCAGCCATACATGCTGCGACATATTCTACTTTAGCTGTGCTTTGAGCTACACAAGATTGTTTCCTGCTGCTCCAGGAAATCACAGCAGAACCAAGATTGAAACAACTACCTAAAGTGCTCTTCCTATCAGGCACACAACCTGCCCAATCTGAATCAGAGAATCCCTGCAATTTGAGCTTGGTAGAAGAAGAATACTCGAGTCCATATCCAATAGAGCCACGAACATATCTCAACACATGCTTGGCTGCCATATGATGAATGTGCCTTGGTTCGCACATAAATTGACTTAACGTATTAACAGCAAAACATATGTCAGGTCTTGTGTTCACCGAGTACATCAATGAACTAATGAGTTGACTGTACATGGAAGGATCAACCAAATCTGAATTAATTGAGTCATCATGCAGCCTTTTCAAATTCACCTCCATAGGAGTAGCCATGGATTTACAGTCCAACATACCAAACCTTTTCAAGATATCAATAGCATATTTCCCTTGACTTAGGATGATTCAATCTCAGTTCTGCCATACTTCAAGTCCAAGGAAATAGTGCAGCATGCCAAGATCTTTCATTTCAAATTCTGAAGTCAGCTCCCTCTTACACATGATGATAAGACTATCACTGCCTGTGAGAAATAAATCATCTACATATAGAACCAAAATCAGAATTTTATCATCCTAAAGTTTTAAGTATAAGTTAGGATCAGCTACATTCTTTTGAAAGCCTAAATCCAAAAGATATTTATCTATTCTCTCATACCAGGCACATGATGCTTGTTTGAGTCCATACAAGGCTCTTTTCAACTTACACACATGAGATGCTCTGTCATGGATGATAAATCTTTCTGGCTGTTCCAGGTAGACTTCCTCTTCAATGATTCCATTCAGGAACGCTGTTTTCACATCCATCTGACGGAGTTTCCAGCCTTTGATTGCAGCTATGGCAATGATTGTTCTGATGGAGGTGTATCGAGCCACTGGTGCAAATGTCTCATCACAATCAATGCCTTCCTTTTGGGAAAAGCCTCTAGCCACAAATCATGCTTTGTATTTGTCTATGCTCCCATCAGCCGCATGCTTAATCTTGAACAACCACTTAGATGAGACAACTGATTTGTCTTGGGGCCTAGGGACAATGTCCCATACATCATTCTGAATTATGGACTTGTATTCCTCCATCATGGCATCTTTCCATACTTGATGTTTGGAGGCCTCCTCAACATTAGAAGGTTTAGATAAAATAATGTGACTCATCAACTCAACATAACCAGCAAACTTGTGAGGCCGTTTGCTTTCTCTGAAAGTCCCTCTAGGAGCTGCAAAAGGTGTGGCTTCCTCCACAATATTTCTGGCCCATAGAGGTCTCTTTTTATTCGTGGAAGAAGAGTGGGGACCTGTGGTATCAGCTGGTGTAGAAAGAGGAGCAGGGTCAACAAGATCTTCACACTCCCTCTCAACCTCTGAAGGAGAGTTCGGATCAGCCATGGTCGAATCTTGAGGGAGTTCAACATCTTCCTCATTAGTTACAACTTCAGATTCCTTGGAAGGATCACAAGCTATGTCTTCGTCAAAGATGACATCTCTGCTGATTTCAATCTGCCTTTGACCAGGTAAATAAATTCTGAAAGCTTTAGAAGAATCACTGTAGCCAACGAAGAATCTTGTCTTACCTGAAGGTTCTAATTTTGACCTTTTCTCTTTTGGAATGTGAATCACTACTGGGCAGCCAAAGATTCTAAAGAAACTAACATCTGGTTTTGATCCTGAGAAGGCCTGTTCAAGAGACATGTTACCAAGAATCTGATGAGGGCTGCGATTCTGAATAAAGACAGCAGTGCTGCAAGCTTCAACCCATAAGAACATGGGAATATTCTGATCATCAATCATTGCTTTCGCTGCCTCAACAATGGTCCTGTTCTTCCTTTCAGCCACACCATTCTGTCGAGGGTTATAGGGAACGCAAAGCTCCCTCTTAATCCCAGCATCAGTGCAAAAACTATGGAAGATTCCAGAAACAAACTCCCCACCATTATCAGATCTCAAGGTCTTGATCCTTTTCTCAGTGGAATTTTCAACCAAGGCCTTGAAACTTTTGAAACGAGACAGCACTTCAGGGTGACCCCACAATAGTGGGTTACACTTTTTTAGACATGCTAATTTTTCTGCAATAACAAATTTTTAATAAAATATGATTATTTAAACCTTGAGAGGTTCCATTGGAAGGAATTAATTACAAATGGTCAACTCAAAGCCTCTTAGATAAAAAAACATTGATATAACATCTATACTCCTCATTCATACCTACAATGGAGTCTCCTTCGCATGTATTGAAATGCTGACAAAAATTCACTTCGACTTTATCTTTTGGTAGATCAAATGAATCCATTTGAAAAACTTATCTATGTAGTAAGGTACTACTAAGAAAACTCTTTCCAATGATTATAATGTTAATATATATTAAGTTTATTATGACTTTGTATTTTTAGTTTTACTAAACATAGATATTTTACCGCATGTCTACCTCTATGTTTGACGCTTATGAAAAAATAGTAAATGAGAGAAAAAAAATTCTAAAAAATATCTATGCCCTAGGTATTGAAGTTCTCTTTGTATAAAAAAAAAAAATGAAATTGGACAATTACACAACAAGTTATAAGCTATGTAGTCAAGGTATGTCAAAATTATGATTTAGTCAACTTCAAACATTAATAAAATATGAAATAATAATGATAATGTCATAAAACCAATTGCATGCCCTCCATATGGACGTTGAAAAATTAAATTTGAAAGAATCATATTGATATCTATTTTAGAAAAGAAGTTATGCTCTATGAAAACAATGTAACTCTTTGAAAATGATGTTTTAAGCAACATACCAGTTTTCGTGGGAGAAAGGAAAAACTAATCAAATCAATTCAAAAATTAAAATAAAAAATATATTTAGAATCTACACATAAAATCCTAAAAGACTCTAGTTTACTTCATCTTCCGATTCCAAACAGTTTAATGAAAATATGCATTCGAATCTGAAAGTTTTTTTCAAAATGTAGAGTTCAGTGTCCGTTCAGGCAAAAAAGTGTAACCCACTATTGTGGGTTCACCCTTCATCTGACTCTTTTGACTTAAGAAAGTAGATCCAACACTTCTGAGAAAAATCATCAATGAAAGTAATGTAATACCAAAAACCGCTAAGTGATGCAACAAACATGGGGCCACATAAATCTGAATGAATTAAATCTAAAATACCTTTAGCTCTAGATTCACTGCTATGAAATGTGCTTTTAGTATTCTTACCTAGAGCGCATCCTTTGCAAATACCTTCATGATCCTTCTTGAGCTTGGGCAGACCAATGACAACCTTGTCCATGGACGCCAAGGTTCTGAAATTTAAGTGACCAAATCTCTTGTGCCAAAGAATGTTTGGATTTGAGGAACAACGAGAGAGAGCTTGAATAGGCCGAGCTGAAAGTCTGTAGAGGCTGCCATGACAAACTCCTATCTCACGAGCTGAAGAGGAGTTAGAGTTCTTCTTCCAAGCAAGGACCTTACCATCAATGAAGGACACATGATATCCTTTGTCTTCAAGAGCTGAAATAGAAATCAAGTTCCTCTTAATACTAGGGACAAATAGAACATCACTAAGGTGCAAAGGAATGCCTGAATCAAGTTGGAAAGAAATGGAGCCAGCCCCTTTCACTAAATAACTAGCATCATCCCCGATGATTACTTGAAGATGAGAATCCTTTTCACTGAGGTTGAAAAGATGATCACTGTAACCCGTGATGTGACGTGAAGCTCCGCTATCAATCAACCAGGTGTCATAGTTTGTAGGAATGTTGCTGGATAAGGCAGAGATGAAACTAAAACCCTCAGGTTCATCACATGATTCTTTCTTGGGAGAAGAGTCTTCAACATGTGCAGTAGAGACTTGAGGCTTCGGCCTTGAGGTGCAATGCCTGGCATAATGGCCGAATTTGTCGCATCTGAAGCATTGAACTTTGGAGACATCAACCTTCTTTCTTTTGTGGGAAGAATCTGGATGAGAGTCATTATTCCTAGATCGCTTGAAGTATGGTTTCTTCCCTTTTCCTTTAGAGGTGTGGGTTGCCAACACTTGATCATCTTCATGGTGACTTTTGCGACCATTGCCTCTAGCCTCAAGTCTGCATTCCTCTTGAATGCAATCAGCTCTCAATCTGTCAAATTTAGGGAGATCATCACGTCCACTGATGCTTTGAATAAACGATTCCCAAGAGTGAGGAAGACCATTCATGGCAAGCATGACCAAGTCTTTGTCAGGAATAGAGTCGCCAATAGTGCTAAGCTGGTCCCTAAGTTCTAAGATTTTCATGAAGTAAGATATGGTTGATTCTCCTCAAGCCATCTTGATGTGAAGGATCTGGCACCTCAAAGCCAAGGCTCTGCTAGTATTATTAATCTCATAAAGATCTTTCAAGGTTTGAAACATCACATTGGCTAAAGACAGATTGGAAATAATGGGGACAAGATGATCCTTCACAGAATCAATTAGAATTTTCTTTGCCATAATTTTGTTCTTTTTCCAGAGTGCTTTCTCAGCATCATCAACAAGTTCTTCCGGATCAGAATTTATGTAGGCAAGAAGATCATTTTCCTCTAGGGCGATCAGGATTCTAAACTTCCAAGAAGAGAAGTTGGAAGAACCGTCAAGTCTGTCCTCAACCTTTAAACCATTGACCATGATGGCAAAGCAAGAAGAATTGTGAAAGAGGATATTTGGTCTTTCTAATTCTGGATCGAAATGCCTAAACCTGCTCTGATACCATGTTGAAATCTGAACCAGAAAGATACATATAAACAGAATCCAAATAACACAGAAGATTATCCTGGGAAAAACCCTCATGAGAGAGGGAAACAACCTAGCCCGCCAAATTGGTACTCCTTTATTAATATACAAATTGTGAGATGCAATACAAGATAAATCTGATTGAGCAAAATGATCAATCAACACAAAGTGATGCACAGAAATAATCCACGTAAGTAGATACGGTTCACAAATAGAACATATAAGTGATAGATAAGCTCACTGATTGAGCACATATGCAGATACGAAGGTTGTGAATATGACTCAATATCATCGGGAAGAAAAACAATACATATGCGGAAGAGAGTAAAGACCAAAAATGAGTGCCAAGAGAGGAGTCGCTTCACCTTGCCTGGCGTTACAGCCAGCAAGGTGAAACGTTACATTGTAATCGACACCAATCAATGGCAAAAATGCCCGCGCTAAAGAGCGTCTATCGAAAGTGTGACGTGGATGCATCGCGGAATAGGTGGAAGCCAAAACAGCCATTAGATGTTGTGGAGACACACGACGACTGGGAAGTCGTTGGCAGTTGAAATGGAAGCCAGTCATCAGCGACAGTTGGAGACATAAAATGAACTAAGTCTCTATCATTGCTATCCGAAAATTCAACAGCAATAGCATTGAGTTCATTTGTTATCTCATTCCAAAGCTCATAGCCTCTGATGGATCAATTGATTGGTTCAATCAAACTATTTCTTGCAATGCTTCTTTTCTCAGACGCACTGAAAAGCCAACGGAACTATCATCAAGGAATACCATAAGTTTTAGCTCAGCTTCAGGCGCACATCTCTAATAATAAGCTCTAAAGATAAGCAATGAAGCTGCAGCAGCTCATTAAAGTTGAATAATACTAAGCAACAAAACAGCTCATTAGTTGCATAGTCTCAAAGTAGGAGACTACCCATCAAAGGAAAAAAATTCGGTATTATGCATTAAGGATGCTCCGAATTCATTGAAGGGCATCAAAAACTGCCCAAAGAAGCTCACATCTTTTCTCAACACATTTGAAGAATATTTCCCCCACTATAAAATGTTCTTTTGTGTCCAAGAGGTTCTCAACAAAGAAGGAAGTTGTCATTCAAATATGCCTAGACATCATCCCTAGTAAGCTCACAGCCATGGCATAGTTTGTATGATGAACACCTTTTTCTTATAGAGTTTCATTCTTCCTTCGAATTTATGGCTAATGATAAAGTTGTAGATGTTGATGGTTTTTGATGCGTATGCCATAAGGTCCCTTCGGCATTTGTTTTGTCAGTTCTACTTGAAGTTCATCATATAGACCTTACAAACTCTATCAAACAAGACTTGCAAATTTGATGCCTAAGAGCATTCTTGGACAGAATGAGACAAAAAAGCAAAGATGAGCAAAAGATGATAAACTCAAGACAATGACCTTCATTTATAGCAAGAAGACAAGGCTTGCCCCTCTTGATGATTAAAATTTGTCTTTTGTTAGTACATCCCAAATTATGGTGGTTGTTTTCTTGTTACAATATTTGCCCCAAACTTTACAATCAAAAGCAAGACACATTAATCATTTTCCTTTCCAAACTAAGCTACAAAAGGTGGTGTGCACGACATATTCGTTCTGTCACATTCTTCTTTGAGCACACCATGGATGGTATCTACGTAACAGTGGACTTCATGCAATGTGGGCTGCCAGGCCTGCACAAGTTCTCCAGCTAATTTAACTGTCATGCCCTGCCATGAGGGGATATCTATCTTAATAAACAAGAAGCATTATTAATTGTGGCTGGCTTAATTGCAGTGTTACCCCAAGTTTCCAAGACAGGGATGGCAGGGGACGGGGGGACAAGTTTCTAGGACAGCAAATTTTTTTACCAAATTTGGGAACGGCGAGGTGACAGACATAAAATATAAGGAAATTTTAAAACATATAGGGAAATTTGCAAATATACATTACATTCATATGAAAATATGGATAAAGCATGTCATTTAAACATCATAGAACCTTAACATACAACATTTCATTGTTTCAACCGATTCAATACTCAATATGCATTCATAATTTGGAAGTCATTGTCAATATGCATGCGATAACAAAAAAATAAGTTTAACATACAAAATGCCCACCAAAGGCTAAGTGCTGCCAAATAGTTTCATGCTCAATATAAAAATCAAAATACAGAAAAATAAAGCACATTGTTGCTTCTATTCTGCTTCTAACAACATTATATCAAAATCGGAGTCATCTGAATCATTGTCGTTGTCATGCTCCATTGCAAGTGCATCCTCATCCAACAAAACCCCAACCAATCTCAGTGGTGTCTCCTCCTCATCAACTTGGGCCACACTTTCAAGATAAACATCCCATCGTAAAGCTGGAGTTTGCCTATACTCTAGAGTTCGATGATCCTAAAGTCAAAGAGCTCTATGCATAGCCACTAGTTTCTCCACTCGTATAGAGATAAGTCTATTCCTCTTGAGGGAATGGATAAAGGCATATGTAGACCAATTCCTCTCTGCAGCAGAGGAACTAGCAACCTATGCAAGGAGGTGAGAGGCAAGCACCTTCAACTATGGTGTATCCCTCCCATGCCATGTCCAACACCTGATAGGATGTTTCTGTGCCAATATGACTCTATCCAACCTCGCATGTGGTTTACTCATTGTTGGGCCACGAACTTTTGAGAAGTCAAGGAACTGTATGCAAAGTAAGGAAGAGTCATCCCCTAAAAACATCTTATCAATGGCTTGTGAGAACCCATCTAATACCTCTAGATCATCACATGGAGGCCCCCTTCCATCCATTTCTGAATACCATTTGGGGTTTAGAGCATAGGCTTCCACATGAAGCGAGGTATTCATTATGTTCCACCTCTGCGTCACAATGGGCCTAATATGTTGTTCATATAACCCCAAAGTAGGATCCCTAGCCACAATTGTTTTCTTTATCTTCCCTAGCATATTGTCAAATGTCTCGTATATCTCTCCAAGACTAGAGAATCTGTATCAGCATATCTAATGACATCTACGATGTGTCAGATGACAGAGAAACGATATCTACAAAACGCAAACAAAAAGTTCGAAAGAGTTATACATTTATCATCAGAATTAAAAAAATTAATTTTCTATGAAAAATAGCAAATCTATAGACTAACATTTAATTTAAATTTTTAAATAAAATCAGCAACTTATCTCATTGTGCTCCACCAACTATCATCAAAGATGTTTTGCTTGACTAATCTTCGTTCAAGAGAGCTAGAATTAGACCATCGGGTACACTCTAGATTCACCACCATGAATTGTAGAGGTTCACGCACCTCAAGCATCCTCTTCGTCAAGATGTAGTAAGTCGCATATCTATTATATATATAATTACAAGGCTCAATGTAATTGGAAAACACATGTAATAATGATTTAAATGATTTATTGATTTAATAAAATGGAGTAATTCAAATTGCCATACCTTGTCTTAGCTGGTTTGAGAAACTCCTTAGAGAAGGACCTAAAAAGAGCAAGTGAGGTGTGGCAGTTGCAAATGAACATTTGAATCTCTCTAGCTTTTGACACCACTAGCTTCACCCAATCTATCTTACCAATGTCTTTTAATGCATTGTTCAATGCATGAACAAACAAGGTATCCAAAAGATGTGCTTGTAAGCACCCTCACCATCAAACCAGTTGATTTGCACACACGTGTTAAATTTGTGATCACGTGTACAACATTAGCGGGTCCAATCTCCTCTATGGCATCTCTCAAAATGGTGAGCTAGAACTTTGCATCCTTACACTAAACCATCTATGGCTTTTAGAAAATAAGGACCATCAGGAGATGTCACAATTATATTGATGAGTGGTCGATGTCTAACATTAGTCCACCCATCGATCACAATAGAGCAACTTGTCCTCACCCAAGTCCATCTCATATCCTCCAACAACACATTAACCTTGGAGTACTGTTTGTCTAGGAGGGTAGTTCGTAACTTATGATCACTCAAGTGTGAATGAGGGACCCATAGTGGCTATATCTTTCACCATTTGTTTGAAATAAGAGGAACAGGACACATGAAATGGAATCGCATTAGCAAAAAAGAATTTGGCAATGGATGACTCTGTAACTTCTCGTGCTTGTGCATTAAACATACTTTCAACTGTTCCCTTCTCACCACCACTCATCTTCCTCTTTCCTCTTGTCTCAATAGAACTAGTACCAATAGTGGATGACAAAGGCCTAGATGATTGTGCACTAAATAAAGAAGGTGATGGCATTGTCAAACCTTGTTTCCCCATTTCAGCCTCCACGTGCAATCTATAGAACTTTATTCTCTCCCCATCAATTAAATCTAGACAAGCTATAACCCCATGACATGCAATACCCAAAAAGTGTGACTTCACCCTTGCATAGTTGTCCCTAAAGTCATCATTACAAACATGACAATCCCACACCATAGTCCCTCCTGAATTTTTTTTCTTTTGACCCCTAGGTATAACATATTGAGAAGAGGTTTTTTCTTGTTGAAAGGGCCCTTCGCATATTTGCCCATGATTGTTGAAGAGCACTTAAACAAATCATGTTTCTGCCCACTACTAGCTTCAACACTTTGAGTTTGACCACCCCCCAATTCATCCTCACTACTACTACCCTCACTGCTTGCTCATTTTGGTTTTTAAATTTTTTTGAGATAGAAAAATAAACTGAAACAGTGCAAAAAAAATTTTAAAAATCAGACTGTTTCAAGCATAAGCTTTGAAAAAAAATGAAAAATACAAGCATGGAAGGATGTTTAAACTTACCTCTTCCAAGCTCTTGCTTCCTAAGATAATAAAATCACTTCCACATACCCTTGTTGCTCCTCCTTCAAATCAAAAATCAAAACCCTTGCTGCTGTTGTGAATGAGAGAGTAGAAACTTGAACAAATGAAATGTTATGAATGTGAAAAAAAAATGATACAATGAAATAGATAAGCCACATTTTTAGCTTTTTAGGGCAAGTATGGAGGGGCCCACAAAATGACCCCCAAGAAGTCACGGCGAACAGCACTTTTTAATTTTATTTTTCTTTTTTCATGGTTTGACGTTGGGGACGGTCGAGGGACGGCTACGATGTCCTCAGTTGTCACCGTGACGTATGACTGTCCCCAACATATTAGGGCGACGTCCTCGGGTTTCTGGGACGTCCCGTGCTCAATTTTCAAAATTGGGGACGGGGTGGGGACGTCCCTTGGCCATTCCCTCGTCCCGGAAATGTCCCCCGTATGGGGACAAGGGCTTTCAGGCTGGGGACGCGTCCCCAAAGTACACTGCTTGATTATGAATGGCAACAGCATTGAGGATAAAACAGCAATTAAATCATTACAATTAATCCACCTTAATCATGCAGTAAAACACTACATAGGTTATTAGAGATGTAGATCCACTCAAAAGGTGTGATCTTCAATTAATGAAAATAAACAATGAATAGCAACTAGTCACCAATAGAAGGTCCCAACCCATCATGAAAAGACAACACACAAAGGTTGCACTTGTTGAGGGAAATAGGAGGATATAAGATCACGTTGGGAAAAATAAATTAAGGCATCGAAGAAAAACAATTATTTCCAATGCACGTTGACCTTCCTAAGGAAGTGAAAACCATTGAATAGAGGCATATACAGCCATCGCTCAAGAAGAGAACATCCCGATCAGGCATAAGAAAGTAGTAGAATTCAGAACTGTTATAACAAATTCTAATAATCTTGATAATTGCTCTTGTGGTGTACATATTGCCTATGATTTACTTATCAACATTTATCCCCTATATACATATATGTATAATTGGATATAAAACGAGTATGTCTATTAATAAACTTGTTTGTAATCCCCCATCATGTAGGGAAGGAATGACGTGTAAGGAAGAGGGGAAAGTATAAGATTACCATCTAAGTAGGCCACCCAGAGTGGTTGTCCATGTTGCCAGCCATTGGGACCAAAAGGGCAAAGATCCACTCTTGGGCTTAAATAGGAAGATCAAGAAGTCCCTGGTTACGATCTAGGACTCCAACTCTACCATGATAGCTTATTGACCTTAGGGGGCGAGGAATGGATAAAGAAAGTAAGTGCAAGCACCCCACTAGGTAGAAAACCTCAAGTGGATGTCCATGTTGCTTGCCACTGGGGCCAAGAGGGTGAGTGTTTGCTCTTGGGCTTAGTGTGGGATGGCTTCGGGTGGACCTATCATGCTTCTTCTTCCAAACCCTAATGTGTTTGATTGGTAGGAAGTGATACAAATATTGTATATATTGTTGATTTAAAGATTATTACATGTTATTAGCCAACCCTAATAATTAAAAGTGTGAATGTATGTATGTATGTATGTGTATCCTTGGTTATGGTTGCAGGGTCTAAATCCAAGAGATATTTTACTTGATAAATATATAACCCTAACCATAACTTATTGCAACTATGATTCTAGGGTAAATCCGGAAGGGAACATCACAATAGGTACCAGAGCTCTGATTAGCTCCATTCTCATTAGCTCCAACTGAGTAGTCCTTACTTTCACAACAGGAACTAAGTCTATCATTCCCTTAGAACTACATACAAACATCTAGTTTGCCTCACAATGTCCTTGACAGAGCCCAACTCCCTCCTCCACTCAAATGTAAGTTCAAGTTGCTTTGTTAATGCGTGGAAGGTGATGCCCAACAAGCTTAAGTCACATTGTATTGTTATATCCTAAGAATTGATTTGTGGAGGCTTCTAAAAAATTATTTTTAATAACTTGATGCATTTTTTACCCCTTGGAGTAGGGAGTATCTATGTTGTGTTGAAGGGTTTAATTACCCATTTAAGCCCTTGGTAATGAACTTGTATTTATCGGCAATTGTATTTGACTCCACCATGTTGAGGTATGGTGAACCCACGTGGGCACACATGGGTTGTGTAAGTTCAATCATTGCTCATGTGAGGAGCTTAATTGTTTAAGTGGTTTGTAGACTTTGAGTGCTTGGTTTGGATAGTTGCCAAGTGTCTAACTTCTTTTTAAACCCTTATCCTCAAACTTTGCAGAGTGGATTTTTTTTCATTGTTCAATTTTTGGAGTGACAATTGGAAGAGAAAACTAGAGCTTCAAAAACGAGTGAAAAAGACTAAAGGTTTTTCACTTTGTGCTTTTTAATGGTGGATTTTTTGGAGCTCTTGGAAGACCTTTAGGAAGTGGAAGAAGTTTTTCTTTCAAACTTGTGGAACAGCTTCAAGTGGGAAGTAGGCTCCCATGCCTTCTCTATTATTCTCCTTCATGTTTGAGAAAAAGAATAAAATGAAAGCAGCTTTTTACATTATTATGATGTAAGCTTGAATGGTTTTGTGTAGTGTGTGTTTGAAAGAGAGAAAATCTTGACGGGTTTGTGAATTGAGTTAAGTGAAATGGTGTTTCTAAGTGCATGAAATCAGTTGCTTTTGTGTGAAGCTCTTGTATGCCTTGGTTTTTGTTTTGTTTAGGGATTAATCTTGGTAAGAAGCTCCATGGATGGAGAGCTTCACTAGTTTCCCATTTAAGAGAATCCCTCCCCTTTTTTCCTTCCTTTATCATTGTGAAGAATCATAAGAATCTATGAATTTTGTGAGGCTGTGTTTGGCCAAGAGAGAGAAATTTGGAGACAATTGTGTGCTTGGATCCATGGCATTCTACCTAGGTTAGGGGGAAACATCATTGTATGGTCAAAAGACATCTTCTCCCTTTGATACTGCAAAGAATTGTGGAGCTTGGAACTCATCCATTAGATGTATGAAGACGGGGTTTGAATGAAAGGTAACATTTGATCTTGTGTTATCTTCTTATTTTGTAACTAAAGAAAAATATTGTTGTGATGTGTTATGTGAAAGTTAAGGAGAGGCAGTGAGACCTCTTCCTATTTGTATTTGTTGATGTAGGAATATTTGGAAATGGACATTCGTAAATTTGGTTGCATGGGAACGTTGCTAAAAAACTAAATGATAGGTTCTCTCCTATGAATATAGAATTGAAAGATATGGTTGGTGAAAAATTGGAGTGAGTATTCTATTATTCTACGAATCGATTCGTGAAGAAAATGACAAATGGAAGGAATGGTGTTTTATTTAGTTCTGATTAGCATATCTTTGAATTTTCTTGCTTTAAGTCTCACCTGGTTAGAAATTGTTTTTTATCTAAGTTCTTTGGTCAACTATACCATCTAGAATATTAAGAAAATATTGGAAAGTTAGATAAAATATAACATGCTAGGATTGATGGATCACAGATGGCAACGATGTGACATGGGGAAGATCAAAAGTCTCAGAAAATTGACAGATCAAAAGGTGTTTGTTCATAAGATATATAGATCCATAGAAGTCTACCGATGATTGTCATGATCATATCACTTTGGAAGATCAGCACATTGAAAATGACTTCATAGGCTGGCCTATAGATGCTCTGCTATTATACTCAACACTTGTACAACACATGGCCAACTTGACCAGTAAATATTCTTGGGTGAACATAGAATTCAACAAGTGATAAACATTTTATGATGGCAACTTCTAAAAGATACACACTACGGAACCACCTATACTTGAACATTAACACTGCAATGCTTGGCCAAGACAGCAAAGATAAATTGAAAACCAGAGCAAATATGCAGCCACAGAACCCAAGCAGCCTCAGATGTTTTTGTCTCTCAACTGCATTCAAGCTCACAAATAACATGGCTATGTTTCCATCACAGCAATGCCTATTTTTGGATCACTTTTCCATTACAGCTACTTTTTCATAACAGCTACTTCAACATATTCCCAGTGTCAAATAACTTCTCAAATGAAGCAAACATAAGGGCTCGTTAAATAGTTGATCAGGCACTTGGCACACATTTTAAGTCTTTCCTTTTTTCCCACCCATGCTTCTGATTTAATGTATATCAAAATCTAGAAGAAAACATCAAATAATAATGTGCAGACCCAAGAAATATTCTATGCCAAGTCTCTCCAGAAATCTCTTCCAACAAGCTCTAGGACCTTGAATGTAAAATTAGGTAGGCAGTCGGGGCGAAACAATTCATTAATGTGTTTGATGTTGTAAGGTGTGAAGGAAGGAGAGAAAGCCATGTTACTACTGTCTTATGGTGCCATGATAATAAGCTTTTTCATGTTATAGGGCACAAGTATGCTCCTATATATGTTAAATTCCAACAGAAACAGACGAGGTCGCTTGAATTTTAAGTTCCATAGTAGCCAGAAACTTCTTTGTCCCTCCTTGGGCGCACGTATCCCCGTATCCAATTTGGAAACGTACCTGATACAGCCCAGATACACGTCAAATATTGTACCCATGTGTGCCCAAAAAAACTTGATTTTCCAACCATGCCAAATTCTGTGATTGGATTTTTTTTTAAAATTGATGTAAATCTTCCCAAATTTAATTTTAAAAAACATCATTAATGCAATTTTTTTATAAAAAAAAATCGTATAAACAAAACCTACACCAAATGAGAAAGACAAATGAAATGTTTTTCTATTTCACTGACTCATTCTTTTGGGTTGTCTTCCAATGCAACTCTACTATTTTAGCGTATTGTAAATTGTTATATTAACTTATAATTATTTATGTGACATTTATGTGTCTATATTGCTTTTAAAGTAATGAAAATCTCCTTTAATAACTTAGAAAATTGTGCTAAATATATGTGTATGTGTTTTTTATTGATGTCGTATCCAGCCACATCTATATTGGACGTATTAAAAAATGGCCGTATCAGTATCTGATACCATATCCGTATTTGTATCCACATCAGTGTCCATGCAACATTGATTTTAACCTTTGGACTCTGTCTTGTGGCAGGATAGCAAATGAGAATCTTTTCAGTGTTTTTTTTGTGTGTTTGCACGCGGCATAATACTGTAAATGCAGTTTTCTATCGGAATTCAGCACTATTTTCAAACTGTACTTGCCGAGTTCTTATTGCCAAGTAGTCTGAGTTGCTGAGCCTGGATGTATAAATTTAGAACGGGTTTGTACTTTCCAAAGCATGTAAATAACTAATAACCAATGTATTTCTCCAAATCTATCAGATTTCCACAATCCATATGAATGTTTATGAGAGCTTCTGGATTTGATTGTGTGCAAAAAAAAAATTTATCGCCAACATTTCGGATCACACTACATGATCCATCATCAGGATGCAAGAGATCACAAGGAGAGAAAATTAATAAGAACTTCAATTGCATAAATCAATAACCTGACTATCAAGTTAAGTTCCTCACCTGTGCAAAGGCAATGTTTGTCACATCGTATGCTCGTTCAATCTCATTGGCATCCTCATCAACAAAAACTCCCACAGGCTCTGCCCCATGATCCCTCACAGCCTTTGAGATTTCCTTTGCAACATGTAGTGAAACTGATCTTTTTGACTTGGGCCATAAAATCATACCAACGAACTTAGCACCTGCTTCTGCAGCAAGAACCGCATCATGGACGGAGGTGATCCCACACATCTTCACGAAGGGAACTGATGCATGTGAATCTGCTACCAAGTCTGCTGATTGAATCCTGCCTTTTGAATGATCTCTATCAGCATGCAACCTCATAAAAATGATATCCTTTGCTTCGGTTGGCTTCTTGCAGCAAAAGTCTGATGATTACAAATCATTTAAATCATTTAACACGGCTGTGAAATTATCCAATCGAGCCATAAGCTCTAACAATCTGCATGATGTAAGACTGGGGTATAATAAATGTCAGAGAAAACACTGAACTCACACTCACCACAAGACATAGGATACATGGACGGAAACATCATTTTGATATAGGGTATTGCATAAATAAATAGGGCTACGACTGTATAAGATTCAAAAACAATCACCAGGTGATGTGGCACGGGCACAGGAGGAGGCGAGCCACTCATATTAAACGGGTTTCTTTGAGACTGTGCCTGGGTTTCTATTGTAATTCCCTTAACCCAAGTTTATATTTTAGTCTGAATATTCGAACTGTTGCAATATTTAGTGTTTCCAAAATTTACTTTCCCTTGAATAAAGTGCATCTATTTTCATCAGCCATAGCTGCTAAGATTAGTTTCTTTGAGTTTTTGTTTCTAAAAGTTTGCGTGTCTTGCAACATTTCTCACAATATATACGTTTCGCTAAAGAAATTCTTCCTGCCCCATAAACTAAATGAGTCTCCTATGGATACTAGCGTCTAGTGAATAAATTCAGAGATTCAGCTGTAGCGAGAATCAGAGAAAGAAAAGGTTTTAACAGACCTATTCGATTTCATGATTACAACAGAGAAAATTGGAGGCCATTAAACTCTAAACGAATAAACAAATGAATTGATCAATTCATGGTGTTGCAGTACGTACTTGTAGCATAAGCTAAAGATCTCACTGAAGAAATTTTTCTGCATCTCGATGTGACGGCCGAAGGGCCTACTGCACTTTTGGCTTTCAGGATTGCATTGCTGCGTCCAAATATGCCCATTGCCAAGTAAAGGCCTCCTCACTTGAACAAATTTATAATATCTAGCCAAATATACAATGTGTATATTTGTAGTGTGCGTATATACAGTCATCCCATAATTAATTTTAAGCTGAGACAGTTTTCCCTCTCAATATTTCAATCAGCTTCCCAAAAATCACATTGCAAAGTCGTAGTTCGGGCGAGTTCCGTATTGTTTCAGAACACGTATAATTTTGTACCATGTCTTTACATTAAGGATTGGGCTTCTCATAAGATAAGATAAGTGCTACGCAGTGTACTTGTCTTTAATTATAGTAGAAACTAAAAGGACGCGGCTATCCTTCCGAAGGAATGCATCGCCGTACTGTTTTTGAAAAATGGAAAATGCAGTGAATTTTTTTTAAAATTTCAGTATCTGTTTTTGTTAATCTATTCATTCTGGATCGAAAACAACCAGAAATTTTCGAAAAAAAACACAATATTTGCAGATTTGAGAAAAAAAAAATTCTCAGTAGTGGTGCATTCCTTCAGGAGGATAGCCACCGTCATTTTAAAATAGTATATTAATTTTTTAATTACTATGTTTTATATAGTAATAGTAGAAATAATAATTTTTTAAAAGAATTTTTATTAAAACTATTATAAATAAATTGATCTTTTAAACTAAATTTTAATAAGTTTTTCAAAATAAAACTATTATAATAATATTAAATATTAATTTAATATAGTTTAATTTAAATATTAATATTTTGTAAAAAAAAAAAAAAATTATAAGCAAGTAAAATCACATAATGTTTTTACATAAATAGTTGTTAATGTATAATTAGTATATAATAAAAATTAAAATTAAAAAACTTTTAAAATATGAATAAAAATAAATATATATTATAATATCATAGATTGTTATTTAAATTATAATATATTGTAAAAATTAATAGTATAAACATGATTGTTAGAATGGAACAAATTTTATGGATGAGAATAAATATGTATTATCTGACAATAAATAAAAAATGTGGTAAATTTTAATTGGTTCACTCTTGTAATAAGACTTCAAACGCATTCATCCAATAAGATGATCAAAAATTAATTTCTAGATATTATAAAGTTAAATATTTTGCATCTATATTTTATAAATGAAAAAACTTATAATGAAATATAAAATTGAATTTATTTTCATTGGTGTAGAATAGTTCATTTAATCACTAGTTAATGAAGAAATCCAAAAACGTATGCAATAGTACTTGCTTAGCCTATCGGCAAGTACTAATAATTTTTAATCTAAATATAGTCTATTGAATAGCCTTTTAAATTAGTCAACAACACTAATTTGGTTCTTTTCTTGTGCAAGTTGATGATGACCACCCTCAATTTCTCAATGTACTTCTTGAATAAATTATGTCAAGAGTTGTCAAATAACATATTCACAAATTTGTTCATGTTGGCCTTGTATGCATCACTTGTTCAGTTTCCACATTTCCAAAATTGCAAAACGTGCAAACTCTCTTTTCCCAAACCTCTTTTGGTCTCTTCCAACGCTCAAGTAACGGAGTTGATGAGAGTTGGTTCTCAGCTTGGAATAAGAATTTTAGCTCTCTAAGAAATGTTGGCCCCTATGTACACTTTTTGAAGTTGATCACATGTGGGATTGAACTCATTGATATAATATATTTTCTTCCTTACAAGCCAATTTCCTCAATTTCTCTTGTGAAATTTTTCCATAACAAAGACCTTTATTTCTTTGTTATTTGTGGGGCACATATTGTAATTGATATTACATTTACTCATCCACTTTATGTTTTGTTGCATCCACGTCTTTTTTTCGTTTGCGCAATATATCACTAAAGACAACTTTAGGTCATCTACCTTCTTTTATTTTTTGGTTCTTTTTAGATAGCTTATGAGACGAACCATAGCAAGTGCCTTGATAAGGGCAGGCCCCATTTCACTTAGCATGATATCATATGGAACAGTGCTTTTGATTTTAAACTTGTTTGTGATCAAACGTTTTTGGATTCCCTCGATTTGCTTCCATTATGAGGTTGAAGTTTTGTTGGCCCATAATTCACACCCACTAAGTTTGAGTAGTTTTCTAAGTCCCAGACCTTTGCCTCTCGACATCTATTTTGAAGAGCATAAAATGTCTTCCATCCTCCTAATGTTCTTTTCTTTCTGTAGCCTTCCCAACTTAGATTTTTGTTGAAGTCAATGCCAAGATTTTTGTACTCGGCAACTTCCTCAAGAATACTACCTTCAAAATAGAACTTATGTTGATGTTGTTTTTTACTATTAGAAAAAACCATGACTTTAGTCTTGTTGATATTGACCTACATTCCCACCATTCTGCAAAAGTGTTCAAGGGATACTAAATGTGTTTGCAAACCATAGGCAAATTTGGCAATCAAAATGAGATCGTTTGTATAGAGTAGCCTTATTAAAAATTCTCCTAATTGGATACCCTCACCATTTTGCATGTTAAACCATTCTTCAAGTTTGTCGATATATAAGCCAAACAAAGTAAGTGATAGTGGACAACCTTGTTTGACCCCAATATTGCTCCTAAAAATTTTGAAATGCCGACTAAAGTTCTAATTTTGACTTTTACCTCTTCGTACATCCTATGAACAGCAGCTTTGAGATGTATAAGGATCCCCAATTCTTACATTCTGAGCCAAAACTTGTCCCTAGGGACAGTGTTGAAAGCCTTTTTAAAGTCAACAAAACAGCAAAAAACCTCATTCTTTTTATCCCACCCTTTTTCAATAATGTTCCTCAAAGTGATACAATGATCGATTGTCAAGTGTTTTGGCCTAAAACCAACTTGCCCTTTTGCACGTTTATATTTTTCTTCAACTCATTTGATGATTCTATTTTCTATCATACTGTCAAATAGTTTTGCAAACAAATGATTGATCATTATTGTCCTATAGTTGGAGGGGTTATTAACATCACCACTCTTTTTGGGTATTCCAAGGATGATTGCCCAATCTTTAGGAAACCATGTTGATTGGTAGTATTGAAGATTTTTCGTGATGTATGGTGCAAGGGTTTTCATGCCCCACTTGAGATACTTTGCTTGAAGTTTAGCAAACAAATTTGTCATATTTTTGACCAAGGGTGGTGGGTCCACCTCACATTCTTGTTCATAAAGTTTCCTAGTATAATCAAACCATTGAGTGGTTGTAATGTTATTTTCAATTTGTTTGTTTCTTGGCCGAAGTTCCTCCCAAAATAGTTTGGGGTTATTTTCACCAAGGAAAATTAGCTTCTCTATCCTTGTGAACATCAAATTGGCTTTTTTCTTGTTTAGAATCTATGTGTAAACTTTAATGTCAAGGTTTGTTTTATAAGAGGCTTGGACATTGGAATTAAAAAATATATGTATAAAACATATTTATGTTTGTTTGGTAATTTATTTAAAAAATCTTTTTAAAAAAGGTCTATAATCAAAGTTAGAAAGGACAAATAAGGTATTTTAAAAAGAATCAATATTGAATAACTAAACTCCTTTCAACTTCTAAATTGAAGTTTGTTATAAAATTTTATTTTGGTGGCTAGTTATGTTTATTTCTCTTCTTGTTGGGTGTCTTTTAAAACATCATTTTTGAAAGTGGGAGATATTTTGCAAAGACTTCTTCTGGGCCTATAGTGAAGGGAATCATGGCTTTCACTACATGGCATGGAACTTTTGTTTTTTAACACGTGTATTTGGTGACATGAATATGCTTCAATTTGTTGCTAGGGTTTGGCCTTATGCATCAAGTGGATAATTAGTGCACTCACTATAAATGAGGCTTGGAAAGTTTTGGTTTACCATTGCATTTACTCTAGCTTTCCTCATAGATGCTCAGCTTGGCAACACCTCAACTTTGGAACAATTATCACCATGAAGGAACCAATTCAATTCCAAGGCACCTTTCCTTTATCATCAAAAGCATTTAGAATGCCTGAGAAATTCTTAAGCCTTGGATTATTTGGAATTGAGATGAATTTTAAAATGGGTTGTCCATCAACCAATACTCTATTTGGTAGTAATAACTTGTATGCACCCAAGTGAGGCCTTTGGCTCTTTCTACTTGGACCAAGGTCTTACGCTTCTTTCAAAAAGGCATTAGGCACTTAAGGGGTCAATGCACTCAACTTTAAGTTCTTGGAAGGTGTAATATTTGGCTATGAAGGTAGCCACCCAAGATCTATAGGCAATGGAAAACATAATAACAAGGAAAAAAATATGATAAGGATAAATTGTATTATCACCAAGAATGCAATACAATAGATTGATTGACTCAACTGATATGGATAGATTGATCATTTTATAGAAGACCCCTTTGTTATATACCCAACATGAGTACAAAGGAGTGCATGAGACAATGACACGTGTTGTTGTCTTATCACATGATAATTGAGAGAAAACTTATCGCCCACCCATGGTGGAACCGCATGTCCACCAAAGGTGGATCATCCTTCATTGTGTAATAAAAATTGTGCAACATGTGCAACCAAGGTGGAGAGTGATAAAGTGATAAGTGTACTAAAGTTGGAGTCAACGCATAAAGTGGAATGTGATAACATGATAACACCACCTAAAGTGTAAATGCTCCTAAAATCTCGTATGTGGTCTCTAAATAAGCTTAGGTAAAGTGTAATTAGTACCTAGGTGACAATTAACAAAGGTAAAATAGCTTAATTACACTAACACCTCCCCTTAAGTACAACTTAGGGAGAATGTGCAAAAGCTAACAATGCAAGATGGGCCTCGAATACTAGGCCATGTCAGGTACCCATGTACAAATGTAATACAATCTCTCACAAGTGGAGAAAGGATAAAACCCAGCGGGACAAAAATCACCCCCAAGAGAGATGAAAACACATAATGCTCTTAATGATCCATGAGAAGAAAAAATTCCATGTGAGGAAAAAGTCCCCCTATAAGAGAGAAGAGGAAAGAACATGAAGACCCCTTCAATGTAGAATGTAAACTAATGGTAGATTCTCTAAGCTAGATGTAGAAGATGTTTCATAATCATCGAACAATGTTACTTCTCTTAGGAAGCAACAAAACCAAAGGTGTATGAAATAAGTCTCCCCAATCCTAAAAGGAATATGTAGGAGAAAACCTCAAGATGTGCAGAGTCTCTAAAAACTGCTCAAGTGTCCTCATATCGATGTTGAAATTTGCCTCTTCCAAATTAGGTATGCTAAGCTACACTGTTGAAAAAGACAAATTGAGATATAGTGAAGATGCATGTAGAACAATAGCCAAAGACTCGACTATCTCCTTTGAAGATAAAGAGACATCCTCCAAATGTTGGTCCAAAGTATCCACAATCATGTCAAATTATGAAGGATGATTATGTAGAAAATGAAGAACAATGTCAAAGTGCTCCCTTGCAACAATTGAAGAAGGATCATTTCTATCAAACAGAAGATGAATATCATCAATGGTGTCTTCCAAATCTACAAGATAGAACTCCATAAACAAACCTTCAATATCTTTCAAGTAGTCATCCTAAGGAATTGTATCTAGAAGATGAAGTATATCTTGTTGCACTGAATGACAAGAAGCCAAAATTGTAGCAACACAAACATCATTAGGAGAAATGATAGATGTGATCTTAATAAGAGAAGATGGAATTGAAGGATAGGGAGCTTGATCACAAATGAGCATACCTAAGTTCAAGTGGCCAAAATTCTTCTCAATTTTAGAATCCACACTAGAAGTGTGCTCATTGTATGAAGAATAACAATCATCACTAGGAACAAAGTCCGGAAAGGTGTCCAACTAAGATGTATGATCTCACCACCCCAGACGCAAAAAAATCTCTATTAGTATTATAAGGCACTAAGAGGGGGGAGTGAATCAGTGCATCCACATATTTAAAACTTTTAATAATTATCTTCCACAATAACCAACATGTAAGTGATAATATAACAATGAAACATAATATATAAAGCATTCACACACAATGAAGACAAGACACAATATTTTTTCCCATGGAAACCCTTGTTAGAGGGAGAAAACCACATGTGGGGATAATTCCCAAAAATTTCACTAGTGCATTGATGAAATATGTCCTATTAGGAAAAATTACAATAAACCATTTTGAGGTTATACCTAGTTAAGAGTGTTAATAGCCCAGTTAAGAACTATAATAGTCATGTTAAAGACTACCTTGTCAAGGGATTTCAAAACTCTAGTTAAAGAGCTCCCTGGTTAAAAATTATGATCTTTAGACCTGTATGCAAATTAGATATCTAATAACTAGAGATGATAAATTAACTATTGAAAGCCAATAAATCAATCTAATGCAACACAATGAAGAATACAAAGTAACTATAAAATGATGAAACTAAATCAATTACCTTCACCTACCATGCAGCTTGTCTCCATTGTCCTCCTAGCCTTGATTTCTTGAAGAGGTTGAGCTCTCAAATTTCCAAATGAAGCCTTCTCCCAAGATGCTACCAAAGTGTGGAGATTTTATGAAATGAGTGCACAATAGCTTATGCAATCTAATGGGTGGAATGCAAATGAAATGATGATAATATGGATTGATTGCTCTTAGAATGCTTGGATGCTTGGATGCTTGATTTCTTGAATGCTTGAATGCCTATTACAAAAATACCTATTATCTCACAAAGAGGAAATGAGGCTCCTTTTATAGAGTTTTGGAGGATCTAGGCCTAGGTGGCACAATCCTACAGTTGAAAATGAAAGGTGGAAGATCCTAGGGCTAGGATTGACTTGGTTGAAGGAGTTGAGAGAAAGAGGGATGTAGTTGGAATGTGAGAGGAAGAATAGGGATGATGTTCCTCTCACATTGACATGGAGGAGAAGAAGGTGGAAGGGAAAGACACATGTCAAGTGTCTCACAAAGACCAAAGAGAGAAAGAGGGAGAGACCTTTTCCTCATGAGGACTCTTTGCACAAGTGTCCTACGAGTCACCTTTGACCCTTAGAGGTGGCTTGAGAAGCCCCTTAGGAATAGGGAATGTCTCTTGACTTGGTTGTTGAGAGGACATGTGGTCATGAGACTAAGTCCTATGAGGCCACATAGCCCTTAAGAATAGGACATGTGTGGGTGAGGATAATTACTAATAAATAATTAATAATTATTATTTATTTTAGCCAAAGTGATGTGTCAGGTGACTAGGTAGGTGAGGTGGACTAGGAAACTTAGTCATATTTAGGTGATTGTGTATTTAATTAAATCACTTTAATAAGACTAATTAGAAGACTTAGGATAGAGGAATAGACTATAGCGAATTTACTAAATAAATTGAATAATTTATTAACAAATAGAGGAATAATAATTAATTAAATAATAAATATTTAATTAATTTATGAAGTCAATATCAATTAAATAATAAATATTTAATTAATTAATGAAGCCATTTTTAAGTGTATACATTTTGGCCCTCTTTGAAATAATGTGTGTGCCACATTGTTTCAAAGAAATTTCAAGTATTTTGCCCCTGCCCCAGACAATGTCTGAAATGACCTAAGCATGCCCCATCAAGAGATTGATTAACAAAAAAAGATGATTGGAATTTTTTTTTAAATTATTATTATTTATTTATTTTTCTTGGATAATCAATCTCACGAAAGAAACAAGAGAAAAGATGGGTGAAAATGGGGTGAAATGGAATAAAAATGAGAAGTAGGGTCCACACACCAAGCACATAGGGTCCACAGGCTATAAATAGGGCTAAGGGGTCCACAATAAGCTCATTGTGCACACTTGTCTTTTGGAGATCAGAGCATGAGAGAGAGAAGAGTAGAGCCGCTAGGATGCCATTTTCGTTGTCAGATCACCGCTTTGAGAGGGTCAGACACTTCCAATGACCACCTGATTCGGGTGAACCGGGAGGTGACTCGATCCTGCTTTGTGATTTCATGATGTGATGCATGTTAGAATAGAATTTTAGCATGTTTAGGTTAGATTGAATGATAGAAATAAATTAGGAAAAATTTTGTTCTTGGGTGGAAAATGAATGTGCCATTACGATGCATGAATGCGCAACAAATAGGAATGTTTGAGCAGAAACTTTATAGTTCTGCGCATTCGTTTAAGGAAATGGCACATGCATGTTAGGGTCACTGTTTAGTGGCACAAATGTTGTGTAAAAGTGCACATTGGTTCTTTTGGTGCATTGGTTATGATTTGTTGCGCAAATATGCAATAAATTTGTGCATACATTATTTTCGGCGCAAATGTGAAAAGTTATGGTGCATGCATGTTTTTTGTGTTGCGCATTTGTTTGATGGATAGAATTTGGTCAAATTAGAAAGTCAAATAGGTCAAACTAGATGTCGATAGGCCGATTTGATCCGTCGGCGGTTAAATTTGATCGATTAGGTCAAGATAGGCAACATTGTAGCATGGTTGCTAGTTAACCAGTCTTGATACTAGATTATTGATAAAATCATCTGTTAAAACACGTGATAAAAACATGTTTGAAATTGATATGATAGAATAGATAGATGGATAGATTAGTTTATCAAAATCTAATAGGTTGATTTTATTTGATTTGTATAGGAGGACATTATTGATATTCTGATGTCACGGGAGAGATATCCCGTCACACAGAATCTGAGACCAGCGCTGTCAGAGACTGACAAATTGTTGATTGGTGTGTCTGGCCTTTATCATGTAATTTACACGCCCGAGATTAGGGTGAACCAGAGTATGATGATGACATTAGTAGAGAGATGGCACTCAGAGATGAGTACCTTTCATCTTCCGACAGGGGAGATGACAGTTACACTAGAGGATGTATATCGCATCCTCCGGCTTCCTATTACAAGAGAGTTAGTACACTATGATCAACACAGCGGAGTGACGGAGTGCAGAGCCATCTTTGGAGATGATGACATTAAGGAGGGGGAGATTAGATGGGATGATATGGTGGATTTGTATGAGCCTTTACCAGTAGTACTAGCTGGAGCGATTGGGGGTTTTGTTTGCCCTAATCGTAGATCACATGGATTTTCAGTTGGATGGGGCCACACATTACAGTGGATGATGGATGGGACCTGATTTTCTTGGGGTGTGTGTTAATTAGCCCATTTGTATCATGATTTGCATCAGGTGGTGTACCATAGGGGTGCATCATTATCAGCAGGAGTCACATTGCTCCATTTTTGGGCATGGGAGCATATTGCAATTACTAGACCTGTAGTGATTAGATTCTAGGGTGCAGGACAACCCTACATACATTTATACTCCTTAGTTTTGTCTCAGGCAAAATTGGGACATTTAGAGTATTGGCGTTATACTTATGATACACTGGATACAGTGACATGGAGACCCTACCTCGGTTGTGAGCTGTGGGACGATGAGAGATAGCTGGGATTTTGTTTTGAGTCACGATGGCTTATAGGGAAAATGCCCTTTATTTTGGAGAGACAGTTGGTCAGCCAGGTTCTGCGCCAGTTTGGCAGGATCTAGGGCATGCCCCAGGGTGTGATAGAGTTTGCCAGGACTCATCAGGAGAGACAGGACTGGGGACCTATGACATCCTTTGATACGGCCCGACAGGAGTTTGTGGACATGCCATTTCAAACATGGACCATGAGGCAGACAGTGGTAGACCCTAGGATGACTGCAAATCTTGAGCAGTTCTTGAGAGATTTTCTTGTACCACACTTGACTGATTTGGTAGCTAGGCCACTAGAGAGAGATCCAATAGACAGACACCGTGGGAGACGTTGAGGGAGAGGTGATGGCGGTGATGGTGGAGATGGGGGGAGAGGTGATCAGGTTGGACCACAGATGAGAGGAGGTGGTGTGAGGCAGAGGGGATTGATGCCACCCCCAGCTAGACAGGGACCGAGACAGCCTCCGGCACAGCTAGCATAGCCAGCTACAGGAGCTCCCCTATAGGTTCCAGTAGCACAGGTATAGATACCAACTGCCCCAGTACATGGACTAGTTGTACCAGTACAGGATGAGATAGATGTATTATTAGCTCAGGGCAGAGTAGTACAGGGTGGACAGATCCCTGGTGATAGATTAGATGAGCAGGATGCTGAGATGCCAGATGTGGGGGCACAGGATGAGCAGGCTGAGATGGACATCGGGGGACAAGATCCCTATCTATAGAGAGATGGTGCTAAGGAGGAGCCAAGTATTGATTCACTACTAGTCCGACTAGCAGTTACATAGGTACAAGTAGACCGAGTTCCAGGTCTTGAGAGATGGATAGGCAGATGGGAGTGTTGAGACATGAGTGGGATGCAGCGCTTGAGAGACTTGGGGAGTCGGAGATGTTACTAGATGAGCTACAGCGCACAGAGGATTTGGGTCCTTGTGGAGATAGTATTAGAGCCATGATACATGCCAGGAAGGAGATATCCTACTGGCGAGAGGCGTACAGACAGGCGGTTCCGAGGGATCATTGGATTGGGAGTTATAGGGAGAGCTCAGTGGCTATCAGGACGGTAGTTCATGATAGAGGGGCACCAGCTGGTGGAGAGGGTGTATCATCACACCCTCCTAGAGCACCAACAGGTTCGAGAGATTAGGGTGGATCCTCAGCATTAGGTAGTTCAGCAGCACAGGGCCACATTGCATCCCATAGACAGCGGTAGACAGAGTCTGGAGGTAGTGGCTCATAGATTTTGAGAGATCATTGTATACATTGTTGTACCATTATGTTTCATTGTATCATTATATTTTTGACTTGATGGACACAGACATTGGATATATTGTTATTGATTTATATCATTGGACATTTGGACATTTTTGTTGTTTTATGGAGTTTATATGATGGATGCTATATGATTGATTCTATATTTATAGTGATGCAGTTCTATCATGATTTGCTTTGATGATTTATATACATGTGCGTACTGACATATGCAGGATGTGATGATTTACTTTTAATATGCATAGAATGTATGTCTTAGAATGCAAAATGATTGATATCCGATTTGATATTTTTGATGCTTAATGGTTAATAATCATATGATGGTGATATAAATGCATATCGTAAATGAGTTTACTAATGCTATGTGATTATCAATGCAATAATGTGATGAACAATGTGGACAATGTATAAGGAATGGATACTAAATGAACGATATAACTGATGATTGGAAACACATATAATGAATATAATGTATAATAAATGAATGATATATAATGTGTATAATGGATAATAAATGATAGTGTAATGCAAATGAATGAACGCTATATAATGTAATAAATGATAATGTACCTAAGATGATTGAATATAATAACTGATAACTGATAACATGATAAAATGAGATGAAATGATTGCTATAATAAATGATTAAATTATATACAAATGAACACTCCTAATGAAGATAACACATGTCTCTAAATGATTAAGTGCAAAATGTTAAATGCAAAAAGTCTTAATATTTTTGGTTGTCCAAATGTCCTCAACTTAAATAACAATGTATCTGACACAAGAAGAATAGACTAAAAGAACAGATAACCTAATAAGAAAGGTAACCTATAAAACTCTATAAAAGGAGCACTGATATGTAAGTCATGAACTGTTTAAATGAAATGCAATATGAAATGAATGTATCTCCACAACTTTAGGTAACATCTTAGAACTTCATAATAATTGGAACTTGATTTTCATCATTGAGCTCGTTATGTTGCAAGAAAATGCAAGCATCATGGTATAATTAAACCAAGATGACCTGAGCACTTCTTGCATGGAGTTTAATATTGCAAACTTGACAAGCATCTAGGTATAATTGAACAAAGATGACCTAATTTTTGTTTGTGTAACAGACAAGGAATATTCCCTCCTCCATCGGGGAACAAATATTTGGAGTCAAGGTATGTGCTAGCATATCACCATAAATAGCATATGTAGAGCAACATGATTTGGATGTTGTCAATACTATTAAATGGATGAAGGCACTTATGCGCAGACACCCCAATTATTTGTTACTTCGATTTCATGGGGAAATATCCCACAAACAGCAACCAAAGAAAATACCATGCCCCATCATGGCTATCCTAATCAATGACATTTTAGAGTTTCAAACTCATGTCAAAGATATCATGGAATAGCATAGGAAACATGATAACAATGAAATCCAGATATGAATGCATAATTTACAACAAATAATTCTAACATGCTTGTCATGAATATACATTTCTTTTTCCAAAAAGATAGTGTAAGATATAGTGATCAGTTCAAGTGATGATGTATAGTCAAGATTCGATAGATAAATAGTCATGTTTCGAAGGATAGATCACAGATTCTGATTCATCATAAAGATATCATTGTGAAAGAACATTTGATTGTGTTTTCCTTGTCTGGTGAAAATACTCCATTGTGTCCTCTAAGAGTCATGACTATCATAGATCCACTTCCTGAATTAGGTCGAGGACATGCCCCCAACTAGGTGATGGACTGACTTATCATGGATGAAGAAAGACACAACAAGACTAGGATGAAGACCATGACAAATGATCAAGCTATGATGGGGTTTTATTATGGGTAGATACAATGGATGGTGTATGAACTGGCCATTTTATTATGATATGTACATGGCGGGTATGGGGACTGACTAGCCATTTTATTGTGGATATATACAATGAATGGACACACTAGAAGAATCCTAATAGATAGAGGAGCTAACTTGATACACATGGTGCCTGTTTCCAGGTTTTCACCACATGCTTTTATTGCAATTTTCTTTTGATTTTTTGATTTTTTTGATTTTTTTGTATTTTTATGATTTTTTTGTATTTACAAAATATATACATAGCCCCTACATTAGGATTTCAAGGATAGAACTTCTTGAGATGGATACTATTAAGAGGTTCATCCAAAGGATCTCCCTCAGGTGTGGACAATTGATAAGCCCCAGAACCATAGACTACTGTAACTACAAAAGGACCTAACCAATTGGGTTTGAACTTGCCCTTCTTTTCATGATGCAATTGATTCTTTGGATTTTCGCGAAGGACTAAGTCACCCAGTTGAAAGTCTCTGATCTTTACCTTGCTATTATACTGACAAGAAATACGCGACTGATAGACTTTCAAATGATCATAAGCTCTCTGACGGCATTCATCTAGCAGTTCTAGTTCAGTCAACCATACAACTCTATAGTCTTCATCAGGAATCAAATCTTTGAGAGTGACACAAAGTGAAGGCAACTCGACCTCGAGGGGTAGGACTGCTTCAAATCCATAGATAAGGGAGTATGGGGTGGCACTAGTAGGAGTATAGATAGAGGTATGGTAAGCCCATAAGGTTGGATTTAGTTGGATATGCCAGTCATGGCTAGCGTCATTGACAGTCTTTTGTAGGATTTTAACAATAGTTTTATTTGACGCCTCAGCTTGGCCATTTCCTTGGGGATAGTATATGGTAGAATAGTTATGGTTAATATGGAATTTTGTGCATAGTTCATCCATATCCTGATTTTGAAACTGTTTCCCATGATCAGTAATGAGATACATAGGTATACCATATCTACAAATGATATAGTTTAAGATAAACATGGATATTTGTTTCCCTGTGGCGGTAATTAATGGAATGGCCTCAATCCATTTAGTAAAGTATTCCATGGCAGTGAGAATCCATTTGTGACCATTGGAAGATGGAGGGTTGATAGCACCCACGAGGTCAAGCCCCCACTGACTGAATGGCAAGGTAGTTGTAAAAGGATGTAACTCTTGTGCTGGAGCATGAATAAGGTTTCCATGTATCTGACATTTCTTGCATGCTCTAGCAAAATGAAAGGAATCTGTTTCCATGGTAGGCCAATAATAACCCATATGCATGAGTTTCTTAGCCAAAGAGGTACCACTTGAATGTGTCCCACAAATAACTTCATGTATGTCTCGCAAGGTAGTTTGAGCTTCATCATGCTTGAGACATCGAAGGAGAGTACCATCAAGACCTCGCCGATAAAGGGTATCAGATATTAGGACATAGCGGGAGGCCTGGTGGAGAAAAGTTCATTTCTAATTGTGGGATAGGTCAGGGGGTAGGATGTCATTTTTCAGATAGGAATAAATTTTTCCATAGATTGGGGAGTCGTTTCTAATTAGATGACATATAATACTCATATCAGGATCATCATATGCAGGACAAGTCAGGGATTCCACCAAGAACTCAAAACGGACCTTGGTATCTTCTGTATCAAACAAAGAAGCAATCGTTGCCATTGCATCGACAGCCTTGTTATCATGTTGAGGAATCTGCTCAAAAGTGATGACTGAGAAATATTGTTTGAAGTCATCAACCATACATTTATATGGTAATAACTTATCATCTTTAGTCTGATAATCATCATTAACCTAGTTTATAATCAACTGAGAATCCCCATAGACATTTATTTCAGTTACTTTCCATTGTAAAGCCATCTTTAACCCAATCAGCAAGGCTTCATACTCTGCTACATTATTGGTGCAAGGAAAGAGCAGCTTGTAAGATTTTGGAATGGTGTATCCTTGTGGTGTGACAAAAAGAATACCAGCTCCTAAACCTTGTTGAGTATACGATCCATCAAAATATAGTTGCCAGGTTTGTGTAGATAAAGCCAAGATGTGTGCATCAGGAAACTCTGTATGTATAGGTTGGTCATCCATTAATGGAGCATCTGCTAGCTGATCTGCTATCACTTGACCTTTGATAGCCTTCCTGTCTACATATTCAATATTGAATTCACTAAGTAGCATGACCCACTTAGCCAATCTACCTGTCAATGTTGTTTTGCTTAATAGATACTTTAAGGGATCAATCTTTGCGATGAGCTAGATTGAATGTGACAACATGTAATATTGCCATTTTTGTGATGCAAAAACAATGGCCAGACATGCTCTTTCTATAGGAGAATAATTTAGCTCATAGCCCACTAGGGTGCGACTGATATAATAGATGGATTTTTCTCTTCCTTCATGATCTTACTGAGCCAGTAGAGCACCTAGTGAAACTGTCGTAGCTGAAATGTAGAGCAAGAGTGGCTTGCCCAGAATTGGTGACATCAGAGTTGGAGGATTCACCAAATATTGCTTGATTTTATTGAAAGCTGCTTCACACTGATCATCCCATTGGAATAAGATATTTTTATGCAACAAATGTTGAAAGGGATGACTTCGATCTGCTAGTTGAGAAACAAATCTTCGGATGGATTGGAGACGTCCCTACAAGGATCTTAACTGACTGATGTTAGTGGGGGAATCCATCTCCAATATTGCTTTAACCTTTTCTGGATCCACTTTGATTCCTTTGGCTGAGACAATGTACCCTAATAGTTTATCGGATGTAACTCCGAATGCACATTTCTTCAAATTGAGTCAAATCTGATACTTTTCCATTCGGGTGAATATTCTATCCAACACTCTCAAATGACCAGCTCTGTCTTTGGATTTTGCTAAAATGTCATCAACATAATCTTCCATAATGGTGTGCATCATATCATGAAAGATTGTGGTCATTGCTCTTTGGTAAGTTGCTCCAGCATTTTTGAGGCCAAAAGGCATCACATTCCAGCAGTATGTACCCCATGGACAAGTAAAAGTAGTCTTTTCTTGGTCTTTTGGTGCAATCTTGATTTGGTTATAGCCAGAAAATCCATCCATTAATGATAACATCTCATGCCCAGCTGTCAGGTCAACAATAATGTCAATATTTGGTAGAGGAAAGTCATCTTTCGGACAAGCCTTATTAAGATCTCAAAAATCAATACAAATCCTGATAGACTTGTCTGGTTTTGAGACGGGGACAATATTTGAAATCCACTCAGCATAATCAATAGCCCGAATGAATCCAACATCTAGGAGCTTCTTCAATTCTGCTTTAACTATTAGTGCAATATGGGGATGCATCTTGCAGAGCTTCTGCTTAACTGGTTTTACACCTAATTTGATAGATAAATGATGCATAATGAGATTTGGATCTAGGCCAGGCATATCAGCATAGGACCAAGCAAAGTTGATTTGTCTCTATTTGAAATTTTTTGCAAAAGCTTCTTTCTCTGATTCTGTCAAGGATGCTGCTACTTTGAGGATGCGCGAAGACTCTTCTGTTCCAATGTTAATAGGTTATGTTGGTTCTATAAGAATAGCAGATTGCTCTTGATACAAATGGTTGGGAAGAGTGTTAATCCTTCCATCATCAGGTGCCTCAGAGAGGTTTTCACCATCAGATGCGTCATTTCTTTTTACTATTTTTGGATCTAATACTGCCACTGAGTGGTTTTCACCATTAGATTTGTTAATTATTTTTATATTTTTATGACTGAAAGGATTGGCACTCTCACCAAAGTAGGCCATGTCATTGAGTTCAATTGAAAATCCTGACTTGTGATCTCCTGGTGGTAAATGATCTTTGATTCCAAGATAGTCAATGATTGCATCATCATTATGGAATACATCAAGTTCTGGATGATCAGGAGAATCCCAATCGATAAGTTTGGGATGTACAAGGGGCATTGGATCATTCGGGTCAGTTTCAAATGCAGAGATGGTATTGATGGAAAAGTTGTCAAGGTTTATGATGGTATCGGTGAGGTCTATTTCCATACTCTCATCTGATTCATCTATCGCAAAATAACGCTCACTTCCCTCACGATCGACAAGAGTAGTATTACGTGGGACCAATCCTAGTGAGTCACTCCTTGAACTCTCTCCCTCATGGTAATTGTTACTATAGTGATGGACAACATCAACTCCTATTTCTATAGTACAACCAGATAATGAATCCCATTCATAATCATTTGAGTTAGAATCATCATTATCCCCAAGTCTATCAATGATTCCCTATGCTATCCTTTGTTTCTCTGGATCCACATACATACCATTCTTTTTGAATTGCAAAGCAGGAGCTTTAGATATCTCATGAAAAGGTGTGATCTTTGCTTTTCCCTTTGGTTCTTTTGGTCCTTCTCCTTTGTATCCTAATCCTATAGTGTCTCTTTGATAGTTTGGATTTTGCAAGATCGGTTTGATAACACCTTCTCTTTGTAACCCTATAGGTCCAGCACCTTGGTATCCCATCTTTTGTAGCAAAATATACCCTTTACCATAGACATCAGGTGATATATATTCATGTTTGATATCCTCTTCATTCTTCTGTGACTTAAGCAAATGATCAGCATTACGCTCAGCTGCCTCTTTGGATATTGTGCCCCCACTTATAAATGTGTCATAAACAAGTGTTGAAGGGGGTTCTGATTGTTGTTTAGTGATCAAAGATCTACCATATGATCTAGGAGATAAAGGTAACTCTATGATGCAAAGAGCTTGACCTAAAGTGTATTCTCCCATACTTCTTTCTTTTATATCTATCTTGATCCCATTTGATTTTGAAGTTGATGCTATATTACTAGGATCACTGGGTGTAGTTGTAGAAGATCCAATACGATTATAAGGTATCAAAGAATCAGATGTCTTCACAGAATTGCAATACTAGAACAGATTAGTGTCTCCTTTGATAGTGACTTCCTAACCATTACGAGGGAATTTCAAGCATTGATGATAGGTTGATGGTACAACTTGCATGGAATGAATCCATGGTCTTCCCAAGAGAATGTTATAAGCAAGATCTATTTCTACGACTTGGCAAGGTACATCTTTGATTATAGGACCTACTCTGATTCGTAAAACAATAGACCCCTTGGATGACCACTCTTCCTCATCATAAGCTTTTATCATGATTTTCTTCTTGGGATCAACAACAGTTTCAGAAAGTCCCAATGCAAGGACTAGTTTCAATGTACAAATATTTAAGCCAGCTCCTCCATCTATTAGTACTCATTTGATTTTGTGACTTTGGACAAGGACTTTGATATGTAGGGGAGCATTATGAGGTTGGGTAATAGCTAAGTCATCATTCTTAGTGAAGGATAGGTAATGCGGGGTTGTTAAATGGCCCACCATAGCTTGAAATTGATTGTGATCTAGATTTGTGGGTACTTGGGTTTCTAAAAGAGCTTTTTCAAGGATATCTTTGTGAGATGGGGATAGACGTAAAAGCTCTAAGATGGATATCTGGGCAGGTGTTTTCTTGAGTTGTTCCAAAAGGTTGTATTGGTTGGAAATATTCATTATAGACTTTGGGACATAAATAGACTTGTTGCGAGGTGCATTTGGTTTAGATTGGACTCCTTGGAGAGTAACTTTGGATTGAGCACAAGTAGTAACATGGACTGGGTGACTCTCTGATTTTCCTTTGATGGTAATGACATTGGCATGATACTTAGAAGGATGACATTCAAAAATGTTACCAACATATCAATAGGGAGTGGAATTATAATTGGCTTGATTGTCACTCTTAGTATTGGAAGAACCTCCTTTTTCATGCTCAGGAAGTGGATCTTTGAAAGTTGTATGTGATTCATTTGAGGTATGTCCGTCAACACTAATCTCATCGCTTTCAATTAGATCTTGAATTACATTTTTGAGCCTTTTGCAATCATTGGTTTATGTCCTTTGCCTCTATGAAATTCGCAATAATCATGATCATCCCACCAAGAAGGCTTCACTCTAGGTTTGAAATCTTTCGTGTCATGAAGTGTAATGAGTTTCTTTGCGATTAACTTCCATAAGGCTGATTCGAGAGATTCCCCTAAAGGAGTAAAGTTTCTTCGAGGTGACATGAAAAACAATCTTGGTTTAGATGAATCATTGTTGGTATTTTGATTTGATGATTGATTGCTGTAAGTACCTTGAGTAGCATTGGCCTAACTTGTGAGATTGAGAAGGGGCTGTGTTGGTTTGACATTACGATTATCAACAATCCCATCATTGACAATGTTTTTGTTTTTATTCCAGAATTTTGATTTGTCATTGTTATAGTTGTTGGGATCGGAATTTGAGGATCCAGCATTGTCCTTGGAATAAATTTTTATCTCACCTTTTATGACCATGGCTTCCTCAATCTTGATACCATTTTCTATGAGCTTATTGAAGTTTGGTGGACATTGTAATTGTAACCTATAACTCATTTCTGGTGTAAGGTTATGCACAAAGATATCCATCTTTTCTTGTTCAGGAATTGTTTGTGGATATTTGGCAAACAATTGACGCCATCTTTGCAAAAAAGTAAGGAAGGGTTCTCCATTCTTTTGATGTGCATTGCAAGGATCAAGCATAGTGACTTCATGTTTGATGTTATATGAATAATGAGTTACAAATTTGTCAAGAAGCTCATTGAAAGATTTGATGCCTGGGGGTAGTTTGGAGAACCATTCCCTAGCTTGTCATTGTGAGCGACTTCAATACAAGCAGCACAAAACTCACGAATGTGGTCTTGTGGATCCAAATTCCCTTTGTATTTGTCAAATTTCGGTACCTCAAAATGAGGAGGGAATGGAATCATTGCTAAGTTCTTATCAAAAGGATAAGGACATATATCATCCAAGGAATACTTCTTTGTTGATGTTCCAATTTGGATGTCACGGATTTGTTGTTGAAGCATTTGGATTTATTGTAGAACGGGATCCAAAGATAACGTGTTTCCTTGAGAGTTTTGGGAAACATTGTTGTGGGAAGCATTGTTTTGTGAAGCATGATTTTGGGAAGCATGGTTTTGCTGATCATTTTGAGAAATAGTGTATTATTCATGACTATGAGAAGCATTGGATTGCTGATTGGTTTCCTTTGCTCCATGAGTATCTTGAGAACCCTTGGAGATTTCTTGATTGTTTGTGTGAACTGGTTCTCTAAGATGGGAAACATCAAAATCACTTGGTAACTTAGCTCCTTGTTGAGCAAGCATGAGGAAATACATCTCTCTATCCAAGCCTAAGAGTCTTTCCATGACATGATAAAATTGAGGATCTTGTGAAGCTTCCCTAAGTTCGTCATCGGTGGGTTTGTCATTGGATGTAAAAAGTGAAGTTTTCTTAGGAGCTTCTTTTGGCCAAGGGTTTTCTTCGTTGTTGGTATTTCCTTCCATCTTGTCTAGGGATTCTGGATTAATGGCTTGTTTGAGTTTCTGAGATTGAGTTTGAACCATAAAATTGAGAAAATTGATTATGGGATGAAAGATTTTTTATGAGAAGATATGCAAAGTGATTGATAAAAAAGATATTGAAACATGTTGAAAAGTGATAAGACAACTTGATAAAATCTAAGTCAATAGGAGGTATAGATCTCACTATGATATGACAAAGGGAAATCAAGAGATAATAACCTAAGTAAGTTAGGTGGTTAAGGATGATATATCCTGATATGGTAAACTCACAAAGATCAAAATCTAATAGATAAAGTAATGTTTCAACACTAAATTGAGAATTTCAAAGATTGGAAGAAAATGATTTGATGATTCTTGATGAAGGAATGATGAAAAGTGATGAAAATGGTCAAACTAAAGATCAGAGGTCTGTGCAACTTGACTATTTTTCCAGAATCTTACTAAGGACAAAAATGGGTATCTAAAAAAGTGATTTTGAAAATTGCAAAGTTTATGGAAATGCTCACTATTGTAAATGCGCAGCAACAAATGCGCAGGATAGATTGATAAATGCGCAACAAAATGAAACAAATGTGCAGCAAGATGTGACAGATGCAAATTGGTAAAATCAAAAGCGCAGACAGTCTGAACAAATGCGCAACAAATTGGATCAAATGCACAACAAGATTTGATATATGTGCAGGTTCTAAAGTTTTGATTCGAATTGAAAATTTTGGATGTTTTTGATGTTTTCTAGTTTTTGGCAAAATGAAAAATGCATAAACACATGCACGCAAGATAGAAATGATTTTAATCTAACTATGCTAATATGAATGCACAAACACGCTTACAATCCTATGGTTGGCAAGGACGATATTTGTTGAATCCCCACTAGGATAATAAAATCCAACCACGCAAATCCACAGTGGACAACCTAGGAACTTGGAGGCATGAGCTCCTCCTTACAGTGCACTCACTTCTCAGGCACACCAAGTTCTGAATTCAATGGGTCATTACTTCCCAAAGAACTGCTATCTCTACTATGAACCGTGAGTAATGTGGGGTGTCTTCACGAGCTTGGGTGACTCCTTAAGCCAGCAAATAGAAGGTTTTTGGCCACTAAACAAAATCTTTTAATAAGGACATCCATTTAGGTGGTTGTGATCAAGTCATTTTCCCAATTAAGGGGGCTCTCCCAATCCTTTCAAAGCAAGGCTTTCACCTCTACTAAGTAAGACTTTAACGCACCACTAGGGTACTCGAGGAGATTTTGCTTTCCACAACAAATTCACACCTATCTAATGTGAGACTAATCACACTAGTATTTTTTATATACTGGTTTGGAAGGGCTTGGCTTTAGCTTGTTACCAGTTGGGTCGTTCCTTGGGGTGAGTACCTCTTTTCCCACCAAAGACCGCCCTCTAAAAATTATAACAGTTTCTCTTACACCCAAGGTCCACGAATGGCAAGGGGAGAGGATACATTGTTATAATTTTGAGATTACAAATATGCTATTAAGCAAGACACAACAAACACTTGAGCTATGCTAAAGAATACACACAAAGCAAAAACATGTCTTATTTTAAGCCCAAATGAGGTTATGGTTTATTTTGCAAACCCCTTGGCAATCTGCAATCAAATCGTTAGAAAATTTGTTTTTAGCAATGGGGTCTTCAAGATTACGTCCTGCAAAATAGCCTAAATACTACCAGAATGAATAGACACTTGTTAAAATGTTAGCTAAAAATCTAAACAACTGTAAAACTAAAATCTACCACAGCAAATGACAAATGCGCAGAACAGTGAACTAAATACGCAGAAAGTTTTGATAAATGCGCAGAAAATATGGATGTGCAGCACAGAGATACCAATGTGCAGTGAGATGATGTGTATGTGCCATTATTATGGATGCACAATAGAAAAATATGTATGCGCAAAAATATGACAGAAAGTGGAAATGTAGAAAGAGAAATAGTGACTGTGGCGTCAGAAAATGAATGCGCAGCAGAAATGAATGGATGCACCGGAATCATGGATGAATGCGCCAAAATATCCTGTAGAAAAATTTGCACATGGAAAACTAAAAATTGAAAGTGAAAAACCCAGTTGGGCCCTCCTTCTAGTGCCAAAAATGTATGCAAATTAGATATCTAATAACTAGAGATGATAAATTAACTATTTGAAAGCCAATAAATCAATCTAATGCAACACAATGAAGAATACAAAGTAACTATAAAATGATGAAACTAAATCAATTACCTTCACCTACCATGCAGCTTGTCTCCATTGTCCTCCTAGCCTTGATTTCTTGAAGAGGTTGAGCTCTCAAATTTCCAAATGAAGCCTTCTCCCAAGATGCTACCAAAGTGTGGAGATTTTATGAAATGAATGCACAATAGCTTATGCAATCTAATGGATGGAATGCAAATGAAATGATGATAATATGGATTGATTTCTCTTAGAATGCTTGGATGCTTGGATGCTTGGATGCTTGAATGCTTGAATGCCTATTACAAAAATACCTATTAGCTCACAAAGAGGAAATGAGGCTCCTTTTATAGAGTTTTGGAGGATCTAGTCCTAGGTGGCACAATCCTACGATTGAGAATGAAAGGTGGAAGATCCTAGGGCTAGGATTGACTTGGTTGAAGGAGTTGAGAGAAAGAGGGATGTAGTTGGAATGTGAGAGGAAGAATAGGGATGATGTTCCTCTCACATTGACATGGAGGAGAAGAAGGTGGAAGGGAAAGACACATGTCAAGTGTCTTGCAAAGACCAAAGAGAGAAAGAGGGAGAGACCTTTTCCTCGTGAGGACTCTTTGCACAAGTGTCCTATGAGTCAGCTTTGACCCTTAGAGGTGGCTTGAGAAGCCCCTTAGGAATAGGGAATGTCTCTTGACTTGGTTATTGAGAGGACATGTGGTCATGAGACGAAGTCCTATGAGGCCACATAGCTATTAAGAATAGGACATGTGTGGGTGAGGATAATTACTAATAAATAATTAATAATTATTATTTATTTTAGCCAAAGTGATGTGTCAGGTGACTAGGTAGGTGAGGTGGACTAGGAAACTTAGTCATATTTAGGTGATTGTGTATTTAATTAAATCACTTTAATAAGACTAATTAGAAGACTTAGGATAGAGGAATAGACTATAGGGAATTTACTAAATAAATTGAATATTTTATTTAACAAATAGAGGAATAATAATTAATTAAATAATAAATATTTAATTAATTAATGAAGCCATTTTTAAGTGTATACAAGACCTATTAGGATCTGTTGGCATTATGAAGGAATTTTGGGTTGAGATGGAGAGTAATGATGTTTATGAGTTTTTCATTGATGGGAACTCTATCATTATGTAAGATTTGTTGAATAGGTTGCAGATATTGAGTGACTGGTTGGATAGGAAAAGGTAGATTATGCTAGAAGGCAATAACATCTATTATTTTGCATGGCGATCGAGATGGATGATACTTGTGAGATGTGTTTGTTCCTAGTGGTTTACCAAGGTTAGATAACTACAGTGCTACAACCACAACCGATAACTCAATGATTTGGGTGAGTTAGTATTTTGGTGATGTGATAAGTGTGAACCGATTGTGATACCGATTGGTTCCTATCAATTAGATGATTAAGGTGGTTGATTTTTGGGCCAACATGTTAGGTATGTTTGGCGCAATTTTCCATAAGTTTGGTCAATTTGGTGGACCAACTTGTAAAACATTTTTTAAGTCTTAGGTGACTTAAGAACATTAGTATAAAGGTGGACTCAATCACATGACTTTGTGATGCGAGATAGGTAAGGAGGATCCATTTAAGGACAGTCCAAACAAGTAGCCAAACACCACAATGTGGATTAACACAACAAGGCAATGTCTTCAACTGAATTTTCATTAACATGCCCACCTGTAAGGCCTTCCGAGTTAGGGCCAAATACAATCAAATTATTTTTGCAAACTTCCAGCTAGTCCAGCTCTAAAACAATCAACAACTGATGGAAACCCTAAGGCAGATCTGAACTTGAGCTCGCAAGCCTCCAAGCAATCTCCTTGTCTCCAAGCATGCAAACCACTAGCTCTACTATTACAAACTATCAAATAACAATCTGATCTTCAAGACTCGCAGGATCTAGATCTAATCACTAACCTCTAATCTCCAAATCTGTCCCTAAACAACTACCCAAACACTCCTTAAATACTAATTTTTAGCCACAAGTCGGTTGGAAGAAACAACTAACTCCTAAGCCAAGTTAGCTCCTATGACAAAAAAATATTAAATGCAACAACAATCGGCTCATAAATAGCCTTACAAACATTTAATTCTCCATGTCGGCCTCTAGTTCTACATAGGAGAATACAACAAAAGCTACCAACAATAAATGCACCAAGTTGACCAACCAAATCTCCAAGAACTCCAGTTGGTAAGCCAGAACTATCAAGTGCCAGAGAAATAACTGAGCACCAGTGAAACAATCGACGAAGCCAAGCAACATAGGTATCACTGAGCACAAGTTCCACCGAGCACCAAAGGTTTCACCGAGTCCTTCAGCGACTGAGCTTCCTTCAATAACCGAGACCGTCAGTTAAAGTTGCAACCGAGTAACACAGAACCAAAAAAACATGCCACCATGCAGATTCACCGAGTACCCTATAATGCCCCTGCATCACTTTGGGTTGTGATCATAAGTTTGAGTGTGGCAATCAAAGATAGATGCAGTTCAGTGTGCTAGAGATCAAATATTATAGTGGATATGTTAGACAAGCAGTGTCATTCCTAGGTCAACTATTTGAGTTTATTGCTCCTAATAGGTTAGCAGGTTAAATCCCTTAATTGGATAGACTTTAACAGGTCTATTGTATAAATCCTTTAACAGGATGACTTCTTAACTAGAGTTCTAAATCCTCTTACAAGGTAGATCCTAACAGATCTTTTGGTTCTTCTGACAAGATACTAGTCACTTCTAACTATGTGAACCATTGAAAGGGTATTTTAAGCTCCTAATAGGGCAACTCTTTTATCTACATTGAAGAGATTTGTGGGTGTCATCCCCACCATAGTTTTCACCCTCTTACAAGGGTTTCCACAATAAAAAAAATTATGGTGTTATGTGTTATGCTTTGTCGATGCTTAAACTGTTTTACTTCTATTGCATAGTTATACTTGCATGTGTGATTGTATGGAAGTTTTTTAAAAGAATAATCATATTATTAGCTCATTTTTGTTTAAACTGATTCACTCCCCCTCCCCCCCCACTCTCAGTGTCTTATATATCTAAAAATTGGTATCATAGCATAGTTTCCTATAATAAGTCTAACACCTTGGGAGAGATCCTTGAGGAAGACATGGGATTCTATAGAAGAAAACTTGCATAGGCTGAAGACATGGTTGAAAAACTCAAAGATCAGTTAAAGAAATCTAGGACTAAAAGACAAGAACTGGTTCAGTAACTGAATGATAGTTAAGACCTAATTGAAAACCTATCTAAACAAAGTGGATCTAAGGAATATGAAGCAACCCTATAAGTCTTGTCTCAAGAGAATGAGCAGTTAATTTTAAGGACAACAAGGATATGCATAAGGAGATGGACAATTTGAAGAAAGAAAAAAAAAATATGTTAAGAGAGTTGGAGAACTTTGGAATCAAAATGGGTCAGGAGATAGAAGAAAAGAGAATGTTTGATGAAGCTAAGAAGGTTGCATATGGTGCTCTCAAAGCCTAATATGACACCTTAAAATAAAAGGTGGAAGAACTATTCAGATCTGAACAAGAAGTTGTTATTTTGCATGATACAAGCTTATAAAATACCAATATCCTAAGAGAAATGAGAATTTGAGGGATGATAATGAAAATTTGAAAGGAGAACTAAAAATAGCCACATACCTATTGGATAAGTTCAATAAGAGTTCTGATAAACTTGATGAACAATCTCAAACCAAAGGAGAAACAACGAAAAGAAAAGTTTAGGTTTTTCAAATTTTGAAGTCGGTGAGTCATCTGGTACAAAGAAGATCAATGCAAAAGAAGAAATTCAGCACCTAAGGTGATCAACAACATAACTAGTAAGAGGAATTACAAACTGGTATGTTTCAATTTTCACAAGGAAGGTCATATTGCTAATGTATGTAGGTTTAGACCTATTAGACCTAATAGATCTAATGCACATGTTGCTAGATCAAGAAATTTTTATGGTAGATCTAAAGGTTTCAATGCTAGAACTAATGTTTTTCATGGTAATTGTTATCATTGAAATGAGTATGGACATGAGGCTAATGAGTGTAGGACTAGAACCAATAATCAAAGGTAATATATTCCCAACCGATTGATACCTAATCAACAAGGCAACCAATTAGATGTTACTTGTTCTATCTGCCATAATTATGGACATATTGTAGTCAATTACAGGATGAGAAATGGTAGAGGAAATGTTGGACCATACAGACAAACTAGTATGGTGTGTTACTATTGCAACAAGAATGAATATCTTGGTAGATCTTGCAAAGATAAGAAGAAAGATAGTGAAGTTCAACCGGTGAATAAGCTTGATAAAGATAAAGGAAACAATATTATAGATGTTGAAGGAATAAAAAATCATATGAAACAAACATGGGCTAAGAAAAGTGTACTTAATTCTTCTAAATTGACAAAGAGCTCCACAACACCAGGTAATGTTGAGAATTCGTCATTAGGTTAAGTCAATACTATTGGCTTAAGGGGAGCAAATCAAGTAAGATAGATATAACCGATCCCCTAAGTTGTGTGCACGGTAAATTTTATCATCATATTTAGATGTATATTGATGTTTTTGGATAAATTTGATGAAGAATCTTGTATTTCATACAATTCTATGTGACTGCATAATGATTTTTATGGAAATGTGACTATTTGATGTTTTAACTAGTTGCAAGCGGTTAAAGGTAATATTTGACTGTTGTATTGAGTTTAACATTAGAAAAGGTCAAAAGTAAAGGTCACTTGTCACATTGCATTCTACGAGCTATTTTGAGCACTTATGAGTGATTATAAGGTGATTTGAAGTGATTGAGATTGTTTGTTGTGATCTTGTGCTAAGATTGAAGTGGTGATCGAAGAACCCTAATCAATGAGAAAAGCGGTATTTCTTTATGTTGTGGTTCTATTATTTCCTTTACAAAATGAATTATTGTTGGAATTATGGACACTCTTGTATTAGTTGATATTAATGATGAATCTAGACCAGTTTTCAAGTTGCATCCTATGAATGCAATGGAGAATGATCCCGCGAGTGCTTTATCTTTGATACCCCAGTGTGCTATTAATCAAAGACATAAGATCATTTATCCATTGTAAGGTTGAATGCCTTGGTTCCAATGCTATCTTCAATGCATATGTTGAACCGTGTAATGACTTTGGATTGAAGGGAGAACACAAACATTTCATAGATAAAGGTTTTACCTATATTGTTGACCTACCCAATGATCTTGAAGTCAAATGGATTAGATATGTGTTGAGTTGAGTGCATGATCAATTTATCTAGTTGGATAGGCCATACAAGATAACTAAGGAGTTCATTCACGCAGTAACTGGTTTATGTGTGACCGATATCTTACATGTTTTGAGGATGATCCTTGTAGATGAAGTTGCACATCTAATGAAGTCAATAGAAGATCAGAAGGCCATGAAAATAAATGATATTGAAGATATCAAGGTCAAGTTTGCATCTATGATAATTGATTATAAGGTATACCAATTGAGTCAAGTGAACAGTGTGCCCAGTGGAGGAATTCATGCCACATACCAGATGGTGAAGGATAATACTCACTAAGACCTATGTGAGTTCATGAGAAGTCATGTATTTGTCAACATGGAGAGAATTGAGAAGGATAAGAAACAATTTTTCAAGTATGGCTCAGTTTTGTTATGTATATTTTTCTATTTGCAAAATCATTTCCCTAGTATCGGTAATGTTCAGTGGTCATATGACAAAATGCTAGTAGCGTAGATTAGGGAATTCTTAAGGATGATAGGAAATAATTTTACTAGTGTCATGCGGGGTTATTTAAAATATTTTCATAAATGAATGCATGAGAGGGAAAGAATCCCAACCGGTATTGTGGAGAAGTACAAAGAGGACATTTGTTTTATTATGGATACCGATATTTGCAAAATGCAGGAGGTACAACCAAGAACCTCTTGGGCTTTATCGATGAGATATGAGGTCAATGGTGATATCATATCACTCCATGGTGATGAGTTACTATCCAAATTGATTGATTCAAGTACACCTAGGTTTGATACTTATGAGAAACCTATCTAAAAATACACTCATAGCTAATGGAATCGGTAATAGAGAGAAGAGTGAGAAAAAGAGTTGATGACCTAGCCAAGAAGAGTGACATTACCAAAGAAATGATGGATAAGATAAGGAATAAGTTTGTAAGTGAAGAAGATGGTACTTCTGGTACTGTCGGTGAAGAAGTAGAGGTAGAGGTTGTATCTTCTACAACTGGGAAGGCTACAAGAAGAGTAACTAGAAGTTCCACAATATTAAAGGAAACTCTTTCCTTGGTTACTATAACACAATCAAGGAGGAAAATAACCATTTAAAATAAAGAAATGGTGGTTATGGAAAAGGAGAAGACACCTAAAATTGAGCAAAGAAGTTACAAGAGAAAGAAGGGTGTAAGTCATGGTTACAAAGAGACTAAAAGCAAGAGCAATAAGACAAATATAGTAGAGGAAGAAGAAGCTAAGATTGAATCTAACAAATACCAATAATAATTGAGGGCCAGTGGTAAGAAATCAAAGGTTGCAGGCATGAAAACTGAGAATTCAGTCAAACCAGTGACTAGGAGATCTAATATTGCAGACAATATAGCAGAAGAAGTCATAGAATACGGAAGCATCACTGAGGCAAGTGGATAGTATGATAAATTTAATGATGAGGATAAGAAAACTATTGAAGAAGATATTATATACAACATGTACAAATGGTGAGCTACATAAAATGATACCTAATACATTATTCAAGAAGATTGATGTTAGGTGGAGGTATGCCTTGAAAGTCGATAAATAGATGTTGGAACAAGATTTGGTGGAACTGGAACCTGAATTACCAGTTGAATTTTTGAAGAGTACAATTGCATCCCTAAGGCCAAAATTTAGAACAAGGAGAAGAGTATGCATAATACTCATCGATGAATCTCAGACAATTTATGCTGAGACTCTTGACATTGTAAAGAAGGAATTGGAGAAAGAAGATGAATCAGTGGATGATGATGAAGTAGAACAATAAGCACAAGATCCTATCAATTAAGAGGTAACAATAGATGATTTTGTCATTGCTAATTAAGTAATTAAATAAATTAACAATGATGTACCTACTAATACTCTTCAACAAGTTCCTATTATTGAAGTTGAAGATGTGCAACGAGAATGATGTGCACCTAAGGATCAGACAACAGAGGTTGAGATACCTGTTATAACTACTATAGTTGAACAAAATAAATATGAACATGCAAAGAAAGATGAGACTCGTGTGGATGATGTTGTGGCACATTCAGTAAAGAGGAAACTAGATCTAGGTGCAAATTCAAGTTAGAAGAAGGAAAGAAGGTCAATATCTATTCTTCGGGAAGAAATTTTAGAAGATCTTGGAGATGATTATGTTGAGGTCATTCAAGGACCTATTGATGTTGCCAAGATGAGTCTCAGTGAACTTATGAGAATTTCTAAAATACTTAAGATGAAAGCTAAAAGGGATAAGCTTAGAGTTGAGAAGAAACAAGAATAAGTACTTATGTCAGCTAGAGACATTCTTGCAAATATTGTATCTAAAGTTGACTATGATCCTAATTATACATGGATTAAGCAATTATATACTTTAATCAATACTATCACTGAGGAATTTACAAGTTTAGAGGGAGATGTTGACTATAGAGCACATATAAATTATGAAAAGAAGAGTATTGATAAATTAATGGAGTCCATTGCATCAGATAAAGGGATACTTTCAGTTCATGTGAACCAAATGAAGGAAACTTTGAAGGAAGTTGGTAATTTACTTTCCAAAGTTTCTTATTTTTCTTTGTTTACTAAATATTTAGAGCATAAAATGAATGAAGCTCAACTGGAGCTTAAGTCATTGATTACTAGTTTTGATCCTATTACACAATCAACAACCACATATGAATCTCAAGTGAAAATAATTAATCACAACTTGGATACTATTCAAGTATAGCAAGACAAAAGGATAACTACATTGTTGGAGTTGTAGACCTATTTGATACCTATAGTAGATGTTATGCAACAAAAAGGCCAGATAATCCAAGGTAACTCTTGTGTTACCAGACATGAGTGTACTTGAATCTATGGAGGATCTTGCCTCTATTCTACATGAATAGATTCATACATTGGATCATTTGCAGAAGTCATGGGAGAATTCTTTGGAGTCTGCCAAAGTCAATTTCAAAGACATTTTTGAAAGGCTATGATTTGTAAGATAATTCCATTTTTGACATTTTGTTATGTACCTTTGTCATTGTTGTCAAAAGGGGAGTGATCGGTACAGTGAAAAGAGAGTTTGATTATTTTCACTAAGTTTTTCCATCAATGCCAAAGGGGGAGATTGTTGGCATTCAGATGGAATTTTGGGTTGATATGCAAAGTAATGATGTTTATGAGTTTGTTATTGATGGAAACTCTATCATTCTATTAGATTTGTTGAATAGGTTGCAGATAATGAGTGACTAGTTGGATAGTAAAATGCATATTATGCTAAGTATTTTGACCGGTGAATAGGAAGTAAATAACAAGGACTGTTTTGCATGGTGATTGAGATGGATGACACTTTGTGAGATGTGATTGTTCCTAGTGGTTTACCAAGGTTAGATAACTATAATGCTACAACTACAATCAATAACTCAATTATTTGGGTGAGTTAGTATTTTGGTGATGTGATAAGTGTGAACCAGTTGTGCTACCAATTGGTTCTTGTAGATCAAATGATTAAGGTGGTTGATTTTTGGGCTGACGTGTCAATATGTTTTGATTAATATATTTTGGGCTGACATGTTAGGTATCTTTGGTGCAATTTTCCATAAGTTTAGTGAATCTGGTGGACCAACTTGTAAAACATTTTTTTAAGTCTTATTTGACTTAAGAACATTAGTATAAAGGTGGACTAAATCACATGATTTAGGGTTTCAATCATAATTTTTGGTGTTGCGATCAGAGACAAAGGCAGTTCAATATGCTAGAGATTAGATATTATAGTAGATCACCTAGGTAGAATTTAACAAGTATTTTGTATAAATCCTTTAATAGGGTGACTTCTTAACTGGAGTTCTAAATCCTCTTGCGAGGTAGATCCTAACAGATCTTTTGGTACTTCTAACAAGGTACTAGTCACTACTAACCAGGTGAACCCTTAATAGGGTATTGTAAGCTCCTAACAAGGTAACTCTTTTATCTATAGTGAAGATGTTTGTGGGTGTCATCCCCACCATAGTTTTCACCCTCTTACAAGGGTTTCCACGGTACAAATTATGGTGTTATGTGTTATGCTTTATGGATGCTTAAATTGTTTTACTTCTATTGCATAGTTATACTTGCATGTGTCATTGTAAGAAAGTTGTTTAAAAGCATAATCATATTATTGGTTCATTTCTTGTTTACACTTATTCACCCCCTCTCAATTTATTCTATATCTAACATGATCTTTCTCACCCTATTAGAAGTGGCCCTATTAAGGGATTTATATAATAGACCAATTAGAGCTTGCCTTGAGTATAAGAATTCAAATGTATGATCTAAGATTAGCACTAAAATGCTAAATAGATCCAATTATCTACTCAATTGTGCTACTTTGAACACTTTACTACCTATGTACTTCCTTCAACAATATCTTTCTATCACCACATACCATCGTAACAACACACTTAACAATTTTCATAATCACTTTTATACTTGTTCTAAATTGGTGCTAAAACCCTAAAATGTTTTACAAGTCAGCATAAAAATACAACTTAACATATGAGCGAGAACACCAAAATAAAAATTCAACATCCTTGATGTTGACCCAAAACATCAAATCTCAAAAACATGTTGGCTCGTCACTTACATTTGACCACAATAATGATCTAACCAACTATATTAATTAGTTCACTGTACTTACTACCAGTTTCACTTCAATCCTCAATTGCTTGTTGAGTTATTCAAACTACCTGATGCGATCATAGAAGTAGTTGAATATGCCTTTGTATATGATGTATGTATGATCACACACCTTCACTCGATCTCCAAATCTAGATATGGTTGCCTTTACCTTGCATATTGTCTTCATACCAATTGACCGAACACTTAGTTGATCCTCCAATTTGATTCTTCAATACTATTAGTATTTTTGATCTCCTATCATCAAAAGATCATGTTGCCAACAATCAGAATACCACAATATAATCATGTGATAAAAACACATATCACTTACATAAAAATGCCAACAATATCTACTCTCCAAGCCTCTAATGATAAAAGAATAAAGAGTGAACTCTACAGTCTTCCTTGTTGCACCACGAGTGATCTGATAGATGGAAAAAATATTATTGGTTAAGTGGCATACACACAACACATCATTGAAGGATCCATCCCCAATAGTAATAGATCATTTCCCAATCATATTCATATTTGTATGATTTCCCATAAAAATTGATGGCATGTTGCAAGGCTTGAATGAAAAGGACATAGACAATAAATATGTCATGTGGTGAGAAGCCCTTGAATCTAGAATCCATCTCCCTAAATCATGACATGAAGTAGCCTAAAGATCTTGTACTTTGTTCTTAAAGTAAGTAAAGTGTGACTCTTTTCCTCATCAAATTCTGTTTGTTTTGAAGTTGAAGATGAAGTAGACATTCTTTAAGACAAACTGATTCTACTCTTCTCAAGAATATGCTTCAATTCATCAATATCCTTCTTATAGAAATAGTGTTATTCATGTCCATTCTTCTTGTAATATTCTAAAGTAAGATTCTCCTTCTCAAATGATTCCTCTTTAGGAGAGGTTGTCAAATATATTTGTTGAGGAGAGGAAGAGTGTATCTTATCCTTGTGTGGCTTAGGCTTTGATTATTTTTTCTTATTTTTGGATCCTTTCTTGTGACTATCCATTAATGCATGTGACTTGGATGACTTAAGAATGCCCATAGTGATCAACTTTGATTGATCAAGCATAAACATTTCTACAAAAGAATCAAATGAAGGTGTAGTGTAAGCACTTCCCATTGTCAACTGATGAGTCTTATAACAAACAAAATCTACATATTTAGAAGGAATCTTCCCCAACAAGTCAGAAACTAACTGTACATCCTTCTTCTCAATACCAAAAATAATACCAAAATTTATGCACTTTACTTAAAAATGAGTCTTTATGAGCCTGAATGAAGCCTTTAGAGTTACAAAAATGAGGATTAATCATCTATAGTTGTAGAAAAATGAATCTTCTAAAAACCCATTCATCAAATTCTAATTTCAGCACTGGGAAGAGCATAAGAAGCTACTTCATTTTATTTTTTAAAAGGCACTAAAAAAAGAGATCAAATGACCAAGTTATGGTCATTTGAAATTTGCCTTCAAAAGTGAAAATGAAAATGGTGGGTGGTTGGGGAGAACAAATTATCCCATGTTCATCAAATGCGAAACATTTTCACTTCTTATATACTACAATACATGATAGCAATGTTGAAGGTTTTGGAAGAGTTGTGAAAGATTTGAAAGTTGGTGAAATTTTAGCCAAATACAGACCTACAAAATGATGATGTGGTGAACTTAGAGACTTGATCTGGCATCCAACGATGTGATAGTCTACTGATGTAGCACTTGATGATATGATAATCTGTTGATGTGACTGATGACCTAGGGAAGCAAGCCACTAATCTTGTTGGTCAACCTGAAAATGTAGGGATCGCCTCAAAATTATAGGGGCACGAAAATGTAGGGATTGTACATAGGAATCATACTCTACAATCAACAAAGGACAAGCTACAAAGAAGCAATGGTTTTGAATGACCCCCTCCAAAAATATATGTGTACGTGTGCATGTGCATGTGTGTGTATACATATGCATATTCATATACATACATACATGTATGTGTGTGTACAATTCTTAGAATAGCTATTAAAAATAGATAATTAAAAAATTATTAAAAAATTACCAAAAAAAATAATTATCTATTTTTCTAAAAATTATAAAATATTGCAACCACTTATAATCTTCAAATGACTATAACTTTGGCTTCCAAAGTCAGATTTGAGCAAAAAAATGTGTTTTTGATTAAAAACTACCTTTTGGATCCAATTGTAGCCTTAGTTATGACCAAACAAGCTCCAATTTTGACCATCAACAAAAAGTCACAAAAATAGCAACCTTGAAATGTACCAAAATTCTCTCAAAATACTATCAAATGGCACACTAAAAGCTTTGATACCATGTAATATTTGGCTATGAAGGTAGTCACCCAAGATCTAGAGGCAACGAAAAGAACAATAAGAAGATAGAAATAACATGATAAGAATAAACTATATTCTCACAAAAAATGCAATACAATAGATTGATTGACTCAAGTGGAATGATTTGATTGATCGTTATATAGGAGATCTCTTGGTTATATAGCCAACATGGGTGAAAATGAGTGAATGAGATAATGACAAGTGTTATTGTCTCATTACATGATAATCAGGAAAAAACTTATCACCCATCCAAGTGGAATCACATGTCCACTAGAGGTGGATCATACTCTAATGTGTAACAAAGTTTTTATAGCATGTGCAACAAAGGTAGAGAGTGATAAAGTGATAAGCGCACTAAAGGTGGATTCAACACATAAAGTGGAATGCAATAACATGATAACACCACCTAAAGTGAAAATTTTCCTAAAAACTCCTATGTGGTCCCTAAGTAAGCTTAAGTAAAGTTTAATTAGTACCTAGATGACAATTAACCAAGGTAGAATACCTTAATTATACTAACAAAAGGGGAAAAAAGTGAAATCAAGGAAAAAATCATTGAATCTAAGCCTTTCATTCAAATTGATTCCCAAGTCTAGATTAGGGATTAATTAATGCTAATTAAATATAAAATTAAAATATTTGAGCCTTAAATTTAGAGATAGATAAGTTGAAAAGCATAAATAAAAAGAAAGTAATCTACATCAATTCATTGTGTAATGTCTAATAATAAACTTATATTTTTTTTTTTTGCGTAAGCTTGTATGTATATCATTCACCCATTTGTTATTTCATGGAGTTAAATTAGGAACTTTGTGTTTATATTCATTTCTAAATCTATGTATTTATTTGACTACTTAATCATGGAATCATAAGATGTTCTTCCAATCTACCATTTCTTGTGTTGATGCTAACATATTGGTCTCTAATTTAGCCAATAAAGATTATTCATTGGTGTTTTCAATCAAAACCTTATTTGTATTTGAAGTTGACCATTATTAGTACTTACGCGTAGGCTAAGTACTATTGCAATGACTTTTGGATTTCTTGCTTTAACTATGGATTAAAACAAGTTGTATGAACCAATCATAATTTGCCATTTTCTTTTTTGGGTCAGTAATAGGTTTCAAATTTTATTGATTTCTGGGATGAACTAGCCCAAACCAATGGTGGTTACAGTTAGGAAAACCACCTTCCCAAGTAGAAAGAATAAAAAACAAGACCCATTAATAAGTCCAACAAGAAGCCATCATAAAAAACAAACAACAACAAATCAAACCCAAATTCTACTCAAATCACTCTTAGTTTGAGAGAGAAGAACCATATCAAATGATTCCTTCTTTGATTTCTTTTCTTTCTTCTTATGCATAGCTTTCCATCCCTCTTCAACCTAAGCTATATTGATCAACCAATCTAACAATCCCTCCTAGGAATTCTTCTCTATATTTGATAAGTCTTCTTGAAACTTATATAAAGTTGCCTTAGCATGTCATGCCTTAAAGAAAACATGGGGATTAATCTCCCCCATAGCTAGGGAGAAATATCTATGTTGAAATTGGTCTTCCTCAATCATTGGCCTTCCATTACAATACAAAAATCCATAGGTCCCATTTTCACCCTAACCTCCAATGTAGCAGCACCCTTTCACATCAAAATCTTGTTAGTATCATCCTTAATGTTTTCCCTAGAAATAGCATTAGTGGCCTATTGTTGCACAATCTCGGTCACAACCTAAGAATAACTTTGTTGTTTTTCACTTCTCTTTTCCACTGCATAGTGATCATTGGAAATATATTTCCTCTACGATGAAACTCTTTGAATCCTTTGTTTGGCACATTGGGCAACCAAGTACCCTATTTGGAAACACTTTTTGCACCTAGAGGGAACACCTTCATAATCCAAACATTGTACCTAGCTTCCTTTTGAGATTTTAATCATTAGAACTTTTGAGAAACCATTAAAAAAATCCATGTACACTAAAATTCAAGCAAACATGGAATGAAGAAGGTTTGAGGAGCCATCATTCACCCACAAAAAAATTCCCAAAAAGTTTCTTACAACCTCAAAATAAGACTTAAACCAAAACTTCAAAGGGAGAATTTAGTAGTCTTACCCATATAGGGACTTTATCAAAAACTTTAGACGAAGGGAAAAAATCCAAATACCAAGGCTTCAACATCAAAGGATATTTCTCCTCCCAACACTACTGATAATTACATATAATCTTTATTTTATCCTGGACATTCTCGAAAACCACAATGAAAAATCCTCTCATGATAGGACTATTTTGGACCCTTCCAGCTAAAATGGGTTTCCAGAACTCTAAAATCCATTTATGTAAATCCTGTAGACTCGACCATAAACCACAAAATTGGTCAATCAAATCCAACTCTAAGAAAACAACCACATTGTGAGCAACCTCTTCATCCACCTCCCCTTCCAGCTCCATTATGATGTCCTTGGTCATAGATTTTACCTCTGTACCCACAAAACCTACCACCTATTTGGAACATGATGGGGAAAAATGAGAATATGAGGCTCTAGGACCCCACATTGCATTATCACAACCTTTGACTCCTTGATTCTCCTTAAACCTAGTAGAGCATCCTTCCAACATTGGTGGTGCTTGTCCCTACAATGTCATTTGAGAACTAATCGAGTGGGGAGCTCTGTAATCGGGCCCAAACTAACCATGTTTGTTCCCTCCTATTGAGCTTGTCGCCCCCAAAACATCTTGCCTCTAATTTTCTACTATTTTGTCCCCACGCAGAGCTAAAGGCGTAGTTTGAACAGGGATATGTTGTAATGAGGAAGCCCTAGGAGCTCATAATGGCAACAACACAACCATCTCAAAATAATTTACAATATTTTTATTTTGTCATAAATTTCAGGTTTTCTACAATGAATGTGTAGTATTTTTAAGTTTGTAAATTACAATTTTTTTTTTGAAGATATGATTAATTGAATTGATTTGAACCTTATACATGAAATTTTTGAAATTAAAAACTTGAACAATTTCTTTAACAACGATGCATAATTATAGCCGACATTCTAGGATTCAAGGTGATTTTTTCATTTTTACAAGGGTTGCTTTTTGTTAACGTGCCTTTTTCTTATTTAACTAACTATTATTTTTTTTGAGTTGCAACACCCAAGTTTATGCGGCCCAACCAATGACTCATGGTAGACTAGGACTCAACAAAGAGAAATCATTTCCTCTTATTACACATTAGTCACTTACAACTATACAAAGGGAATGAGATATTGACCTTACAACTAAAGCAGGAGATACATGGAAGTTACCATCAATGAACCTTCCCGATTTTTAGCTAGCCTTCCAACAAATTTATTTGTTCAAAATTTATGATAGTTAAAAGTATTTTTTAAATAAATAATTGTATATAATATTATATTAAAACTTAATATATAATCATAATTAAAGAATTTAATACATGAGTATATGTATCGAATATATAATATATTTTAAGATAAAACATTTTTTATAATATAATAATGTTTCTAAAATATACATAACAATTTATATTATATAAAATTAAAGTATAATTTATATAATAATGAATCAATATATAATATATAACATATAATATATAATATATAATATATAACATATAATATATAATATATAATATATAACATATAATATATAATATATAATATATAATATATAATATATAACATATAATATATAATATATAATATATAATATATGATATATAATATATAATTATTCATTCTTTTTTAATTTGATTTTGTCACATTTTCAAAAAAAAAATTTATATATTATTATATTAAAAAAATTATATTAATTATATTTTTTGTTTATATTTTATAATAAATATGCATTTTAAATATTTAATATAAAATGCTATGATATTTTTTCACTATTTCAATTGTGTAAATTCGTAAATTGATTTGTTATTGAAAATTAGTATAATAATATTTTTAAAATATATTTCATAATAAATTTGACATGTGTAATCATTATATCAATCGTTCTATTGGATTATGCGAATTTTTAGAAACCATAGCCCCACCAGTCCATCCTCCAGTTTTCATCGGGGGGATTAGCAGATATTAATGAGTAGAAAGGTAAAATAACTGGCAAGAAAGGCCTCCATGGTCCCTGGTTCGATTGCTTCTAGAGAACATTTTGTACTACTAGGTTTAAGGAAGAGAAGAAATGGTGATTTGTCTCAAGTCATCCCTATTCTTGTCTGCCTACGAGGGAGAAATCAATAAATTTTCACATTGAGGGGCAATGTTAGGAAAATAAGGGAATTAGGATTCATGAGAAGAAATTTTTTCCATTTAGGGCTTCTAGTGTTTGTTGTCCTCCAATGCCTTATAAGGAAACTATAGGCATGAGACAGATTAATCCTAGGGTTTCTTCTTAGATGCCTTTCATCTTAGATTTTGTCATGGGAGCTAATATAATCTCTTATGGGGGCAGTATGAAGTGGATAAATTAAAATAATGGACTACCACGAGATAAAAGGGACAAAAAAGTTATAGACATAGATAAGGAAAGGTATTCAAATGGTCATCATCCCTCAAAATAAAATAGGACAATCAATTGGCAAACAAGACGAAATCAAGCAAACATCAAAATAAAAAAATTATACTAAATGAAGAGATTGTGACCCCAATATGAGAGAAGCTTGGTGAATTGGGGATACTGGATAATGTGGGATGGCTCTCTTTTGAATAGGCTAAAAATAATGAAATGGTGGGAGGACATTCTTCCCAACCAGGTAAGTATCCTTCCCCTTGAAGGAAAATATCTTTTGATCAAATGTGATAACGTAGACACCAAGGGTGAAATCCCAGCTAGTAAAACAATGATATTCAATAATCATGATTTTTATTTTTTCTATTGGTATCCTAATTTTAATGCCAAAACATACACCCCAATCAAACTACCTAACTGGATAGGGCTAGGATATTTACCGGTTGAAATAATTAATATAAAGGCCCTAGAATTTATAGGTAACAGTATGGGGACCTTCCAGAGGTATGAAATTCCTAATTTTGATATAGAGAAGTAAATTTTTTGATTAAAACTAAATCTAAAGATAAAACCCTAGATGTAGTAGAATGAATATGATCAGGACTATGAGATGGAGGATAGGGATGTCAAGGTCAAATATGTAAAAATAGATAGAAAATGAGCAAGGGTTATGGAAGGTACATATGGATAGAGGGATGTAGAGGATAGCCAAGATCAAAGATGGGAAGGGTAATGATAATGAACTTAGGACAATAGATGGTGGATAGGGAATGTGGAAGATATTATGGTAGCATTGTATGGATGGAGCTTGCCTCCAAGTATAACGTGCAAGGGGAGGAGGATACATGAATGAGAAAGATATGATAGGAAGATGAGAGGGAAGATATTTTGGACCGATAGCAAGAAGGAATATCCCCTAAGTATGAAGAAAAACTAGAGGAAGGGATTACACATGATGCATGTTTGCCAAGTTTTCACCATCGGATAATTTGTTTTGGAAGAATTCGAGCCTGATGCTCTTCGGATAATGTTCCTTTGGAAGATATGCTATGATTGGCCAAGGCCGCTGAAAGGTAAGCTCAAAGCTGTTGATAATGGTGATGGTAGGGGAAAGATATGGAGGTTAAGATAAATGATGGCTAAGAATTTATGTGTAAGATGGGGTGAGAGGAATGGGAGGATATGATATGAAAGGATAGGGAGTAGATATAGGAGTTGGATATTGGATAGGGTATTGAAAGGTTTGTGTGGGAGTGGGTAGAAATGATGGTAAGATCAACATCAACACACACCTTGAAGGGTTGTGGATAGGTGAAGGGAGAATGGATTGGCTAGCATGAGGTTTTAATGTAGGAAGTTATGTGCATTTTGGGACACAAGGACCCAAAATAGACGGAGGAGGGAATGTAAGATATTTGGAAGACTATGGAGTGGAAGTCTTTGGAAGCTTGAATGTCAAGTTTAATTTTTCTTTTATATTCCAGTCCTTTAAGAGAGACTTGGGAATCCACATAGCTTTTGATATTTCTTTATATTTATGTGCTTTCGACCGTAATTCTTCCATGATGGATTTAGGAACCCATATTTTCTTTGATTTTCTTTTTTTGTTGGAGGAACTTTGTGGTCTCTTGAGTATTTCCCTTTTCCTTGTAGCCACATGTCAATTAGATAGGACATGGTGATCTTTATATGTAAGTGGATTATTGTATTTCTAATTTTTATGTTGTGCATCCAAATTGCTTCCAAAAGACTTGGGAATTGTGGATGAATGAGGCTCATATAACGGGTTTTGATGGATGGATGGATAGAAATCTCTCAAGGATGCATGTCTTTGTTGATCTTGAGGTATGGTGGAAGAAATAAATGATGAGGTAGGAGTGAGAGGTATAATGGATGGAGGAACATAAGGACCTAGAATGGATGAAAGGAATGAGGGGTTTAGTGTTGGGATATAAGGGCCCAAAATGGACAGATGAGATGAAGGATTTCCTTCAGGGATATAGGGGCCCAAGATGGATTTGGAAGATAATGAAGGAATATGTTTACGCTTGAATGGAGGTATATAAGGTGTAGGAGGGATATGAGCATCTATAGAGTGAGAAATATCACCAAGGCCATTAAGTGTAGGGTTTCCTTGGTTCTCGAGAGGCTCCTTAATAGGAATAATAAGAGCTTGAGGAGGAATATGATCTTGTGAAGGATTAGGATCTTGAGATGGAGGATCAAGAAGGAGAGTGGGATCTTGTGGAGGATTAGGATCATGAGGGGAATTAGGGGGAATAATAGGATCTTGAGGGGGATTGGAATCATGACATGGAGACAAAGGGGTACTTTGATCTTGACTTTGGGGAGGATTATGTAGTAGAGTAGAAGGGATGGCAGGATCTTGAGATGGAAGGCTATCATGGAATGCAGTGGAGGAAATATCTTGATCTTGATTAGGAATAGAATCATGAGATGGGTCAAGAGGGATAGGTGGATTTTGCAAAATAAGTGGATCAAGGAGTGGAGGAATGCTTTGATCTAGAGGATGAGAGGAATATTTATTAGCATGCTTTAGGACAATGTCTTGACATGTGTGGACTTGTGAGGGTGATGTGATGGATGGGTTAGGATCTTCAACTTCAATCTCGCATTCGTCAATGAGGCCTTGGACAAAGTTTTTAAACTTTAAGCACTTCTTGATATCATGACACTTGATGCGATGATAATCACAATATTCATTTTCCTTATACCAAGTGGGTTTGGGTTGACTCTCATCAAAGGGAATAGTGTTTGGAAAAACCATCATATTTTGGTCAACAAGTAGGTGGAATATGACATCAAGCGGGTCTGAAGGGGAGTGTATTGTCTAGCTTTGGGTGATTGTGAAGCTTTAGAGGATAGGAATGATGCGGGTTTTGGAGGATTAGGATTGTGTGGAGGTTGAGAATTATGTGGAGGATTGGGGTTTGATGGTGGATGAAGATTATGTATTTGGATAAATGGGGGAGGACACATGTCTTCAAAGGTTTTCTTTTGATGTTCATTTTGTAAGCTTAGAATGGTATTTCTAAGTTCTTCAATTTCTTGTGCAAGATTGGGTATGTTAGAGGCATGATGGGGGTTATAGAAGGAATTGTGTGTAGACAAAGGATAATGAGGTAGATTTCCCTTGTCAAAGGTAGAAGAAGGATAAGGAATGTGATATATATTGGATACGACTTGAGGATTGGTTTAGTAGGTGGTTGGATTGGAGGTATAGTTTTGAGGATTAGGATTTGGTGCTTTGAAGTCCTCAACCATTTTGTGAAACCAATCCATGTTCATGATGGTTGAATTAGAGATTTTGGATTGGATTAGACAAAGATGATGTAGATGAAGATTTGATTTAAGAGTGAAAGATTGGATGATGGATGAAATATGAACTTAAGGCTAGGAGCAAGTTTGGATTTTGATTTAAAGGGGAAGGGCCTCAAGGGTTTTGATATGATTGGATGATGGATTTGATTGATTTAGAGGGTAGGGCCTCAAGAATTTTGATTGATTTTATTTGGTTTTGATTTTGGATTTGCGAGGGCAGGGCCTCAAAGTTGGATTTGATTTGATTTAATTTGGATGATGATTAAAGGCCAAAGATGATGATGGTGCTCATAAGACAAAAGTGGAAGATTAGAAGATGGTGTGGATAAGACTTGGATTAAGAATGGATGAAGTGGAAGGATAGATTAGGGATGTTTGAAGAAAAGTGAAATGGATGATGTGATTTATTTGGATGATAGGGGAGATATGGATTGAATTAGAACATAGAACATAATAATACAATGTGCAAGTCCAAAAGATTTTCATAGGTCTCAACACAATCAAAGACACATCAACCACACACTACCTAAGGTCAAAAAGGAAGTGTTCCAACCTTTTCCCACAACTTGATGCTCTTAGCCCCACAATTTAGTGGTTGAATGGCCTTTCCTAGGACTATGCAAGTTATGGATTAATTGGAAAAGAACAATGCTCGTGGCACATATATTTCCATATTGCCATATTCAAGCTTTAGCGTCCAAGGGAACACATATGGTGAGTATCTTGGGGTGATTCGGGTAAGTCCACTTGGATCAATCCTTGCACAAAGGAAGTCACATAGATAAAAGGGTTTGCCTTTAAGTCCTTAGGTGTCTAGTAAGGTCCTCCATTCATGACTATCCCCTGTAGTTCTGCAAGTAGAATTTAGGGCTATATCTCTACAAGCATCCAAAAAGTATAGTCTCGCAATCAAGATTTAGACCTCTCAGTCCTATACTAGATCAATGTATTCCCCTTGTAGTAAACAAGATTGAGACCGTTGATGGCCCTACAAGCACCCTATCAAATGTAGTATTGCTTAGCAAGATTAAGGCAACTAGGCCCTACACATGAAGAATCATTAGGAATAGAAAATATCCAATTCTCCCCTCTCTTTGGATTGAAGGAATATTTTTATTACAGTGGGGTGGAGTAGTCAGGTTTTCTTATTCCCCACTTGGGTCATTCCCAAAAGATTGCTCTCATGGCAGGCCCTCTAAAGGTAAATGCAAGAAAAGTAAGATGGATATCTAATGGAGGTCTACTTTTTTTATTTTCCATGAGGGAAAAGAGCATTCTCTCCAACTCCATATTTTCTCCCAAACACATCAAGCATGTGTTCATTTTCCCAAGATTCCTTTCTAATAACCAAATTAAGTAGGTCTAGATTTCTGATTTCCCCTTAAAGAGGAAAGATCATACTCTCCTACTACCCAATTAAATCACAAGAAATGAACCCTCCTAATTAAACTAGGTGCCTATAAAAAATAAATTAAATTAGTCACAATGTTTGTTTGAATCTCCAAGGCAACCTACAAAACCAATGAATTAGTAGTCTCAAATCTTTTCAAGATCTTCAAACAACGTCCTACAAAACAAATTGATTAGTAGTTTGAAAATGTCTTAATCTTTGTCAACCATTCTGCAAAACCACTATTAGAAGATAGAAAATATCAAAAACTTGTAAGAAAACTCAGCCATGCATTGAACAATGTGCAAATGAAGTGTAAATTCATCACAAATTTTTTTATTTTTTTTTTGCATTTTACCTAGTCAACAAGATGTGATTTGGTTCATATGATTACAGGCATAAAAATAGAAATACAAAGAAGATACCCCTACTAAAAAACAAAGAGCTTTCCAAAAATATAATTTTTTTGAAAAATTTCCTTAATTTGTGCCCTAGAGACCTGATTTATTAAAATAGACCAGCTTTCAAAGATTTACTTTTTGAGCCATATTCGCACATCGAAATGAAAAACACAAAGAATATGCCATGTGTATAATTTTTAGACCTTTTCGAAAATGTAAAGTTTTCCAAAAAATACGACGATTTGCGACTAGAAATGAATTTTCATTGAAAATCATAAAAAAATCATAACTCGCGGAACACTGATAAAAAAATATGAGTTTTGAAATGAGACATACTATGATGATCCCCAACCTACGAAAAAAAATTCAGAAAAAACTCAAAGCCGTTTGAAAGATATGATCAAATTTTTGAAAAAACCCTAGGGTTTTGTCTTCAACTCAACCTACACAAGGATTAGCATAGAAAAATCTTTAAAATTGTAGATTGAATAGGGATGTGAGTCCCACCGGGTGTGCCGAAATGTATGCAATGAAAATATAGACCTATTTGTTGCAAATGAAAATACCAAAACACCAAATAATCACATTAGATGTTAGTAATTTCAAATGCAACAAAATAAGTAACTTTCATTACAACCTCCCATGAGCTAAAACAAGGGCACCCAAAGCCTGTTAGGAATAATAGTCCATAATACAATTGAGAGGGGGAGGGTGAATCAGTTGTATGACAGAATATTAAACTTTAAACTTTAAGCTCAACAATATTAGATCCAATGAACACAATGAATGCCAACATAATAACATAATATTTTGGTTACGGGGAAACCCCGTTAAAGGTAAAAACCCTGGTGGGAATTAGCACCCACTAATGATGTACTGAGGGTATAGTAATCCTTGTTAGAAGATATAGCCCTGTTAGGAGCTTATTGAAACATTACAGTACATAGTCCTTGTTAGAGGACATACCCTGTTAGGAGTCAAGGAACAAAGAGGGCTCACTACCCAAAGAAGGTTAAATCCACCTTCAGAACTCACTAGTTTGCAACAGATGTATATGAAGAAATACACAATCTTTTGAACTGTTTGCCAGCAACTATCTTTGCTTGATCAGTTCCAATGAAGTCCACCAGTAAAACTCTACTCTACATGCAGCATACACAAGCTCATAGCTTTCACAAGCTCTCTATATCACATATATTCCATTCATATCTTTGCCAAAGAAAAGACCTTTCATTTATACCTTATTACATTTTACCAAGATCAGGTCAGCCCATAAGGCTTTCCTAATTACAAACAATTACATAAAACCTTGATAAGATACATGTGGTATCTAAAACAAGTTTACAATGATTACATTACAACAATTAAGGACCAACATCCTTGATTTGTGTTTGCCAAACAAAACACACGCTTCATTCCCTGAGTTGGCTTTAGAATAAGCCATCACTAGAGCACACACCACAGATGACATCACCAATCACTTTGTACCTTACACTGACCAATGAACATCCATCAGTACCTCTTCCATCATCCTTCAAGTTTTCATACCTTGAATCCAATTCCTCTAAAAGATATATAAAAAACTTAGAGACTAACTCTGTCAATTCTCACTGTCACAGTCCAGTGACCAGTCTTTACCAAAGCGGTTGTAACTCTCTTAATACGCAATACCTAATGATGCGATCATAGATATAAGATCACAACATCCACCTGAACTCTCATCTAACTTTGCAACATCTGAAACATCTGTACACTAACCGTACACCATGATTACCAGTTTGGTTCCTTCATAAAATCATATGTTGACATTAGTGACAAAACAAAAATGACAACAGTATGAGTGCCCATTCAATAATGTAGTGATTAAACATATTACATGTATCAATCACCACCCATGCATTAGCAATATCCAACAATCTCCCCATTTGGCATTGATGTCAACATATGGGAAAATCTTATCCCAAAGTTATATCAATCCAAAGTCCTTCAATCGAACAATCTCCCCAAACAGTAGAGATTTTCTCATAGAAACACTCCCCCTTTGACAACAATGGCAAAAGGTGCCATGAGCCTTCAAATGCCTTCATAGATAAAATTTCTTCCACAATCACTCCCCCTGAGGAGTAGATCTCTACATCCAGTCCAGAAAATGATGAGGCTCTGAACACTTATGGACTAATGCATCTCTGCATCATTTAGTTCTAACTAGGAGGGGCCTGAACCCCTAGCATACCTCTGAGATATTCAAAGGTATCTTTTGGTAGTGGCTTTGTAAAAATTTCTACAATCTGCTCTTTTGTACTAATATATTCTAGCTTGATTTCTTTTTCTGCCACCTTGTCTCTCAAGAAGTGATACTTGATAGAAATGTGTTTAGTTTTAGAGTGCATCACCAGATTCTTTGACATATTTACTGTGCTAGTGTTATCATAATGTATAACCATAGGCTCATTAAAAGTTATTCCAATGTATGTCAGCATTTTTTTCATCCAAACAATCTGAGTACAATTTATAGCAGTAGCAACATACTCTGATTCAGCTGTAGATTGTGATATACAATCTTGTTTCTTACTTAGCCAAGAAACCAACTTTTTCCCTAGGAAAAATGCACCACCACTGGTATTTTTTCTATCATCAATATTTCCTGCCTAATCAACGTCAGTATAAGCATGAAGTTCAAAGCTATCATTCCTATCATACCATAAACCATAATCTATGGTTCCTCTGAGATACCTCAATATTATTTTCACAGCAACTAGATGAGTCTCGTTGGGTTCTGCCTGATATCTAGCCACAATTCCAACAACATTAGCAATATCTGGTCTGGTGTGAGTCAGATATTGTAGCCCCCCAACCATTGACCTATACAAAGTCTGAAAAACACATTTTGATTCATCATCAATTGTTAGCTTGTTTCCAGTCACCATAGGTGTTCCTATTGGTTTACAATCTTCCATACCAAATTTCTTAAGCAATTCTTTGAGATAATTGGTCTGAGAAATGAAAATACCATTCTCATTCTAAGTTATTTGCAGTCCAAGGAAGAATTTTATTTCACCTATCATGGACATCTCAAATTCACTTTCCATTTCTTTAGCAAACTTCTTACATAGATCATCATTACCTCCAAAGATAATGTCATCCACAAATACTTCTACTATTAGGATTCCATCTTCAGTAGTTCTTAAGTACAAATTACTGTCTGCATTACCTTTTCTGAATCCAAGTCCAAGTAGATACTTGTCCAACCTTTCATACCAAGCCCTAGGAGCTTGCTTCAACCCATACAATGCTTTCTTCAATTTGCACACCATGTCTTTGTCTTCGCATAGAGGAAATCCATCTGGTTGTTCTATGTATACTTCTTCTTCAAGATCTCCATTCAAAAATGCAGATTTAACATCCATCTGATACACTTTGAAGTTTTTGTGTGCAACATAAGATAGAAATAATCTTACTGCCTCTATTCTAGCAACAGGGGCAAATTTTTCTTCAAAGTCTATGCCTTCTTGTTGTGGGTATCCCTTACACACTAGTCTTGCTTTGTTCCTTACAACTGTTCCTTCTTCATCCATTTTGTTCCTATAACATTTTTATTTTTAGGTCTTGGAACCAATTCCTAGGTATTATTTTTCTTTATTTGATCCAATTCTTCTTTCATGGCATTTATCCAAGATTCATCCTTAAAAGCTTCATCTGTATTTTTTGGCTCAACTTGAGAAATCAAACAAATTTCTTCTCTAACTTTAGATCTAGTTAGCACTCCCTGACTGGTATTGCCAATAATTTGATTTTTAGGATGGTTATTTTTTACATACCTTGGAGTTTTAGGAGTTCCAGTAGTCTTGCTTGTATCATCACAAGCCTCTTTTTCACTTTCTTCCTCAACAAGTTCTTCTTCTTCGACAACAATAGTGGTTTCTTTCACTTCTGATATCTGACTGCTGTCATACATTCTTTCTTGTATCTAAAATTTCTCATCTATTCTTACATTGTTACTTTCAACCATCTTCCTTAATCTCAAATTGAAACATTTGTATGCCTTGCTTTTAATAGAGTAACCAAGGAAGATGCCTTCATCACTTCTAGCATCAAATTTCCCTATCTCATCATCCTTGTTGATATAACATTTGCTACCAAAAATTTTGAAATATTTTACAATAGGAGTATGATCAAACCATTGTTCATAGGGATTCTTACTTGTGCCATCTCTGCATACAGTGTTAGAAGGTTTCACAATCTTTCGTAGATCTCTTACTGCATTAGCCATACTTGCCTTCACAATGTTATCAAAGTTAACATGACAAAATCTTCTATGCCATAACCAACTATCATCTACCTTCGCAACAAAACAAGAGGCTCCAAATGTGTTTAGTTCAAATACATTACCTCTAGATCTTGAACCGGTAGCAATCAATTTTCCTTCCTTGTTTCTGATAAAGCATTTACCATTAACTGTCCAACACTCAACAAATTGTGTTTCAGTCCTTCAACAAGTAGTACATTGTTTGTATTAGTCTTTCTGTCCAGAGTGATAGATCCAAATCCTATGATGGACTTTGGGAGATTGTCCCCAAACCTTAAAACACCTCCATCATAATTTACTAATTTAACAAACTTGTTCTTATCACCAGTCATGTGATGAGAACATGCACTGTCAATTATCCATTTAGTTTTCTTGTCAACATGAGATACTAAGGCTTTTTCTTCATGAATAGGTTCATCTTTAATAGCAACACATCCAATCTCTTCATCATCTAAATCATCATCAGAGATTCCTTCACTAGCATAATAACATTCTTTGTCTCTTCTAATCTTTGCATAATCAGGTTTGTACTTAGGAACTCTTGTAGGACATCTAGATGCAAAATGACCTATCTTATTGCATGAAAAACATTTCAAAGGTAATTTGCCTTCAAATTTTCCCTTACCTCTTTTCTCTCTTCTAGCAATCAGCTCAACAATTTCTTCCATCTTCTTTTCTTCTTCCATCATCTCCCATTCCTTAGCATACTCACCAAGCTCTTCTTTCAGGTCTTCTTTGCTTGTGCTCGGAAGTGCAGATACTTTCTTGTGTGCAGATGCCCTAAATGCATATTCAACTTTAGGTGCAGCTTCTCCTAATTCCACAGCTTCAAAGGTAGTTAACTTTGCAATCAAAATCTCTCTGCTAAAGTTTGGAGTCAGGGGTATAGTTTCTTGAATTGACATTGCCTTGAATTTGTAAGTAGGAGTTAGAGATCTGAGAATCTTTGCAATAACTTCATCTCCATCATAAGTGCCTCCATAATTTCTGATTCCAACTACAACTTTTGCAACCCTTTGAACATAGGCTCTAATGCTTTCATCTTCATTCATTTGCAGCTTCTCCATCTTTGTCTTCCAGTTTTGCAATTTCGCTTGTTTGGTATACTTGTCTCCTTCATATAGTGCCTCTAGTCTATTCCAAATTTCATGTGCTGAATCTAGATCTTTAATGTCAGTAAAATCACCCTCAGATAGTGTGTTGATCAATGCTTCTTTTTTGACCATGTTGCATGAAGATAACTTCTTTTCATCTTCATCGATTGTTTCCAAGTCATTCTCAGCCTTCAGAGATTCCTTCTTCTTCACAATCATCTAGTAGTCTATGCCCATACATAGCAGATGTGTTCACATCTTATTTTTCCAATTGTTAAGCTTTCTCTTTGAGGACCACAAGCTCTGATACCAATTGTTAGGAATAATAGTCCATAATACAACTGAGAAGGGGGGTGAATCAGTTGTATGACAAAATATTAAACTTTAAGCTCAACAATATCAGATCCATTGAACATAATGAATGCCAACACAATAACACAATATTTTGGTTATGGGGAAACCCTACTAAAGGTAAAAACCCCAATGGGAATTAGCACCCACTAATGATGTACTGAGAGTATAGTAATCCTTGTTAGAAGATATAGCCCTGTTAGGAGCTTATTGAAACATTACAGTACATAGTCCTTGTTAGAGGACAGACCCTGTTAGGAGTCAAGGAACAAAGAGGGCTCACTACCCAAAGAAGGTTAAATCCACCTTCAGAACTCACTAGTTTGCAATAGGTGTATATGAAGAAATACACAATCTTTTGAACTATTTGCCAACAACTGTCTTTGCTTGATCAGTTCCAATGAAGTCCACCAATAAACCTTTTCTCTACATGCAGTAGACACAAGCTCGTAGCTTTCACAACCTCTCTATATCACATATATTCCATCCATATCTTTTCCAAAGAAAATACCTTTCATTTATACCTTATTACATTTTACCAAGATTAGGTCGACCCATAAGGCTTTCCTAATTACAAATAATTACACAAAACCTTGCTAAGATACACATGGTATCTTAAACAAGTTTACAATGATTACATTACAACAATTAAGGACCGATATCCTTGATTTGTGCTTGCCAAACAAAACACACGCTTCATTCCCTGAGTCGGCTTCAGAACAAGCCATCACTAGAGCACACGCCACAAATGACATCACCAATCACTTCATACCTTGTGCTAACCAATGAACATATGTTAGTACCTCTTCCATCATCCTTCAAGTTCGCATACCTTGAATCTGATTCCTTTGAAAGATATATCAAAAACTCAAAGACTAACTCTGTCAATTCTCACTGTCATAGTCCAGTGACCAGTCTTTACCAAAGCGGTTGTAACTCTCTTAATATGAAATACCTAATGATGTGATCATAGATATAAGATCACAACATCCACCTGAACTCTCATCTAACTTCACAGCATTTGAAACATCCGTACACCATGATTACCAGTCTGGTTCCTTCATAAAAGCATATGTTGACATCAGTGACAAAACACAAATGACAACAATATGAGTGCCCATTCAGTAACGTAGTGATTAAACATATTACATGTCTCAATCACCACCCATGCATTAGCAATATCCAACAAAGCCTTGTTTGATTTTCTCTTTGAGATTATCATGGGTGTGCTCTCCCAACACAAATGAAATGCAAAAATATGGGATGCAAGCTAGATGATGGTGAAAGGATTGAGAACAAGTATGAGGAACTTGTCCCAAGCTTCACAAATGATAAAGATAAAATGATGCAAGATTGATTCAAGACTATGATAATGATAATATGATTAAGATCTATGATAATGCAACAAGATTATGATCTAAGAACAAGATTATAATGCAATGAAGAAAATAATTAGAATGATTAAGAATGCTAGAATATGCAAGAGCTAAGAAATTAAGAAGAAAAAGAACATAGATTCAAAATGAGGAGTGAGGCTTCCTTTTATAGAAAATGAAAAGAACTGGATGGTGGAGATTAAGAGGCAAAATAATGGATGATCAAGATTAAAGGTTAGGTAGGGTTTGGAAAAGATGAAGAGGCAAAACAAAATTAATGGATTGGATTAAGAGGCAAAAAGATGTTAGGTAGGGTTTGAAAAAGGTGAAGTGGAAAAAGTCAAACTTCATTTAAATTTAAAAATGATTGGTGGAGAAAAAAGATGGAGAGGTGGCCACCTTGGAAAAGGTGATTGTGCACATAATTAGAGGTAGTCCACCTTTTAATCAAGATTATCTAGGAATATTAGAAAAAAGTAAGCATAAGAAAAAGGGAAAATGGATTAAATTAAAATAAATTTAATTTAATCATGGTTTAGAAGAGTTTTAGGCTAGTGGAGGAATAAAATAAATAAAATTTATTTTATAGAGGGAAATGGAGGGACAATATATTAAATTAAATTTAATATATAATAGTATTTAAATAAAATTTAAATACAAAGGGAAATGAATTTATTTAATTAAATAAATAGAAGAATATAAAGATTATAGTCAATTAATAAAATTAGCCATAATGTCAAGGGAAAATATTAATAAAAAATAATATTATTGTGAATGGACAATTTTAGGTGTCTACAGTTATAATAGGAAATGAAAATATTATCATTCACCCTAAATATCATTATGTAATAATCAAAGAATCTAGGGCTATCTCAAAAAATGGCTTTACCACAAGTAGTAAGAATAAAAATAAGAACAAACAATAATAAACTAGTGGTAAGATGAGTATGAAAAATGACCCAAATGTTAATATTCAATTGAGGGAAGAGGGGGGTGGATTTGAAATTTATTCCAATGACAAACCTGCAACCTCGACAACAAACCATGTTTATAAGAGTAAGGTTAGCAGAGGATTAGCATCCAGTAAGAAAATTTTAGAATCAATAATGAAAGAATAAAAAAACATTTAGGAAAATATCAAGGAACAACTTGCTCCGTTACAAATGGTTCAGGATACTAAAGAATCCTCTAAATTTTCTAAAAATGGCTTAAATAAACCAGAGGATTTGATCACTCTTGATCCTTTGGAAGATAAAAATATCAAATATAATAAGAATGAAGGAGCGGAAGAGGATGAGGATTTAAGGAATATTTGTGAGATTATGTGAATAACCACAAAAGAAGTTTTAAAATTGAGTGAAGTTGAAAAACAATAATTGGTTAAGGGAATGTTACACCTAATGGATGAGGAAATGGAGGTGAGTTGAATATCACTAGGGAAAGAATTGAAGAGGAAGGAGAGGTCATGAATAATTAGATTCTGGGTGGACAAATTTTGGAGTTCATGGGAAATGAGGAGGAAATTAACAAGGAAGAGGGGGGAGAATTGATTGCCCAAACAAAAAAGGATAAGGAAATAGAGGAATCTAAATTAGGGATGGCTTACACTCAATAGAGAAAAATCAATCCTTCTTGTGCAAAATTAACAAAGAAAAGAGGAAGAAAATCCTTAGTAGAACTAAGAGAAAATGATGTTGTTGTTGGTGATCAAACCAAAATCACATAAATACTTAATGTAGAGAAGGGGAAGTTCCTTTCCAAGGACCCATGAAGATCCTTCCTTGGAATGTTAGGATCATGAATGCCCCTAACAAGCAACATATAATCAAATGTTATATTTTTACATCATAAGTAGAAATAATATTATTACAAGAAATAAAATTAAACAAGGATGAAATTAAGGCATTTAAGAAAAGAATAGGAACATGGATGATAGACTTGGTGGAGGAAAATGGGGCCTCAAGGGGCTAAGGAATGCTTTGGGATCCTAAGAAAATCACATATTAGAATTTAATTAGAGAAAAGAATTGGTAGAGTAGAAGAATAAAGAGTATTGAAACAATAATTTAAGCTTCATATAAACGTCTATGGACCTATTCAAAATAACAAAGAAAAGAAGGTTTGGGAGAGTATTGAAGCCTTTATCAATAATAATCTAGAGCTTAAATTTTTGATAGGAGGATATTTTAATGTCATATTAGATCTCTCAGAAAAGAGGGGAGGTGTAACAAGAGATTTGCAGTCACAAATAGATTTTAGGAAGTGGGTAAGATAGAATAATTTAGTGGAGAACAGAATAAATAATGACATCTATATATGGAATAATAGGAGGTCGGGTTTCAACAACATTACAAAAAAACATGATATGTTCTTTTTTAAAGGAAATTTAGTAGAATTTGATTACAATATGAGCTCCAACATACTTCCAAATTCTAGATCTGGTCATTTTCCCATGTAATTAATAGCAAGAGAAGATAATAAACCAAAAAGATGTGCATTTAAATTTGAAAAGATATGGATTAAGGATTAAAATTTCACAAAATTGATAAAGCAATGGTGGCAAGAAGAGGTATATTTTGGATCCAAAATATTTTGTTTTGTTACCAAACTAAAGGGGATTAAGAAGAAACTATTGAGATGGAACAAAGAATAATTTGGTAATATTTTTGAGATAAAGGCAAATATAGAAAAAATAAATAGAAGAGGTAAACAATAAAGTAATAAGAAACAGTATGGATCAAGCCAATTATTCAAAAGAGAAATAACTTTTGAGTAAACACGAAGATACTTTAGCTAAAGAAGAGACATTTTGTACATAAAAATCAAGAGAGATTTGGTTAGAAGGAGATAAAAACACTAATTTTTTCATAATAATACTAAGAAAAGAAGGGCTATTAATATAATTACAAAACTAAAAAAAGGAAATGGTGAGGAGACAGAAGATCCATTAGAAATCAACAACAAAATAGTAGTTTTTTTACAATGAATTATTGAGTAACATGGAAGGATCTAATTTGAGAAACCAAAATACTATTCTAGCTAACATATCGAAACTTGTATCTAAAGAGCAAAACAATATGTTGAAATAAAAGTTTAGTAAAGACAAAATTGAGCTTGCAACTGTACACACTAAAATGGTGCACTTCTATGAACCATTACATGTAAGGTTGCTCAAGAATGAGGCCTCACAAAGCGGCTCATAGCTCTCTATGCATGGAGTTGCAAGGGACTATGGTGTATTTGCTCTCAGCTAGAGCTACAAACTTGTGACCTTGCTAGTCAACCATACAATGAGAGATTCAAGTGAAGACAAGGGCAACAATGCCAATATCTCCAAGAATCAAATATGCAATGCAATGCAAATCTAAATGAGAATGCAATCTAAGCTATGAAAGGAAAGTACAATGCAACTAATCTATGAAAGGAAATAACAAGTGTTACAAAACCTCCTATTAAGCTATATGAGCTTATTCTATTGCATAAAAGGAAATCTATACTAAGAATGCCATTATCATGCAACTAAGAAAGCAAATATGCAACTAAATGATGAAATGAGGCAAGTCTTCAATGTCTTCAAAAGCTCCAAATGCACCTAAAACCTGCCGCATAACATTAGCATAAAAACATGGTATATGCAAATGGAGGAGAGAGCTCTCCTTTTATAAGAAATGCAAAGAAATGGACCATGGAGATTAAGAGGCAAAATTCTTAATCAGCGGTGGAGCTTGAAAGAGGAGCAATCCATGTGCACAAGTATCCTCCAATAGGAAAATAGGAGTTGACTTTATGTTCATATGAGACAAAAAGTGCTTTTCTCCTTTTTATAAAACATGAATAATGCTTTATTTGTGCAACTTAGGATAAGAGGAAAAGGTGGGCTTTTTATTTAGTCAAAAGGGGAGGAAATATTTCTTTTCATTAAATAAAGACTTAGGATAAATGGTTAGCCCAAGGATAAAAATCCAATATATGATAGAAATTAAGATTTAATCAAGAAATTGATAATGTTGAAAATATTGATTATTGATAAAAATGATTCAGGATCAATAAATCGAATAAATGGGGCTCAAAGTCTAGGCAACCATTTTTGGGTGCATACAGCAGCTAAATAGTTAATTCTAGACAAAGCTCTTGGACCATATCGATTTCCAACATCCTTTTTTCAAAAGTGTTGGTATTTATTAGGAGATGAACTAATAGAGGCACTAAAAGCAATGACTAATTCATGTAGGATACTTAAAAGAAATAAACAATACTTTTCTTACTCTAACCCTAAAAAAGAAAAAGAAAAAGAAAAAAGACTATAGACCGATAGCTCTTTGCACCAAAATATACAAGATCTTTGCTAAAGCAATGAAAAATAGAATAAAAAAGATCCTTCTAGAAATAATATCAAAAGAGCAGACTGGCTTTGTGCCCAAGAGATCCATTTGTGATAGAATAATAATTGTCTAGGAGGGAAATTCACTCCATCCAACAGAATCATAAACCAAGTATGTTGACAAAATAGATATTAGGAAAGCCTATGATAGAGTTGATTGAATGTTTATGTGTAAATTCTTAGAAGCCTTTGGATTCGATAAGAAATTCACAAATCTCATCTCTGAAGTCATTTCTAGTCCCAGGATGTCGGTCCTAGTCAACAAGACACCCGAAGGCTTCTTCAGTACTTCTAGAGGGTTAAGGCAGGGGGACCCAATCTCCCCCTCACTTTTCATAATAACGGCTAAAGCATAAAAAAGATCGCTAACAAAAGCCATATAAGATGGTTTAATCAAGGGAGTTAAAGTAACTAGTGATCTAGATCCTATCAAAAATTATAGATTTGATGACGATACAACACTTTTTGGATCAGGAGAAGAAGAAGAAGAAGCTAGATAAATTAAAAGCATTCTAAATATCTATACAAAGGCCTCAGGTTAAGAAGTCAATCTGGATAAATCATAAATATTTTTCTTCAACGTGAGTCTTAGGAAGGAGGTGGAAATATGCAACATACTGAACTTTAGAAAATGTGAGCTACCATAAAAATATTTAGGCTTGCCCCTAGATAAAGGATCCAAAAACAAAAAACTATGGGAACAAGTTGTAGAAAAATTGAAGAGAAGAATAGTAACATGGAAATGAAAGTGGCTCACAAAAACATGAATAATTACCATGTTGAAATTGATTCTTTCAACAATACCAATTTACTAAATATCCTGTCAAGAACTACCTGAAGGGGCTAACGGGAAATTAGAAAATTTTACTAGCAAAAGACATCAAAGAGAAATAAAATTGCAACAATATCATAGGATAAGATCCAAAAACCAATCAAGGAAGTATTGGAAGAATGTGAAAATATGTGCTTGAGAGATGTGTTGTCATTAATGTCAACATATTTATCTGTGTGAGACAATGATGCAATGAAGTTCAGTGAGTTCATTTGATCATCATAGAAAGTTTGATGAAGATCAGAATTGGTAGATTAAATTTTTTATAGAGGGTTGTCTGTAGTTGATTCAGTTCAAGTTTAAGAGGTTCACAAGGAGATTTGAGTGCGTTATGAGTATATGTGTTGTGACTATTATTTTGTTGTTTAGTGGTGACAAAGTGATAATATTTTGATTTGCATTGCTCCACATTGTAATATCTTGCTCTTCAGATTCAAAGGCATGTTTGGGACATTGATGTGTATCCTCAATTCAATTGATTCATGGTTTGGAGGTCTACAAGTAATTTTTCAATGTTGAAAGTCATTGCAGTCGGTATTCCTAAGCTTCGTATGAGGACATTGGTGATTCCAATAATTTGTGTTGGTTTGAATATTGTTATGGTAATTCATGATGATTGTGGATGTTTCTAGATCGTGTGCCTTTTTTTGGGTGGTCTGCATTGATTGTTGAGCTTGTAATTGATGTTTTTCATCGGTATGTTGGTATTCTTCATGTTCTTGGCCGACGAGATGCTTGTAGCATGTTGCAGATGTTTGAGGCATAATTCTTGGAGGTGTATCATGTTTGAGGTGAAATATTTTGGTATGTGTGTAGACACATATAAATGTCCTATTACTCTAATGTAGTGACATTACTAACATTCCTCTTTAATTTATTTAATAATCTTTATTATTTAATAAATTGTGTCATTTTACTATTTTCTAACATCAAATATTGTCATTTCTCCTTAATTCCATAATTAAGTGATTTTAATTAATTGCCTTAATTATTAATTATCCAAATCAATTATTTCATCATTTTTTATTTTTTGATCGGTAAAAGGCCTAGGCCAAGATAATTTTATTAATTAATTAAAGTAAGATACATGAGTCTCCATTCAATGCAGACACTGGTAGGAAATAATGGAGAAGAAAACCTCCAGTCTTGCCCGGGACAATTATCCAACATATTTAAAAGATAGGGCATTACCCTATTTACAAAGCTAGTGAGATAGGGGCATTTCCCTATTTACATGATCTAGAACGATGGGGTCGTTCCCTTGTTTATACGAAATAGAAAGATGGGAGCATCCCCTTAATTACAATGCTAAAATCACATTACATAATAAATGTTACATAGCCCTTTACATAAAACTCGATACAACTCGCCTTGAATTGAGGTTCTTTCTCATAATCAAATATCTTTGATGATGGGCCGAACCCTCCTTCCCTGCATTCATTCCCCAGAAGTGTAATATGAATGAAAATTATTAAATATCTTATCAAATTAAATCTGTCATTACTATTCTAAATTAAGAAAACAACATGTTCATAAATTTGGTTAGCAACCTATACTCGAGAATGGAAAATAACTTATTTATCTAAAACAACCAAGTAAGAGCATCAAGATCCCATATACATCCATATTTTAGAAATCTAGAACCCAATTCTTCCTTATTTATAAAGGGAATTACTACCTAATTCATACATGAATACAAATCAAAAGGGATCAGTGGATCACAACCAAGAATATCAAGAAATTCCATGAGAGAAACTGATACAAAGTCTTAGGGTATTAACTTTTGATATTTGAGGGGAAAGAATGCTCATATATATACATACATACATACATTGACATATATATACATACATACACACACGCACACGTGCACACACACACACACACACACATATAGACTTATAAATATATATTCTTAACATATCTCTGAGCATTCTTTCCCCTAGTATAAGTATATGTTATCATACTAGTTTCTATGTGAATAGAGGTATATATGAAAATGAATCTTAAATTATATAGTTTACAAGGAATCATGAAGCATAATATTAATACAAATTTTGATCCTTGATATTCCCCATCTTATATGTCTACTCTATACTTTAACCAGAGGCTTTCCACCTATTGTCTATGAGATTATTTATTAATACAAACAATTTTTTAAATACATTATGAATACCTAATTGAAGTCAAGTCCTTCCTATAAAAATTAAGAAATTGTGTTGTTAATAATAAAAAATCCTATTTGGCTATACCTTTTGCATACAAATATAATTCCTTAATATGAACTACCCATCTACTTTAAGGGTTACTACGGTTTTAATTAATCTTACTCTTGATACCTTAATTCTCATAATACAAATCATACAAAGAAGAAACAACACTATGTAATTCCTGAGAGATTCAAAAATAAGAGATGTGTATATTTTAATCTTAAAGCATGCAATTGGGGAGTATTCCTTCAATTCTTGGGAAGCCATCTACCCAAAATTTAAGTTTAAATTTAGGACATTTCCTCCATGGCTTTTAGATTCTTTGGAGAAGCTTCTTTCTTCTTTCTTTTTTTAAATACAACTTCCTTCCCCGTGGTGTTCTCTGTCACTTCTTCATCTTCTAAGTCACTATAGCCTTCCCTATCTGTGTTCCCTACATCTTCTTCAATCCAATAATTGTAAAAATAATCTCCATCTTCTGGGGCCCTGACATGAAAATAGTAAAGAGAAAATCCAGATTCCTTCTTATGATAGGACCTCTAGATAGTAGCGTTTCTAGATCCTCAATACTAATAATCGGGGATGTAGGGGTTGGCCTACCGTTAATCAAAGGAGTATTGTAGAATCTAGATTTTGTAATAGTAAGATCTCCTCTTATGTTATGAATGACTATATCCAGGCCCCCAAGGAATTTCTGCTTAAAGATACGAGCACAAAGCCTACCGATATCTGTCTTCTCAGGATCAATCTGGATAGTTGATGCTATAAACATAACAAGAATATCATAATTTACTCTGTAACAATCCTCATTATTGATAAATTCTACTCCTAGGATCCTGCATACAACCCTCAGAGTAAGAGCATGGATGTTGAGCATAATTGATTTGAGTTTGTTTATAGAGATTATGCTGTCAAAGGCTACTCGAGGCTTGAAACCTTTCAACTTAATGGGGGTGGTCATTTTCTCAGAGATGAGGAGCTAAAGTTGTCGCGGAGATGTGGAGAGGGATTGGGAATTTCTAATAAATAAAGACTCCAATATCTATTCCTATTCTAGACTATTACTCTTCCTGACCGTTGATCTTCGGTGGTCCAAAGGGACGATTAATAAAAAAAACTATTGAAAATAGGAGGTTGAAATTAGATGAGGGTCATTTATTTAACCATTCCTCTTAGAGAATACAAAGCTAGTAATTTAAGATACAATCTCTATAACTAATATGAGTACCTAGGGAAAGCCAAAACTAATCTAGCATATTAAGAGAAATAAGTGAGAAATTAGATAAGAACCTCCTGCTCATAATATATATATATATATATATATATATATATATATATATATATATATATATATATATATATATATATATATATATATATATATATATATATATATATATATATATATATATATATATATATATATATATATATATATATATATATATATATATATATATATATATATTATGAGCTATAATATATATATATATATTATAGCTATATATATTCATAGATAGCTTTTGAGTTTGTAAGTGTGAATATATAAAAGCTTCTTCATATTAGTGAATATGTATTTATATATACATTATATATATAATTTCTTAAAAGATTAAGCAAGAGAAACTTATATAAAAATGACTCCTAAAGATGAATGATAAAAATATATCAGTTTATGACTGTGTATTGCAAATGTAACTATATAATAAAATCTGATTATACACATAAATACAAAAGGAAGTTCTGAGAGTATATAAAAATAAATCTATATATCTATTTATTTATTTATATTTATTTGTCTATATCTATTTATTTATATATATCTATTGGATTATCTACCTATAATGCATAGGTGTAGAGAGAAGGGTACTAAGGCAAGGGTTTGATAAGCTTTATCATTGATGATCCACTGAGACCAAAACTGAAAAAAGATTAAAAAGAGTTTTTCTAGCAAATACAGGAGTAGTATATTAGGGTAGAAACAATCTTAGACTACAACCACTATAATTAAGGGACAATCACTCTTTAGTTAAGAGGGCTTGAAAAACATCTTAGAGATCCTTTGTAGGCTTCAGGAGAAGAAAGACTTAGAGGATGATAATGCCTAATTAATGTTGAATTTACCCAAAACATAAATTGTATTGAGAGGTTCTTATGCTCCTACTGACCATTCATAGGTACTAGACAAACATAATCTACCAAGACTAAGGTTAGGATGCAAAAGATGAATCTACATAACACATTAACCAAACAATCCTTGATAATCTTCTATATTCCTCTGATAACCTAGGTAGCTTATATAATAGATCATGATATCATTGACTTAATCTTTGTTTGACTATCTATACGTTCATTCTAAAAAATTCAGGCACTTCCCAAATAAAAATACAAGAAATTCTATCCTTAACAAACAAAGAAGATACCAGATAGAAATAGAATACTAATTTAAGGGTTCCTATCTAGAAGCCATACAAAGATCTCTGTATTAACTTCAGGAATAGAGATCCTCAAAAAGGAATATTCCAAACTTAAACTAGCAAAGACACAAAATTTAAATAACAATAGGACATCATTACCTTACATCTGTCAATTGAACATCATTACCTTACATCTGTCAATTGAACATCATTACCTTACATCAGAGTGCTTTAAATGATCATGTACAAAAATTACTTAATACCACTTTAGTTTAGAGTATGGAAAATCTCTATAAAAGATTTAAATATGAGCTACAAACCTTCTGAGCAAGGTCATTTATAAATAGCTAACCTGTATACAAAATTCATCATACGATAGAGTGCATAGTAGATACCATCCATTTAATGAAAGCTAATTGAGTGTAAATATGTATAGGAGAGCACCCATTAGAAAAAAAAAAAAAAAAAAAAAAAACTCCATTTAGTAAAATTTCCAGATATTTGTAAGCTTATATATGTCTATGAAAATATGTTTGTATCTATATGACTAAATATGTGTATATACAAATATATTTTTATATGTATATGTATATACACCTATTTTTTCATATATATATATATATATATATATATATATATATATATATATATATATATATATATATATATATATATATATATATATATATATATATATATATATATATATATATATATATATATATATATATATATATATATAGATATATATATATATATATATATATATATATATATATAGAGAGAGAGAGAGAGAGAGAGAGAGAGAGAGATATATATTTTCCTACCTTAAATATATACTTACAAAAACCAATAGCCCATTATGCCATGAAAACATAGATACCTAAATTGAAAAAACATTATAACATACATTGAAAGATAGTATTAATTAGGTTTCTTCTATGGAAATCAAAATATTCCTCGAGAGTCTATGCATTAATAAGCCAACAATTATAGCCTAACTATACTTATAACAAAAATTAGATCCCTAGTCTTTATCAGTCTTCAAAAAGCTTTATTGTGGAAATGGGCCCATCATAAAATTTCCTACTTCTTTCTAACTAGGGTGTGGAAGACAATCTCTACCTCATCCTCAGAAGAGTCTACAAGGCCTAGGTCACAATGCCATTTTCCTTTTACCGCTTTGAAACTGTTGGAGATTTGCCAGCAAGCTAGTGTTGACTATACCAGTTTCAAAACATGACAAGTCCATTCACGTCTACACAGATTTTAGAGATCTTAATAAAGCATGCCCAAAGGATGATTTTCCACTTCCAAACATAGACATGATAGTGGACATGACCACGGGTTATGATATATATTCATTGATGGATGATTTTTCTAGGTATAATCAAATCAAGATAGCTCTTGAAGACCAAGAAAAGACTGCATTCACTTGCGCATGGGGAACCTATTGCTGGAAAGTCATGCCATTTGGATTAAAAAATGTAGGAGATACTTACCAAAGAGCTATGACAACTATCTTTCATGACATGGTGCATAAGAATATGGAAGATTATGTGGATGACACCTTGGCAAAATCTAAAAAAAGGGATACACACCTAGGTGATTTGGAAGTCATTCTAGATCATATGGAGTAGTTTCAATTAAGATTAAATCCAAAAAAGTGTGCATTTGGAGTCACCTATGGAAAACTCCTAGGATTTACCATTTCAGCCAAAGAAATAGAGGTGGACCTAGAGAAAGTTCAAGCAATATTGGATATGCCTCCTCCCAAAAACATTAGCCAAATGAAGAGTCTTCAAGGATGCCTTCAATCTATATGGAGGTTCATTTCACAACTGGCTAATAGAGCTCAACCCTTTAATAAGACTTTGCATAAGGGGGTTAAATGTGTCTAGAATGAGGATTGTCAGAAAAGCATGGACCAAATAGGGCATTATTGTCTCAACTTGATGACACTGGAAAAGAAAGAGCTATATACTACATCAGTCGTACTCTTGTGTCATATGAGGTTAATTACACTAGTATTGAAAAATCTTGCCTTGCAGTGGTGTTTTCTTCCCAAAAGTTGTGACATTACATGCTTGTGCATACAATACACCTCATTGCAAAGATTGATCCTCTCAAATATTTGCTTGGTAAGGCCGCTCTCATGGGTAGACTTGCTAAGTGGATGATGATCTTATCAGAATTTGACATAGAGTATGTTGAGCATAAAGCTATAAAAGGACAAGTCATTGCAGATTAATTGGCTGACTTCCCAATTCAAGACAACATGCCTATTCAAGTTGAATTTCCAGATGAGCACATAATGTACATGACTGCAAGAACATGGAAGATGTTCTTTGATGGCTCTTTCATGCAAAATGGTTTAGGAGCAGGAGTGTTATTTGTTTCTCCTCATGGGTACACAATCCCTAAGTCCTACAAACTATTGTTCCCATGTACAAATAACATTGCTGAGTATGAGGCCTTGACAAATGGACTAAAAATGGCTATAGAATGGAGAATCACAGAGCTGCATATTTATGGGGATTTGCAATTAATAGTCAACCAAGTTAATGAAGAATATCAAACAAAGGATGAAAAACTAGTATCCTACAAGAAAATGGTTGATTCATTGAGATGATATTTCACCTTTGTTACATTTCAACAAATCCCTAGAGCAGAGAATAAAGCAACTGATGCTATGGCTACATTGGCTTCACTTCTTTAGCTAGAATAGCATGAGTCTAGATTCAAATTTCTGGTGGAAGAGCTATGCTATCCTATTTATGACTCCCAAGAAAGCCAAGTTGTTTGTACCCTTGTTGGCCACAAGTCATCCCGCTATGGTGCCATTTACTCATATCTCTGTAATGGCATTATTCCTGAAACCTTCAACCATTCTAAATGAAGAAACTTAACCCAAAATGCCTCTTGCCACACCCTTATCTCTGGTGATCTGTATAGGAGAGGTTTAGATGGGACACTTCTTAGGTGCTTGGAAATGGATGAGTTCGACCAAGCGTTTGCTGACATTCATGAGGGCATTTGTGGAGGGCATTCCAATGGTCTTTCCATGGCTCGAAGGTTGCTTAGCGCTGGGTACTATTGGTCTACCATGCAGACAGATGCAGTAGCTTTTGCTAAATCATGTGAAAAGTGCCAAAGAAATGGTAACCTGATACATGCTCCAGGCATGGAGCTTATTCCATCTATTTTTCATTGGCCATTTCAACACTGGGCCTTTGACCTTATTGGGCAGATTCATCCCAACTCATCAGGTGGACACAAATTCATCATCACTGCTACTGATTACTTTACCAAATGGGTAGAAGTTGTTCCACTTTCTGTTGCCTCAGGCAAGACAGTTTCTCTATTTATTTTAAACCATATCATCTATCAGTATGGAGTGCCTTCTGAAATAATCACTGAAAATGGAGGTCAGTTAAAAAATAAGGACCTTAAACAACTCTGCAAAAAGTTCAAGATAAAACAACATTGGTCCTCCATTTACTTCCTGCAAGGAAATGGACAAGTAGAGGCTTCGAATAAAACCATTCTCAAAATTCTCCATAGAACAGTTCACAAGAATGGTAGAGATTGGCATCTACAGATAAATCCGGCCTTGTGGGCCTATAGAACGAGTATTCATACTCCAACTGGGGCTACTCCTTTTGCCCTCACTTATGGTGCTAAAGTAGTGTTACCTTTAGAGGTGGAGATTCCTTCACTTAGGGTTTCCCTCAAAGGTCTAGTGACAGATGAAGACTACCGCGCCATGAGACTCCAAGAACTAGAACTTCTAGATGAAAAGTGTAAAGCATCATTTGATCACATGAGGGTTTACCAAAACCGTATGTCCAAAGCATTCAACAAGAAGGTTTGCCTTAGAGAATTTCAAGTGGGAGATCTTGTCTTACGAGAAAACCCTAAGAACCAACAACATAGAGAGCAAAAGGGAAAATTCAAACCTAACTGGCTTGGACCATACATTATTACTGCTGCTTTTGGGATAGGTACTTATTTGTTGTCTATTGAAGAGGGAGAGTAGCTCCCTAAGCCTATTAATGTTTTGCACCTCAAGAAGTTCTATCCATGATGCCTATTCTGTTTGGGGGCATCCTTTGTACATCCTTATTGATCCTAAAAAATTTCAAAAAAATTCATATATGATGCTGAAAAAATCCTAGAAAGCATATGAAGTCCTGAAAAAAATAGAAAAAAAATCAAAAAATGCAAAAAATTCAAAAAAATAGAAAAAGTGCCTTGGTGAAAACCTGGAAATAGGCGCCTTGGTAGCAAAAATACAAAAAATTTGAAAAAATAAAAAAAAATTGTTAAGTGGTGAAAACCTGGAAACAAGCGCTACTTGAGGCCTTTGCACCCTTGTTTCTTAGCATGCATCCTCGACACTTAGCCTTTCTCCATCATGCCTCGACCTTGTTGCCTTGGTTTGGAATTGGTCTTTGTCTTTGTCTAGGGGGCATAACTCTGTTAGCTTTGATATCTAGGATGCGTTGGTCTTTAGGACATCATGCAAATGGTGTTTTTCAACACCACCCCAACTGTGTTTTTCAACACTACCCTAGCGTCAAGTGTTTCTTGACACTTATTAGATATCTTACCCACCGTCTAGCATGATATAATATTTCTCACTGGTAGATGTGATACTCAAAGTTTTACTCTATGACCTACACACACACACTTAAACACTCGACTCGCTAAGACTTGTTTGACTTTATTTCTTTGTGTGCTATCTATGATGATTTCTTTGACGAGTGTTCTCTCCCTAATAGTTTTCAATGATGTCGAGCTAGAAGACTGGGGGCATGAGGACATGTTTTATTTCTTTTTCTTCTTGCAGGTATATTTTGTTGGTCCTAACCGTCATTAGCATTTATGCTTGTTCCATTTGACATTAGGGTCTACAAGGTATTATCCTTGATTGTTTTTGCAAGTGCATACTTATAGCCATCTTGAATTTCCTTGTGTCTCGATGCGAGTATAATCTTGCCATATTAAACTTAAGAAATCTCACTGCACTAGTCATCTTGACTTATATGTCTTTGGTGCCTAGGTTGGATTCCCACATATCTATCTGATATAAATCATATTCAGATTCACATAGTCATACTAGTGTGCATTGTATGATCTTGCGATGCTTCCAATAACACTCGATGATGAATATTAGAGTCTAAAAGCTTTTTGACCTTGCAAGTAAACCACTTTTCATAGTAGCTTGCATTTTTAGGTTCATGTTAGTTTAGTCTTGCATCTTGCATATGGAGAGAGCTCTTCTTTCATCTTTCATGGACTTGTCGGTCAACTACGCTCACCTTTCACTTTTTCTCGATCATGTCTTTCACTCCTTGTCTTTCACATCACATCCTTTTCCTCTCATCAAAGGGGTTAATCTTATCATCATATCTATATCACAAAGAGATCATTTTCAGAAACATGAGTCTATACCATAAATACAAGAACTAAACATACATCTATGAGAGAGATTATACATGAGCATATACATCATACATTTTGAGCAATATGACAAGACAATATAAAACTGAAACATCCATCACAAGTGGGACAAATACACAAGATATATCATAAATCTAGTAAATCTCATATATATATGAATGTCATGATACAAAATACAATGTGGAATCCAAAATCTGGATAATGTCACAGGATATGTCTCTATACATCTGATGCAGGAGCATCCTGGGTGTAAGAGCAATCTTGCATCACCCAAAAATATATTTCTATTTTTGTATTCAATAAGGGCTATTTTGTGCAGAGCTGCTATTTATGGAAAGTTACTATTTTTGGTAATTTTTGTATGTGCTCAGAATGATCTGATTTCTTTCTGGAGGTTCATTTTGGTCATATAAGTCTGCCAGTAAAGTTTCATTGCCAGATCAAGTGTATATTGGAAGATATTGAAGATTTTCGGTATTGGCAGCAGGGTACAAAAACTTCGAACTCAGTTTTGAAGGCTTTAGAGGCCCCGGATGAGGTCGAATTTTGGGCTGAATGAAGCTTGCTTAATTCAAGTGTTGTAGAGCTCCTCGCACCCTTTCCGAAATGGGGTTACAATAGTCAATCGGGTCAACTGGTGATGACTTATGGTCTTCGCAAGTTGGGTCACCTGAAATGGCGGAAAATGTTTTTTCTTCAAAATTTCTGTTCGGGTTTCAAAATTTATTTTGAGCCAACTATGATGTAATGAAATGTAAAATAAAAAAATAATTCTAAGTTTGGTCGGCCTTATTGGCTAAAATTTTGGAACCTTCCCAGGCGGTGGAAAATTGCCTATATAAGGAAGGCTGTATTATTGTCTTAGGCAGTTCAGAATAGTTCTGGGTAGTAGAACTGGGTATTGATTCGAGGCTTTATCTTACAGAATATTGTAAGGGAATGCCCATGTGGCTTTGCATATTGTAATTCTGAAAGTTTGTAATTCCACATTTGTGGAGATAATAAGAAGCCAATTTTCTGTTCTTGCATATTACTGTTGTTGTTTCTCTATATCTATTATGTGTTTGTGGTATTAAGGGGAGCACCCTTCATCAAGTGGTATCAGAGCAGGAGTTCTTGAGTGTGTAAACAGATCGCCGACTGTGAGGCAATTTGCACCAGGACCGTGGCTAGGGTTTCAGCGCGCATCGCGAAAATGCCTCCACGAAGGGAATGTGGCGGAAGAGCTGGTGTTGTAACACCTGAGGTTAGAGAGCTGCAGAGACAAGTGCGAGCATTGCAAGAAGAGATTCGCAGAGGAATGAATCTTAATGTCAGAGACGAAAGCGAGGATGAAGCCGAAGAAGAATATCAAGAAGGAGAAGTTGAAATTGTGAACCATGAGGAAGAAAGACTTTTTCGGGCGATTTCCAAGATTGGGAAAAGACCTAAGATTGAGGTTCCTACATTTTCTGGAAATCTTAACCCAGAGGAATTGATCGACTGGATCAATGAATGTGAGGAATATTTTGAGTATGAAGATGTTGAGGATCCTGATAGGGTCAAATTTGCGAAGGCCAGACTGAAAGGTCATGCGAAGATCTGGTGGCAAGAAATTCAATTGGAGCGAAATAGAAGAGGGAAAGATAAAATCACAAGATGGGATCGGATAGTGGATAAATTGAATCGACAGTTCATTCCTGTTGATTATGAGCTTGATCTACTAAAGAAAATGCAAAGTTTGAAGCAAGCAGGAAGATCTGTTCAGGAGTATACAGAGGAGTTCTATCGATTTCTCATCAGAACAGGCCATGCAGAAGCTGATAAGGAGAAAGTTGCCCGATACCTTAATGGGTTAAGGCCAAGCATTCAGGAGGAGCTGAATCTGGTTCGAATGAACAGTATTAAGGAGGCATACCAGTTTGCCCTAAAAGTAGAGGAAAAGCTGAACAAGAAGTTTGAGAGCAGACAAAACGGAAGAGGTCACGGTGGACGATCTGGTGGACGGTCATATGGTGGCCGAAATGAAGATCTGAAAAAGAAGGATGAGGCTAGTAGCAGTTAGAATCAGCGAGGAAATAATTCCAATCGCTTTCAGGATCAGAATAATAGAGATCAAAGAGGAAGAGGAAGAGGACAAGGATCTGGAAGAGGTGGCTTCCGTGGAACATGTTTTCACTATGGAGAAGAAGGTCATAGGGCATTTGAATGTCCTCAGTGCCAAGGCAGAACAGACAGGAGAAATGAAGGCCAGGCCAGAATTGCACATGTAGATGAAGATGCCAGATCATCAAATTCTAAAGATGCTGAAAGAGGAGAAACGTTGATTAACAGAAGAGTCCTGTTGAGTGGTGAGAATGAACCTGAGCAAAGAAGGAGCCTGTTTCGCACCAGGTGCAAGTGTGAAGGTAAATGTTGTGATGTGATCATTGATAGTAGAAGCACTGACAATTTGGTGTCAGAAGAGATGGTGACAAAGTTGAAGCTCAAGAGACAGAAACACCCACATCCATATCGGATTGCCTGGGTACAGGATGACCACAAGGTCATGGTCAATGAATAATGCCTGGTGAAGTTCAAGATTGGCGGATACCAAGATGAGGTATTGTGTGATATCATATCTATGGATGCATGTCATATGTTGTTGGGTAGACCATGGCAGTTTGACAGATGTGCTATACACGATGGCCGTGCGAATACCTATTCCCTGACAAAGGATGGAGTGCGGCATAAGCTAAAGCCATTGAAGGAGACTGAAGAAAAGGTATGTGGTAATGCAAGGATAACTTTTGTTGATGGAAGAAATTTCCTAGATGGTATGAGGCATGGGCATGTATGTTTTGCTTTAATTCCAAAAGCTGGTAAAGAGGAAGTAGAAGATGTTCCTATAGAAGTTGCAGATTTGTTGAACGAGTTTCAGGATATTGTATCTGATAACGTGCCTGATGGATTACCACCAGTCAGGAAGATCAGCCATCAGATGGACTTGATCCCAGGAGTGAGTTTGCCGAATAAGGCAGCACACAGAATGACACCTGTAGAAAGTGAGGAGTTGAACAGACAAGTACATGAGTTGTTACAGAAAGGATTGATTCGAGAGAGTCTGAGTCCCTGTGCTGTACCAGTGGTATTAGCACCAAAGAAGAATGGAGAATGGAGGATGTGTACAGATTCTAGGGCAATAAACAAGATCACAATCAAGTACAGGTTTCCATTGCCACGAATGGATGATATTATGGATTGTTTGAGTGGAGCTGTTTATTTTTCAAAGATAGATCTGAAAAGTGGATATCATCAGATTCGGATCAGAGAAGGAGATGAATGGAAGACTGCCTTCAAGACAAAGGAAGGACTATATGAGTGGTTAGTCATGCCTTTTGGGCTAACCAATGCACCGAGCACTTTCATGCAGCTCATGAACGAGGTTCTGAAAGAATTTCTGGGTAAGTTTGTCATTGTTTACCTACATGATATTTTGATCTTTAGTAAGACATTGGATGAGCATATGATGCATATTCGTATGGTATTTGAGAAGTTGAGAGAAGAGAAATTATTGATTAATTTGAAGAAGTGCAGTTTTGTGAAGAAAGAGTTAGTGTATTTGGGATTTGTAGTTTCAGCAGAAGGTCTAAAAATGGACCCAAAGAAGGTACAGGCTATCCTTGAATGGCCTACTCCAAGGAGTGCTACTGAGGTAAGATCTTTTCATGGTTTGGCTAGCTTTTACAGAAAGTTTATCAGAAATTTTAGCAGTATTTGTGGACCCTTAACTGAAACAATGAGAGGGGATAGAAAAGAGTTTAAGTGGACTAATGGGGCAGAAAAGAGTTTTCAATTATTGAAACAAAAAGTTACAGAACAACCTGTTTTAGCACTTCCAGATTTTAATAAGGTGTTTCAAGTAGATTGTGATGCTAGTGGTACTGCAATAGGAGCTGTTATGAGCCAAGAAGGTAAACCTATTACTTATTTCAGTGAGAAGTTGAATGATGCCAAGAGGAAATATTCTGTTTATGATCAAGAATTTTATGCTATAGTTCAGGCATTAAAGAAGTGGAGACATTATCTGCTTCCTAAAGAGTTTGTTTTGTATACTGATCATCAAACTTTGCAATATTTGAATAGTCAAGGAAAGTTGAATCAGAGGCATTTGAAATGGGTTGAGTTTTTGCAGAGTTATACATTTGTTTTGAAACACAGAAGTGGAAAGTCTAATAGGGTTGCAGATGCTCTTAGCAGAAGGCAACTATTACTGACAGAGATGTAGATTGAGGTGGTTGGGTTCAAGGAACTCAAGAATTTGTATCCAGAAGATCCTGATTTTGGTGAAGCTTGGAAAGCTTGTACAGAACCTGTTACTCTAGACAGGACAAAATGGTTGGATTTCATCATCCAGGATGATATGCTATTCAGAGGGAGTCAGTTGTGCATTCCATGAAGTTCTATGAGGGAGAATCTCATCAAGGAGAAGCATAGCGGAGGATTGGCTGGACATTTTGGTCGTGACAAAACCCTTGGTTTGGTTAGTGAGAATTATTATTGGCCACAGTTGCAGCAAGATGTGAAGAAGTTTGTACAGAGTTGCAGAGTATGTCAGATGGCGAAAGGGGTGAAGCAGAATACAGGGTTGTATCAGCCATTACCTATACCAGAGAAGCTTTGGGAGGATATCAGTATGGACTTTGTTCTTGGTTTCCCGAGGACACAGCGGGGACATGATTCAATTTTTGTGGTAGTTGACAGATTTTCAAAGATGGCACATTTTATTCCCTGCAAGAAGACTAATGATGCTGTTCATGTAGCAGAATTGTTTTTCAGAGAAGTAGTGAGACTTCATGGTTTGCCAAAGACCATAGTTTCAGATCGGGACACTAAGTTTGTTGGATATTTCTGGCGTACATTGTGGAAGAAGTTAAAGACAGATTTGAAGTTCAGTTCATCACATCATCCACAGACTGATGGACAAACAGAGGTGGTGAATAGGAGTTTGGTAAATTTGCTGAGATGTTTGGTTGGAGATAAGCCAACAGGATGGGATTTGATTTTACCACAGGCAGAATTTGCATACAATAATTCTGTCAACAGGAGCACTGGTAAATCACCATTCCAGATTGTATATGGAAGTAGTCCAAGAAATGCATCTGAATTGAGGAAGATAGATAAAGGAGAAATAAGTAGTGCTGAAGCTGAGGATTTTGCAGAACACTTGAAGAACATCCATGGGGAGGTGAGGAAGCATATTACCAAGATGAACGCACAGTATAAGGCTAAGGCAGATGAGAAAAAGAGGTATAAGGAATTTCAAGTTGGTGATGAAGTCATGGTTCATTTGCGGAAGGAGCGGTTTCCAGTTGGTACATATAACAAGCTGAAAATGAAGAAGTTTGGACCATGTAGGATACTGAAGAAACATGATTCAAGAAATACATATGAGGTAGAATTGCCTACTGAGCTAAATATTTCACCAGTGTTTAACATTTCAGACCTGACAGAGTATCATGAAGGAGGTGTTGAAGATGAGATCACAGCAGCACAGTGGAGTATTCCAGCAACTAGTTCAGACACTAAGGAGATCGAAGATATACTGGACAGTCGTATTGGCAGAAGCACAAGGAACAGGATATATGAAGAATATCTGGTCAAGTGGAAAGGATGACCTGTTGAAGATTCATCATGGCTGACAAAGGAGGAGATTAGCCGTCTTGGTTTTCCTCTGCACACCTGAGTCGTGACAGGGTTACTTCTCAAATTACCCCGGGTGTCTGATGCAGGAGCATCCTGGGTGTAAGAGCAATCTTGCATCACCCAAAAATATATTTCTATTTTTGTATTCAATAAGGGCTATTTTGTGCAGAGCTGCTATTTATGGAAAGTTACTATTTTTGGTAATTTTTGTATGTGCTCAGAATGATCTGATTTCTTTCTTGGAGGTTCATTTTGGTCATATAAGTCTGCCAGTAAAGTTTCATTGCCAGATCAAGTGTATATTGGAAGATATTGAAGATTTTCGGTATTGGCAGCAGGGTACAGAAACTTCAAACTCAGTTTTGAAGGCTTTAGAGGCCCCGGATGAGGTCGAATTTTGGGCTGAATGAAGCTTACTTAATTCAAGCGTTGTAGAGCTCCTCGCGCCCTTTCCGAAATGGGGTTACAATAGTCAATCGGGTCAACTGGTGATGACTTATGGTCTTCGGAAGTTGGGTCACCTGAAATGGCAGAAAGTGATTTTTCTTCAAAATTTCTGTTCGGGTTTCAAAATTTATTTTGAGCCGACTATGATGTAATGAAATGTAAAATAAAAAAATAATTCTAAGTTTGGTCGGCCTTATTGGCTAAAATTCTGGAACCTTCCCAGGCGGTGGAAAATTGCCTATATAAGGAAGGCTGTATTATTGTCGTAGGCAGTTCAGAATAGTTCTGGGTAGTAGATCTGGGTATTGATTCGAGGCTTTGTCCTACAGAATATTGTAAGGGAATGCCCATGTGGCTTTGCATATTGTAATTCTGAAAGTTTGTAATTCCACATTTGTGGAGATAATAAGAAGCCAATTTTCTGTTCTTGCATATTACTGTTGTTGTTTCTCTATATCTGTTATGTGTTTGTGGTATTAAGGGGAGCACCCTTCATCAACATCTAACACCCTAGACCTAAGTTTGACTCCCTCCATCACGTGGTGGTGGTGGAGGTGGCACCGCTGCTCTATCTGGTACCATGTCAGATCTCCTAGCCCTCTCAGAGTAGAGTGGCACTGTTTGCCCCTCAAGTGCAACTTGTATGTAGAGACCATGATAATAAGCAGCTCGTGCTGCCTCCCTCCGGATCTTTGTTGCGTCGGCCTATGCTACCCTCTCCCGCTGATCTATCTCAGCCCACAGATTCATCAGCTACTGATCTCTCACAACAATAGTAATCCTCAACTATTGCATCTTAGTCTCCAAAGCCTAGATCCTAGCCTTGAGATCCTCTCCTCCTCCCCTTGCAGGCTGATCCTTCCCAACATCCACCCATCGATGAACTAATCTCGCTGCATCATCTCCCTCATCATTAAAAACCTATCTCTGTGACCATTTCCAGCCACTGGATCGAGACCCTTGTCCTCTCTCTCTCACCCTCCCTCCATCTCCTTCGTCTCCCCCATCTTCATCACTCTCGTCTCCACCCTGTGCTTCTAACTGTGTATCAGGTACAGTAAACCGTGGGAATGGATGCCTCCGCCGCTCTACCCTATAGGCTGCATCTACACCTACATCTACCATATCAGAGAGATAGTCCCATGGCTCCCTGCATCTCCCTATAGTATCCTATACTACCTACTGGTAGTCCAACATCGACAGCCATCCTTGTCCTTCCTCATCCCTGACCTGGGCATATGTAGTGGTCTCTATGGGCACCCTCTGCTATTGCCCAAATTATCTCTTAACCTGAGAGATCATGAATCACTCAACTATCTCAGAGTGTCGACCTACTAGTGGTCAGTTGCATAGCATGTATCCCAACTGACGCTCTCGATCACTCCACAGCTCACATGCCCTGTATGGTCTCCACTGAAATGATGTGAGCTCATCCAGAAGCCTCCGGTAATATGTCACATCTCCGCTATGGGGCTGTGAAATGAATCTTGTATACTTATAGATATAGGGGTGTCTCCTCTCCCTAGGCCACACATGTGGGTGCACAACGATGATGTGCTCCCATGCCCATACCCGTGCTAAGACTGCACCGCATGCCCATGTCCTTCTCTCCCTATAGACGATCTCATGGAGCTCATGGTACATGTTTTCTAGGATGGCTGGGCCCCAGGCCATCCATCGAGGGTGTGCTATCAAGTCTACAACCAATCTACCCCAGCCTTGTGGGAACCCTCTCTGGCTCCTATTGTGATCAGTGCCTGTGCAACTATAGAGCACACTATGCATGGAACCGAGAAATATCCACCAAACTCCTCCATCATTCGGTCCCAACTGAGGTGTCTATCAATAATGGTAGCATCTTGGAACATGTCCTGGATGGCTTGTCGTCCCTCGGTCGGATCCTGATCATAGTATACTTGTGCCAACAAACAATAATGTTAGTTTCTATCATATGGAAACTTTACATGTACGAACATTTATAAACATGATTATACTCACTGGATCACCATGGCTGGATACTTGGAGGATCCGATAGACGTCCTCTAGGGTGATAGTCGCCTCTCTAGTAAGCAGATGAAAGGTGTTGTGCTCACTATTCCACCTCTTAGCTAGCGCTATCAGTAACTCATGATTTGCCCAAATATGGGGCATATCTAGTAAGAAGTCGAATCCCATAGCGATCGAGTCATCTCATCCAGGTGTATCAAGATCTCTGACGCATTGTAGCCCGATCACTCTCGGTGCTCTAATGAGGAGCACTGGAAAGTTCTCTTGCAAGCCATAACCTCAAGCCAGATGTGAGAACATATCATGATGGATGTTTAAAATTAGTATAAAGAATCTTAAACGGAAACATTGTCTAGACCCATGTCATATTTCTTACACTAGTGCGATACTATTTTTTTTGATAAAGTATCGTGCGATACTTTCCTCAGTAATAGTGCGATAATATTTTTGAGTCTGATAGTTCGCATAGGATCACATGATGTTTCATCTGGTATCGTGTGATACTGGATTGAACACCTGTGCGATACTTTTTGGACTTGCGAACTATCGCACGATAAATAATATCAAAGTTCTGCGATACTTTTTTAGTATCGTATGAACTTTCGCATGAGCGAAGTTTGAAATATTTAAAAATAATTAAAAACATGTTTTAAAATGTAATAAATGCTCATTAATGACTCAAAAGTGCAAGTTTTTTTTTGAAAACTTACCAGGGCACCATATTGAGGAGGCCGGTTGTGCAACCGGGCGCACTCGAATCGATGTTTGTGTACCAAAATCACTACTTGTTGGGCCATTTTCTCTCTCTGAGCTCTAAACATTCTCAAATCACAATAAGACAAATGATTTTGAAAAAGACCTTTTTGCCCCTTATATAGCATTTTGACTTTTTGACCTAATTTTCAAAACATCTCAAAATTGCACGAAAATTGCACCCCTAGCTAATTTCGATGTCCTGGATCCATTTTCGGGATTGAAATCAAAATCTGAGTTCATCTTGATAGTCAAAATTGCATTTCAAAACTTTCCCCTTCTTCTGCACAGTTGGCTGACCATTTGAGGCCTGATACTTCGATCTTTGTTGCGGCATCTTCATTTCTTCATCCCCATCTCTTTCAACCTTCTATTCTTTCATTCATTTTCATTCAATTCATCTCTTTGAAGTTTGACTTCATCTTTATCCTATATCTTTCCCAGTCAAACTTGGTCAAACTGGGGCATGTCTTCATTGCTTGATGGTTATCCTATCATCTTTCATCTTCGATTGTGATTTCTAGTGATTTGATCAGATTTATCAATTTACTGTTTCTCCTCTACCTGATTTTGATTTCGATCCCGAGGGGGTAGTACCTATCAACTTCAATCCTTGATTCAGCTTTATCAATCAAACTTTTCTTGAGATTCTTATCTCTTATTTGAGACTTGACAATTTCCTATTTATAGGTATGTTGGTCTTGTCTTTCAGCTTGTCTTTGTCAGCTTATGCTTATCTTTGTCATGATGTGTTCCCATCCGTCGAACACATGTCTAGGTTGTTTTGTGATCCCAAATCGATCTCACATTTCAATTCCAATCTTTGACTACATCTGATCCCAAATCAATCTCACATTATTCAAAGAGGGGCAAATGTATGCACCCTAAAATGGTCACCTGGACTTTGGGCCCCCATTCAACAATTTATCAAATCCCTAAATCAATATTTTCAAAAATCAACATTTTTCAAATTATATCAATTTCCTTGATCAAATCCTATTTCTATCATTTATTCAATTATTTTCCATGGGATAACCATTTTATCCTAAAGTCTTTATTTATTTAAAAGGAATTCCCTCCCCTTTTATTAAATAAAAAGCTCACTTTTCCTCTTATCCTGAGTTGCACAAATAAATCATTGTTCTTATTTTATAAAAAGAAGAAAGGCCTTTTTGTCTCATATGGACACAAAAGTCAACTCTTGTTTTCTCATTGGAGGATATTGTGCACATGGATTGCTCCTCTTTCAAGCTCCACCCTTGATTAAATCTTTTGCCTCTTAATCTTCATGGTCCATTCCTTTTCAATTCCTTTAAAAGGAGAGCTCTTTTCTCATTCTAGGATCCCAACTTTGAATACTAATCTTATGCTATAGGATTTCTTGAAGACTTTGGAGCTTTGGAGATCTTCATGCATTTAGCTTTCATTCTTGCATCATAGCTTCATGTTTATGCTTTCTAGCTTAGTTTCCTTTATGCTCTAGATTAGCTCACATAGCTTAATTAGTAAGGCTTGTAATACTTTCATTTCCATATCTTAGCTTGCATCTTCATCCTTAGCATAGTTGCATTGCATTTCCATTGTTGATTCTTGAAGATATTGGCATTCTTGCCCTTGTCTCTTTGAATCTCCCATTGTGTGGTTTACTAGCAAGGTTGCATGGTTCAATAGCTCTAGCTGAGAGCACCATCAACATCCTTGTGACTCCATGCCTAAGGAGCTCTAGGTTGCTTTCTCAAGGTTTCCCATTCATGGATTCCCTTGGAAGTAATGACTTAGAGAAGTGCACAATTTAGTGTGTACAGTCATTGATGACAACATATGGTAAGAAACATGTGTTGAAGTATTATGCAGAGAGCATTGAGCATATGTTTCTTAGATATGTTATCAACATGATATCATAGACACAGAGGTTGATTTTGAGTACAGACAGTTGTGTAGTTATTTGTATCAGTAATGTTCCTAACAGTGTTACAGGCAGAGTTTTGTATGTGACTTTCAGTATCATTATGTTGGAGCCTTGCACATTTATATTGGTGTTGAAGACATGTTTATGATGCTATGCTCGTGGATGCAGATTCAGTTATGCAGTTGAAGTTGAGTATTGATGTTTCTATTTGTCAGTTACAGTTTCCTGAGATTATCTGATGGAGCCGACAATGTTTATATTTTTTTAGTAGTTGTGCCTATCATTTTGATATGCATGTTTGGTGATGAGTTAAGAATGTTTGGTTAAGAGCAAATAACATATTTCAGCTTGAGAATAAAGTTTTAGTTAATTTGGTGGAGCCAACTATGTGAAGTGACGCATCTATTCATATTGAGTTGCACATTCCTATTTGTGTTGCATGCTTGGTTTAGCTGTTGGAGAGGTTATTAAAGAGTTATATTGTTTCTCTATTATGATTTCAAGGAAGTTCTAACATGCCAACTTGATTATATCATTTGGAGAAAGATACTTATAGACAATCAGTTGTGATTGCTAAGTGTGATTGCAAGAGCAGAGCAGAAGATACAAATGTACTGAGACAGTCAATCATCACTTAAGGATCTATGTGAAGAAGAAGAGAGTATATGCTATTCATTAGAATTGATCAAGACAACAAGTCTACTTTCTAGCTCACCAAGGTCTAGATATAGTGTGTATCTGTTATGCAGAAGGTTGCAGCCTTCACCATTTGAGCAGTGTGCTCCCAGACAATGTGTCCTCACCTTTAACAAGGTTAATTGTAAAAGACTCCTAACAGGGTCTGACCTTTGACTAGGTCACTGTACTTCATGAATTGTAAAGATCAACTCCTAACAGGGTTGTAAGATATTCTAATAGGGATCATTATACTCTAGTGTAGTTTATAGTGGGTGCTAATTCCCATCGGGGTTTTTACCTATTTGGGTTTCCCTGCAACCAAAATTATGGTGTTGTGTTAAGTTTTATCTTATTGTGTATGTGCTTAATATTATTCTGTACTTAATTGGATAAATAATTGAATCTTGTAGATAACTGATTCCCCCCCCCCCTCTCAGTTATCTCTTGGGACTATTCCTAACAGAAACCTTTTGTCAATTTCTTCACAATTGCTGGCAAAAAAAAGTTGAATATCAGCTAATGACATATTTCCAAAGTCAACTTCGACTTCAAATCCTTCCTCGATCAAGTATTCCTTAACCCACTTGACATCTTCATAGGGCCTTACCTTGATCCATTTCCGAAGGAAGTCAACATTTCTCTTAATGACATCAAGTCTGTCTACAAAAGCCTTCTTGTCTTTAAAGACCATAATTGGTCTTCTGGCACAATGAATCTTGTGGGTCAAGGAGCCCATAGGGTTCTACATATACTCTTCCGAAAAGGGAATCATTAATTCTGAATTAACACTATTGATAGCCAATAGAAGGCCACTACAATACTTTTCATCGAAGAGTTCAAGACATGCAGAGATAACCTCACCTTTAGGTATCTTGATGGTAAGAAGGATTGTGGTAAAGGTTCCTAATATCTCTCTATTGAGTCTAAATACATAATCATAGTTGAAGGCATCCTCACACATGATCTTTTCCACAACTCTTCATCCCAAATCATCAGTTTGAAGCAGCTTATCCCATCTCTCTGTTTTGATTTCTCCTCTAAAATTTGTTATCATACTTTCTACCAGGAAGAAAAGTTTGATGTTTGACTCCATTTTGTCTCTACAAATATTCTTTACATAGTTTAAAGAATACTTCTTTACCCTATTGTGTAATTAAAAGGACCACATATAAATTTCTCTAGTTGTAATGACAATGAGAATTTATGATACAAGACGTGCATCATTAATGAATTAGTTGTCCTTGTCATGAAAGGTTGGGTCATTTTAGGTTGATATTACCTTAATATATCATAAAGTTTGTGGACTCCAATTTTAATTAGAAATGTTTAAAGTTACTTAACACACGAGTTTCCTTTTTAATTTTGGATAACTGATCTTTAACATCTATTCATTCACTTAGTCTAGAACATAACAAAATTATTTACTACTTTTTATATAACCAATTTAAAGAATAACCCCTCTTCTATCTTATAAGTATCTTACTTGAATTCATTCTTCAAACTTCGAGTGAGAGCCATATGTATAGTTCTTATTAATAACCCCAAATTTTAGACGAGGGACATATATCTTGCATTAAAAACTCCATATATTCTACTTAACAAATCCCTTATAACACGTTTCCTACCAATAAATTGCAGATAGAGATCATTTATATAGTTCTTATAATTCTTGCATCCTTGTTAGATAAAGTTTTTAGATTTAATATACTTCAAGAGAGAACACAAAGGATATGGGCAGTGTTACTCAAGATTACTTTAACCCTTCTACTCTCTCTGCCTTATGTTATCTAAAATTATATAATACTTGTGAACTATAACCCAAAGATTAAGTGCATTGACTATAATCTATACAAAAGGGCTTTTTGAAAGGAAAAAGTCCTACTAAAAATGATGTTACCTATTTGTAAAGTGTGCGAACATATGAAAAAACTATGGATCCTCTGACAAGGTTCCACCTTCTTGGAAGGAGTATGTAGTTCTATATTATTTTGGTTGAGATAAATGTCTATGCCTTAGGCATGACCTTAAAATAAGAATGGTTAAAGTAACACAATTGTAAGGTTTCTAATAGTAAAGGGAATATAGGTCTGGAGGGAGTCTTTACCAAGCTAAAGCTTGAGCCTAGGGCCCCTATTATCTTCATTTGTTAACTAGAATAAACCACCTTATAAAGATCAGATCATAGCTTAATATTAAAGATAAAACACAATACCTTCCAGATTATGAAATATCCTGCATAAACTTACCAAATCAGAACACAATCCCAGTATCAAAGTTTCTCAATTCTTCAAAGACAAAATGTAAATATAAGTTCAAAAGGAGTTATGTCATATCTACTAGAATTTAATAGTAACTATTACAACTATGCTTACTATAGAGATCCTTCTGCAGCCATTTGTACTAAGACTAAATGCTAACACTTAATCTTTGTTTATCACACTGTAGCTCTAAGCTTCTCCATCCCTTCGCAGGATGACAATTTCCTCTTCCTGCATATTGTGTGCATTGTGTCTCGAACTCTTCCTTATAAGGGAGCTACTATCCTGACATTATTTATCCCATCATCATCTAGTTCCTCCAGGATGTCAAATCCTTCAGCTTGCCAATAATTCAACACCCATTCAAGTTCTACCTGCTCCTTTAGAATTGTCGTTAACAAAAAGTCCAAATTGCGCCTCATTATTGGCCAGTGCCTATCAAATTTTCCTTCATCTATAAAAAATAGCATTGGAAAATGCTGGAAATTTGGAATGGAGGGTAGGTCAGCCAATGTCATTCTCATATAGATTTTCATGTAAGGAATAGTCAAGTTCTTATCTATCCCGTAAACTGCCTTTTCTAAACCAGCCAAGCAAACCTTCTTAAATATTGCTTTGGCTGCCACTATAATCATATCCTTCTCCACTCCATTGTGTGTTGTTAATGCTATAAAAAGCCCTAATATATGTCTATTAACTCAGAAGGAGAAATCATTGTCAAAATTTTCATCCCCTAAGCCTTTTTCTAGAGCCCTACGAGCTGAATCTAAGAGAGAGTTAAGGATACCATTCCATCTCTTAGGCTTAATCTAGCCCCTAAATGCCATTTTCCTACTATCCTGTAAGGGGAAGGTAAAAATCCTTGACTTTATGCTCTCCTCTGATAGAAAATTAGGGTGAGGGCTAGCCAACCAGTCCTCACATCAATGTTATTTAATCCCCTTAACTTGCATTGATCATTGATTGAAATGAGAGATGAAACATGATCTCACGCCTATCCTTCCTTTCTTAAATGCTTCATCACCTCACATCATGCCTTGTAATTAGAAAATTATGGAGCCCTTTCTAGCTAAAGGTAAACACTTTAGGATGCTTCTAGATATGGCTTATTTTAATTGGAAATTTATATCTATTAACAAAGAGAAAAATTCATATTGTAATCAATCTACCTTGGTCATCAGCTTTACTAAAACCAAAAGTGAAAACCACTTTTAAGGTGTTACGAGAATTCCAACAATTTGGGGATTGATCCTGGATAGTTATTATTTTTATTTTTATACTAACCCTTCTCCTTTTTAAAAAAAGACTATATATTATGGCTTGTCCTTGACTATGAGTAATGCGAAATCCTTTTTACATGTTGCTTATTTACTCGATCGCCCTCCTAATTCTTATCAAGTGATGATTTATCAGGTATTAATACCAATTAGAGTTTTATGACACAGAGCCTGTTTACTAATCTTTGTATGACTAAGGAACTCCTCGGTCCCATCTAGCCTAACATACCTAAAAAAATCTGGAAACATAGTTAATCTAAGGGGTTTTAGATAACTTACTGAGTCTTTTTAGTAATCATATAGAGAATTAACTCTGCCCTATATCTTACCACCTTCTCTCCTAATCTTAGTAGAGGGTCATTCTCCTAGAGTTTAGCCTTTACTTACAGCCAAAATCTAATCTGTGTTAAATTTCTCATTACTAATACCATTCGCTCTCATATTCGTCAGTTAATCTGCTATCTTATTTCCTTATCTATATATATGGTTGATAGTATAGCTTGGGATAGTTAATAAGGTTTCCATGATTTTCTCAACCAATCCATTTAAACACCAATTTGGTGTTATTCCTCTTCTAACCACATTTACAACTAGAGACGAGTCACCTTCAATTTCTATTTTGCCAATTTTAAACCTCTTACATAGATTTAACCCTTCGGATAAAGTCCTGAGTTTAGCAAAATTATTAGTTTCATGTCCCAAATAAATAGATTTTCTTACAATCTTATTGTCTTTCTAGTCATAGATACAACATCCAGCACCTACTTCACCTGGGTTACCTCCCAAGGCTACATCAAAATTAAGTTTAAACCAACCTTCTGCTGGCAGCTACCATTTGCAGTTGACCCTTTTTAGTTTTGTATCCTCCCTATTACTGCCTATAAAGGAGGGGATCTTCAGCCCATACCAATTTTTCTTTATAGAACTATCAATAATCGAGAAGGATCTATCTTTCATTCCTAGCAAATTTCTGTTGTTGACTACTTCCACTATACAAGCTTCTACTTTAGATAGAAATTGATCAATACTTAACCTAGCATCTTTAAATAATCTTATGTTCCTTTCCTTCCAAATTTCCCACATGAGCATTGAAGGAGCTATTTTCTAAATTTTACCAAAAAGGTCATTACTGGCCATCCTTGGCCAACTCTTCAAAAAATTAATGATGTCTTTTTGAAGAGTTGTTTTCTAGTCTAATTTTGATAATAACCAATTCCAACATTTGTTTGAGAACTCACAACCTATCAATAGGTGATCCACATCTTCATAATCCTTCTCACATACAACACATCTAGATGGTCCTTCAAAACCAATTTTGGTAAACTAATCCGCAGTAAGAATCCTTTTTTGCAGTGCTACCCATGTGAACATCCCTACTTTAGGTAAACAATCTTTGTCCCAGCATAGATCAATTGGTAGGTTTTTTTTTCCTTGAAGAACTCTTTTGGAGATAGTCATAACCTTCTTTAGAGCTATGTTAGTGAACAAATTTGCACTTTAAAATGAAATAACTCCTGATGCCTAGATGAAAGTGCAATCCTGGCTAACAGTTGGATAGGTTATCATTGAATTGATAACCTTCCTCTAAATTTTATTAGGTACAACTCCCCATGTGTGATTTTCAAGAAATTTCCAATAAAAATAAAAAGAACATACATATGTACTTTTACCAGAAAGTACTTAAAGGTTCCCTCGACATACTCTTAGGTATGGAGGAATGTTTACAAATAGATTACAATAGAAACTAAGAAAATCAAAAGACACAAAGTTCTCCAGATTTCAAAGATTTGAAAAACATAACTCTCAATGAAACTAAACTCAGATGAAAAGAATGATAATCATAACTTTCCCTCCTTTACAACAACAAATGAAAACAAGAGCAGAAACTCCCTCTCCAATAGCACAAAGTCTACATAAAAAGACAACTCCTTTGTCTCTCTACTACTTCTAACTATCCCCCAGTAGCACATAGTCTGCCGAAGCTCCTATATTCACAGCTCCTATTATGTTGTAGCTCAAAGTCTACTGAGAAAAATCTAAGGAAAAATTGGAATGCCTCTTCTATCTTCTATAGGCATATTTATTTCCTTCCTAATGATGGTTACCGATTATAATAACCGATTCTTGAAACTGTTTCTTGAATTTCGGGTCTTTTCACATTCTCAGGAAGTTTCTTATTCTTCCCTCATCGGTTTACCTTTAAGAGATAAAATTTATTACAAGTTTATATTTGTCAATAAATTATGAAATTTATTTCCATGAGACCCCTCAATCTTATAATGTCATTGTATGTTAAATAGCTTTCAAGGCTTTTTAATCAATGTTTCAACACTTCCATTTGGATGTATCTAATTTGGACAGATATATCAAATTAATTGACAAATATCAATTAGTGATCATTTCATATTTCTTTCTTACTTCATTTTCCATTTATAACCCAAACTGAGTCTTTCTTTGTTCCAAGGAAATTGGATTTCCCAAGTGATAGCTCTGTATTTGCCTCTTGAATTTTATTCAGCTGTAAACTCAAATTGGCATTGGATTCCTTATGAAATTTTATCTCATCTTCAAACTCTTTAACTACACGCTTTGCATCTTACACTTCATACTTTGGATTCTCTGCACCCTTCTCACTCTCGATGTAGACTTGTAATGCTAATTGTAACTGTTCAACTTCCTGTTTAAAACTATCCTGCTCGTCTTGTGTTTTTAAAAACTGCATTTCTATTTCTCTGTGCTGTCGTCGCTGTTCGGCAAGTTGCTACTTCAAAGTTTCAGTTTTTTTAAAAATAAATCTCTGAGCCTTTTGATATATACATCATCTTCGTAATTATTGAGGCGGAGCTGATGACTCTCCATTTGCATACTTGGCATCTTTCAAGATTTTGAAGGATTCAAATGCTCCAACTTTTGTTGGTTTAGGGCAATGATATGGAGACATATTGTCAAACATGTTGCCAAGGGTGTCCACATTTCATTTTCATGCATATTTTTCTCCAATCAAAAACCATTTGATGAAGATTGCTTCTCTGTCAGCCTCCCATAGCTTTCATAACATGAAGAGTGAGCTTCGACATTCGGCCGTCAGGCAACATGTTTCTTCGCCACTAGCCTTTCATCTTCAATACTGACATCTTATACATAGGATTGTATCTTACTGTGTACTTTATGTGATGTTTGATTGAAAAAAGCATTATAATCTTGATCTTCTCAAAATTCTTGATGAAAATCAAAAATATCGATAATGGGAAGTGTTCCTCTTCATGTTTTGGTTACATGCAAAGATCATTATACTCGACCTTCAGCAGCAATATCCTGATTAGTAACTTTTTTGAAATGGGGAACTCTTTCTCTAACCTTGTCACGCCTTAACTATCCATCATGCATGGGACCACTGTCCAACATAATATTTTGGGGTTCAAAGAATCAACAAAGCCTTTCGGACTACTAGTGGGTCTCTTCTTAATATAAAGATGAGTTATGGCTTTCACTATACTTGTTGAGCAAGCTATTTTCATTGAATGATGAAGCTTTGTGACTTCTACCATGACAGTTAGCACAAGGCTCCAACTTGAATCATCCCTGTTGAGATCATTCATCCTCTGTCAAATATATTCACCTTCAAACCTGAGCATTTGTAAAGCCATTGGTGGATATTCCTAAAGAATTCATGTTGTGGGCTCTTTATGAGCTTCTCTTGCCCTATAAATTCCTTCCACACTGTGGGAGAAATGTATGTGTTTCTGTCGAATCTGAACTTGATGCTATGGATAATCTCAATGGGCTCCATCGACTCCCCATTTGTGGGCATTTTGGCTAAGAATCATCGAAGCTATCCATATCCAAATGAAGTCATGACATAGCGGGATGAACAACCCTACCTTCAATGTGTATTTCATCAATATTCTATTGAAAGGCTCCATCCATCTACACCGAAGAGTTAAACCTAAAATCTTGATCATTACAAACATCACATATATATCAATGCATGTGTACTTCAGAAAGGTTGATGATTATATGAAGCCAACTTCTTATGTTGATTATGGGATGATTCATTTGCTATGTCAATATATCTTTCTCCATATGAAATTTTTATGTCCTCGAATTGCTAAATACAAATTACTGGAATTCATCTTCTGAGATGATATGGACCACTTTGAATTGTCTAACTTGAACTATTGAACTATATATTCAGACTGGTGGTGGTTCAAGACCCTACACTGAAAGTTTCATTACCAGGGTCTATATGGGTACCAACATGGGCTCTAACTGTAGGACTATTTTTGGCACAAAAATACAGATCTCGAGCAATCTCTTGGAAAAGATAAGTGCCTTATCCATTGGGCGAATAGAGTCTCTAAGAAAAGAAAAATTGGGAGTTGCTTGCAATACAGGTGGAGGGGAATAGGGCAAAACAATAGAGCACCTAGACTACCAGCAAGCTCGAAGCTTGCTCATTATTCCAAATAACACTACACACACCAAAAGAATATTTATGATATATACAAAGGTAGGAAGAGAGCCTACCACAGGGACCATAAGCAAGAAGAGGTCACATTAATCCATTTATTGGTAGGGAGAAATAAGAGCCTTTCTGCAGTAGCAAGTTGTGTCTCACTGGAACAACTCCAAACCATTGCCTACTAGCGACTTCTTCAATGCCAAACCTCAAGCTAAAAGCACATATAAATATGTTGACCAAGCACTTCTTCCCAAACAACCATAACTCATTATAGCACTCTTTTTCCTTCAAGGATGGATCTTTAACATTCATCGGGCGAGATTCCATTTCAAACTGAAAAAAATAAAGTGTAGAAATCTCACCAAGAAATGGTGCACAATATTCGGAAATGTTGTCATCAAGACTCACCCTTTGCATTATATTTTTTTTCTCTCCCAAAGTGTCATCACATTTTCTAGTATTACTTCCACAACCCAAATTAGCAAAACTACATATAGAGGAATGAAAAGAGAGATCATTTATCGGTGTTTCATTTTCGACTTGATTTGGATGAATACCTGAGTCATTTCGAGAGAAATGATCTGGTTCGAGTGATGATAGAAATTTATGTATAATGTCTTCTTCTTCATTGAGAGGGGCATCCTCATCACAACCAGAAATTTCATATTCTGATTGACAAGATTTTTCAAAGGGCTGACCACCGATTTCACAATGGGACAGGTTACTTTCAGCCTTCTCATTAAAAACAAAACATTCAAACTCCAGTAATATGTTATTGTCAAATTTTTCATAAATAGGAACTTTTGAAGCAAGATGACTATCATCACTTTCAAATCTAAAAATTTCTAAATTAGGAAGAGATAAAGATTCAGATGCACCTTCATCATCTTTATTCATGAGTTCTTGAGTGCCATCATGATCACCAAAGATGACATAGTTGCGAGAGATAAAATAAGATGATATTACTGAAGGTTCTTCATCATCAACTATCAGCTATGCTTTTAGCCTTGCCACCTTTTCTTCATACTCCTTTAGATCCTTGAGTTTTTGGAATCGTGCACAGATACTTCTCCACAAAAGAGTGCTTGCATGATCATCTTCCAGACTGATATTTTCTCTGACAGCCTGAGAGATACTTTCTTTGAAACTGTGCAAGAACTCGCTCAACACTTTGTCATGCATTGGATAAATTTCCATAAGAGTAGGATCGGGCCTTTTCTTGATCATGATCTTTCTGGTCTGCATGATGAATTAATAGAGTCACCAAGCCTGCATATACATATATAATATACAAACTGAGGAAATAAATTTAGCATTGATCTTCGATTCCAATCCCTGGTAGAGTCACCAAAAATCTGTTAGTGAACAGATTTGCACTTTAGAATGAAATAACTCCTGATGCCCAGATGAAAGTGCAATCCTGGCTAACAGTTGGATAGGTTATCATTGAATTGATAACCTTCCTCTAAATTTTATCGGGTACAGCTCCCCATGTGTGATTTTCAAGAAATTTCCAATAAAAATAAAAAGAACATACATATGTAATTTTACCAGAAAGTACTTAAAGGCTCTCTTGACATACTCTTAGGTATGGAGGAATGTTTACAAAGAGATTACAACAGAAACTAAGAAAATCAAAAGACACAAAGTTCTCCAGATTTCAAAGATTTGAAAAACATAACTCTCAAAGAAACTAAACTCAAATGAAAAGAATGATAATCATAACTTTCCCTCCTTTACAACTACAAATGAAAATGAGAGCAGAAACTCCCTCTCCCGTAGCACAAAGTCTATAGAAAAAGACAACTCCTCTGTCTCTTTGCTAATTCTAACTATCCCCCGGCAGCACATAGTCTGTCGAAGCTCCTATATTCACAACTCCTATTTTGCTGTAGCTCAAAGTTTACTGAGAAAAATCTAAGGAAAAAATGGAACCCCTTTTCTATCTTCTGTAGGCATATTTATTTCCTTCCTAATGATGGTTACCGGTTATAATAATCGATTCTTGAAATTGTTTCTTGAATGTCGGGTCTTTTCACATTCTCGGGAAGTTTCTTATTCTTCCCTCATCTATTTACCTTTATGAGATAAACTTTATTACAAGTTTATATTTTTCAATAAATTATGAAATTTATTTCCATGAGACCCCTCAATCTTATAATGTCATCGTATGTTAAATAGCTTTCAAGGCTTTTTAATCAATGTTTCAACACTTCCATTTGGATGTGTCTGATTTGGACAGATATATCAAATTAATTGACATATATCAATTAGTGATCATTTCATATTTCTTTCTTACTTTGTTTTCCATTTATAACCCAAACTGAGTCTTTCTCTCTTCCAAGGAAATTGGATTTCCCAAGTGATAGCTCTGTATTTGCCTCTTGAATTTTATTCAGCTGTGAACTCAAATTGGCATTGGATTCCTTATGAAATTTTATCTCATCTTCAAACTCTTTAACTACATGCTTTGCATCTTGCACTTCATACTTTGCATTGTTTGCACCCTTCTCACTCTTGATGTAGACTTGTAATGCTAATTGTAACTGTTCAACTTCCTGTTTAAAACTGTCCCGCTCATCTTGTGTTGTTAAAACTACATTTCTATTTCTCTATGCTGTCATCGTAGTTTGGCAAGCTGCTACTTCAAAGTTTCATTTAAAAAAAAAAAAATCTATGAGCCTTTCGATATATACACCATCTTCATAATTACTGAGGTGGCATTGATGATTCTCCATTTGTATACTTGGCATCTTTCAGGATTTTGAAGGATTTGGATGCTCCAAATTTTGTTGGTTCAGGGCAATGATATGGAGACATTTTGTCAAACATGTTTCAAGGGTCTCCACATTTCATTTTCATGCATATTTTTCTCCAATCAAAAACCATTTGATGAAGATTGCTTCTCTGTCAGCCTCCCATAGCTTTCATAACATGAAGAGTGAGCTTTGACGTTCGGCCGATAGGCAACATGTTTCTTCGCCACTAGCCTTTCATCTTCAATACTGACATCTTATACACAAGATTGTATCTTACTGTGTACTTTATGTGATGTTTGATTGACAAAAGCATTATAATCTTGATCTTCTCAAAATTCTTGATGAAAACCAAAAATATCGACAATGGGAAGTGTTCCTCTTCGTGTTTTGGTTACATGCGGAGATCATTATACTTGACCTTCAACGACAATATCCTGATTAGTAACTTTTTTGAAATGGGGAACTCTTTCTCTAACCTTGTCATGCCTCAACTATCCATCGTGCATGGGACCACTATCCAACACAATATTTCGGGGTTCAAAGAATCAACAAAGCCTTTCGGACTACTGGCGGGTCTCTTCTTAATATAAAGATGAGTTCTGGCTTTCACTATACCTATTGAGCAAGCTATTTTCATTGAATGATGAAGCTTTGTGACTTCTACCATGACATTTAGCACAAGGCTCCAACTTGAACTGTCCCTGTTAAGATCATTCATCCTTTGTCAAATATATTCACCTTCAAACCCAAGCATATGTAAAGCCATTGGTGGATATTCCTAAAGAATTCATGTCGTGGGCTCTTTATGAGATTCTCTTGCCCTGCAAATTCCTTCCACACTGTGGGAGAAATGTATGTGTTTCTGTCGAATCTGAACTTGATGCTATGGCCAATCTCAATGGGCTCCATCGACTCCCCATTTGTGGGCATTTTGGTTAAGAATCATCGAAGCTATCCATATCCAAATGAAGTCATGACTTAGCGGGATGAACAACCCTGCCTTCAATGTGTATTTCATCAATATTCTATCGAAAGGCTTCGTCCATCTACACCGAAGAGTCAAACCTAAAATCTTGATCATTACAAACATCACATATATATCAATGCATGTGTACTTCAGAAAGGTCGATGATCATATGAAGCTGACTTCTTATGTTGATTATGGGATGATTCATTTGCTATGTCAATATATCTTTCTCCATATGAAATTTCTATGTCCTAGAATTTCTAAATACAAATTATTGGACTTCATCTTCTGAGATGATATGGGCCACTTTGAATTGTCTAACTTGAACTATTGAGCTGTATATTCAAACTGGTGGTGGTTCAAGACCCTACACTGAAAGTTTCATTACCGGGGTCTATATGGGTACCAACAAGCTATAAATCCCATTTTTTTCTCTAGCCCAAATAATTGTGTCTTATCCTCTTCTAGGTATTATCAATCTACTTCTTAGGATATCCTCAAAAAGATTTAAAATCCTCCTTGGAAGATTCAAATGAGCTAGAGATTTACACTTCTAACTTATTGAGTTGTCCTTGTCAACATTCTCTATATAATCACTTAAGTAACCTCCCATTGATGAAATGGATGAATCAATAGACTTGTCATCTTCCAAAACTGATCATAATGGGAGGAATCCTCCCCATGAATCATTCCAAAAAAGAACTTTACTTCCAGCTTTAACATCCCATGATAGACCCTTCACAAAGATATCTCTGCACTTTGAGATCAGATTCCATATTCTGGAACCTTTGGACAAGGATTGAGTTCTACAAATACTTAGATTATCGTTTCCTTCTAGATATTTATATCTAATAATCCTAACCCATTTAGAATCTAGATTTTTAACCATATTCCAAGCTAATTTTGCCTCTAGGGATTTGTTTTGGAGAGATATGTTCTTGATACTAATTCCTCCATCTTCCTTCCTTCTACAGATATTATCCCAAGCAATTAAGGCCATTTTTTACTTTTCCCTAGATCCTTGCCAAAAAAAGGATCTCATCTTTCATACTATTTTTTCCTTGACCCCCTCTGGGAGTTTAAAACACATCATCTGGTATATTGGAATAGCTGACAAAATTGATTTAATCATCAATGCCCTTCCTGCACTAGAAAGCCATTTTCCTTTCCATGATTCAACATTTTTGTCCAGTTTGTTACATACTTCCCCCCATATATTGGTTGATTTTATCCCTTTGTCCAAATGGAACCCTAGATATTTTCAAGGTAATGAGCCTTTGCTAAAATTTAAAATCCTACAAATATCCTCTTCTACCTCTCTTCTTATATTCACGAAAAAGATATTGGATTTGTTCTTATTAAGTCTTTGGCTGGATGCTTTTGTATACAAATCTAAAATATTTTTAAAGGAAGTTGCTTCCTCTCTACTGGCTTTGCCAAAAATAAAGGCATCATCAACAAATTTTTGGTGTGAACTGGCTTCTAGTTCTGAGGTTATCTTGATTCCTTTGATTCTGTTCTCCTCCCTAGCTTTGGATAGGGATCTCCCAAGATATTCAACCAGAATTATAAAGAGAAAGGGATACAATGGATCTCCTTGCCTTATCCCTTGACAGATCCCAAAGAAACCTACTAGAGATCCATTAACTATAACTGACATGTGAGGTTCTGAAATACATTCAAAGATTAGGTCGATCCACCTTTTAGAAAATCCAAAAGCTTCTAGACATTTACACAAGAACCTCTAATCTACTTTATCATAGGCTTTATGTATATCAAGCTTAATAAACATACTAGGGGTTTTGTTCATCTGAACAGAGTGTATTGCTTCCTGGGCAATTATAACTCCTTCTAGAATTGACCTACCAGGGACAAAACCTATTTGTTCCTCGGATATAATTATCAGAAGAAGAGGTTTTAACCTATTGGCTATGGTTTTTATTAGAAGTTTGTATAAAGTGTTACATAGAACTATTGGTCTAAAGTCATCCAGACTATCAGCATCTGGTTTCTTAGGAATTAGGGCAAGAAAAGTATTATTAATTTCATTCAATAATTTCCCAGAATTTCTCATACCTTCTAAGGCCCCCACGATTTCCTTACCTAAGAACGACCAACATTTTTGATAAAACAGTGTAGGAAAGCCATTTGGACCCAGAGATTTGTCTGGATGAAGGTCCTTAAGGGCAACTTCCACTTCTTCCTTTATAAATTTAGCATTCAGAATTCTATTTTGATTCTTTGTGATAATTCTAGGGATATAATCTAGTATCTTTTTTTGAGCTAACAAATTTGAGCCTTCTGTGTTATTGAGGATTTTCTCAAAGTACTCTACTACTTCTGATCCTATTAGGTTAGGGTCTTCTATCCATTCCCTATTTAATCTCCTTAGTTTCTAGATCCTATTTGCTAATCTTCTTTGTTTAATGTTGTTATGAAAGAATTTAGTATTCTTATCACCCTCTGCTAGCCATGTTTCTCTTGATCTCTATTTCCAGAAAATTTCCTCTTTTGCTAAGATTTCTTCATATTTAAGCCTTAAGAGCTTTTCTTCTTCATAAAGTGGTTGATCTATTCCTCTCATAATTACTTCCTCGTTTAATTTTTCTAGCCTACTTTCTATTTCTAGCTTTTCCTCAAATATATTTCCAAATTGAGTCTGATTCCAATTAAGTAAATTTCTTTTAATTAATTTAAGTTTAGACATCACAATGAAAGTTTTGGACCCCTCAAAATAGGCTTCATTCCACCATTTTTCTATATTTTTCAAACAGTTTTCATCTAAAAGCCACATTTTTTCAAATTTGAAGGGGTTTTTTTTGGGGTAGATGCTTTTTGTAATATCAATTCCACTAGGAAATGGTTTGATCTTGAGAAAGGCAGTATCTTCGCTTTCAAATCAAAGTCAAGGTTAGTCATGTCTCCTATAAAGAAGAATGTTGATGTTTTGTAGCTTCAGCCGGATAAACACTACGAGTCAATAATGAATAGACACGTCCCATTAAGGGACATGTCTCTTCTTGGCTCATTCTCAATATAAATGCAAGAGATTGTTTCATTTGGAAAATACATACAATTAGATAGTGCTATTACATTTGCAATGATCCTCAAACTTAACATGGTATCAGAGCCAAGTTGCAAATGTAAGAGAGTAGTTTGTTAATGGTGAATGTGTGATTGTCTCAGAAAATACAGTCTCAGTACGAGGACCATATCTCACAAATGCACCGTTGAATTTTGCTAAATTTTGGATATGTTAGTGATAATAAAATTTAGAAGAATTTGACTGGAGAGATCGAAGAGAAAATGTCAGGTTCAAAAGTTATGATAGATTGTGTACGGGTCTATGCAAATTTATGAACAAAGAGAGTTCTTCAATTAAAAGCTACAAACATTTTTTTAGTGAAAATAAGAAAAGGATCATTACATTAATCAAGAGATAAGTATTCCATGTTGATTAATGTTCATAATTTTTTTTTATGTTGTTATTAATTCATACTATAATATCGGGATATAAAATCTTGTATGCTTTTATCATTAATATTTTTTTGGGATAATTTAGTTTTATGAACTATTTGTAATCTCTATTTGAAATACTTTCAGGATGAATCAAGAGACATATGTGATTTCATTCAAGAGAGAAAGAGCTTGATGCTTGCATTCATGGGATTGAGTTGATGGCTGAAACATTTCTTCAAAGAAAGAAAATATCATTTAGAGGGACAAACCTAGAGAAGCAACCTTGGATGAGAAGGTCAAAAGGTTGATATCACATTCAAAAGAAGTTTGATGAACCATCAAAGGAAACCTTGGACGAGAAGGTCAGAAGGTTGATATCACATTCAAAAGGAGTCTGGCATTTTAAAAGAGGACAAGAGGTTGATATAAGAACTTGAGCTTCAGAGGGAGCAGATAGAGGATATGATTAAATCAACTTTTGATAATCTCAGTCGTATTGATTTAGAGGGAGTAGACCATATCGAGATGGACTCTCCAGTGTTCAAATAGTAAGATGAATATAAATTATGAATGCCTATATGGGCCCTGTGTAAATCATGAGGAAGTGGCGACTTCCAAATGATTATCACTTGTATTTGTAAGAGTTATTGAAAGGTGACAATCTTACAATAGCTTGACCTTCTATTGTGATAGACATCGTGTGAAGGCTGAAAGAAATCACAATAGATGATTTCTAGCATGGTGGATTCAGTTTCTTAAACAAACCATTGACCTTCTATTGTGATAGACATCGTGTGATGTTTGAAACAGATCATAATAGATGATTTCTTGCATGGTGGATTATGTTCCTTAAACATACCATTGACCTTCTATTGTGATAGACATCGTGTGATGGCTGAAACAAATCACAATAGATGATACCTTGCATTAAGGATACATTACCTATGGAATTTTTTGAGTTATGGTGAATATCATGAGACTTGATATTCTTTGTCAGACCATATCTCTGATATTATATTGAGGTGATATCAAAAATATTTTTTGAGTTATGATGAATATCATGATACTTGATAGTTTTGGTCAGAACATTTATTTGATATCATATTGAGGTGATATCTAAAATATTTGTTGAGTACCTAGTGGACATCATGAGACTTAATGTTGGTAGGCCAGTACTCTGAGTACATGGTGAATATCATGTGACTTGATATTTTGTGGCCATTACTCCTAATATCATGAGATGATATCTCTATAAACTCTGATATTAGATTAAGGTAATATATATTTTCACATTATTTTTGAGTACTTGGTGAATATCATTCGACTTGATATTATGTGGCCAATGCTCTCAATATCATGAGATGATACTCTTATGAATCTATGATTTATTGAGAATATCATTCGACTTAATATTCTTAGTTAGACCATATCTATGATATCATGGTAAATGATATATTCTGATCCTAACCATGTGTTTAATCTTCCCTGGCTAAGAGGGAGTGTTGATGTTTTGTAGCTTCAGTCGGATAAACACTATGAGTCAATACTAGTAAAGATATGTATATATATAGTATATATAAGATGTATATATACTAATATATATATATATAATCATAATTATCATTATAATAATTACATAATAATGAATAGACATGTCCCATGAAGGGACATGTCTCTTCTTGGCTCATTCTCAATATAAATGCAAGAGATTGTTGCATTTGGAAAATACATACAATTAGATAGTGCTATTACATTTGCAATGATCCTAAAACTTAACAAAGAACCTATCCAAATTTTATCTAATCAAAAAGGTATCAGATCTTCTATTAGACCAGGTATAATTATTTTTCCATGTTCTAACTTCCATAGCTTCCAGATTATCAATCCACTGATTGAATTCCTTCATAGTTTGAGAAGTGCTCCTTGATCCGCCTATCTTGTCTTTTGTATCGAGGATTGCATTGAAGTCACCTCCCATAATAATTGTATCATTTGGATGGGTTAAAATGAAGTCTTTGACCTCTTTCCACAACTCTCTTTTCTCATGAAGAAATTTGGGGCCATATATATTGATTAATATGAAATTCAATTCGCTCCTTATACTTCTAACCTTCCCACTTATCTAGTTCGTTCTAATTTCAAGAGGAGAAAAACTAAATTTCCAAGGATTCCAGATTATGCCAATTCCTCTAGATACCCCTATAGAGTGGGAGCCATAGACATTCCAGCTACCTATTTTCCAATTTAACAGTTCGTAACCTTCCTCATCTAACTTAGTTTCCTACAACACAACTATTTATGATGCAAACAGATAAAGATGCCTTTTGATCATACATTTTTTTGTTAGGGGCATTAAGGCCCCTAACATTCCAAGTAGTGATTTTCATTGCTGACTAGGAAGGATCTTCCCCTTCCCTACATCAAGAAGTTCAGTTATCTTAGTTTGACCTGTAGCTTGGCCAACCTTTTCTCTTAATTCCTTAAGGGATTTCCTACCTTTGGATCTAGGGATGAAAGTACAGTTTGGGAGACTCTTTCTAGAACTCACAATTTTAAGTCCAACGGATAATTTTGAAAATGAATCATCTGGCCTCAAGAATAAGTCATTCCCCTCCTCTTCTTCTTTCTCTAAAGCTACCAGTATGTTGGGAATAATATCCTGGTTCAATTCCTCCTCCTCAACAGAAACTTCCTCCAAATTGGGGTTCAGTCCCAAAAAATCCATAATTTATTCTACCAATTCCCTCTCTATAGGAGCTAGAGGGATTTCCTTGGCCTTCTTGACCTGGTCTTCCATTTCTTCATTTTCCAAATCTGATAACTTCCCTTGATCCTGATACTTTAATACCCTATTTTCCTTCTTCCTATCTTCATCCTGCATTTTCCCTGAGCTTACCTCCAATGAAGCTAAATTATCATAAAAATCTCCCTTCTCTAGAGTGTCGCCTTCTATGTTACTCAGTTCCTGTTCTACTACTAGTCTCATAACCTCCACTTGTTCTTTAAATTGCAATAGAGACTTTTTATATACCTCTATATTGATATCTTTTGTAGTTGGATCTTCTTGGACTTCACTTGAATTGATTATATCCTTTGAACGGGTAGGGACATCATTGTAAAAAGACTGATGCTTCATTGGAAGCACAGGAGAGGCAGAGGGGAAAGTTCTAATTCTATCATTATCTATCTTTCCCATTGTCTCATGCCTATCTAAGTTCTTTGTGGGGGGTTTGTAGGAAAATTAATTGAGAAGCCACCACCTACCTCATTTAGATGAATAATAACATTATTGGAAGGATCTATCTATGGTTGGATCAGAGTCTTGTTTTCTGGAACTTGTTTGAAATCTTTAACTAATTTTGTCATAATAATAGGGTTTAAACTAAATTGCTCTGATCCACTCTTAGTTAAGATAGGGGGTAATGTCTTTATCAAGATATCCATATCCACTATGATAATTTCTTCTGATTGGGGAAATTTAGTTGCTATCGATCTTACAAAGTATCCTAACTTGTTACCAATTTTCCCTAGAATAATTTTATTAGTGCATTCCAAAGGCATATTGATAAGCTTTATAGCTCTAGATATCGTGATACCACTCAAATTGTTAGGGTAAAAGGATGGATGTCATTCTAACACTGTGAAATTAAAACCTAACAAATCAGGGCATCTATTTTCCAAGGAATGTTTTCTTCATTTCTATATTATAATAGTAGACAAACATAAACTCGTATAGGAACAAAGAGATACTCACCTAATTATGGAGGTGCTTCTTGAGCCAATTTTCTATTTTGGTTGATGGTAAGTCGTAGCCATTCCATCTCATAAATAAACATTTTAGTTGCATTAGTTCCTGGGTACATTTGATGACTCCATCATCTACCTCGATCAAAAGGTGTAATGGAGATTTCGATTTGTGATGGGGAGGAGAATAGGGGGGACCTTAGGGGATTGATGATTTTGAAGATGAAGCTTGGAATGGCCTGTCATCCTTCTTTTATGCAGGGGAGTATATTTTCAACTAGGGTACTGTATCAAATTTGAAATCAGTGATACCCTATCAGTGGAAGCATCATTCATCTCAAGAACAACAACATTCCTTCTTCGACAAGGAGGGGAATAAGAGATAGGATTGTGATGGAGCGCCAAATCTTTAAGCGATTCAAATTTATTTGTCAAAGGTAATGGATCAAGAACAAAGATGAGAGGGAAAGAGGGTTTCTTCTTACTATTTCTATGATGAATAACTTTTTTCCAGCTGGAATCCTCTACTGATGGTACATTAAGACTACGATCAAACCAAGGGCACAATTGTACTCCATGCATTCCTCCTCTACTCATAGCAGACCGAGTGTCATTGGGGCAAAGTACCGACAAACCCCTAGAATGAGGAGTCCTTCGTGCCCTGGCTAGAATATTGCCATTGATGTGATTAAAACCTGGCTTTGGATGACGAATCAAATAGCTTGCATATCTAGTTTTTGAGAACAAAACAATCTGACGGTCCAGAGAGTCAACACCAAAGCTTTTGAAAAGGTTGTGAAAGTGCAGAGCCATAGTGCTGGTTATAAGTTCGAACGGTTAATATCCAATTATTTTGTCAATTACTCATCTATAATATAATTAAATATTTAATTTTATTTAATTAATAATTATTCTTTCTAAATTATTGCATTTATGTAATAATTAAATCAAATTCCTCTCACCAATTAAATAAATTATTTTCTCACATAAATAAATACTAATTATTTATTTATCAATTGTCAAATCTACAAGTAAATAATTCTTTTATTTATTTAATCATGATTTATTCCTCCAAAGCTAACTCACACTGACTTTTGGTTCACTCCATAATTCCCTCTCTTAACTATTGAATCCACATTGTTAATTCGTCCCTCAAGAATCCGTTACGTCTTCAGTCAACTCAATCTTCTAATCCATGCAATTTGTTAACTCATCAGTCTATTCAAGTCATCTCTCCAATCTATTTGTTGACAGACCAATCAATCCCCCAATCAAGGTAGTCAAGTAGAGTTGAACTCCTACTCACTCTGAGTTCAACTCCTCAATCAGAGTCAATCATCCCTTCAATCATGGATTCTTGGTTGAAACCCCTAAAATCTTATAAATAGAGAGACAAACCTTTGATTTTTGTGACCACAATTATTTTGAATTCTTACGCTAGCACGATCTCAAGCTCAATTATGAGAGCCCACATTGCATGAGAAGGAGAACACCAAGGAAGGAATTTATGGTTTGCATATTCATGTTCTTGAAATGATTTCATATTGATTATTATTTATGCTTATTATTTGTCTTACATCCTTTCTTGATTATTGGAAATACTAATTGCGTTAACTATCTCTTTGTGGTTGAGATTTTGATGTTTTCACAAGTTTCTACATTGATCCCCTATTACCCAATTATACTGTGCTGTGTTTTTACTGACATTGCATGGTGCGCATGTAATATTGTATTGAGTATGGTTATATTTTTTTAATTACCTGGTGAGTGTTGAGGAGACCTTGATGATCTTTCCAGGGTTGATGTCATGTATAAATAAATGTAATAGTCTTGTATTTGTGTGTGGTCGTGAAGATATGTCTGAGTATGTACGTGCATTGAATGTATACATATTTTGAAGGTAGAGAAGAAGCGTGAAGAAGAAATTTATTTTTTTTACTTCAATGGAACTGATCCAAACATATAGGAGATTCTATTATACAGTTCACAATTTCTAGATGTGATCCGAGTTTGCTTGTACAAGCAATAAACCTTCCTTGTATAGTAAGCCTTTTTTAATTTTGAACAATGAGATCTAGGAGGTGCACTTGAATGAATGTGCATTCCCCACTGTAATACTTCTAATATATTATACCTATCTTGTGGGTTCATCCCCACTATGTTTTTTCCCTTTACCGGATTTCCACGTACAATTTTTTTGGTGTTATATGTGTTCATGATATGTTGTTGATTAATGCTTCCATGTTTAATTATCAAATCTAAGAATAAGTTTAAGTTGTTTTAGTTTTAGACAACTGATTCACCCTCCACCCCTCTCAATTGTCTACCTTATTTCCATCAAGTGATATCATATCAGGTTCTTCCAAAGAAACTTAGTTGCTTGAGGTGATCTGGGATGACAACATACAAGAAGGATAATTCAGGATTTAATGGTACAAAATACTTAGTTTAGAAAAGTTTCACAAAGTGTCATCTAAGATGCATCAATGAACCTTTTTGGGATATTACCAACACCCAGTATACTGGTCCTACAAATCCTACAACTTTGGATGAGATCATAAAGGTTGAATTAAATATTAGGGCTAAGGAAGTATTTTTTAGTGCTTTGATTGACATTGAGATGATGAATGTTATGGAATTGGAGATTACTTATGAGATCTAGAAGAAGTTGGAAACCTTGTATGAAGGTGACACTTATGTGAGGATTGCAAAGTTGTTGAGCCTAAAAGGAAAATACGAGATGTTGAAAATGCGAAAAGATGAGAACATTACTTCTTACATGTAGAAGGTGAATGAAATTGTGTGAAATATCATATGTGTCAGTGGGCAGTTGGAAGAATCAGAGATTTTTTCTAAAGTGATCATATCTTTACATGCATCTTATAAGCATAAGTTGATGCTATTGAGGAGATCAAAACTATGAAAAATGTAACCAGAGACATGTTGTTTGGTAAGCTTACGAATTTTGAGATGAGTGAGTTTGGTGATTCTCTTCCTAAGATAGAATTTGCATTCAAGACTACTGTTTCTGAAAAGGATAAGCAGAGATGTGGTCTAGGAGAAAGATATTCAAGGAGGATATCTAGATATGAGAAGGATATGAAGAGTGAGATCTTGAGGAACCTTAAGCCCTTATTTCCAAGAGATTGTCCAAATGTGTTGGTAAGTATGAATGAAAATCATCTCTTAAATATTTCAAGCTAACTTATTAGCACAACTAAATTTGAGCATTTCTAATTAATTTTTTTCGTCAAACATATGGTCTAGCTAAATTCATTTTAGCTGAGTTAGGTAAGTGCTTAAACTTTTCCAATTGGAAATGCCTGTTAAATGCATGTTTTATACCAATTTGGGTCCAATTACCAAAGAAATAAAATTATTTCTGAAAAATGATGTTTTAATAACTCCTACCCTTTTTAATTATATTTTTCTAAAAATATAAAAATACCCTTTTGTACAACTCAAAGTCAAGATTATCGTCATATATAAATTTTATAGTATTTTGATTAGATGTATTATATTATAATTTCAAAATACTTCTAGTAAGTATTTTTACATTTGAGAAGACATTGCTTAAAAAATAAAATAGTAAATCATATTAGAAAAATTGAAAATTTATATATAACATTAGAGGAGAGAGTCCTCTTCAATAATGTGCAATTTTTTTCTTCTGAATGGTGTATATTTGATAAGGGAAATTTGGTGGGAGACGAAAACTATCAATTTAAGATAAGTCCAACCTTGAGTAGTTATAAGTAAGAAAATATACATAAAAAACCAATCTTTCTTCTTTTCTACACTAGCTATACATGTCATCTATAACATATTTTAAAATCAGAGGAAAAAAAGATTATTTGCATATACCTTTTTGGTGGGAACAAGACCCCAGTTTTTCAATATTTTTTAGCAATTACAAAATGGACTTAAAAAATTAAAAGACTATGTCAATTCTTGTTCAAAATTTTCATAAAAAAATATAGGCATAAATTTCATCCACTTTTACACCTTTCATTAGTTTACATCTGTTAGATAAATGAGGGGGGGGGGGGGTGAATCAGTTAAGTGCATTTATCCTACAGTAATTAGCAGTAAATTAAATAATCAATTAATCAACTTGGTAATATATCAACTGTGCCTTTCTATTCATATACCGATTAGCAGTAAATTAAATATTATTTTACCGATCAATCCAATTATAATAATGTGTAAAATAAAATAATAATTCAACACATCCATAAACATATAACACTTTGATTTTAATGTGGAAACCCTATTAGGGGAAAAACCACCTGGGACCGGTAACCCAAAATAATTCACTCTTCTGAAGTGAGCTCGGTTAAGAGCCAACCCTATTAAAGGTTACAATACACACTGTGAGGTGTGACCTGGTTAGAGGATTTATCACTAACAGTTCTCCCTTGACCAAACATTCACTATGGGGTCAACAAGAAAACAATCAACATTCATTAAATGTCATATTGAAATAATAAGATTGTTAAGTCCACTCGGTTAAGAGATTTATCTGTAGCAATGGTTAGAATGTTACAGTAATGATCTGATTCAAATACAACTTGTTTTACAGATTTTCAAATCTATGTTAAGCTCAAAATAGCTCATGCTAATAATCTCAATTCAATCTCTTTGTTTCCTCCAACTCTGTTCTACTCGTTAAATTCTTTTTTCTGTCGCTTGGTGTTGTCTGCAGATTTGCTCGATTTTGTCTTCAACCTGTTTGACCAGCTTGCATGAATGCAATCTTCTCACGTGCATTCTAGAATTTAATCTAAATCTCTTGTCTCCTTTTATAGACATAATAAACCATTTTATTTCCAGCCCTAAATTTTGCCTCTTAATCTTCACCATTAATTTTGTCACTTCAACCTTTCTCTGTATTTGTGTTAGTAACACGTTCCATTCTCCTTCATCCGATCATCCTTAAATTTTGTCAGTCATTTGATCATCATAACAAACATTATCTTTAACCTCAGAATCATTCACAATTGTCCATCTCATCATCTTTATTCGGCATTTATAAGTTCCATTTATTTATTTCACTCGGTCAATACCGCAATGCGTAGGTGATAACTAACTCGGTTAACATTGTACTTGGTATACACTACAATTGCTTGGTGTACACTGCACCAACTTAATGTACACTACATTCTTCATTTACCGACCCCATAAAGTTGTACGTTCTTGCTCTTCAATCCATAACATAATTATGTAATAGAATCAAATCAATAAAATAATGTCATAGACTCACCAATAAGTTTCCCAATGAATACCATATCCATATCTTTCTCATACATCTCATCTTCATGTAGATATCTCATTCCTTCACCATTATTTCCTTCTTAAGATGCTTGTAACTATCATGATAAGTACAATCAAAACTAGTTGACATCAATGACAATATGATAACTGATTTAATGTCTCACATATACCTTAGTAGCCCAATGATCATCAATCACTGTCTTTCAAATATCCAATTAGTTGTCAAACTCTCCTTCAAGATATTCAATCAGTTATAGTTTATCAATCTCTCCCTTTGGCATTGATGGCAACACAATATGAAATATTCCATAGAATACCAAACATCTATTCTACAACTCTGTATGCAAATGTTGTAACTCAGTAAGATCTCCTTAGCTTAGACATTTAATATGTTTAATCACTATACAACATCAGTGTCTCTCTCTTTCAATAATCTCTCTCCCCGTGGATAGATATATCATTCTCTCCCATAGATAGATATTTCATGTACATTTCTCTCCCTTTGACAACAATGCCAAAAAAAATCAGCTCTTCAGTAGCCAAATCAATATCTCTTGTGTTTGGTTTAGATTCAAGTACCTTGCATGTACTGATATGCAGTTTCCATTTTTCTTCCAGCTTTCACAACCTTAGGAAACCCAAAGTGTGAATATCATGCATCAACATCATTTGATGTTATGATAAAGTACATGTTGATGCAACCTCTTAATCACCTTAGTGACTGTTAGATAGGGGATGGACTCCTACTCTATTTCTCAAGTACTCAAATGTGTCCTTCGGTAAGGGTTTAGTAAATATGTCAGCAAGTTGCTCTTGTGATTTCACATACTCCAATCTTACTTACTTTTCTTGTACTTGTTCCCTCAAGTAGTGATACTTTATATATATATGCTTTGTCTTTGCATGCATCACTGAATTCTTACAAATATTTATTACACTTGTATTATCACAATATATTATCACTGGGTCAGTGATCTTCTCATTCATACCTTCCAAAAGTTGTTTTATCCAAGCAATATTAGAACAATTAGCAACAACAACAACATATTCTGCTTCTGTAGTGGACTCAGAAATGCATCCTTGTTTCTTACTTATCCAAGTAACCAATATTTCTCTCAAAAAGAATGCTCCACTAATAATGCTCTTTATAGGACCCCTTTTTTCGAACTAGAAAAACAATTTATAAGAATTAAAATTGTCCCTAGTTAAAGATAATTCAAGTTGCATACATCTTTATTAATAAATTAACAATTCACTAATTCAAACAATTTTATTACTTCTATTTCAATATTAACCACTTGTGGCACTTGTTAGTTCCTATCGTAGGCTTTTGGAAATATAAGCATTAATCAATTTTTAATAAGTGATTAAACTATGTGATTTCAACCAATCATTTTTTCAATTTTGTTTTTGATAAAAGCAACAAAAAAACTAGGGTGTTGTCCCATAGTACAAACAAAGATCCATCCCAAAGGATTAACACCAGACAACCATTAACACCACATTAACAACAACTAGTGAGCAATAGCCAAATAAGAAACAACATCCTAAATCTACCTCTATAAAAAACAAAGGACCAATTACGAACATACCACTAAGCATAGACATAGAACCATGTAACCAATAAAGTAAAGCAACCTAATCTAGTAGAGTTCATAGTCTTGGTAGTATTAAAAATGTATAACATATGCCACATAGGGAAAACTCACAGAGAGTTATTCTTAGCAAAAAAGCTATAAACTAAAGTAAAAAGATTGAGGCCCCAAAGGCCAAAAAGAAGCTGAAAAACAATAGGACCATCAGTCTTCAACACGATTTCTTCTCAGTCGACATCTTTGACAACAAAAATCTGGCCCACTCTTTAGTAAGGAATTGGAACAAATCTTTGTACTCATCATCTTCCTTTAGCTTGCCACCTTTCACATGTTCCTACAACGAACACAAGATGGCAACGAAACCATGCATCACCTTCAACGTGAACCTATCCATATCATGTGGACGCTTATCCAAGCCCACCACTTCAACCCTGAGGTTCTAAAGGCCACTTTCAATGCCAACAATATGATGTTTGATTTTTCCAATTATACCACCTAGGACATGACAAGGGCTAGGGGTATCTTTATCCTAAATTAATTCCACCACAACATTGTTCTGGGCAATTTGAGGTGAGGGAGGAGGTGTAGGAGGGTTGATATTAGTTGCAGGGGTAGGGGACATGTCCTGTTTAAGGATCTTAGACACATGGGATGAGGAGTCATTCTTGGAATCATCTTTGCCATTACTCTCTGCCTCCCGAGAATCTTCAAGGTTCATCTCTTTCATTCTTCTTTTACCTTGTTCCTTAGCAATTCTATTGGAGTGGTGGGGGTGGGGGGGGGGGGGGGGGGTGATAGCTTCCTCCATGATTTTCACCTCTGAATCCACCCAACAGGTGGAATTTTTAGCTTTTCTCTAGGGTTTAGTCTTTGGGCTAGGGTTATCAACTTTTTTCTTCTTACATTTACCCGTAGAGTCAATTGTCGGAGAAATCTCCATGTAACCCTTAATCATAAGGGGTTTTTTGACACACCCCTTTCTACCCATGCCCAAGAGGGGGAGGAGACTAATTTTAGGGAGGGAATGCGACTATGAGGATGGGGAGGGCATCACAATGTAGCTTGTTAAAATGGTATATTTATAGGAAGGCACAAAGCCAAATGGAACTTATAAAGGCGATACATCAACCCCTAGTGAAGAATAGCAAAGTTTTTCCCTATGGCTTTAGCTCTAGCAATTTCAACAACATTACTTTCCATAGAGTGTAATAGGAAAAATGGAATGGAAATGAAATCCTAGTTCTGAAGATGATTAAGATAAGGGAGATGGTAGAAATGGAAAACACCATATCTACCCTCTAAAGTAAAATATTTCATAACTTTTGCACACACCTGAGGCCAAACATCCGGGAGCTTATTGCGGTCATAACCACCTTGTCTTTTAACTAGTTGTTCACCAGGTTGAAAGAACTGGACCCTCCTCTCGTTCCAAGTGGATGTAAACTGACGAGAGACATTCTCATCGTGCCCAATCATATTCTCCATGAAAGAGAGAATTCCCCCTTCTCTGCAAATGAACATAACCACTGAGTCCTTTTTATATTTATTATCAATGTGGTTTGGCTCAATCCTCAATCTATCACCCCCCATAACTTTTAGAGCAAACACCAAAGCCCAAAACTAGAACAAAGTTAATCTCAAGGTATAACTATCTAGCAGAAACACTAATTTGCAAAGGCAATTCAAAATATCCCTAGAATTGGAAAGTTTGAGATAACAAGCCTCCTTCATGTGGATTAATCTGTAATAATTAGCCCCTTCATTATTGTAATAAATGTCTACACACTTCACCTTACGATGAGCACACTTAGGCACATGCGAGTTGTCACTTAAATTTGAATCAAAGAGGTTAGAAAAGACATTTGGGGATACACAAAATCCAAGGAGACTCACGAAAAGGCACAACTTGCACTTTTCACCCTCCCTAAAATAAAACCATCTTAAATAATAATGCCAATTCCAAGGAGAGCTTGCATGCAAATGATGACATATCATTAAGTATTGACCAAAATCAAAGAGAGTGTCCAAGTGACTATCCATCACCATCATAACTTTCAAATTTGAATCTAAGACGCAATATGAGTTAACCCTTATAGCCATAATGGCACCAAAACTGAAGTATATGAAAAGGAGAAAGTTAACTTTCATGACTTACTTTGGTGATGGTTAACTTTCAATTTTGTTAGTAATATCATATGTTGATAGTTCATAAGTAAAGTTCCAAATTTTTTAACCAAACAAATTTTTAAAATTTGTTTTCTCAAATTTGATTGGGCAAAAACTTTTAACATATGAGTCCTTGTTGCAAAAAACCTCAAGAAATGAGTATAATATCATGTTTAGCTTATTATTATTATACATATAGTTATAATTTCTTTTTGTATTGTATTACACCACCTTTTTACCATAGTTTTGTGAAAATCTTCAAAACTAATTCTCATCTTTAGTAGTATAAAAGTTTTTAAAAGCAAAAATAAATATAATTGCAAAGATTTGAAAAGAAAATATACATTTTAAATTGTATTTATTTAAAAAAATATTTTTTAATTATATTTAAATTTACTAAAGTTTTTTTATATATTTGATTTATTTTTTATTGTTAAATATTAGGAAAATTCAATAAATTTAATTATTTATTATATACATATATATAATTAGTACATAATTTTTATAAATTTTTTTGATGGACAAAATTAGAAGACATTTTATTTCAAATTTTTTAAAATAAACAATTAATCTGTAAAAGCAAAAATAAATATAATTGCAAAGATTTGAAAAAAAAAAATACATCTTTTAATTGTATTATATAATTTTTAAATTTTTATTATTATTTAGATTTACTTAAATATTTTTTATATATTTGATTTATTTTTTGATTGTTAAATGTTAGAAAAATTTAATAAATTTAATTATTTATTAAATTTTCACATACAAAATTATATATAGATAAAATTAGTACATAATTTTTATCAAATTTTATGATGAACAAAATTAAAGAACATTTTATTTCAAATTTTTTAAAATAAGCAATTAATCATAAAATGTTTTTTTTTCCTAAAAAAATATTTTGAAACATATAATCTTAATACTCTTCCTACATCAATATGATGTGTTTTGTATAATCCTCTTCAAAATTAAAACACCTCTACCCACGGCCTTGTTTTTATTTTTTAAACAATAATTTCTACACAAAAATAGAAAAAGATTCCATATTATCCATTTTCCAAAATTTTAATTTTTCACGTGAACACTCTACCTGGTAAAATATATAAATTTAAATTGAAAGTGTTTAAGGTCTTTAATGCTTTCCCCATTGAATTTAAAACAGGAAAGGGCCGGCCAATTTTTAAATACACGCAGTTTGGTGTATAGCTTATGGAAACAGTGTTTATACCTTGTAGGGTAGGTTGCAGGGCTGTTCGTAAACTCAACAAAAATTCATTCTGCCTTCTGAGAATGTGGTAAAAATGGACAGGTGATAGATGCGTGCAACAAATGGCGAGAAGTGGCGTGTCAAGGTTGAGAGGGGGGCTCGGAATCGCAGCATTGTGTTATGTGGGCATAGATTATTTGCGGAGAATATCTCCACCATGGCATGCTACACTTCAGCCTAAGCTGTGGCTTGTGCTGGCACTGGCTGCTATATGCCGCGCTCCATTCTACCCACACTGGTCCACAGAGCTCAGAAGCGTACTGCCTTTCCTCGGATCCTTACTTTTCATGCTCGTAGCCTTGGCCCTCGAGGCCACTTCTGTGCACTTCGTTACAGCTTTGCTCGGCCTCGATTGGCACAGGTATTTTCCTTTCCGATTCCATCTCGCAAGATCCTATTGTTGCTTATACAGCCTTGTGAATTTAAGCTTGCGCTAATACATACTGGAAATTGATTTTCCTGATTGGCAAACTCTCTTTGTGGGTTTCCTTTGGCTTATATGTAAAAAAAGAATGCTTCTGGTCAAACTCACTTAGGTCTTTCACCTCGCCTTGTGCATTGGGATATGCAACATCAGATGTGAGTTTATAGATTTGAACACGTGCCTTTACTAGAAAGCTCCTATGACTTCCCATATAAGCTCATCCCATTTCACATCCTGAATTGTGTTCTGGACAGCAGAGTAAGTGGGAATTGCAGATGTGTTGGGTAGTTGGAGAATCAGAGTTCAATTTATATTTGGTTACTTTACTCTGTTGCAGTAGTATCATATCAATGTTTCAACACTTACAAATAATCCCTCTTCACGAAGCAAGACTGCATAACTGCCATGGTCATACACCAGTATCATATAGGGTGAGAGGGAGAGTCCCCTTGAGTTGCATCTTTCCTTTGCCCTTATATCTTTCTCTATATTTTTTTCTTAGCCTTGGCCTTTTTCTCATAATCTTTTAGCAATTTGTAAATATAACTTAGGAACTGTGAAGATTTAATCCATTGCAGCAGTACTTTCTTATCTAAATGCGAATGGCTGGTCATGGCAGATATCTCACTTGGTCATTTGGTTAGCTGCTGTGTGTCATTCAAATACAAAATAACAAAAAGAAGGGACTGTCTTTGAATGATTATTCTGATGTCCCGGCCCGAGTCAATTCTTCTGGGAAGCAGTTATGGATACTTGATTTGTCTGGTTTTAGTTTTTTCATTGGTTTGTTGCATTTTGGTTACAGCTACAGAACTATTCTTCCACCCATTATCCATCTACAGAAGTTCTAAGACACCCTTTTGTTTTAACTTTTAAGGATTAAAGCCTTTTTATAACCCCTTTTTCCCCACGCGGGATGGCAGTGACACCTAAGATGTTTTGTAAGATTCTCATCTAAGCTAATTTGTAACTCATCATTACATGGTGTAACTCCCGACGATATTCCATGTAACTCTTTCTCTATGACCTCTATAATAAGATTCTTTTGAACTCCTATTGCATTGGCATGAATTATATATTTTCTTGTTCTGTGAGTCGCAATAATACCTTTACTTTATCATCACTTGCTGTTTGAGTATGATTGATTGTTGTCATTAAGACAGCTGGGTGAAGATCATTGGTTAAGTTCAAATCTATTATTTAGTAAATTTTTTGGAAAGGGACATTACAGTTGTATCCATGCAACTTTGTTGCAAGTCTGTGAGTATGTGCTGATGTAGTTTCATGCAAAGAAATGATAGGGAAATCAGACACCTATGAGGGGAAAAAAGAAAATAGGTAGCTATATGATTCTGTTGAACTCCTATTGCATTGGCATGATTTATATATTTTTTTTGTCGTATGAGTTGCTTATTTTTTAATACACTTTTTACAACAAGTAAATAATACCTTTACTTTATCATCATTTGCTGTTTGAGTATGATTGATTGTTGTGATTAAGACAGCTGGGTGAAGATCATTTGTTAAGTTCAAATCCATTATTTAGTAATTGTTTGGAAAGGGACATTACAGTTGTATCAATGCAACTTTGTTGCAAGTCTGTGAGTGTGTGCTGATGTAGGTTCATGCAAAGAAATGATAGGGAAATCAGACACCTATGAGAAGAAAAAAGAAAATGGGTGGCTATATGTGATGAAATGGGCAAAGGAGGGGAAGGTGCAGGGAGCAGAAGCCAAAAGAATCATTCTTGAAAGAGGGAGAGCCTCAAAAGGTGGAAATTGAAATGGTGAAGAGATACATTGGAGCTAGGATCACAAGAGGAGGTCAAGAAACAAGTTGTGATAGTAGAGTAGGAAGAAATATCAGTCTCACAAGATGTCATAGAGGAAAAGCAAGAGGGCTTTTCAATGGCAGAAGGTAGCGAGGTCCAAGATTAACACAACATCGTCCTTGACAAAAACCGGTATTGTGTGTTGAATATGTGTCAATAATTGCAATGATGTCCAAGCAACATCAGATCAATTTTCAGTGTAATTGCAAGTTGATCATTAAAACCCTAATGATGTTGGAGAGATGGAGGTTATACCCTATAGCTTGGGGTGTGGGATTCCCTTTCGTCAAGATCAAGAACATTCATATGCAGTTGTGTGGGATCTAGGAGATTGTCTTTGATGGAGCTACTATCACCATCGATTTTAGATTTCCCATCCCTTAGACGTCGACACAACAATGGTTAAGCTGGATCATGAGCAAGAGTGAGATTGATTGAAGGCTTTATGGAGAATTGCAAAATGATAGAGTTGCCCAAAATGGGCCACACAATTTCCAGCCCCTTTGCCCTTTTGGTGATTGCTCACGAGGGAAGGAAACTCCATCGTGATACCCTCTGGCTACATAGAGGTTGATAGAGAAATTGTGACGCCCCTTCCTAATTTGCCCTAGAATCATAGTCGTAAGAAAATAGGGTTAGGGTCACATCTTACCAAGTAGATATTCCTTACATATTGTTATCCTGAAATTGGATCCTGTAATCATAACATAATCAACTTATATAAATTTATCTATTTATATCTATTCAACAATTAGGGTTAGACAATGCATCATAATCATACACTAGTAATAACATTATGCTAGCATATTGAAAATTGGAGGAAGAAACATGATAGGTCTGCCCGAAGCCATTTCTACACTAAGCCCAAGAGTGGATGTATACTAGAGCCCTCCTCTTTGCTTGTACCTCTACTTTCCCTACCAATGTCTCATCCTCCCCAAAGATTCATACCACCTTGTGGAATTTGGGCCGAGGTTGTAAGGGGATTTCTTGGTCCTATGTAAGTGCCCTTTTGGCCTCCTTACATGATGTAAGTGCTTTCTTGGCCTTCATACACGAAGCAAGTGCCCTCTTGGCCTTCTTACATGATGTAAGTGTGTAATGTCCCCTACTGAGACTTAATTCAGTCTGCCCAAAAATTCTCTTCTAGGGTTTGGATATTGTTTTGGAATGGGAAATCTCACTTCTGTATCCTGATATAGATCCTGCAACCAGATTAGTATCATGAGATATAAACATATAAGCCAATGTTACACAAATAGAATTCCAACTTACTGCTATAATACTCAAAATGTACATACAGGATTCCTTTCAATGTATCTATTTATGTATCCACCCAGCCCAGGAGCACAGAATTTTTCATCTGCCCTCCTAGCCCCACTTAAGGTGTCTCTATTGGCGTGGCCTCCTAGCTACTTGCGCTCCTTCATGTGTACCATGTCTGCCCTCCAAAATGAGATAGCCCAATGGATAAGAATCATCATATTCATAATATATACATGCAGATATAAAGCAAGTTAAGAACATTTAATATTAAAACAGCAAACTGCAAAGAACATTTCATGTAAATATCCACAATAAAGAACATTTACTATAGATATCAACAGCAAGAAGAGTAGTCTTCATCAGATGCTAGTTTACTAAATATCATGCTATCCAATACAATACACAGCATACCACAAACAAGTATCAGTTCTGCAGATAAAGATATATGTATATTCTGAATTTATATTCTGTCTGTTTCCTCAGTCTGCTGATGCTTTGTTTTACCTCTTTGATGGTCTCCTTTGCATGCCAAATTCGTCGTGTATATATCTTCCAAATGAAGTGAGGGTGTGTAATGTCCATTCAGTTTGTATTCTATTTCTTAATGAATCGCTGCTGCTTCATTAACTGTAAATAACAAATATCAATTCGGTGTTTTTAACATGTATTGTTGCCGACTTCGATCTTTGACTAATACATGAGTCAACAGGAGCATGACAAAGTGCCCTCTTGGCCTCCTTACACGGGTAAGTGCTCTCTTGGCTTCCTTACTCGATGCAAGTGCCTTTATGGTGTAAGTGCCCTCTTGGCCTCTGTACATGATGTAAGTGACCTCTTGGTGTAAATGCTGATCAATCTCTATGAATTTTAGTCCTTTGTGCTCTTGTGCTGACTGCTTTGATATATAATTGTATTCGCTGATGAAATGGACTGCTGAATATATTTGATTGATTGGATGATCTGCTCATGTCTTATACTCTGATCTGCCCTTTAACGTGTACCGATTGCTATTTGAGTACTGATTGTTTATCACCTTGATTCACAGCACAATGCATCCTCTTCAATGCTTGGATTGAATCCCCCTTTATAATTTATTTGTGGAAGGGTCACCACCTTTCATAAGGATTGAGTCACCACTTTTTGTTGTTGCCTTCGAGAATAATATATTATTCCCCCAAATTGATCTTTCTTGGATGTCCTCAAATGAAACCTTCTGCTCTTTATATCTTCCAATGTAGGGGAGAGTCACACCTCTTCATCATGACTGTCCCTTTACAATCATCACAACCTTTTACAATTAGCACCATTTGAAAGAGTCACAACCCTTCATCATTTCTGCCCTCTGAGAGTCACAACCTTTCATAATTGTCTTTTGAACGAGTCACGTCCGTATTCTCTTCACATTCTTTTCTTCTTCAATTCCTATGCTCTCCTCTTTCTTCCTTCCTCTATCCCCCTTTCAAATGAACTCTCCTTCCTTTTATATCTTATGTTGAGGGAGTTACAATTCTTTCTCTTGACCTTTCATTAAACTTAATTGACTTGTAATTATAGTATATTATATTTTATTATTTATTTATTTTTATATTTTAAATTTATAATTATTATTTATTATTAAATCCTATTTTAGAGAGGGGACATTACAGAAACCTTCAAAATCCTTTGCTCCAACATTGATGAGCTTGTTGACACTTGACAGGTTAGTTTTTAGTCATGAAAAGGAGACTTCTGGTATGCACATGACAGATCTAGGAGAGGCCAACATGGACACATTCACCAAGCTGTCACGTCCCTACACCTGAAGACCAAATGGAGATAGTCACCCCAGGAAGTTTGATGCTAAATGGAGGTAAGCATAATGGTTGTCATTTTGATGTTTAAGACTTTGTGACTAAGCTGGGTATGATGTTGTGGCTTTTGAGCTACAAGCAAATTGGAGGATTCATTAAGAATGAGACACCCCAAACTCTAAGCATTGAGGGAGCAGAGAGATTGTTTGTCATTTTGGGTGAACATGTGATATGCAACGACTTATATGTGGAGTTTCAATTGGCAGCAACTGCAACCTTATCCAAAGGTTAGTCATCTATCAGAGGCTGTACTTGGTCTACCTTGGACCAGCAGTGTGTGAAACTTGATTTTTCAAGGCTGCCTTGGAGCAGAGAATATCATCACAAATTGAGGAGGCACGGCATTTTTTACTGAAAGATTTCAGGGAGAATTATTTTTATATGATAGGGCAACACAACATGAGCAGGATGTGATGATTGATCTCCAACCGAGCACAAGGCGGTTGAGTTATGATAAGATGGTATCCTTATAGCACAGTGGAGGCATTCCCAGGACAGTGACGGACCTAAGTTCTTGTCATATTATTGCTGTTATCATTGTTAACAACCACACCATTACTTCACTGGCAGTTACACAAGTGGTTTTGCAAGGATTCCGAGCTATGGTGAAGAGCAATTTGCAGTTAGTAGCTTCTATTGGAGAGTTCTTACTCTGTGTATGATTGTTTATCGCTCCTCAGTAATCACATGGTTGACTTTCGCATAGGTCTGTCATAATTGCAGCTGTTACATTATTTTAATAGTGCCAGTTTTAATGTTTCATGTTATAGACAATATTGAAGTGATACATTTTGAGCGGATTTCCTTGCATGGTAATGTTAGTGGAAAGGCTCTGTTATGGGGGCAGTCATTCTAGCATTGATGTGGATAAGGTTCTGTGTGAATTTTGATGATTTATTTCCAGCTCAAGGGTTTAGTCATAAAGCTCAACTAGTTGTTTAAGATGCTCCATCGCATAAGAGGAACAAGTGGGCACAACAAAATGCCAACATGGTAGATGGATACATGGAATGCAACATATATGTCATAATTCAGCATAATATGGGACAAGCCAAGGAAACATCCTATGGGAGAGACCACCATGGAGTTGAAATCTAAGGGAGATGAGGTAAAAGTTACAAGCACTGGAGGAGGAGGAGATCCTATAGTGGTCATGATGGAAGACCATTGGCTGACCTACATAATGCCTTCCAAAGGTGAGATACTTGATCCAAGTGGTGTTTGGTCTAATATGGGTGAGTTCAGCTTTACACTTGTAGGGTAGCTACCAAATGAAACAATTGTAAGATGGAATCTTCTTGTTGAGAACCACCCACTTGACATAACGATGAGGAGTTTGGGTTGCAATAGACATGAGCCAAGGGCCAGTTAAGTATGATTCCAGATGTTAGTTCCACTACCCTCAATATGTCCAGCATTGCACACACTTTCATTTCAGCCAAAGAAAAGTTTTGAGTCGTGTGGTGGAGTCTACAACCCCTCAGCACTGTTGAGGGGTTTGTAGTTGGAACATGGTTGGTTCCCAGCCATTATATTTCTGATTTAGAGCAAAGAAATGCAATGTCATAGCCATGACATGATGCTTCTACTAGTTGTACCTTCCTTGAGCGGTGATAAGCCTTATAACACCAATTTGGGAGAGTTGAACATCATAATTGACATACATTGGTCACATTTATGTGAAAAGTGCAGTGTAGAGGTAAGGCTCAAAGGAAAGGAGTCCATACAGGTGTGTTCAACCACAGAATTGAGTGAGTTCCAGTCAGATGCTACTGTTGGAATATTTTCAGGCATTTATGGCTGTTCCCAGCCTTCATGCTGCTGATTTTTGCAAGGGATTTTCAGTATTGCAGCTATTGTAGCATTTTAATATTGCTTATTTCCAAATTATCACAACACTAATGTTTTGGATGAGATTTGGAAAAAAGTTTGTTCACTACAACCTCATTCGACCTTGTATACAAGCTGAGTGGTCCAACCTCGTGAGAGTTCTAGCCTAGAGTACGATGATAGGATCCATTGGACCTCAAAGTAGTTATCATCATAATCATTTGGAGGTCAGAGTGGACAACAAAAACATGCGGTAAATGCAGAGAGCAACACTTAGTCTTATGTGAGCATGTGGATTGCCAACATATGGATGGTTTTCATCATTGGACGATCCAAGTGGAAGATGGAAAGGTACAATATCCAAATTACATGACCATTACTATAGGATTCATGATATTGGCATGGAGACATATACACAATCAGGTTTGTATAGGATACTTCGGCAGAAGATGCACCATTTAATGGGTATGGGATCTAGGCTCTATGAACAGTTCATCATGATTGAACACATCAGCACGAAGATACTTAAGCATCCCAATTTACATTGCAAGAGGACAAGCAATCTTAGGGAGGGGGGATTTGTCATGTCCCCTTTCTAAAAATCAAAGAAAATACTTCTTTCTCAGGGAGGCATCAAACATCAGGGGTCGAGATTCTTGACTGACTCATGCCAAGAAGACATCAGAGATTGGAGATTGGGGATTGGAGTTTATGCCCAACGCATGCCAAGGAGACGTTGGAGTTTGAAGAGCGGGCATGCTGTTTCGCTCAGGTCAGAGAGCTATTGGGCCCTGAAGATATAATTCAACCCATGCCAGGGTGAGAGAATGGAAGAACTCAGCAATGCACCAATGGTTGAGGGTTGGAGCTATTGCCTGACCTGCGACAAGTCAAGAGGTAGGAGAAACCTTGAATCTTTGAAATGTGTCAAGCCCATTAAGGCTGAACTGTGATAAGAAGATTTCAAATTTGGGCCTTGGTGCCAATTGAGGTTTAGGGGGATTAGTTTTGTCTTTTGGATACTATATAAAACCAAGAAAACATTTCATTTGTAATTATTCATGTTAGACCATTTCAATTTTTGGGCACTTGTGCTCAAATCTCTTTTGTGGATGAAAACCCATGTGAGATTGTGTTCAATGGACAAAAACCCATTGGTTGTTGGGATCAGAGGACAAAAATCATTTGGTTCTTGATGGCATTCTCACTCATGGAGTGCATTGGAGCTTCAAGATTTGCTGTGCAGTTCAGTCAGTTAGTGAGTTCATCATTTGTTGCAGTGCTGTAGTTGTTTGCTGTTGTTGTAATGACTTTCATGATAGTCCCATTTGTTGCGAAAACCAGAATTATATCAGTATAAGAGCTGTGAGGATTTTTGAGTCATTTGTGCAAGTGTTTATATTTTTGGTTCTGTTTGGTGCATGTGTGAAGTTTATAATTGCCATTCTTGTTGGAGCTGTGATTCAATTGTGCAAGTTTATGGGTCTAAATATTTGTGCTGTTTGAGTATGATTAATTGTTGTTATTAGGACATATCCAGGTGAAGATCGTTGGTTAAAGTTCAAAATTTATTATTGAATAATTTTTTTGGAAAGGGACATTACACTTATCTTCAAATATTTAGAATTTATGGGGTTACATACATGAGGCATACTCCACGGTTTGGAACAATTATAAAGGGGTTTGTAGTTTGGGGTTAGTGTTTGTGACAATTAAGTGTCTAGGGTTTTTTGACAAATACTAGGTTTCCCTCTTTAGTTTTCCTATAAAACACAATTCCCTTTTGTAATGCCCCCCTTTGGGGTTACCGTATATTTTGCCCTAGAATCACAAGTTAAATAAAACAAGGAACATAATATAGTTAGAGATATAACTTCACCCAAAGAATGTAAAAGCAAGATAAATCCTGGTTGAGGTCTTGCAATCATGTTAGACAATTATTGAAGATACAATTCATAAACTCAGTTATTACTACTAGGGTTAAAGACCATATATTCACAACCATCTTAATTGTATAAAATATATAATTCATTATTTGGGTTCATCCATAACGGGGCATTGATAAGGAGACATGATAGCATGTCAGAAATGATCCTTACACTAGGCTCAAGAATGGATATACAATCCCTCTTGGCCTCATGTGGCCTTCTGCCATCCATCCTTCATGAGGTGGTTTACCTGCCTTCCTTATTCATGCCACCTTTTTTGGCCTCCTATGATGGAGACTCCTTTGAATTCATTCCAACAATCAACCATTGTAGAGGTTGGAGGGGAAACTACGATAGGGAACTACAACATCCTTCCCATCTAAGCCCCTTAGCCTCATATGGCAGGCCGCCAGCCATCCACCATGAGGTGGTGTACTTAGAAGAGGACCTCATATCAGTTTTTCCCTCATTGTATTTCCTCCCTCACCTTGCCATATTTGATTGCTGCAATTTGATGAATAGCCTAGAAGTTTAGATATTCCACATTATTGTTTATATTTAATATATAAGATGTTATGTATCAAATATATTATTTGTTGTATACACATTATTGCCTATATTATTATGTAAGGAATTATGCATTAAAACATTATCATGCTGCATACATCAAGCATATATATTAAACATATATCCCTGCATACCACAATGTTTACTAGATCAGGAATGACTATATTCTGAGTTGCAGACTTCTCTAATTTACCAGTCTATTCTTATCTTCTTGTTACTTGCTCTTTTTGCTCGATTGCTGGTTAAACACTTATTTCTGTCTTGTTTGATTCTGTTTATTGGATGGCCGGATATTGTTTTCTCTCTTATGAGAATTGATGTTTCTTTTTGAGATGAATGCTTGATGATGATTGGATTGGATTGATGCCTTTCTTTTCCTTAAATACCCTTCTACTCCACAGAGGGGTTGTTTCTTTTTAAGCAGCCACCTCTTTCTTCAAGAGTGGTGTCTTTTCCAATCTACATCACAGCCCTTCCCCAACATAAATGCTGCCTCTAATTAATTATTAATTAAATCACTATCTTTATGTAATTAAATTGCCGTCTTTATGATAATCAATGCCTTAATTATATGGATCGTTGTTTATTGATTGATTGCTGTTTTTACTTGTTGATACTTGGATCGTTGGCCAAATTAATTTAATTTGTTTTTTTTTCTCTTCCTTAGATGGGGTCATGACAGTCCGACCTTCCCAAAATTGCTTGTCCTCAAGCAATAGTTGAATGATCGTGAAGTTTAATTCATAATCCACCTTTTGCTTTACTACTCTGATATTATCATAAGTTGTAGATTCAAATTATGACATATATGTTTTCTCTTTTAATTTGAATATGAGTTATAATCAATAGTTGGAATTTGGCAAGGTTTAATTTATGACCAATTTTCTCTCATCTTTCAGATAAAAGAATCAAGGCCATCCTATAATAATGCTAGCTGTATTTGCAAAAACTAATTAGGTTGGTCATATGTTTGCACATTGGATATCTTTGTGAGTCGAAGCAAGGGTGACTCTTTTCACATATTAAGATGAGGATTAGAAGTATGACATACATCTATGTGATGTTCAATGAAGAAGTTTTCCATTTTCTTGACAAGGAAACCTTAGATTGGTTGGATAATCTCTTTCTAGATCTTGAGGATGTAAGGGTGTCATTACTACTAGATTTTCTCCTTCACAAATCTCATTGCTTAATTGTCCTTTATTCTTTTGATTGGATGCTTTTAAGATCTCCCTTATCATACCTTGTTTTCTTGCTTGGATTTTCTTCTTCTTTTTCTTCTCCTTCTTCTCCTGCTTCCTTGTCAGGTAATGCCTCTATAATGTGTGCTTGGCTTCTTTTTCCACATATATGCAGCCTCCATTTCTCTTTGCACTTGAAGCACAAATCTTTCTTTTGAGGTTCTTCTCGCTTACAAACATATCCATGCGCCCAATTTTCCTTGCACTTGTAACATAAATTTTCTCTTCAGAGTTTTTCACTGTCATCTCTAGGAGGAAATGTTCTTTTATGCCTGTCTTCCATATAGAAGGGTTCATCTCTTGATGATATATTTTTAAAGTAACGTTTATCTCTCGTATTAGTGGTATCAAGTCGTTGGGCAGTTAGGATTGTATCTTGGAGAGTGGTAGGATCAAAGGTACTTACTAGGCTCCGGATAGATTTCAATAGTCCCTCCATAAATAGGTATTTGAATATCTTTTCAGTTATTCCGGGGATCATGGCATAGAGCTTTTTGACTTATGCTGCGTAGTCCTCCACAGTCCCTTGTTGCCTTAATTGGGTTAATTCTTTGAAATGCCTCTCCAAGTATTTTGGATTAAATCTCTCAATGAGTTTGTTGGTGAAGTCATCATAGGATGTTATGTTTTGATGGCCTTGTGAAATCAAACCATGGTGCCACCAATTGTGAACAACACCCTCTAAGTGTAGAATGGCGAATTTGATGACATCTTCTTCCATCACGGGGTTAAGAGATAGGTAGGTATCACATTTTTGGAGCCTTGAATGAGCAATGATCTTCCTTGGCCCATCAAAATTAAGAAGAGTTATTTTGCCTACTTTGTGATGTAAGATTTTATTGGGCTGACCTCTTTCTCGTCTATGGTTTATTCTTGATCCGGCTTCACAAAATTCCTGGTTATGCTTATGTGGTGACAATTTTTGCCTTATTTTTTTCTTGGCTGTTGGGATTAATTCAGGGGTCTACATTTGTCAGGGTTTTCCCCTACACTTTCTCTCATTTTGGTTGGATTTTAACAAAAATAAACTGACAAGAAGATTCTAATAGATGATTTTAATGGTACTACATAGATGTTTATTTCTTTTAGCTTTTAATGAAGCTATGTCTACAGTTGACACTTTAGCAATCCTCTGTTTATTATGTTTATTCATTGTTCTAACAGGAAATACTGTTGAGCATGGTGCGTATATCAAAGATTTTTTCATTGCTGAAAAATTCTTTTACACTTCAATTCTCTCCAAGCTATGGGGGAAATCTATGATTCATTAGCATGTGAGAAAATCTTTATTGGTATTCTATAAATAGATAGGGTCTTTTTAAGACTTGTCCTACTTTGATGCAAGTAAATGCTTGTTTGTCCTCATTGGATCTGCAGGCCATGAACTTAGGCAAAATATTTTAGTGGTCTTTATTTATTTCCATTGCTTCTGCTTCATTGAATGTTTCAATATTTTCTTCTTTTCTGTTAGTTAAGTGCTGAAATTGCTTAGGTTTCTGATTTTCCCTTATTGAATATCTTTTAATTTATAATTCTTTTTATTGATTTCAGGCAAGCACTTCCTCTTCCTGACACAGGGCAGTGGTTATTTTTAGCTTTGAATGAAAAGCTTCCAACGGTAGTGGTGCAAGTGTTAAGGGCTCCCCTTATTGGTTTACATCATTACTTGATGTTGTTCCTGATGCTTGCATTTTCAGTTTTGTTTGACTGTGTTAAAGCTCCTGGGTTGGGGCTTGGAGCCAGGTATATGTTCACTATGGCTGTTGGCCGACTACTAAGGGTTATAACATTTCTCTCAACAATCCTGCCTTCTGCAAGACCATGGTGTGCTTCTGCTCGATTTGAAATTCCCAACCATCCTCATCCTTGGCTACAGAAATATTATGTGCCATATGCATCTGATCCTAATATGATTCGTCAGCTTCTTCGAGAAGATATGAGTAATGGTGAGAAAATCCAGGAAAATCATGTCCAAATTTTTTAGCTTTTTTAAATACCATTTTAAATTTGTATAACATTTTGTTAATGTTTCCATGAATATTGGGATAGGCTACAGGGGGAATTGGTTTCCAAGATGGAATATAATTATGTGGATTTTGCAAATGGTGGAGGGAGGCTAATAAAATTAAATCCCACCCCCCTCTAACCCTCTCTCTCATATATATATCTGAAAAAATATTTAAATTTGGAACAATATATAATTTTTTTTAAAGTATATAAATCTTTAAAAAACTATAGATATTATATATAAAATTGAAAAAATATGTAAATTTGGAACAATATATATATATATATATATTAGTTAGTAAGTAAACTTAAGAATTTTTAACTTGAACCCTAGTGAGAGAGGTCACAGAAGGATGCTCTCTTCCCAAGGCCTTAACGCTTCTGGTATTAACACAAGCAAAAACTGAATAGATACATAAAATATGAGCAATACAACCTTATCCCCTTTTATTATGCGACTGTAGGATCATCCTACTGTCCTCATTGTTACCTAGAGAAACTTTCCTCTTTTGTCTAACCACAGAGATCCATTCTTCACAATTCTTAGGACCCGGGGAAGGGAATGAAGAAACCTCAGCTGAGGGAGAACTAGAAGATTTGTTGGGCTACCGGGCTGGAGAGGAAGGTTGCACTTTGATTGTTGGAGTCCAAACATGCACCATCCTAGAAGGAGGCGCCTCACTATTGTCGTTGGCCTGCATAGAATGAGACTTGGGAGGAATCTCTCGAGCAATTGAAGAATCATCATTAGAGGAATTAGAAGTGGAAAACTCCTCAATAGCCACACCATGCAAACCCACAACAGCCTCAACCAATTGATGTCTATGCTCAATCCCAAACCAATAAAGTAGCCAGCCTACGCCAAGGAGCTAGGTGAGAAAACTAGGAGAGTTTTGGTGCTAAATGACCTGTAGCAAAACAAGATCTACACTTGAAGGGCAAACCTTCATAATCAATGTGTTAAATCCAAATCCTGTTCCCCTCCCTTAGATAAATTTCTTTAGGCAAACTTTTTTGAAAAATCTATCCCAATCAAAATTTTGACACATGAAATGAGTGAAAGTCTATCTAGTTCTGGGATAGCAATAAGCTTTCCTAGGGAGTCTTCAATGGAACGAAGTCAAGTTTTAGATCAGAATTATAGGGGAAAATCGGGGAACTTGACCCATGTTGGGGAGTTGGGAAGAGAAGTCGATCGAGGATTGAATTCTAGAAACCGAGTTAATCCTAACTATGCTTTGTCTCAAAATAAGGGACCACTCTTAAGATGAATATCCCTGCTTGTATGGGAAGTGCACACTAATAAGAACCATCCTTTAGTGTCGATCATATAATTTCACCAAATTGTGTCAGAAATTGTAAATTTACAAACTAAAGCTCCCGGCAAAATCTCAGACTTGCTCACCTCATCACCAAAGTCCACCATGAGCACTTGATCTGGTTTGACATTATTGTTAACTACGACCATTACGACCATTGAAAAATCCAAACAAAGGTTGAGCCAAGGACCAAGACTTCTCCCTTCGCTGCCAACCAAAACTTTAGAAAGCACATCCTTCACTGTGGAGTGTGAAAGAGGAGCGATAAGCATAATTGGACTGGAAAAAAAAGCATTCCAAGCTTGTCGTTGCAGTTGCTGTATTAACAATGTCCCTGTCATTTGAAAGCCAGCCATGCCTTGATTGAATTAGTTCGAAGGGCTTGCCAGCATAATGAAGGGGCCTTATGACTCCATTGTTATTGTTTGATTTATTGTCATTTGTCCTTAAATAATAAAATTTGATGAATCTTGGGGGGAATTGGTGGCATTTCTGTTTCCAAGCAAAATGATGTCTTTAAATGATCTACTTTTTGGCAAAATAGCCCTAGCCTAAATACCATGTCTAGTGCTTGAATTTAATGTGGATGCTTTCGTGTATAGTTGTATCCTTGATTGATGTGTATCCTTCCTATTGGCATCCTTCATGTTTTCCCCTAGCGAGAAGAATAGTCAAGAATTCACCCCACCCCCTCCTTTCCTTGTGATAATGGTAGAAGATTATGGTTAAGTAGGAGAAGAATTTACCGAAGCCCAATCAACACAGGGCATTGTGGATCTTATCATAACACCTTGGATCCTCTACATATTCCCACCTAGCTAGCATCATGTCGTCCTTTACAGCTAATTCACTCTTGAAGCATGCAAATTTGTTTCTAAAAATACTAGCATTAGGAGAATTTAGGGGTGACTTCTTCTTGCTATTATATATATATATATATATATATATATATATATGAGTTGTGCAGGCAGTCTGGGTTGCCGAACTGAGCAGACCTTTCCGAGTTTTTATGACTCGGCTCGGGTCACAGATATGATATATAATTTCATATATATATAATTATAAAAGTATATAATTTCAAGGGTTTTTTCATTTTGCCGAGTTATTGCCAAGTCATTGTTGAGTTGTAGCTGAGTCATGAGTCGAGTCGGCCTTGCCGATTCCGAGTTTGGGAACTCTGGTATATATATATATATATATATTTGTTTTGTTTGCTATTTACATCCCTAAATGCAAGTGAAAAAATGGGGACATTGCTAGTTGGCTTGAGAAGTATGGGGACATCTTGGGCACTTGTTTTGTTTTTAGATAAGTTATTGGTTTTGGTTCAGGTTCAATTTGTGGATTTGACCAAAAATGTTGATAAGATACACACATTCTTACATAACACAAGAGATGCGTGTGGGTCAATATGCCCTAATATCCAATATATGGAAAAATCTAGTAAACCCTTGAGGTAGGGTAACACCAGGCAACACTCCTTATGGAAGAAGCTTCTCCACGCCATGTCTCCAAGAGATCCCAATTACAATATCATAAATCACACATATCTCTTACAATGATAATCACCTTCCTTTATATATACCTCCTAATAATACAATGGAAGGGTAAATCCTAAAGAAGGCCTACTCAACTCTTGATATAATTAATTACACAAATTAATCATATTACCCTATATAACTAACTTTAGAGATGTGTGCCACATGTTGGCATCTCCATCCACTTAAATACCTTATAATATCATATCCTTAGTTGCATAACATGTCATCCCTCCTTGACATGTTTCGCCCCTGAAATATGAGAAGTCAGAGAATGACTGTTGTAATTTATTACAAATATGATGCCAAGACCAATCATCTAACCATCCATAGTTGATCCTTTTGCCTTTTGCTTGATGATGCTTGGATCCCATCCTTGATATGATGCATGTTTGAAAGTCACCAAAATTCGCTGACTAAAGGACATGTCAAGATAAATAAAAGAGATAAACTTACAAATAGCAATATTGTGCATTTTTATTCCTAGAAATTACACCATCAACTTACACAGAGTGAAACATGGGTTATACTTCATCAAAGTTCCGATATCACTATCTATTTGTATTCCTCTTGAATATCTGTGTATTTTGTTTAAAAAGCTCCCAATTTTTAGTCTGTAAGCAAAAGTTATGGTCTCCAGTTCCACGAGTTATAGGTCTCTATGAATTATGGAGGCACAGTTTTTGTAATTGTCAATGGCAGTTTTGAAACTGTTGATTTGCACAAGTTGGCGGATTTGTAACAGTGGTAGTTTTATTTCTGTCAAGCTGCTGTTGTATTTTTTTATTCTCATTTATAGTGATGGTTTCACTCTGGCATATGCTTTATGAGATAGTTTTGTCATGAGATGACATACAGGCAGAGAACAGTAGAAGAATGTCTGGGATGTTACCAGACTCCAGGAAAACATTTTTTAATAGCAATATTTCCCGTTTTGTACTCTCTGACTTCATTTAATTATGAATCTTTCAATTTTAATAGAAGCAACCACTCTTTTGGTTGCAAACCTCCATTTGAATTGATCGAATTGGAGGACTTTTTTTGGGGGGAAATTTGAATCAGATGAGCGCGCATCTATTGTTAATCATATATATCATCATGTCTTATTGTTAATTGTCTTGCCAGAAGCACTTCCAAATCTGATTCCTTGTTTTCTTCATAGGATGAGATACTTTTGATTGAGTTTCTATCAATTTCTTTCATGCTTCTAGTGACTGAATTCTTTAATTGTGAAACATGTCAGCACCCATTGGTGATTATCCAGCTGAAATCATACCAGAATGGGGGCAGATGAAATTCTTGGTCAACATTTTGAGGCCATCAAGTGCAGTATTGTCAGGTGATGGTACATCATGGTTTAGCACTCTTAAGAGAACTGGTGGTGGCTGCAATGATCTTATTTATAGTGGTCACATGCTTGTTGCTGTACTTACAGCAATGGCCTGGACAGTATGTCTTTGTCTTGAGCATCCTTCTATTACCCAGTTTGAACTTTTTTGTCTTGAAGTTGCTTATTATGATCATGCTCTAACTGTTGTTTGCAGGAAGCATACCCAGGCTGGACGTCAGCAGGAATATGGTTTCTAGTACTGCATAGCACCCAAAGGGAAATACGTGAGAGACATCACTATAGTGTTGATTGTGTTGTGGCTATATATGTGGGGATTTTGTTATGGAGGACTATCAACCTTTTTTGGTCCACAAAGGATCAATCTAAAACATTGAGATTAGAGCAACTTGCTCAAATTGAAGGAAGGTTGGTTCAGGCAGCTAAAGATGCTGATCTAGAGAAGGTACGGGAGATGTTATATGAATTGAATAATCCTGTTCAAGGTCAAAATCCAACAAAACGAGCCCTTTGGGGGTTTGCCGCCATTGTCATAATTTTCTCACTTGGCATTGGACTTTTAGCCTTCACTTTAACTGCAGATGGATGACTATTCCATATAGATTTTGTTTTTGAATTGTTTTGCGGTTTGCCCAGCTTATTGTACCCTTTCAACATGGAATCATCCTATGTTTTTTCAACTCATGGTGACTTTTTATTTTTAAATTTCTATGCTTGATATCCCAGGCCCTCTTGACAGAAAACCTTACAGTGGTGGGAATTTTCATATGGCTTTAAGATGCTTGCTGTTTTGGGAGTAGAAAAATACAACTAGTTTCATTTCCAAATTAATTGTCCTCATATGATAAATTGTTCAGGGAATGAATTGGGATGTCTCTGTCATAGAATTGTCATAGTTACTGCAGTCTTCAACCATTCCGAACCAGAAACATGTTCTAGTTCATGAAGCTCCAAAGTAGTTCAACCAAAGACTTTGAGGTTTGGGTCAATGTTCCTGTCAATATTCCTTTCTGTAGTTTGCAATAATTGAAACAGGTGCCTTGAAGACGGGAGAGAGACACTCCATAGCTATCTGAAAATCAGTTAATTGACTTCAGTTTCATCTGATGCCCATTGTGGCTTCACTGTTTTGAGAGGAATATAATAAGATCAACATAGGACAAGCTAATCCGAGTCTACAAATCTCTGATGAACATTTGTTGCTATGTCAACACAGATAACATGTAGTTTGTTAATTGTAGACTTCTCATTATGAGAAACTACATCTCTTCTAGAGCAGCTTTAATTTATTTGCATCCTCAACCTGTATTTCTAATGAGTCACCTATGCTTGGGGTGAAAGCTTTTAGAAGTATGATGAGAAACAGCGATACTGACAGATCTGATCTGCAATAGGAATCTAGTAGACAATCCACTAAATTGTTGGATATACAAATAATTGCAGAGATGTTACGAAATGCACTAGGAATAAAAAGAGATAATGCTATACATAGAAGACAATTTGAAGAAAATAACTTATTTCGTCATATTTAATATAAGAAATATGTCAAGTTAGATATATCTTTTGAGAAGAAGTACAATGAAGTAAGTTATCTGTTTTGTATTATTAAAAAGAAGATAGCGATCCATGAGAATAAATGTGAAGCTAACACAAATTGTTCTCAAGTTGTTCTTTTGTATGTTCTACATATAATAAAATGGAAGAGACATTCCAGTAAGTGATGTTGAGCTATGAAGCTCTGATTTCTTCATTGGATGAATTTTTATAGTTTTAGCAAATAATGAACAGTTCTAATTTGGAAAAGCCGTATGAAAAGCATTCCATCAAGAGCTTGAGGCCTTGTGAAATAAAGCTTATAAAAGACATGATAATTTGTTTCTTGGAAATTTCATTAATTTTGAGATTTTTTTATTTTACAAATTCCAAGAATTTTGGTGCAGTTTTGGCAGTAACAATCTGCCAAATGGATTAACATATCCTTTCAACTGCAAGATTTTGGTGTTAATGTTTTTAACCAGAATAGCATAACATGCAATAATCAGAACCTTTAACATCAAAGCACAAGGAAACCAGACACAGATTTACCCTGGAATCCCCTCCCACTCGAGGGAAAAACCCAGCCACACCCAAAATATACCCTTTACTGAGTTTTTAAAAAACAATACAATAATCTCTTGCTTATGCTGAAGACTTTTACCAGTCAGCCGATAAGCTTTATGATCAGTTCAGAATAAGACAAAATTTCTTTGTGAGTATCTCTCAGATACGTCTACCACATAAACACTTACAAATACAATATCACTATGTCGATCAAACACAGATCGCACATACAATGGAAATCTTCTACACACTACACACTCAGCGATAATACATCAAAATATAGTCACCAGCAAAACTGAAAGTCTGTTCAGGTATAATGAATGAATCTTGATTCCAGAACCAAAATGACACCAAAAACTAAAGCTCATGTGTCTTACACAGCAAACCTGATAACAAGAGCCCCTACTCCTTGGTGTCCAAAAGAGTAATAATAATATTTGTTTTTTATCGATTCTCCACTCAAACGACATAGCCAAGTGATGGAGATGCCACTCATGGAAGGCCAAGAGTCTACCGTTACATGACAATTGATAGTATTCACATCATACTGAACAAATGATACAATTGATGACATCTCCACGATAAGGGACGAACAATAGCAACACCAAGAGATCACGATGACATATCATTGTGTATTCATTAGTTACAAAATAGACAATAGGAATCTAATAAATATGAGAACCGTTTCCAATCGGACGGAATCCAAACATCCATAACTGTAGACACCTCATGATGCTAACACAGACTACGCTTGATGCCATAAAGCCGGTCCAACAAATACAATAAGGAAACCTGGAGGCATATGAGAGTCCAACATAGCAAATAAACTCTGAGAAAATTAATGTTGACCGTTATAGATATGAATGAGCTCTCCCAACATTTGGTTTCTTCAGAATTTCATTAATTTACAAATTTCAGGGCTTTTGTATAGATGTTGGGGTAAAAGTTTATTGAATAGATTTCCATATCCTTTTGCCAAGAAGATTTTGGTTTCTCAAATATCTCGTTAATGTTTATTTTTTTAAATTTCACAAATTTCAGGGTGTTTGGTGAAGTTTTTGGGTTAAGCTCTACATCTTTGGCTGCAACCCCCTTTGCTTCGCTGGCTAGGATTGCTGCCCTTGGCTCCTCTAACATACCCCTCCTTGGGTTGGGGTTGGGGTTGGGTGGGTCATGTGCGCCCCCACAGTTGATTGTGGGAGGTTCAAAGGCTCTTATTCCTATCACTGTGGTGGAGAGGTTTCTGTTGCTGCTAGTGGGCAGAGTTATGCTTGTGCTGTCAAATCTATTGCCACTATTCTTTCAAAGGCAAAAGCTCGACCCATTGCCCGTGCCAAGATCTACCCTATGGTGGTGCGTGACCTGGAAGTGGACAATGTGGATTTCTACCAACGTTTTGGGTTGGTTTGTAGATTTGTTGTTTTTGACACTCCCTAATCTGCATCGTTGGGTGGCAAATTCTTCAAGATCTTTAGTCTCAAGTAACATTGAGCTGTTCCCTCCTGCAAAGGGTTTTTTTAATTGTTGCGTTTTCTTTTGTTGAAGAACGTGATTTAGTATTGAGAAATTTTTGGGTGTTGGGGAGTCAGTCTCTCTCAGCCAAACCTTGGACAATCTCCTTTAACCCTCTTACTAAACTGCTCAATGTGTATCCAGTGTGGGTTTGTCTCCCTAATCTTCCCCTTCATTTTTGGGAGAATTCTTGCTTTGAGGCTATTGACAACTCTATTGGCCATTTTTTAAAGATGGATGTGGCTACGATGGCAATGAGCCTCTACCTTTGTTCGCAATTTGGTTAACATTAACATATCCACATCTCTTTCGGGTGATGTGCTTTTCATGGTTGGGCACAAGCTATGGACCCAATTGCTGGATTTTGAGGGCCTACCCTTTCGATGTAGGCAATGCTTCTCTATTGATCATTTGGCCACTGATTGTTCTTTCTCGCATCGCAAAGGTGTTGCCACTTGGTGGAAGGACACAAATGATGATCATTTGATTGTCCTGGTCTTTGACTCTTCCTGTAATGACCATTTATAGGTTGATGTCTCCCCTTAGGGGTGGTGGTGAGGGTTGGTTCCTCTACATCTATCGCTATGACCCTCTCTACTTTGCTGATTGGGTTTGCTGCCCTTGGCTCCTCAAACATGCCCCTCCTTGGGTTGGGGTTGGGGTTGGGGTTGGGGTTGGGGTTGGGTGGGTTAAGTGCGCCCCCACCGCTGATTGTGGGAGGTTCAAAGACTCTTATTCCTGACATAGTGGAGGTGTTTCTGTTGTTGCTAGTGGACAAAGTTATGTCCATGATGCCAAATCTATTGCCACTATTCCTTTAGAGGTGAAAGCTCAACCCATTGCCTGTGCCAAGACCTCCCCTGTGGTGGTGTGTGGTCCAAAAGTGGTGGATAATGTAGATTTCTATCAACTTTGTTTGTTGGTTTGTAGATTCGTTGGTTTATGGCCCTCCCTTAGCATCATTGAGTGATAGATTCTTGAAGATCTTTAATTAGGTAACATTGAGCTTTTCCCTTGTGCATTGGTGGTGGAAGTGTTTCTGTTGCTGCTAGTGAACAAAGTTATGCTTGCTGCCAAATCTATTGCCACTATTCCTTCAAAGGTGAAAGCTCAACCCATTGCCTGTGCCAAGACCTCCCCTGTGGTGGTGCGTGGTCCAAAAGTGGTGGATACTGTGGATTTTTACCAATGTTGTCTGTTAGTTTGTAGATTCCTTGGTTTATGGCTCCCCCTCCCCAATTTGCATCATATGGTGATAGATTCTTGAAGATCTTTAGTTAGGTAACATTGAGTTTTTCCCTTATGCAAAGGTTTTTTTTATTGTTGCTTTTACTCTCTTGGCCAAACCCTATACAATTTCCTTTAACCCTCTTATTTAATCGCTCAATGTGAGTTCAGTGTGGGTTTGTCTCGTCTCCCCAATCTTCCCCTTCATTTTTGGGAGAATTCTTGCTTTGAGGCTATTGGCAACTCTATTGGCCATTTCTTAAAGATGGATCAGGCTATGAAATCGATGAGCCTTTCTATCTTTGTTCGCAATCTAATTGACATTGACATCTCCACATCCCTTTTGAGGGATGTGGTTCTCATGGTCGGGGACAGACCATGGACCTAATCACTAGATTTTGAGGGCCTCCCCTTTCGATGTAGGTGGTGCTTCTCTATTGGTCATTTGGCTACTAATTGTTCTCTTGCGTCACAAAGGTGTTGCTACTTGGTGCACAAACGCAAATGATGATCATTCGATTGTCCTAGCCTCCAACTCTTCTTCTAATGACTCTTTACAAGCTGACGTCTCCCCCTAGGGTGGTGCTCCAAATGATTCTCCACCTCTTGGTATTGGTAAGGTCCCCTCCGGTGTTGTGGACCCTTCTCTGACTATTGTTGGTCCTATTCTGCTCTGGTTTATGGTTGATGAGATTCAACATTGCCAATAGTTCATTTTTGGTGTTGGTGTTGGTGTTGATTCTCTATCATTAAGGGTTCCACCACCTTCTCTTTGTGGTGGGGACACTATGAATGTATCACATAGATGGTTGTCCATCGACGAAGGAAAAATCACTCTGCAGTCTCTATTTCTCCTCCCCATGATGTGGGTGAATTGTCTACCCACTCTTGATGTGGGTTACTAGTTGTGTTTACTAATCTGTTGCCAATGGTCTATTGTTGACCTCATTGTAAATAGTTGCTTTGGTATATTATTTTAACGCCTTTTGGTTGTGGTTTTGTAAGGGACAACACCCTTGTTTTGCTGCTTTGAATATAAAAAATGATATTCTAATATCAAATAGAATAATAATATCATGTTTTATTAGTTTTAATAACATGGTATTAGAATAGGTCACATGAAAAGGTTTGGGCATTTTTAACACAAATAGTCAAGATTTTTAACAAAAAATTGTCAACCTCTAGAGCAAGTCTCCTTCCAAGTGTTGACAATGGTCATGAAGTTGCTTTGATGCATTTAAAGGATCTCACACTTTAAAGATTAATAAGAAGCTAGTGTACACAAAGTTATGAATGGATGATTGGGCAGTTCTCTTGGGAGTTTGCTGGTCTTGGGATTCATACTCTTAAAAGAGTTATAAGAGAACTTGGTGGAGCTCTATGAGTGTAGTGTAGCATGGGTAGCACAAAGGTTCAAGGGTTCTAGATTCAAGAGCTCATGGAGGTGATGATTTGAGAACTTGATAGAGCTCTATGAGTGTAGTGTGACATGGGTGGTTGTACAATGGTTCAAGAGGTTCGTGGTTCAATAGTTTAAGGAGGTGGTAATATGGGAACTTGAGAATTCAGCTAAAAGCTACACCTTAATTAGAGGCAACTTGATGGAGGCCTACTAGTTTGAATAATTGTTTCAAAAGATTTTCTTTTTAAGGATTCATGGTTTTGAGTGTTTTTAGTTTGTTTATGCTAGTTTGCTTTGTTTTAGTGCAATAAACCTTAATCTTGCATTAGAATAATATTACACAAGTATTAGAAGATAACACTTACTTTTGTAATAAAATCACTTTAGTGACTTAAGTGAGTCTACTATTTTTATTGTTTAAGTGGATCATTCAAGTTTATCCTTTGGCATGTTTATTTGGTTTCATCCTCTATATAAGGAGATGATTTTTTTCAATCAGTATTCTAATATCCAATAGAATAACAATATTTTGTGTTATATTGGCTTTTATAACAACAATGACTATTGTTGTGTTTGTGTCATATTTCTAATGATCATATTAACATCTTAGTGTGTAAGTGATTATCTTCAACGAATCACCAATTGACACTTAACTAATTCAACAAAGGATGTCTTAACAACATTGAAATGCACACACTGATGACTCTCCACAGGTTGATGATGACTCCCCATAGGGTGATGCTTCTACTAAGCCGGCCTCCTCTAACCTGATTGATTCGACCCCACGTCCTTCTGCTAATGTGGCCCTCTTTGGTCACGTGGACCCTTCTTTGACTATCGCTACTCTTGGTTTGCACTGACCCTTGGTTGTTGAGTTACAACATTGCCAACACTCTGTTCCTGTTGCCGAGTCTCTCTAGAAGAGTGCTCCACCACCTTCCCCTTGTGGTGGGGACCCTACTAAAAGTATTGCTTGGCCAGTTGTTCATAGGCAAAGAAAAAATCACTCTGCTGACTCTCACTATCCTCCCTAGGTTGCAGGTGAGTTGTCTACACATTCTTGATGTGGATTAGAAGCTGTGTTGCTAGTATGTTGTTAAAGGTCTTCCTTGACCTTATTGTATATAGTTGTTCTGGATAGTCCTTGGGTTGTGGTGAAGGGTCAACTACCTTGCTACACTGCTTTTATAATAAAAATGCATTGAAATGCACTAATCATATAGATAAAGTTTCCCACATACAAAAATCTATATTTAAATATGAGAATCAACTACAAAATGGTACTCACAATAGTTGTCTTTGAGAAAACATGCTTCTAGGTGAAAAAATCTAGAGAGTAATAATTATCCATTTCACCACATCAAAGATAAGTATACATGTATGACGATGACTCACTGACTGCAACAAACTTCTATACAAGTTGAGAGATTTCTATGCATTTACACATGCTCCCAAAGTGTTTGAATCACTACAACAAGAATGCAATAACTAAAAATTAATCTAAACCTTATCATACAATGAGAATCAACCCTTCACAAAGCAAAGCTTCATATTACCCTCTCAACAACAATAAATTGAAACACCAAGCACCCAAATTGGAGATGATACACTAAATGTTTTACATTCTAAGTCACCTTGCATAGCGATGTATGTGCTTTCTACATGTTAAATTTCTTTCTAGGGTTAACACATGTCCACTACTTGAGAAGATAAAGTAGTTGGGGCAAACACACCAAGTTCACCACTTCAACAACATTCTTTGATGTAATTTTTTTGGAAGCCATTTTTGCATATGAATTTGAAACAAAGTGCTATTTATTTGAAATTGCACAACTATTGATAGGAATCCAAATATGCAATCATATTCAATGTTTGCTTTCATCATTACACCAAATTTCCCTTTTTCAACTGCATTTATGAGGCCAACATTTCAATTTATGAAGAAAAAAGCTAATATTTTTTGAGAAAATAAATAATGTGCTATTTAGTTGAAATTGCACAACTATTAATAGGAATCCAAATATGCAATCATATTCAATGTTTGCTTTCATTGTTACACTAATTTTCCCTTTTCAACTGCATTTATGAGGTCAACATTTTAAATTATGAAGAAAAAAACTAATATTTTTTGAGAAAATAAATAATGACTTCAATTTTTGATTTAGGGTAGCACAACTTGGTTTACAATTTTATTCATTTTCAAATACATCTACAATAGTATGACATTGGATATATAACAAACTTGGGTGCTCTATTTGGAAGCATTTGTTAAAGAATTTTCAACACAATTAGATTTCAAAGGCCAATTTGTTGGAAATGAAAGGGCAAGCCACATTTTGGTGTTTCACATAATTGAAACCCTCTATAAAATAGAACATTTAATTATGTAGGGGTAAATAATAAACATTAACAAGGTTGAAGAAAGGATTTGTGAGTTGTTGTAGAGGGTTGCACGATAAAGTGTAGGAATTTTTTTTTGTCAAGATGAGAGGAATAGAGGAAAGTGAAGAAGGAATTTGTAGGTGTGTTGTAGGTATTCAAGGCAACCATGAGAGTTTTCAGATGAAGAAAAAATATGTTTCAAAATACGAGAGAAGCCAAGAAGGTGTCGTTGAGTGGATATTTTGCAAATGATAGTCTGAAGGATCAATTGTAAAACAATGGTTCCAAGCACAACATGTGAGACACAATCTCCTCTAATTAAGGGAAGGCTCCCCCTATCTACTGTTACTGAAAATAACTAATATTAAACTAAAACCTAAGATTATGTACACTAAGTTAATTGATTGGGTGTTACATTCACCATATCCTCTTTCTTCATAATAGGTGTTCTTTTGTCGTATTCACTTATTTCAGAATACATGATTCTTTCTTACAACAAACTTTCAAGTACAATCCAATAAGGATAATAACAAGAAGATCATGAAAGCAAAAAGTCTCCCAATTATTTCTTACATGAATTTAGGAACAAGAGTGGAACACACGTGCAACTCAAAGTCTCCAACATATACTTCACCTTTTAGACACAAATACAACAATAAAGATAACACAAAGTCTACAAGCACCTCCTTGTTTGAGTGTTCTACAATAGCTTCCGACGTGATAAGCAACTCAAAGTCTACAAGATCAAATTATAATTTTGAACATACTAAGAAGCTCAAAGTCTGCAAGATTGAGTTCAAATCCCTCTTGAACGAAAACACAAAACTCACAATCAATCTCCAAAAAATGTCATCACATAACATTGTGAATCAACACAAAATCTAAAACCAATTTGCCTCTTCAATTGAAACAAATTTGATTTACATCTGAGCATGAAGTCTTAGAGTGCACATACAAATTGATAGAATTTTGTTACCTTGCCAAAAGATAAAAATTACAATGAAGCACCCTCTCTTATATAGGTGAGGGACTAAGAGAAAAGGGTGGGAAAAATCCAACTCTATGAATTATTCCACAACTAACTATTTGCAATTGACTCATTCAACATTGCAAATTGACTTGCAATGTGATTGCATGTAATTACAAGTTACAACTGTGCAAGTGATGTGATCTCTTGCAATTACATCTTTTTATTTTATATGTAATTTGTCAAAATGAAATTACAAGTGCATAATTGAAAGCTAAGCTAGGTGTCTAGAAATAAAACTCAATTTACATCATCCTTTTGTTAGGATTAGAAGACATAAAACTAACAGTTACATGAAAATATAACCAATAATGCAAAGGAATAAAGCACACACAAGTAGAACAAGAAGACAAAGATTTAGCGTGGTTCACCCAATCTTGGGCTATGTCCACCAAACATAGAGTCCACTTATTTTATTATCCAACGAAGAAAAAATTATAGTTTGATACTATTTCACATTACACCGCCGCTTATATATAGGCACTTTAGGTGGATTACAATGTTGGTTAACAAGTTAACCCTTAAAAAATACTTGACGAGTCAACCTAGGGAAATGATGCTTGATGAGTTAACCCCCAAAATTTACAGTACTTGCTTGATCAGTCACGACAAACCAACAATCTCGCACTTGGGGACTGATCCAGCTCCACACTAAAAAAACCTCCCACTTGGAGACTGATCATATAGCAACATCGCTACCCTTGAAGCTCCCACTAAATTGATGCACCCTGAACTCTGTTGTTCTTTTTATTGTTTTTAGTCTTGAAGACCAATGGTAGTTGAAGAGGAGTTCAACTTCTCCATTGTCACTACCTTTGTAAACATTCTGTTGGATTCTCATATGTATGTATCTTTTCCAGCTTTATCTGTCCATTATCCAATACAAACCAAATGAAGTGATACCTCAACTGTATTTGTTTGGTCTTTGAATGCAAGGCATAATTCTTTGCAAGATGGATGACACTCTTGATGAACTACAACTAATTGAATATCTGAATGAACTGAAGAAACAATGATTAGAGATCACCGAGTACTGAAATGATATGTAAGATGATTAAATTAGTCAATATGTTGTCATTGATGTCAACTAGTCTTGACAGTATTTATCATGTTAGTTACAAACATCTAAACATCTGTCAGAGTAAGGAAAGATGAAGAACTGAGATATCCACATGAGAAAAAGATGGATATGACAGATAAGGATAAGGAAAGCATTGGGTAACTTATTGATGAGTCTATGGTTTCATACTGTTGATTTCATTATGTTGCATTAATCTATTATGAAGAAGAGAACTAAAATTGAACAAGACAATGTGGTCGGTAATTGAAGATTTTTGTATACATCGAGCCAGTGTAGTGTATACCGATTGACAATATCAACTGAGCTAGTTTAACTAGTTATCACCGATGCATTTCTTTGTTAACTGAATGTGGATGAAAACATTAAATGCTAATAACAGCCGACTGAATTTGATGAGTTGGATACTATTATGATTTCGAGGTTAAAGATGAAGTTTGTTATGAGATCCACGGCTGAAAAAATTCAGAGAAGATCTAAAGGATGAGGTTAAAATGAGTTAATGACACATCTACCGAGGAAGGTTTAAGAGGCAAAATGGATGAAGGAGATTAAGCGACAAAATCTAATGACTGAAATGAAAATGGTTTACTTATCTATTTAAGAGATATGAGTTTCATTGTTGAAACTATGTTGGAGGAAGAAGACTGCAGAGATATTGCGTGAAGACTATTCATGCATGCCTAATCAAACTGGTTAGTGAAAGAACCGAACTGCAGAGTTTGCCGAGGGACGGTAAGTTGATGAATATTGAAGAAGTGAATTTGATTATTGGTTAGAGGATTTGTATGGGCTTAGCATAGATCTGAATATCTGCAGTTGAGTTGTATTTGAATAAGATCATACTGTATCAGTTTAACCATTGATTAAGAAAATCTCTTAACCGAGTGGACTTAACAGTCTTATGTTCTGCCCTATGTCATTTAGAGAATACACATTGTTATCTTATTGACCCCATAGTGAATGCTGGTCAAAAGTTAACTGTTAGTGTTAAATCCTCTAACAAGGTCACACCTAACAGTGTTTTTGTAACCTTTAACAAGGTTGGCTCTTCATTGAGCTCACTTTAGAAGAGTGAATTATTTTGGGTTACCGGTCCCAGGTGTTTTTTTCCCTTAATAGGGTTTCCATGTTAAATCATTGTGTTATGTGTTATTTGTGATGATTGTTTTGTTATCATACTTTACATACTGCATACTTGATTTGGTCGGTAATCATATTTAGCTATATAACTAGTAATAGGTAAAGTAAATAGATAGATTGATATTTTATGTTATCGAGCTGCATAATTTGTTGGAATTGCTTGATAAGGTACATCTTTGTATTTGGGACTGTAGGATAACTGATCTAACCGATTCACCCCCCTCTCAGTTATTCTAACAATTGGTATCAGAGCGCATTAGTTGCTTGGAACAAAGTTTTAAGGACTTCAACAGAAAGATTACAAGATGTATAAGAGGGAAGTGCCGAAGCTGAACAAGGACAACTATACTACATGGCAAAGCCAGATGAGACTTCACATATCTGGAATTGGGAAATCTGCTATACATTTACTTGACAATGGCTACTTACAACCACCGACTAGACCTTTAACTCTTGATCAGTTGAGAGACCGACATGAACATAATATTACTATGATAGAGATTGTTTTTGATTAGAGGAAAATAAGTTTTGAAGGGGCCCCGAAACCCTGTACATTTTGGTCAAATAAGATTTTTAAAACAACACTCTAAAAATAATTAGATCAAGACCACATCGAGGGTTTTGCTACAGGCTCCCACAACCAGGAAAAATAATGGTACTAGTAAAAGGAGACTGGGACCCATACAAAAGAAACTGTTGCAAGAAAGATTTTCAATTTTTAATAGCAACCTTGAGACTACCAGTGGTCAGCGAAGAGCCTGCCAACCGCTGAGAAAGATCATTTCTTCCCCTTCTGGGAATGGAGGGACATGTCGAAGGAAGGCAAATGTTTAGACCTTTTTTTTTTCTTTTAACAGAAGTCCACCCATCTTCCGCATTCTTAGCCAAAACCTACCAAGAAATCAAATCCAGATCCGTGGCACCCAAAAATGGAGCAACAAGAGAATGACCCAGGATAGGGCCACCTGTATCCAGGGGAGTAGCGATGAGGGATGAGTCTATAGCCTTCCAACCAGCTTGATCAAGCGAAGCAATGTCAGTAGGAGGGGTAGACGCCCCACAACCAACAGAGACCTGAGCTACGGAATCAGAACTAATCGAAGAACCAGGGAAGGAAGCATCTCTTGGGGGAGAGCTAGAGATGGTACCAAGAGGCTCTGGGGCCTCAGAAGTCTCCTGAGAAGAGGAAATGACTTGAGAAAAGCTTTGAGAAGTCAGGGCCTTTACAACAAAGTAGTGATGGGAGGAAGCTCCCTTCCACCATGAAGCAAGTTTTTTAACCTTTTCCAATCCACATTGATCCGCTAAGTGACTAGTTTTAAAACATCTCCTGCATCTAAAGGGGAGACCTTCATAATCCAATGATTGAATCCAGGATCCTTTAGGATGTTGTGGCTTTATCTTTTCTGGAAGACCCTTGGAATAATCCAAATCAACAAGTATCCTTGCATATGTAGAATGAAGAATGTCATCAGATTCCTCATCAGCCATCATAAAGTCTCCAAGAGACTCCCTCATAGCCTCGAATAAAGAATCAACCCAAAAGTGAAAAGGGAGGTTGGGAAGCCTCACCCAAGTGGGAACCTTTGAGAAAGTCTTTATAGAGGCATCAAAGTCAGGGTGCCAGGACTTAAACATGAGCATGTACCTGTTGTCCTAGCTAAAAAAGTGATCACAAAGAATCAGTTTCTTGTCTGCTGGGTTCTCAAACTTAGATATAAAAAATCCCCTCACTAGAGGAAATATATGAACTGTCTCTGATATAATGGGTTCCCACTGGTGGGTAATCCATGCATGCAGATTCGGGAGGCTCAGCCAAAAGCCCTTGAACCTGCAGATAAGACCATGATCCGCAAAGACGGAAGCTGTAGAGTCAATATCCTTCACAACCTCTTCATCCAGAGGGATGATAAAAGGGTTAGAAACTCGGGGAGGGGCAACACCTTTGAGACCAGAAGCATGCTTCCGAGAGGTAGCAGGCTTGAGCTGAGAAGAGCATCCAGGAGCGACTGTAACAGATGTAGGAGGGTGAGTAGCCCCAGGAGGAACATCCACCTTAGAAGAACAAACCCTACCCGAGGAAGCATCAACACTCCCAGCAGGACCCTGAGCAACAAGGCCGTAGGAAATAGCAGCGTCTGCAGCCGAAGCGAGAGCCTTAGACGCATTGAGGGCGGGAGCCTTTGAGGGCTATGAAGCTATATCACCCTCCGTAGACACCAAAGCAATAGGACCACAGGGGACACCATCTGCAGCAGAGGCGGGAGCAGCAAAAGCTGCAAAAACCCTAGACGCTTCACGAGTGGGAGCGTCACGGGCGAAAGCCATTCAAATTTTTCTATTCCTTTGATATACTATGATAGAGATTGTTGTTGTTCTATTTGATTCTAAATTTGAGTATGTCAAGGCTTGCACTACTGCAAAGCAAATGTGGGATAAACTTGCTCTAGTCTATGGTGGTGATGCAAATGTGATGACAGCCAGAGCTGAAATCTTAAGAGGCAGATTTGATGATATGAAAATGAAGGAAAAAACATAGTACAGTACACAAACTGAATCAAAGAGGTAGTCAACGCTATCCGAGGAGCTGGTGGTGTCATTGAAGAAGATACAATGGTAAGTAAGATACTAAGAACCTTGCTGCCTGCTTATGCAATCAGAATATATGATATTCATGAAATGAGGTCTGCACCTGGTAGCATTCTTACTCTTGATAGTCTGATTGGTAAGTTAACAAATTTTGAGCTAAACAATTTTGATAATAGTGTGGTACCGAGTGTTGAGTCTGCTTTTATGTCTTCTCTGAAGATCGGTAAATCTAGCAGTAAACCTAATATAAGGAATGAAAGTGATAGTAATACTGATGATGAGCTTGATGAACTTGAAGCTCTTATGGCCCGGAGACTGCCTAAAGGTAAAGGTAGATATAAGGGAAAGTTACCTTTAGTTTGTTTTAATTGTAAAGAAGTTGGCCATATTGCTGCTAGATGTCCCAACAAGAAAGAGGAAGAAAAAGACAAAGACCAATCTGGTGATGGAAACTATGGAAGAAGAAACAACATAGGTTACCGAGACTACAACAGAGACAACCGAGATCACAAAGATAAGGGAAAAAAGGCATGTTATTTGGTTGGAGATGAGGACACCAACACCGACACTGATGATGACATTGAGGTAGTGTTTGTTGCAATGAAAGATGATTCTAAAGAGAAGGAAAGGTATGTAGAAACAACACTCATTTCTAAAGTTATTAAAAATGATACTTGGATCATTGATAGTGGCTGTACACATCACATGACTGGTGATGAAGATAAGTTTGATCATCTTGAGCAATATAATGGAGGATCAGTAAAAATGGGCAATGATACACCTTGCATGGTTAAAGGAAAAGGATCTATTCTACTGAATGATAAAATTAAATGTGACAATGCATACTGGGTAAAAGGACTGAATTACAATTTGTTGAGTGTGGCACAACTTAATAACTTAGATCACCAAGTGGCATTTGAAAGCAAGAAGGTAAAGATCTATGATGAAAATGGAAAGCTTGTCAGAATAGGAGGACAATCAAAAGGTAACTTATTTTATCTTGACAATGTTGAGACTTCTTGTTTACTGGTGAAAAATGAAGATGCATGGTTATGGCATAAGAGGTTATGTCATGTTAATTTTGATAACATGATTAAGATTAGTAAAAAGAGAAAATTTAGAGGATTGCCCAGTCTAACCAAACCTGATCATGTTATGTGTCATCAATGTCAGAAAGGAAAGATGACAAAATCTAGTTTTAAAAGTAAGGACTACTCATCTAAAGGAATCTTGGAGTTGGTTCACACCGACTTATGTGGTCCCATGAAAACTCAAAGCTACTATGGAGATAGATATTTTATTTTGTTTGTTGATGACTATACTAGATTGATGACAGTTATGTTCTTAAAAGAAAAATTTGAGGCATTCAAACTGTTTAAATGGTATAAGGCTAAATTAGAAAAAGAAACTAGAAAATTATTGAAATGCTTAAGGTTTGATAGAGGAGGTGAGTTTGTTTATGATGAATTCACTAACTTCTGTAATGAGCATGGTATAAAAAGACAGGTTTCTGCACCTAGAACACCACAACAAAATAGAATTGCTAAAAGGAGAAACATATCTATTGTTGATTGTGCTAGAAAACTGATGATTGAGAAAAATGTTGCACAAATGTACTGGAGAGAGGCAGTTAGCACATCTGTATATGTCCTGAACCGAGTTCAACTAAAGAAAGACACAAACAAGACACCCTACGAGTTATGGTTTGGATACACACCAAGTGTAAGTTATTTCAAAATTTTTGGTAGCAAGTGTTATATTCTGAAAGATGACAGGAATGACAAATTTGACTCTAAAGGTGATGAAGAAATATTCTTAGGATATTCTACTAAAAGTAAAGCTTACAAGTGTCTGAAGAAAGTTACTAATAATATGATAGAAAGTGCTAATGTAAAAGTTGATGAGTTTGCTGATAAGAATGATGTAGAAAGCATAAAGGAGCCATAAGACTATGGTAGGTTCACTTATGTTGAAGATCTAGAGTATCTACCGAAGCCGTAGGCTGAGTCTACCGAGCATTAGGAAAATGCTACTGACAATCAGCAAATGGACACTGAGAATCAGGAAGAAGCTACCGAGCAAGAAACTGTACCTAAACATAATGATGAGCAGAGGAGAAATCAAGTGATAGCAAGATTTGTTAGAAGACATCATTCTGAGAATCAAATCATTGGAGATAAGCAAGCTGACATGCTGACAAGAAGTAAGTTGAGACATAACACATGCTTAGTTTGTGAGTTTGAACCGAAGAATGTTAGGGATGTACTTGAACATAAGAAATGGATAAATGCTATGAATGAGGAGATTGAAAAAATTGAAAAGAATAAGACATGGACCTTAGTGCCTAGACCGAAAGATAAAAATGTTATCGGTACTAAGTGGATTTTCAGAAATAAGCTGAATTAGAATGGAGAAGTTACAAGGAATAAGGCAAGACTTGTTTGCAAGGGATATGCACAAGAAGAAGGTATTGATTATGGTGAAACCTTTGCACCTGTTGCTAGATTGGAAGGAGTCTGAATACTACTTGCCTATTCTGCACACAAGGGAATTTAAGGTATATCAAATGGATGTGAAATCAACATTTCTAAATGGAATACTTGAGGATAAGGTCTACATAGAACAACCTGAAGGGTTTGTTGATCCGAATCAGAGAGACATGGTATGTAGACTGCACAAAGCTTTATATGGACTGAAGCAAGCACCGAGGGAATGGTATGAAAGGTTACATGCTTATCTTATAAGTATTGGCTTTGTAAGAACTAGTGAAAACAATAACATGTACATGAAAGGAGATTCTGATGATAACATTTTAATTGTTGCAATATTTGTTGATGATATAATATTTGGTGGACAAGATCATATTTGCAAATCCATTGCTGATGAAATGAGAAAGGAATTTGAGATGTCTATGTTTGGAGAGATTAAATTCTTTCTAGGTTTGCAAATTATACAATAGAAAGATGAGATTTTCATCACACAATCAAAATACATTAAAGAAGTACTAAAAATCTTTGGCATGGAAGATGCTAAACCTGTGGGAACACTAATGGTGACTGGCTACAAATTGACAAAAGATGATGAATCTACCGAGGTAAATCAGACTCTGTATTGATCTATGATTGGTAAATTGATGTATGTAGTACATAGTAGGCGTGATATTGCACACATAGTGGGGATTGTGGCAAGATTATTTGCCAATCCTAAAGATTCACATATGGTTGCTGTAAAGAGAATCTTGAGATACCTGAAGAAAATTGAGGACTATGGATTATGGTACACATTGGAAGGAAAATTTGAACTTAAAGTTTACATCGATGTAGATTGGGCTGGAAACATAGATGACCAGAAGAGCACAACCGGTGGAGCATTCTTTTTAGGGGAAAGGCTTGTGACTTGGATTAGCAAGAAACAAGCATACATCTCTCAGTCCACTGTTGAAGCAGCGTATGTTGCTGCTGCTGCAAATTGTTCAAATATAGCCTGGATCAAACAAGTGTTGGAAGGAATGAATTAGGTAATCACTGACCTGATGATTGTATTGTGACAACACCAGTGCTATAAACATTTCAAAGAATCCTATGATGCATTTGAAGACAAAGCATATATCTATCAAGTATCACTACTTAAGGTAACAAGTTCAAGAGAAGCAAGTACAACTAGAATTTGTAACATCTAAGGAACAACTTACTGACATCTTTACTAAACCATTATCGAAGGACACATTTGAATATTTGAGAACTAGACTTGGGGTTCATCCTTGTCTACCGATCATTGAGGTGATCTGGAGGTTGCATCAACCTACACTTATCAGAAGATCATTCATGTTAATGCACATAGATCACACTTTAGGTTATGTCTAAGGTTGTGAAAGATTGTAGAAATTGGAACATAAATTTGTTTATCTATACATTGAAGGTACATGATATGAACTGAACAACATAAATACTTGGTTGCTGTAGAGCTTTTTGTATGTTTCTTTGGCATTGTTGTCAAAGGGAGAGAGAATGAATATGAAAAATCAGTTACTGAGAACACACATAAAGGGAGAGACTTGAATATTTGTTGCTGAGAACAAAAGGAACCGGAGAGCTGAAAAGATCAAATCTGTAGGGAGAGTCTACACTTGTAATGTTGTTATGTTTTATAGTGATTAAACATATTAAATTTGAGCTCACCGAGCTACAACATTTTCTTACATAGTTGTAGAATACATGTTTGGTATGTGCATGACATATTTTCATATTACTTGTGTTGCCATCAATGCCAAAGGGAGAGATTGATGAACTACAATTGATTGAATATCTGAATGAACTGAAGAAATAATGATTAGAGATCATCGATTACTGAAATGATATGTAAGACGATTAAATCAGTCAATATGTTGTCATTGATGTCAACTAGTCTTGACAGTACTTATCATGTTAGTTACAAACATCTGAACATTTGTCGGAGCAAGGAAAGATGAATAACTGAGATATCTACATGAGAAAAAGATGGATATGATAGATAAGGATAAGGAAAACATTGGGTAACTTATTGATGAGTCTATGGTTTCATACTGTTGATTTCATTATGTTGCATTGCATTAATCTATTATGAAGAAGAGAACTGAAATTGAACAAGACAATGTGGTCGGTAATTGAAGATTTATGTATACACCGAGCTAGTGCAGTGTATACCGACTGACAGTATCAACCGAGCTAGTTTAACTAGTTATCACCGATGCATTTCTTTGTTAACCGAATGTGGATGAAAACATTAAATGCTAAGAACAACCGACTGAATTTGATGAGCTGGATACTATTATGATTTCGAGGTTAAAGATGAAGTTTGTTATGAGATCCACGACTGAAAAAATTCAGAGAAGATCTAAAGGATGAGGTTAAAATGAGTTAATGACACATCTATCGAGGAAGGTTTAAGAGGCAAAATGGATGAAGGAAATTAAGTGGCAAAATCTAATGACTGAAATGAAAATGGTTTACTTGTCTATTTAAGAGATACGAGTTTCATTGTTGAAACTATGCCGGAGGAAGAAGATTGCAGAGATATCGCGTGAAGACTATTCATGCATGCCTGATCAAACTGGTTAGTGAAAGAACCGAACTACAGAGTTAACCGAGCGTAAGAGAACTATTTACTGAGGGACAGTAAGTTGATGAATATTGAAGAAGTGAATTTTATTATTGATTAGAGGATTTGTATGGGCTTAGCATAGATATGAATATTTGCAATTGAGTTGTATTTGAATCAGATCATACTGTATCAGTTTAACCATTGATTAAGAAAATCTCTTAATCAAGTGGACTTAACAGTCTTATATTCTGCCTTATGTTATTCAGAGAATGTACATTGTTATCTTATTGACCTCATAGTGAATGCTGGTCAAAAGTTAACTGTTAGTGTTAAATCCTCTAACAAAGTCACACCTAACAGTGTGTTTGTAACCTTTAACATGGTTGGCTCTTCACCGAGCTCACTTTAGAAGAGTGAATTATTTTGGGTTACTGGTCCCAGGTGGTTTTTCCCTTAATAGGGTTTCCACATTAAATCATTGTGTTATGTGTTATTTGTGATGATTGTTTTGTTATCATACTTTACATATTGCATACTTGATTTGGTCGGTAATCATAGTTAGGTATATAACTGGTACTCGGTAGAGTGAACAGACAGATTGATATTTTATGTTACCGAGCTGCATAATTTGTTGGAATTGTTTGATAAGGTACATCTTTGTATTTGGGACTATAGGATAACTGATCTAATCGATTCACCCCCCCTCTCAATTAGTCTAACAACTCTGGCTATCTGTAAAAAGATAATTTTCACTCTGTAATTTTCCCAACTTTTCTACGAAAAATTGCAGCCATATCATCTCCTTAGATGCCTTTGTAAAAGCAACATACTTTGCCTCTGTAGTGGATAAAACAACCACCTTTTGTAATTGATAAATCCAACTCACTGTTGTCCCACCAACAATAAATACATAACCTGTGGTACTCTGCTTGGTATCTAAATCCCCTACCAAATCTGAGTCAACATACCCTTTTAAATCATATTAGATCCCCCAAAACTTAAACATTTATTGGATGTACCTCTCAAATATCTAAGAATCCACTTTATTGCATTCTAATGCTCAACTCCAGCATGACTCATATACCTATTGACAACTCCTACATCATGTGCAATATTTGGTTTAGTGCATACCATGGCATACATCGAAGTACCTACAATAGAAGCATATGGTACCTTGGACATTTTGTCTTCCTCCTCTTGTGTCTTTGGACACATATTCTTAGTCAATTTCAAATGACGAGGCAAAGGTATGTTGACATCTTTTTCATTCTCCATATGGAATCTTTGTAACACCTTTTCAACATAATCAACTTGAGATAGAGTCAATTTTTTGTTCTTTCTATCTCTGCAAATTTTCATACCAAGGATTTGTTTTGCTGCCCTTAAATCTTTCATAGAAAAAGAATGTATTAATTTTTTCAACCCCTTAATGTGATCCATGTTAGACCCTACTAAAAGCATATCATCAACACACAAACATAAAATAATGTAGTTGTCATCATCCAACCTCTTAAAATAAACACAATGGTTTGAAGTACATTGACTATAGCCATGCTCAACCATAAATCTATCTAATGTAATATACCATTGTCGAGGTGCTTGCTTCAAGTGATATAAGCTTTTATTCAATCTACACACTAAGTTATCTTTACCTTTGACCTCAAATCCTTGTGGGTGTTGCATATATATTTCTTCTTCCAAATCACCATGGAGAAAGACTATTTTAACATCAAGTTTCAAATGAAAATCTTCAGTAGCCGCAATACTTAAAATAATGCATATAGAAGTCATTTTTATAACTGAAGAAAATATCTCATCAAAATCAATGCCCTTTTTTGTATAAATCCCTTTACAACTGATCCAGATTTAAATATTTTCTTACCCCCATCCTCCTCTTCAGCCTATAAACCCATTTATTTGATAAACCTTTTTACCTACAAATAACTTACATAATTCTCAATTCTGATTTTTCAACAAGGAGTCCATTTCTTCTTCCATTGCAAGCTCCCACTGAAGTTTTGTATCCACCTTCACAACTTCATCATATCCTTCTGGTTCACCAACATCTATTAATAAAATAGAATACAAAGATAGAGAGAACCTTTCAAGAGGTCTACTTAGCCTTATTGACTGTCTAACATTTACTAGGGTTTGTGGTATTTTGTTGTTGTTGCTGCGGAGCATGAGGTACCACTGGAACATTATATTTTGGAGTATCATCTAGGACTACATAATCATTTCCTTTCTTATCATGTTGCTACAAGCGATCTTTGTACAACACTTTCTCATTGAATATGACATCCTTGCTTCTTACAATTTTATGATTTTCAACATCCCAAAGCTTATAGCCGAATTCATTAGTGTCATATCGAACAAATCTAATTTGTTTTGACTTATCTTCCATTTTAATTCCATTTTCAAAATCTATATGTACAAATTCTTCACAACCGAAGGTTTTGAGAAAAGAATAACTCACCTTCTTACTTGTCCATGCTTCCTTTGGAATAGCACAACCGAAAGAAGCAGAGGGATCTCTATTGATTAAATAGAAAATAGTGTTTACAGCCTTTTCCCACATGTTTAAGGGAAGCCCAACATGAAACCTCATACTCCTTGCACACTCCATTATTGTCCTATTCATGCGTTCAACCACTCTATTTTCTTGTAAAGTCCTTTGACCCATTTTCTGCCTACGAATACTATTATAGGTGTTAAGTTTTAAGACTGCTGCAAATGTAATAGCACTATCTATGATGTATGTGTTTTTCAAATGCAACAATCTCTCTTTTATTTATATTGAGAATGAGGCTAGGAGAGACATGTCCCTTCATGGGACATGTCTATTCATTATATATATATATATATATATATATATATATCTTCAATAGTTAGTCTCATAGTATTTATTCGCCGGAAGCTAAAAAACATCAACACTCCCTCTTAGCTAGGAAGGATAAATACAATATATAATATTATTTGAGCTAAATATCAAGAATGGCATGTTTAAGAATATCCTTGATCATAAGATATTCACTATTGTATATCATCTCATGATATTAGGAGTAATGAACTCAGAATATCAAGTCGCATAATATTTACCAAGTACTTAGAGTAATGGCCTCAGAATATCAAGCCGCATGGTATTCACCAAATACTAAAAAATGTTCATAAGGTATGTGCACACATATCCTCAATAATACTTACCATAGGAACAATATATTCATGGTCTATTTAAGGAAATTAATCCACCATGCAAGATACAATATATCATGATCTGCTTAGACATCATAAGATATCCATCATAATAGAAGATTAAGTTATTGTAAGATCGTCACCTTCCAAAAACTTTAACAAATACAAGTGATAATCATTTTTAAGTCGTCACTTCCTCATGATGTACATAGGGGGAAGGCCAATTAAAAAAACTTGGAGTCACACACATGACATCCACCATGCCTCAATGCAGAGGGTGGAAAAAAGGGATTTCACCTCAAACTTAAGCAGATATCAATCTATTGATCTTTTCATCCAAAATTGCTTATGATAAACTGTCGAACTCCCTCTGAATTTGATATCAATCTTTTGAGATCCTCATCTAGAGTTACCTCTGAAGTGTCAGAGTCCCTTTGAATCAATATGATCAAGATCCTCAAAAGTCAACTAAAACATATCCTCTATCTGCTCCCTCTGATTATGTATTCTCGGTGGCGCTAGGGTGGCTTCACTTATGTTCACATCTTAAATTGATTATTAATTCAGATCCCCTCCTTTTGAGAACATTCCCATTTAACTTAAGTAAGTTGATGTATTCAATGAATTTCTTTTAAAAAAATTCTTGTATAACTCACAGATTATTCTTAGGATTGCTGTCGACCTCTATAATCTGTATCATTGTCTTGCTCTTTAAATAAACATTAATGACTGACATGTTCAACATAAGCATCCCATAAGGAGTGAATCCCTTTCAATAGACTATAACTGGTTAAGGATAGCTCTTTTGTAATTAATTATTGTAATGATATTTTCCATTTTCACATAATCGTACACCATTCCCTAATCTCTTCCCGTATAGTAATGCTATCAAAAATCTACCTTAGATACATCTTATCAAGCCTCTTCTATCTTCCTTATCGATTAATGCCTCAAACTTTTATCTTGGGTTGAATGAGTACAATGCAAAAATGATGACATCCTTTGCTAATGTTGCTGATAAGGGAGATGACCTTTTCTCATCCTAGAGTGTGAATGTAACATGTATTGTATAATGATTTCATTCTTTGCGGTCCAAGTTTTAGATTGCTCCTAAAATCTGAATCTCTCCTATAAATATGACTGTGATATAAGGAGGATGAATATAGCGGTAGATAGTGTCTCCAGCCAGAAGAAATGAGGGCACACCTTGCTTCAACGTGATCCCATAAAATCTTCCCTATGATTCCTCCATAGTGATTAGCAGTGGAGTGGAGAATTCATGATGATATAGTTGTGATGATACTTTAGCGACTTAATTAATATTGCTCATTTTGGAACATTATAGTTTTACTTCTCTATTGTATTGGACATAGTTATCTTAAGAGAGGATTGCTATAGTTGACTTTTGAAGGCTTTCATTGCTCTAGAATATCTCTTTTTCTCACATTTGTAGCCTGGCTTTGATACCATGTTAAGGTTTAAGACCGTTGCAAATGTAATAGCACTGCCTGCGATGTATGTGTTTTTCAAATGCAACAATATCTCTTTTATTTATATTGAGAATGAGTCTAGGAGAGACATGTCCCTTCATGGGACATGTCTATTCATTATTATGATATATATATATATATATCTTTGAATCATTATTATATTAATCTCTCCTAATATTATTTTAAATATATATCTATATATATTATATCTCACTTAAGAATATTATATATCTTCAATAGTTTAGTCTCATAGTATTTATCCGACAGAATCTACAAAACATCAAATAGAGGAACAATAATCCTCAAACTCTTTGCTGCAATACTCACCACCCTTATCAGATCTAAAACATTTTAGTCTTTCACCAGTCTCATTCTCAACCAAGCTTTTCCAATTTTTAAAATTTTAAAATACATCATATTTCTGCCTAAGAAAATAAATCCATAATTTCCTAGTTGCATCATCAATAAATGTAAGATAATATAGAGAGCCACCAAGGGAAGATACCTGAGTTGGTCCCCATACATCTCTATGCACAAGATCTAATTTTTCATCTTTCTTTTCCTTCCCACTCCTCATAAAACTAACTCTCTTTTGTTTTCCATACACACAACTTTCACAAAAATTCACATTGACACATTTTAGATTTGGTAAAACTTTCTTTGAATGAATTAATTTCATACCTTTTTCACTCACGTTCCCAAGTTTGTTATGCCATAGTGCTATTTCAGAATTCACAACAATCGTTTCATGTTCTACTTGCTCAACTACAACAACTGTTCTTGAAGATTGAATTTTCTCTGCAACAATTAAAGTAGAAGGAACAATATGAACTGTACAAAGATATAAGGTGTCTACTTTCACACCTTTTTCTACTAATAAGTAGCCTTTTGAAACCTTCCAATTTTTATCATTAAAAGTAATTGTGCAACCTTCATCACCTAGTTGTCCTGCCGAAATAAAATTCTTACTCAGCCTTAAAACATGTCTTACTTGTTGTAGTAGCCAATGATTCTCATTCTGCAACTTAATATTAATTTTCCCCTTTCCAACAATCTGATAAGGTTAATTATCTCCCAGATAAACTAGCCCAAAATCACCTTGAACACAATCAAGAAAATAACTTCTATGGGGTGTAACATGAAATGAGGCCCCTGAATCTAAAACTTATGAATCATCAACATTATCTAGGGAAAGAAGCAAAACATCCTCTTTAAATTTATTACTTGCCACATTTACCTTCTTGTTGCCTTCTTGTTTGTCTCTTTTATTTTTTTGAGACCAACAATACTTATTTCGATGACCTGGTTTCCTATAGTACCAACAATCGGTTGGTCCTCTGGATTGAGACCTCTTTCCCTTTGATTTTTCTCATGATTTACCATGACTTCCAAAATTGTTTCCTCTCTCCTTTGATTTGCCTCTACTTTCTGCATTCAAAACACTATGTGATGTGGATCCTCTCGAGCTCTTCCTACAAATTTTTTCACTTAGAATAACACCAACAACATCATCAAATTTTAGGGTATTTGGACTAGAAACAATGATACTAACAACCATTACCAAGCCATTCCAACTTTTAGGCAAAGAACACACAATCAAAGGGGCCCTAATTTCTTCATCAAAATTGACATGAGCATAAGATAATTGACTGGTAATGGTATTAAACTCATTTAAATGACCAGTAACTGACCCACCTTATATCATTTTCATATTAAATAAACACTTCATAATTAATACCTTATTCCAAGCGGAAGGTTTTTCATATAACTTCGCTACAGTTTCCATCAACTCTTTAGTTGTCTTTTCTTGTGTAATATTAAATGTTAGGATTAACAAGACATAAATAATAGTTACATGCAAATATAACCAATATCAAAAAATAATAAACCACATAGAAGAGAACACAAGACACAAAAATTTAACATGGTTCACTCAATCCCTGAGCTATGTCCACAAACAATGAGTCCAATATATTTATTTTCTAGTTATTACAACCTGATTACAATCCATAATCCCTTATAGCTCAATACCACCGCAAGAAGCTACTAAAAAATATACATAATGAAATCCCTAACACTAAGCCATTTTTATACAAGCTTTTTTCCGCTTTAGGGTTAGAATCAGTCACCATGGACCAACATTAGATGCCAATGATTGTGCTAGGCATAAATGAATACTGCCAAGTACCTTCCTATCCAAATTATCCCAATCCTCATTAGAAATTCTTGTCAGTTTCTTGGATTTTCCTTCTAACGACTACCATAAATCCTTCTAATAGAGATAGTCCTCCATTTGCATTTTCCATAATTGAAAGTTCTGCCCATTAGAGTTCTCAACCTTCAACTTACCCTCGTCTGCCATTACTCCCACTTAACCATGGGACTCCCACTCAACTGTGAGACCAACCTACAGAGGATAGCTGAAAATAAACTACTCTGATACCACTTGTTAGGATTAGAAGACATAAATCTAATAATTACATGCAAATATTGTTAGAAAGTAAAGTCCACCAAGATAACTGAGAGGGGGAGGGGTGAATCAGTTATCATATAATTATAACTTTTATCAACTTCAACAACATTAAACCATGTAAGCAATATAATTACAACCCATAGAAAGATATTCATAGACAATAACACAATGACAAAAGATATGTTGACTAGGGAACCTCTTGATCAAAGAGTAAACCCCAGTGGGAATGATGCCCACAAAAGATGCACTAATATGAATATTCCTTGTGAAAGGATGGAATATGTTAGGAGTCTTATGAAATACATTTAGTACATATGAATCTCTGTTAAAAGATTCTAACCCTATTAAGAGTTATGGAAGACAGAAGGACCCATTGCCCAAATAGTTTCAGGGTAAGATCACTGAACACACTATCCAAATAATCTTTGTATTACTCAACAAAATAATATGTTATCTCTTCTCCGACTATGCCAAACCACACTCACTATTATACCAGATCTCAATTTCAGATCTTTGTACTTCGCATGTCTCCCTTCACAAATTCACTTTCACATTTAGCTCTTTTCTTCACTTCATATTCATACACTATATTCTATCTCTCTATCAACAAAGAAACACATTCCTACCTTTATACCACACTCAAATAATTGCAAATGAGTCTGCACACAATTACAAAATAAAAAATTTCCACGTGCTACATCAGAATTACACAAAACTATCGGCTTCCAAATACAATAATTCTTCACTCGTGCGACCTCAAAGTTTGCACTGTCATCCACATCACTATCAATGTGTCTTCAACTTTCTTTTAACTACGCAAAACCATATTCCATCCTGATTAGGAGATATCATCCAATTTCCACAAACCGCTACTCAAGAACACTGCCTAAATACTGCTTCCACCAAAATGATCATAACTTACATGAATAAATGAATTACTGTCTGCGCTCTTAACCATAGACATATAACATATCAAAGAGTATATCCTCAACATCGCATAGCTCCAACTACAATATCCCACTTGCGCTAATTCAAACTCTGTTTGTTTCTTAGCAAGTCTCTAGAAGATCACTATGTTGACATCAATGACAATCATAGTCATGAATGCAACAAGAAATGCTATAGAATGGATGCCAAACATTTAACATTCATTCCTAAAAATCTCCCCCATTGGCATTGATGGAAACATAGATGAAAAAATATCCAATGTTCCAAAAATCCAATATTGCAACATTGCTGCTTCAAGTCCTCTTCATCAATCAAATCTTGCTTTGTTTTCCTGTTCAGATAGTACAGATAGTTTTTTTTTCATGTACACTTCTCCCCCATTGAAATCAATGACAAAAATTTCATCATTATGTCAACAAAAACTCCAATGTCAAAAGACACTATTTAAAAAATACATTCACTAGAATTCTCATGACTCAGCTCAGATACACATACTCCCCCATAGAGGAAGTACTAACATCCAGTCTAGAAGAAAGATAAAGCTCATATACCACTGGATGGATGCAACCAACTGTATCACTTCTCAAAAGTAGGCTGGGGCATAACCCCAAGCATACCTCTCAAATACTCAAATGTATCATTAGGCAAAGGCTTTGTGAATATATCTGCTATCTGCTCCTTTGTACTTATGTACTCAAGTCTGACTTCTTTCTCAGCAAATTTCTATCTTACAACATGATACTTGATCTCTATATGCTTTGTCTTAGTATGTAATACAAGATTCTTAGACATACTAACTGTGCTGGTGTTGTCACAATGTATGACAACAGGTTCAACAAACTTTATTCCAATATCCTTCAGCATTTGCTTCATCCAAATTATCTGGTTACAATTGTTTGCTGCTGCTACATATTTTGCTTCTGATGTGCTCTTTGAGATACAATTCTGCTTCTTGCTTAGCCAAGAAACCAATCTTCCTCCAAGGAAAAATGCTCCACCGCTGGTGCTTTTCTTATCATCAACACTACCTCCCCAATCAACATCTGTATATGCACATAGGGTAAAATCATCATATTTTTCATACCACAATTCATAGTCTATTATGCCTCTTAAATATCTTAGTATCCTCTTTACTGCTGCATAATGTGATTCTCTAGGTTCAGCTTGAAATCTTGCTACAATTCCAACTGAATGTGCTATATCAGGTCTTGTATGTGTCAAATAATGCAATCCTCCAATCATAGATATGTATTTCTTTTGTTCCACTGTAGGAGTCTCATCTGTGCTAGATAACTTATGTCAAATTACCATAGGTGTTCCAACTAGTTTACAGTTCTCCATTCCAAATCTTTTCAACAAGTCATTCGGGTACTTTGTTTGACTTACAAAGATACCATCATTGTTCTGTGTTATCTGTAATCCCAAAAAGTATTTCATTTCACCAATCAAACTCATTTCAAATTTAGTCTTCATTTCATCAGCAAATTTATCACTAGCTTCATCTTCTCCTCCAAAAATAATGTCATCAACAAAAATAACTATAACCAACAAACCATTTTCAATTTCTTTTGTGTACAGATTGCTATCAGATGTTCCTTTTGTAAATCCCAATTTTAACAAATACTTATCCAGTCTTGCATACCAAGTTCTAGGTGCTTGCTTTAGTCCATATAATGCTTTCTTCAGTTTACATACGATGTCTCCTTCTTGAGTCAAAGGAAAACCTTCAGGCTGCTCAATGTAGACTTCTTCTTCCAATTCTCCATTTAGAAATGCTAACTTCACATCCATCTGATATACTTTAAATTTCTTATAAGCTGCATAGGCCAAAAAATTCTTATTGCTTCAATTCTTGCAATAGGTGCAAAGGTTTTTTCATAGTCAATTCCTTCTTGCTGTGAGTATCCCTTACATACCAATTTTGCTTTGTTTCTTACTACTTCTCCTTGTTCATTCATCTTGTTTCTGAATACCCATTTAGTTCCAATAACATTCTTGTCTTTAGGTCTAGGGACCAATTCCCATGTCTTGTTCTTTTCAATCTGATCTAGTTCTTCTTTCATAGCATTAGTCCAACTTTTATCTTCACAAGCTTCACTAATAGTTTTAGGTTCAATTTGAGAAATCAAACATAATTGTTCTTGTACCTTATTCCAAGTTAGAACTCCTCTTTTTATGCTTCCAATAATTTGTCCAATAGGATGATTTCTTAACAAACTCTTGCTAGGTGTCATTGTCTCAGATCTCACTTCAGGTGTAGATTCTTCAATGACTTCACTGTGGCTTTCATTCAACAAATCACTGTCAATATCATAAAATAATTTAGTAGATCCAATGTTAGGTTTAGTATGAGCTTCTTCATCTGATTCATAATTAATCATTCTTTCCTGAATTTTGAACTTTTAATCAACTCTAACATTTGTGCTTTCAACAATAGTTTTAGTTCTTTTATTGTTACATATATAGGCTCTTCTTTTCAAAGAATATCCAAGAAATATACCTTCATCACTTCTAGGATCAAACTTTCCAATATCATCATCTCTCTTTATATAACATTTGCTTCCAAAAATTTTAAAATACTTAAACTGAGGGTGCATGTCCAAACCATAATTCATAGGGTGTCTTGTTTGTGTCTGCTCTGATTTGTATTGTGTTCATTGTATACATTGTTGTGTTCACTGCTTCTCTTCAGAATATCTTCGCCAAATCATTCTCAAATAACATAGCTCTTGCTGCTTTAGTCACTGATCTATTTCTTCTTTCTGCAATACCATTTTGTTCAAGTGTTCTAGGGGCTGAGAATTGTCTCTTAATGCCATTTTCTTCACAAAAAGGTGTTAAACTCTCTAGAAGTAAATTCTCCACCTCTATCAGATCTCAAACATTTAATCTTCATTCTAGATTCATTCTCAACTTTATTCTTAACGATCTTAAACTTATCAAATGCTTCAGATTTTTCTTTAAGAAATGCAATCCACATTATTCTTGTAAAATCATCAACAAGAATCATAAAATACCTTTCTCCATAGAATCCTCTAGTCCTAGTAGGACCGCTCAAATATGTATGAACAATTTCTAGCTTTTCTGCAGATGTAAACTTCTTACTGGGAAAAGAACTTCTCTTTTGTTTGGCCATCACACATTCTTTGCAAATCATGTTAGTAGGCTTCATAATTTTAGGCAAATCTCTTACTGCAAGTGTAGTACTTACTTTCACAATATTGTCAAAGTTTATATGACAAAACCTTCTATGCCATAACCAACTGTCATCAATCTTAGTAATCAAACATGTCATCTTAGTAGGATTCAACTAAAATACATTACCTCTGGTTCTAGATACAATTTCAATCAAATTTCCATCTTTATCCTTTATCACACAAGTTTTCTCAGTAAACCAAACTTGATATCCCTTATCAACTAATTGTCCAGCACTCAAAAGATTATGTTTCAATCCATTCACAAAATAAACATAATCAGTATTAGTTTTTCCATCAAGAGTAATAGATCTTATACCTTTAATCAAACAAGGTGCATTGTTTCCAACTCTAACAACTCCTCCATCATATTCGTTAAACTTTATGAACTTTTTCATGTCTCCAGTCATATGATGTGAACAACCACTGTCTATAATCCAATCAACTTTCTTTCCAACTTGAGAAACTAAAGCTTTTTCTTCCTTAACATCAGTTTCAAAATTTTCTTCTTTAATTGCTACAAATCCTATGTCATCATTATTCTCAGTATCACTTTCACTTAGAGTTCTCTCTATACTAGCTTCAAGATCTTCATCATTAGCATAATAACATTCCTTAGATCTTCTAGGTTTGAAATTGTTTCTGTACTTTTTAACTCTCGTAGTATATTTAGATGCAAAATGACCATATTCTTGACAAGTCCAACATTTAAAAATTTTCTTACCGTCTGGTTCTCTTTTCACAAGCAAAGCAATACCTTCTTCAATCTTCTTGTCTTCTTCATTTCTAGATCTGTTGTTGCCAGCATAATCTCCGCTCACACTGATGCTTCTTGACAAAGTAGAGCGAACACTAAAAGCACTAAATGCTATCTCCATTCTAGGTAAGTCTCTTGATAACCTCAGGTTCATCTCTGCTACTTCCAATCTTCCAAGAAGAGTCTCTCTTGTAAAGTTTTTAGTACAAGGTATAACTTGTTCAATCATCTGTGTTGTCTACTTAAATACAAGAGTCAATGTCCTCAGAATTTTCTATATCACTTCATTTTTTGTCTTTGTTCCTCCACAAGATTTTATGCCTGTAACAATTTCTGACATTCTACCAATATAGCTTCTAACAAATTCATCTTCCAACATTCATATATCTTCAAATGCACATATCCAATTATGTAATCTAAATATTTTTGCATGTTCATCACCTTCAAAAGTAGAATGTAAAGCATTCCAAATTTCGTGAAATTTTTTAAAACATTTTACCTGACTGTACTCATTCCCCGAAAGGGCTATCAAAAGTGCTTCTCTTGTAAGTATGTTACCCATGAATAGATCTCTCTCATTAGCAGTACATGTTTCAAGATTGTCCTCTTCAATGATAGTCTTATCATTCTTTGTAATCAACCAATAACCTAGTCCTAAACACAATAGGTGTGTCTTCATCTTTTCTTTTCAGCTATCAAAATTTACTCCATCAAACTTAGGGCTTTCTTTACTGAAATTCTCCATGGATCTCCTTAAGTTGTTAAACTTCTTTTTCAAGGACCTACCGCTTTGATACCAATTGTTAGAAAGTAAAGTCCACCAAGATAACTAAGAGGGGGGGTGAATTAGTTATCAGATAATTATAACTTTTATCAACTTCAACAACATTAAACCATGTAAGCAATATAATTACCAACCATAGAAAGATATTCATACACAATAACACAATGACACAAGATATGTTGACTAGGGAACCTCTTGATCAAAGAGTAAACCCCGGTGGGAATGATGCCCACAAAAGATGCACTAATATGAATATTCCTTGTAAAAGGATGGACTTTGTTAGGAGTCTTATGAAATACATTCAGTACATATGAATCTCTGTTAGGAGATTTTGAATCCCTATTAAAATATTCTAACCCTGTTAAGAGTTATGGAAGACAAAAGGACCCACTGCCTAATCAGCTTCAGGGTAAGATCACTAAACACATTGTCCAAATAATTTTTGTATTACTCAACAGAATAATATGTTATCTCTTCTCTGACTGTGCCAAACCGCACTCACTGTTACACCAGATCTCAATTTCAGATCTTTGTACTTCACATGTCTCCCTTCACAAATTCGCTTTCACATTTAGCTCTTTTCTTCACTTCATATTCATACACTATATCCTATCTCTATATCAAAAAGGAAACACATTCCTTCCTTTATACCACACTCAAATAATTACAAATGAGTCGGCACACAATTACAAAATAAAAGTTTTCACATACTACATCAGAATTACACAAAACTGTCGGCTTCCAAATACAATAATTCTTCACTCGTGTGACCTCAAAATTTGTGTTTTTATCCACATCACTATCAATGTGTCTTCAACTTCCCTTTAACTGCGCAAAACCATATTCCATCCCGATTAGGAGATATCATCCGATTTTTACAAACCGCTACTCAGGAACACTACCTGAATACTGCTTCCACCAAAATGATCATAACTTACATGAATAAATGAATTATTGTCTGCACTCTTAACCATAGACATATAACATATCAAAGAGTATATCCTCAACATTGCACAGCTCCAACTACAATATCCCACGTGCGCTAATTCAAACTCTATTTGTTTCTTAATAAGTCTCCAGAAGATCACCGTGTTTACATCAATGACAATCATAGTCATGAATGCAACAACAACTGCTACAGAATGGATGCCAAACATTTAGCATTCATTCATAACAATCTCCCCCATTAGCATTGATGGCAACATAGATGAAAAAACATCCAATGTTCCAAAAATCCAATACTGCAACACTGCTGCTTCAAGTCCTCTTCATCAATCAAATCTTGCTTCGTTTTCCTGTTCAGATAATACAGATAATTTTTTTTTCATGTACACTTCTCCCCCATTAACATCAATGAAAAAAATTTCATCATTATGTCAACAAAAACTCCAATGTCAAAAGACACTATTCAGAAAATACATTCACTAGAGTCCTCATGACTCAGCTCAGATACACATACTCCCCCATAGAGGAAGTACCAACATCCAGTCCAGAAGAAAGATAAGGCTCATATACCACTGGATGGATGCAACCAACTACATCACTTCTCAAACGTAGGCTAGGGCATAACCCCAAGCATACCTCTTAGATACTCAAATGTATCCTTAGGCAAAGGATTTGTGAATATATCCGCTATCTGCTCCTTTGTACTTATGTACTCAAGTCTGACTTCTTTCTCAACAACTTTCTCTCTTACAACATGATACTTGATCTCTATATGCTTTGTCTTAGTATGTAATACAAGATTCTTAGACATACTAACTATGCTGGTGTTGTCACAATTTATGACAACAAGTTCAAAAAACTTTATTCCAATATCCTTCAGCATTTGCTTCATCCAAATTATCTGGTTACAATTGTTTGCTGCTGCTACATATTCTGCTTCTGCTGTGCTTTGTGAGATACAATTCTGCTTTTTGCTTAGCCAAGAAACCAATCTTCCTCCAAGGCAAAATGCTCCACCGCTGGTGCTTTTCTTATCATCAACACTGCCTCCCCAATCAGCATCTGTTTATGCACATAGGGTAAAATCATCAGATTTTTCATACCACAATCCATAGTCCATCATGCCTCTTAAATATCTTAGTATCCTCTTTACTGCTACATAATGTGATTCTCTAGGTTCAGCTTGAAATCTTGCTACAATTCTAACTGAATGTGATGTATTAGGTCTTGTATTTGTCAAATACTGCAATCCTCCAATCATAGATCTGCATTTCTTCTATTCCACTGCAGGAGTCTCATCTGTGCTAGATAACTTATGTCCAATTACCATAGGTGTTCCAACTGGTTTAAAGTTCTTCATTCTGAATCTTTTCAACAAGTCATTCAGGTACTTTGTTTGACTTACAAAGATACCATCATTGTTCTGTGTTATCTGTAATCTCAAAAAGTATTTCATTTCACCAATCATACTCATTTCAAATTTAGTCTTCATTTCATCAGCAAATTTGTCACTAGCTTCATCTTCTCCTCCAAAAATAATGTCATCAACAAAAATAACTATAACCAACAAACCACTTTCAATTTCTTTTGTGTACAGATTGCTATCGGTTGTTCCTTTTGTAAATCCCAATTTTAACAAATACTTATCCAGTCTTGCATACCAAGTTCTAGGTGCTTGCTTTAGTCCATATAATGCTTTCTTCAGTTTACATACGATGTCTCCTTCTTGAGTCAAAGGAAAACCTTCAGGCTGCTCAATGTAGACTTCTTCCAATTCTCCATTTAGAAATGCCGACTTCACATCCATCTGATATACTTTAAATTTCTTATAAGCTGCATAGGTCAAAAACATTCTTACTGCTTCAATTCTTGCAACAGGTGCAAAGGTTTTTTCATAGTCAATTCCTTTTTGCTATGAGTATCCCTTACATACCAATCTTGCTTTGTTTCTTACTACTTCTCCTTGTTCATCCATCTTATTTTTGAATACCCATTTAGTTCCAATAACATTCTTGTCTTTAGGTCTAGGGACCAATTCCCATGTCTTGTTCTTTTCAATCTAATCTAGTTCTTCTTTCATAGCATTAGTCCAACTTTTATCTTCACAAGCTTCACTAGTAGTTTTAGGTTCAATTTGAGAAATCAAACATAATTGTTCTTGTACCTTATTTCGAGTTAGAACTCCTCTTTTGATGCTTCCAATAATTTTTCCAATAGGATGATTTCTTAACAAACTCTTGCTAGGTGTCACTGTCTCAGATCTCACTTCAGGTGTAGGTTCTTCAATGACTTCACTGTGGCTTTTATTCAACAAATCACTATCAGTCTCATAAAATAATTTAGTAGATCCAGTGTTAGGTTTAGGATGAACTTCTTCATCTGATTCATAATCAAGCATTCTTTCCTGAATTTTGAACTTTTCATCAACTTTAACATTTGCACTTTCAACAATAGTCTTAGTTCTTTTATTGTAACATCTATAGGCTTTTCTTTTCAAAGAATATCCAAAAAATATACTTTCATCACTTCTAGGATCAAACTTTCCAATATCATCATCTCTCTTTATATAACATTTGCTTCCAAAAATTTTAAAATACTTAACTGAGGGTGCATGTCCAAACCATAATTCATAGGGTGTCTTGTTTGTGTCTGCTCTCATTTGTACTCTGTTCATTGTATACACTGTTGTGTTCACTGCTTCTCTCCAGAATATCTTCACCAAATCATTCTCAAATAACATAGCTCTTGCTGCTTCAGTCACTGATATGTTTCTTATTTCTGCAATACCATTTTATTCAGGTGTTCTACGGCTGAGAACTGTCTCTTAATGCCATTTTCTTCACAAAAGGTGTTAAACTCTCTAGAAGTAAATTCTCCACCTCTATCAGATCTCAAACATTTAATCTTCATTCCAGATTCATTCTCAACTTTATTCTTAACGATCTTAAACTTATCAAATGCTTCAGATTTTTCTTTAAGAAATGCAATCCACATCATTCTTGTAAAATCATCAACAAGAATCATAAAATACCTTTGTCCATAGAATCCTCTAGTCCTGGTAGGACCGCTCAAATCTGTATGAACAATTTTTAGCTTTTCTGCAGATGTAAACTTCTTACTGGGAAAAGAACTTCTCTTCTATTTAGCCATCACACATTCTTTGCAAATCATGTTAGTAGGCTTCATAATTTTAGGCAAATCTCTTACTGCAAGTGTAGTACTTACTTTCACAATATTGTCAAAGTTTACATGACAAAACCTTCTATGCCATAACCAACTGTCATCAATCTTAGTAATCAAACATGTCATCTCAGTAGGATTCAACTAAAATACATTACCTCTGGTTCTAGATCTAGTTCCAATCAGATTTCCATCTTTATCTTTTATCACACAAGTTTTATCTAATAAACCAAACTTGATATCTGATCTGATTTATGAAACCAGATTACAATACCTGGTGTGATACCTGGAGTATTGTAGAATTCAATACGAAAATTGAGAACCAAATTGCAAACCAAAAAAAATTGATCCATTCTATTCGAATATTTGAGTTTATACAAGTCTAATGGATTCCAAGGGTCATCAAAATCCCTTGGAAATTAAATGAAGAGCCATCATAATATTTATTACAAATAAACTATTCAAACTATCAAAAATTATCAAAAAACTATATATAAAAATTAGGTCTACTTGGAGAAGGCATAACTTTCTAGTCCTAGCTCCGATTTATGAATTGTTTGATGTAGGATTTGAGCAATACAAATCCACAAAACTTGAAGATCACCTACATACAAAAACCTGTTACAAGGAAGTAGAGACAAGAAGAGGGCAAGGGTTTGACTCAAAAATATGAAGAAGAAAATATCTTCAATTAATGAATGAATTGAATGTACAATGGATCATCCTTATAAAAGAGATCGAAAGCCTTGAAAGGCAAAGTCTAGTGCATTTAATAATCAATTTAACTATTACATGACTAATGCATGAGTTTAGAACAACTACTGCATGTGCTTTTAACTAAAGCAAAAAGAAGTTGACATCTTAAGAAGGGAGTAAAGATTAATTAACATAATTAATACTTTACTCTAACATTTGATGCGTTGGAAAGGTATTCAAATGAGCTAGAGTCAAATTTCAGAAATGCAACTTTTAGTTGCATTTTTGCGCATCATCCAAGCCCAAAAATAGATCCTATACCTTTAATCAAACAAGGTGCATTGTTTCCAACTCTAACAACTCCTCCATCATATTCGTTAAACTTTATAAACTTTTTCATGTCTCCAGTCATATGATGTGAACAACCACTATCTATAATCCAATCAACTTTCTTTTCAACTTGAGAAACTAAGGCTTTTTCTTCCTTAACATCAGTTTCAAGATTTTCTTCTTTAATTCCACAAATCCTATTTCATCATTATTCTCAGTATCACTTTCACTTAGAGTTCTCTCTATACTAGCTTTAAGATCTTCATCATTAGCATAATAACATTCCTTAGATCTTCTAGGTTTGAAATTGTTTCTGTACTTTTTAACTCTCTTAAGACATCTAGATGCAAAATGACCATATTCTTGACAAGTCCAACATTAAAAAATTTTCTTACCGTCTGGTTCTCTTTTCACAAGCAAGACAATACCTTCTTCAATCTTCTTGTCTTCTTCATTTCTAGATTTGTTGCTGCCAGCATAATCTCTGCTCACTGATGCTTCTTGACAAAGTAGGGCGAACACTAAGAGCACTGAATTCTGTCTCCATTCTAGGTAAGTCTCTTGATAACCTCAGGTTCATCTCTGCTACTTCCAATCTTCCAAGAAGAGTCTCTCTTGTAAAGTTTGTAGTACAAGGTATAACTTGTTCAATCATTTGTGTTGTCTGCTTAAATACAAGAGTCAATGTCCTTAGAATTTTCCATATCACTTCATTCTCTGTCTTTGTTCCTCCACAAGATTTTATGCCTGTAACAATTTCTGATATTCTACCAATATAGCTTCTAACAGATTCATCTTCCAACATTCTTATATCTTCAAATGCACATATCCAATTATGTAATGTAACTCTTTTTGCATGTTCATCACCTTCAAAAGTAGAGTGTAAAGCATTCCAAATTTTATGAGATTTTTTTAAACATTTTACCGGATTGTACTCATTCTCCGGAAGGGTTGTCAAAAGTGCTTCTCTTGCAAGTATGTTACACATGAATAGATCTCTCTCATCAACAGTACATGTTTCAAGATTGTCCTCTTCAATGATAGTCTTATCATTCTTTGTAATCAACCAATAACCTGGTCCTAAACACAGTAGGTGTGTCTTCATCTTTTCTTTCAAGCTGTCAAAATTTACTCCATCAAACTTAGGGCTTTCTTTCCTGAAATTTGCCATGGATCTCCTTAAGCTGTAAAACTTCTTTTTCAAGGACCTGTCGCTCTGATACCAATTGTTAGAAAGTAAAGTCCACCAAGATAATTGTGAGGGGGGGGGGGGGGGGGGGTGAATCATTTATCAGATAATTATAAATTTTATCAACTTCAACAACATTAAACCATATAAGCAATATAATTACCAACCATAGAAAGATATTCATACACAATAACACAATGACACAAGATATGTTGACTAGGGAACCTCTTGATCAAAGAGTAAACCCCGGTGGGAATGATGCCCAAAAAAGATGCACTAATATGAATATTCCTTGTGAAAGGATGGACTCTGTTAGGAGTCTTATGAAATACATTCAATACATATGAATCCCTGTTAGGAGATTTTGAATCCCTGTTAAAAGATTCTAACCTTGTTAAGAGTTATGGAAGATACAAGGACCCACTGCCCAAACAGCTTCAGGGTAAGATCACTGAACACACTGTCCAAATAATCTTTTTATTACTCAATAGAATAATATGTTATCTTTTCTCTGACTGTGCCAAACCGCACTCACTGTTACACCATATCTCAATTTCAGATCTTTGTACTTCGCATGTCTCCCTTCACAAATTCACTTTCACATTTAGCTCTTTTCTTCACTTCATATTCATACACTATATCCTATCTCTCTATCAACAAGGAAACACATTCCTTTATTTATACCACACTCAAATAATTGCAAATGAGTCTGTACACAATTACAAAATAAAAGTTTCCACACGCTACATCACAATTACACAAAAATGTCAGCTTCCAAATACAATAATTCTTCACTCGTGTGACCTCAAAGTTTGTGCTATCATCCACATCACTATCAATGTGTCTTCAACTTCCCTTTAACTGCGCAAAACCAGATTCCATCCCGATTAGGAGATATCATCCGATTTCCACAAACCGCTACTCAGGAACACTGCCTGAATACTGCTTCCATGAAAATGATCATAACTTACATGAATAAATGAATTACTATCTGCACTCTTAACCATAGACATATAACATATCAAAGAGTATATCCTCAACATCGCATAGCTCCAATTGTAATATCCCACGTGCGCTAATTGAAACTCTGTCTGTTTCTTAGCAAGTTTCTAGAAGATCACTGTGTTGACATCAATGACAATCATAGTCATGAATGCAACAACAACTGCTACAGAATGGATGTCAAACATTTAGCATTCATTCCTAACAATAACTAATAATGCAAAGGAATAAAACACACATAAGTAGAACAAGATGACACAAAGATTTAATGGGGTTCACCCAATCTTGGGCTACGTCCACCAAACAAAGAGTCCACTTATTTTATTATCTAGAAAGGAGAAAATTACAATCTAACATTATTTCACATTACACCACCGCTTCTATGTAGGCCCTTTAGGCGGTTTACAATGGTGATTAACAAGTTAACCCTAAAAAATACTTGAGGAGTCAACCAAGGGAAATGCTTGACGAGTCAACTCAAAAATGCTTGATGAGTTAACCCCACGATAAATGTTGAGTGTACAATATTTTTCTGATTAGTCACCACAAACCAACACCTTTGTCTAATCTTCATCCTGCTACAAAATGGTACATGTTGGAAATCTTCAGGCTTGGCAAAGACATCTTGTTTCATAACAAGAAGTTGCATTCTTGATTATTCTGCATTACGATGAATTTTATTGGAGAAGCATCCTTTTGACATTTTGTGACCATATCAATCTTGAAATCATTCTATTACCATTAATGAATCCCTCCTGGTTATCATTTCCTTTATTTCATGCTTAGCATCTCTTGATTATCACGTATCACTATTTCTAGACTATATTCTCCTTTTAGTATTAGGCTTGCCCCTCTTGCAATAATTGTCACAACCTTACAAAATTTCAAGAGGATTGTTCCTTGTATTTGGATGCTCTTTTTGTGACAAGTCTCTTAACTGTCATTCAAATAATATCTTTTCCACTTAAGGTGTTCATGAAGATGTATTTCTGTTTGGTTTTCCTCTGTGCATTGTGATTATCATCTATCGATCTTCTCCCTTATTTCATTTGTTCCAAAGCTATTTTGATCTATTGAAATTGTTCATATGCAATTGCAGCTTTTGTATGCTAGGAAAATATACGAGCTTGCACGTGTAATATGGTCCTTAATACACGACTACAAGTGCTTTATAATGCACTTAAGGCTCAAATTGGGTTTTAGAAGACATACTGCAAGTGGGGAAGAAATATTTGGTCTCGAAAATATAAAATGAACATCCATTTTGGGTTTTGAAGAGCATATCACAAGTAATACACTTGTTATTTTATTTTTATGAAAACTTGCAGTGAAGTTCCCCAAACCTGAAATTCAAGTGTAATGCATAGCTTGGGTCTCTCAACATGAAATGAAAGTGATATACTTGTAGAATGGGGACTTGAAAATCAACTTCTAAGACCCAAACTATATTGGGAAGAAATGTTACATGGTACACACATGGGACCTTGAAAATACAATCTCCAAATAAGTTACTTGCATATTTGGACAGTCTAAAGACTTTCTATGAATGTATCACATAAATTGTAATACAAGTTATAGTCTAAGAAGAAATAGATCTTGTCAAAACATGAGTTTCAACTATTATGCAACGTATGCAAGCATTTCTTTATGAATTGACAAAGAAACCAAGTAACGACAAATTGATTGCACACACAAAAACCCTATATGCTTAACAAGTAATGCAAATGAAGCTATTAGACACACATTTTTCAGAGATTACATTCTTAGGTTTTCAAAAGCAGGGAACCCTAATGTGAAAGAAGAATGTAAAAAAATAAAAATGACTCAAACCTATAACAAAATGTGTAGAGAAAAAGCCCAAATCACACAAAAACAAAAGCAAGACCAAAATAATTTGAAAAAGAAACAATACGGGATTATAGTCCATATGGAAGAGTTGGAGTTTGATTTCGTGTCAAAGACTTCAAATAAATGCAACCTCTACTCTCAGTGAGTTTCCTGTAAACAAATCGTAGGTTTCAAGGGGTTGAAACAACTGCAACTTCCTCATTCAGGTTCTAAAACCTACTATACAAGCCTTTTTCATTGGGTTTTACATGGCTTTTTACAAGTATATTTTTTAAGAAACAAAATGCAAGCTTTTTTTACTTGACTTCAAACTTGTACCTGTGATTTCTAAAAACCATAAAATGTAAAACATATGCATATTGGGTTTGCATTTCGGACTGTATAAGCTGATTTACAAGTTTATTTTAAAATCGCTAAAATGTAAGAACTTGTATTTTGGGCTTAGAAAGACAACTTGCAAGTTATAACTTGTAAAATGGAATTTTAAAATGCATTTCGGGTTATGGAGGGTAGCTTGCAAGGTTTTTATGGGTTCTCACATGAATTTCAGGATTTAAGCCCCATATTACAAGTTGTTGATTTTTAAACTCAACAAAATGAAGATAATGCCCTTACTTGAAATGGACATAAAACCCAAAATTCATTTAAGAGCATGACTAATTCATCTAAAAAATATAACAAAAGCACAAGACACTTAGTAAAAATTAGGTCTTAAGAAGGCTATTACAAGTGTAAGTAATACATGCTTGTATCTTTTACTTTTAATAAAAATTACTCATAATTACATGCTAGAGATTCGACATTGAAGAAAAACTTGCAATACAACCTCTAAAACCTAAAATTGAAAGAAAAAACTAACTTTTAGACAACAAAACTTGAAAAACACAGAGGCAAAGGACTTGGATTTTCTAAAGAAGGCAAAGGTGATGGAAATATGCCCCGGAAAGCATGTTTAGAGCCTTAAAACATCAAAATATTTGTAGGTTATCCCAATTTTTGACATGCAAAAATTAGGGACAACAACTGGCTTTGATTGGGGAACTACATTCAGTCGTGGAATCAAGCAAAGGAAGTAGAAAATAGAATATCCAAGTGCCTTAGTATCCATTGGGTTACAGAGGTTCACATTTAAAACATAAAAGGACAAAAATGATGATTCAATCGATGCAAATAAAACCCACTTAAAAAAAAATGTAAACTTGTGCAAACCCACTTATAGAAAAGGAAATCTACCTATCTTAAACTAGCCAACAAAATAAACCTTTCAAACAAAACCAATCACAGGCTCAACAAAATAGCTTCCTTTCTTCAACAACTTGCAATACCTTGTATGTTCATAGGAAAAATTGTATAGATGGAGCATGAAAAAACGGAGCATGGTTTGATGTACAATTCCTTGGTAAAGATGAACAGATTCACCTTACTATATTGAGATGAATCAAATGTACTGCTGCAACACAGTGGGTCCGTGATTTCATACTGTTCCTACTGAATTGAAAATGCATGTTTGGCCTCTTCCTCAAACATATCTTTATGCTTAGGTACAAGTGGAACCTCTATCTTCACATTGGCCTCCAACAAAGCAAGATGTCTTAAGGGACATCTAAGTGATTGTACAAACACTGAGTTTTACTTGCCATCTCCTTTTTGAACAACTGGTTCATTGATAATGACAACCTCATGCTGATAAGAAAGATCTCCTTCATGTGTTTTAGATGAAAACATGAGTGAATTACATAACTCAATATGTTGTCTCAAACTTCCAAATTAGGGAAGTCTGATTTTTTATGACAAGGTCCTTGTCAAGATTGTGGGTAATTATTACATGCAAAAATGCTTCAAGTTCGTGACCTTCAAACACAAATGCTTGACTGTGACCTTCATGCACATTCATCTTTTCATGTCTAAAGATACGATTTTCTTCATTCACTTGAACCTCGACAAAATGATTTTCATCCTTTTATTTTTCATCAATGGCTTTCTAAGACTGCATAAGCCATAATTGGGAGTCACCAACTATGTCTTCTTCCTTTTACTAGAAGAGAATAACATGATCACTATCTTCAGATGTAGGATGCTCCACGACTGCTTTTACTGAAATGATGACTCTTTATGCCTAGATGTGATAGACATCTTATAGAACTCCTCGGTGTAATCTTTCACAATCAAATAATTCTGCTTCAGATTTTGCAATTTCTTGAACAATTCCAGTTCACAATCTTTTGGTATGAACTTGGCCTTAAGTCTAGAAAGCATAAATCTCCACCTAGTGATCTTAATTTCTCCATTATCCTCTCCATCTTTCTGTAATTCCTTCCACCATAAGGCAACATGACCCTTCAACTTAGTCTGTGCTAACCTAACTCTCTGTGGATCTTCAACATTTTAAAGTTCGAAGTAATCTTCTAGTTCATTAATCCAATCTATCAATTCTTCAGGATGCAATGAACCAAAAAAATTAAAAACATCTATTCTATGACTCTTACTCATTTGTGCCATAGCTCTCAACAATATTTCTTCATCTGTAGGGATCTCAATTTCTACTGCTTCAAGATCTTTAGCAACTTCCTCATATTCATCTTTAGTCTCGGGATTCCTCCTAATTCCAACCAAAGCATTCTGAATTTATGTCCTTATCTCATTTCTAAATTCCTCCATCATTTTCTCTAGCCTTTTAGAGTTCATTCTTCTAGGCGACATATTCACAAGGATGCCAATCTCCTAAGGTTCGACAATCTGATCACTAGTATTGATTACCTAAACAGATCCAACAATCTGTGAACACCGACAACCTGCCTCAAGTTATTAGGTCAACTGGTAAACTGGGAACTTTAACTAGAAACTATGAACCCTCACTTCTCAATCACTCAACCAACCCTTGCGATGGGTCTTTCTGCAATTGTAGGTCAGATCTCACTACTGCCACCCCACAACCAAAAATTTCAATCATCGGTACTTGATCCAACCAATTCCTTATTACTGTCTCCCTCTATTATGTCAATCAGCTACAAACCTATTATTGACCACCTTGAGACAACTACCAGTTGATGTAGACCAGATCCATCATCTTGCCACTCTACAAACAACAAGCAAGAAGCCTCACAAGAGTAGTAATTCGGTTCTTTGCAAGCCAAGATCTGCAACTAGCTCTGATACCACTTGATGCAGACAAGGGAGAAGAAATCCCCAATGGAGATGTCCAACCTTGTAGCAAGAGATTACATAGTGGAAAATGACAACACTAAACAAAGATTACCAATAGATAACAAGAAGCAAAATGTTATTATCAACCAGAACAAGAATTACATTTAGCTAACTTGCAACATGCAACTTTTTAAATTCACCATTGTCAATATACCAAAGTAAGAAGTCAAATTCATTGCTCTCAATGTCAAGCCCTCATACACAGCTGATCATTCCTCAAAATTACATACAATCCTCAGAGACAACCACATCACCAAGTAAGGTCTTCATCTACAAGCTCATAACACCGAAACTAGCCTTACTACAGTTTCTTCTTTATGACTTGCCTTCTCTACCACCTCTTCTTGGTTTTGCTTCCTTAACACCTCGGTTTCCTTCTTCCTCTCCGATCTCTCTGTTGCCTAAACAAGAACTACTCCCCTACTTAAATACAAGATTGTCAGCCACAAGTTGTCTTATCCGATCGACAAATTCCAAGATAAAGGAAACGTATTACATCAAATAGGACATGACCTAAATCCATAAGAACACCCCGCGAAATAGATATAACATGATGTGTGATTATGTAAGGAGGCCGACCATGAATTTAAGAACATCAAACAATGTGCCACGAGCAATCGCAATTCATGAATCTTCATCGCAAGCTGGATCTCGCTACCTAGGCCATCAAGAACATGAAATAAATATAGGACTGGACCAATCATAGGATATATTTATGGGGAAACAATAGATCCCGATGTGGTCATAGACATGATATTAACATGATGTCTATAACACACTGTAACGACCACATAATATGGTGTGCCAATTGGATTGACCACAACTAAAAACACAAAAACTGCCCACCTAGAACAGTAAACAAACAAACTGAAAGGAAAATCTTTTTAGGCAATGCAAGATTGCCAACTACCCAAGGGTGCTCCTGTATCAAAACTCATAATGAAGTGTTATCAATTATATGGACTCAAAATATCACCACAAAATCCAATATCAAAATGATACAACATACAAACTATGTATTTGAATGGTCTATCCAAATCTCAAATATCTGTGGTCTAATATGTAACATAAATTGAATGATGTCTTTAGTAAATTTTTATAATAAGAACAAGGTCCTTACATGTAAAATAGAAAACAAATGATAATTGTTTGTTGTTCTCATAGGCAGTCACTAAACACTACTTCTGATGGACAAGATTCTATTCTCATTGACCTTTGAATTTGAATTTGGGAATGCTCTTGTTTTTCAGACCTGGTGAACTTTGGGTGTAAATATTTGATGTTATACTTTTAGGTAAGTACTTTCCTAAGCTTCAAAGTGCAGTACAAAACAAACTTTGCAAGGAAACTCTTGAAATCTTGATCTACCATAGCTCTCTAGATCATACATGATAATATTTAACTGAGATTTTGCAATATGTGAATGAAATACATTTGTTGAAGGGTCTTAGAACTTTCAATCAAATGCATCTTGGTATATTGTTGGTGATAGTGACATTTGATCTTAGAGACGGTTGCAATGGTAAAGCTAATATAGCTGCATTGCATTCTAGCCTCCACCAGACAAGTAATGTTTATAGTGAAGTATGCATCCACAGAGTTCTGAGATATGGAAGGTGCCAAGGTTCTAGCATACTGATGCACTTCTGTAGGATACTAACAATCTAAGGAAAAAGAACAAAATAAGGTGTGGCGGACATTTACAAGATTAACACCGTCACTTAATTTGTTAGGGAAACTCTTATATTTGCTACGCAAAGTTCAAGCACCACTAAAATCCCGAGTGTATTGTCGTGTCCGAGGAGCAGAGTTAGTTTATAAATTTGCAGAAGGAATAATGCATTAAGTAGCGTAATCCAACCCTCGTGGTGTTGATGGCTTTCTAGCAGGGTACGAGCCATTGGTGGGGGAGTTGTAGAAACAGTCTGAGACCCTCAACCAAGAGTGGGGGACATGAACAAGATCTCAAACAAGAATCTGAATATCTCCTACCACAGTTGTATCCAATGGAGTCACCAGTGGTAACTCACTAAGCTTCTGTTAAAGTGATAGTAACAAACAAACAAATAAAATTTAATGCCTTAAGCCTATATTAAGCTAAAACAACAGCTCAAGGAAGGTTGCCAAGTACTCAAATTTAAGCTTACGCAGTTAGGTAGGTATACCCACATGAATCGCTACAGGCAAGAAGTAAAAATGAGAGCGATTTTCAGGGAATTCCATTCCATTTGCATTTGATCACTGAGCTTTTGTTTCAATGACGAGTCCAACTCATGATTGCCTAAATTCATCTACATCTTACATCAGTTTGAGGTTTCCAAAGGTTTTAGGGAAAAGCCACTGGCAGGTGAAAACCGATTTCTATAATCCTTATCAGCATCCTTCCTAATGGAGCGATTAGAAAGAAAGCTTTCGAAATAGGACATGGGCATGCATCAAGCATGCAAATTATAGTGCTTTAAGGGTCTGTTTGGTTATTCGTATTAATCTGGAATAGTCATTATTTAATGCAAGAATAAAGTAATTCATCATTTGTAGTCATTTTTTGAATTTCTGAATTAAAAAATTAATCTCCATTTTTTAACCAATGAATTAATTAATTCCAAAAAAAATTGGAATTTATTTTTTATTCCAGAATAAGCTATTCATGAGTGAAAGGTTCTTTAGGTTTTCTGGGAAAATTATTCCAATTAATTAAAAAAATGAAAAATAATCTTTATTCCAATTCTGAGATCGAAACGTATTATTCCAGCTTTCATTTTCAAGATTAATTAATGGAGAATAAGTCCTTATTGTAGAATAGGCCTATTCTGGATAAATTAATTCCATGCACCAAACAGACCTAAGTTATCCAAATTCCTGTCAACAGCATTTTATTATTATCATTTGGATTTACGAAAGACACAGATGTAACTCTAATTAATAAAATAATAAAATAACACTGAATGTTGTATTTTCAGGTTACTTGAAATGATTCTGGAATGGTTTGAGTCTGTACCTTGAAATCTTTTCTCTTTTCTTTTCTCTTTTCAAGTCGACCCTATGGATTAATCTCCCCTTTGTGCCTCCTCTCACAATGCTCAAGAATGCATTATGTGCACAGACCATGTTTTGTGAATTGTCTCAGAAGATAAATTGCAAGATATGCGCAAAATGTCTTGTTGATAAGGCTCAAAAATCTTTCAAGCAATGAAATTGGCTGGTGCAAAAAAATGGATTTGATTGCAAGATAGCACAACAAGAATTGGTTCCCAGAGTTCAACAGTATTTTTCCCCCCAATTCTACCTTCTGTCTTTTTATTAAGAAGTGAGAGTAACATTCAAGAACTCCCCTTTATCACAGATAGTGTGGTTTGATAATACGTCATTCCTCTACGTGTTGCCATTTTTTATTTATTTTTCACTCTCCACAATATTCTCTATTTTTACTCCAACTAAATTTTGCAACTAATTGAATTTTAAATGAAAGCATTTACTAAAATCATAAATGTCGTTCTCATATAGAAACTAATTTTAGTATTATAAAAAATAAATTAGAGGGTTGTGACAAAATAAGCCAAACTTAGATCAATGAAAGACTAGCCACAAAGGAGCTAATAGTTTGGTTGGTAGAGCATTTTAACAATAAAATAGAATGTTCTAGGTTTGAGTCTTAACTAGTTCATATGAGTTGTATCTCAACAACCTATTGATATAGATAGTTTTTTTGTGTTTTATATGTAAATGAAAGTATGGAAGCGATGTAAAGGTACAAGGCTAATGGAGGTTTAATATATTCATGCTCTTTTTCAGAAATTTTGCAACTCATGGGCGCAAATGCTACTTCCTATGTCTTAGATTATTAGTTTATTTTCCTTTAAAACATGAGATAGTCATTTCTTATTATTGGGAGACGAGTTAGTGTTAGAGTTAAGCAATGGGTTATTTAGGTGTGAGGATTGAATTTTGAATGTGAGGGATGGTAATGACCTTGTAGAGTAGATGATCGATATTTAAGGGTGTGGTGGTGTGGGAATGGACTAGGATTGAGAATGAACAAAGGGTGTAGGCTATGTGGGGAGTTGAGAGGTAAGAGAGTTGGCCATATAAAATGAACAAGAATGATCAACGACATTCATCATTCATGTTTATAAAAGGAAGTTGCTAAAGTGGGTACAAAGTGAGAGGAAAAAGTGTGAAGTGTGCATTTTCTTTATCCAATAATGGTAACTAGCTTAGGAAACAAAAAGCTCACAAACTAGTTAGCTAAAAAGCATAATTTTTTTCATAATTATAGTTTGTTTGGAACATAATGGTGTTAGCTCTTGTGCTCCACCACACTCAACATCAATATATAAAACTTGTTTAATTTTTATAACTAATAGACCATTCCTAAATGAATTTTTAGTAGGTTCATTATCTAAATTACCAAAAATATTATTTTCATATAATGTGTATATAAAAATATATACACATGTATATATAAAAATATATACGCATGTATATATATACATCTATATAAATATACATACATATACACAATTTATTTTGTATAAAGTCAATTGTAATTAAAAAGACCATACTATTTTATTATTATTAAAATATATCTATTTATAGTATCATTTTTTAATTTTAAATAGCTAATAGATGACAATAGATAATAATGTTCAAAGACACTTCAATTATCTTTAATAGAATTTAGTATTTTGTAAAGAATAATATATGCCTACAATGTGTTGGTATTTTTGCTTGTTGTTTCGTTTTAGGTCCTTATTCTTTTTCTTCATCTAGCAAAGTCTTTTGTCTATAAATTTTCTCTTTTAAAAATTAAATTTATTTTAAATATTTTTATACTTAGGCCACATCAAGTGTTGTAGATAACATTTTCATAGTGGCTCTTGCACTAAATTTGACAAAACCAGGACCGTGATATTGCTATCAAGATTCATTTGTGTAGTTTTTTGAGTCAAACTCGTCAACCCATGTTTCATGAGTAGTGGTTCTCAGGAACCCATCTCTCATGAGAATGAATGGAACACTTAGCACTCATTGCATCTAGGTGATGCTCACAGAGGTGAAGCATTGAGACTTCCCGAGAGGTCACCATCCCAGTATATTGCTATCAGTATTCAATTGTGTATTTTTTTATATTTTATATCATTGTTTGTTTCTATTTTCATATCATTTTATTTTGAAAAATATAAAAATTATTTTATTCATTTGTAGTGTTATGATTTAGGTGTCATCAACCTTGTAAATTCTTGTAGTTTATTACTTCTAATATTGTTTGTGATTCGGCTATGAGCGATGGAAAGGTTTTACCAATAGCGGTAATTAAATTTTTACTATCATGGTAAACATGTTTTCATTGGCCACAATAGATATCCATTTATCGGAAGTAAGTTACTGGGTTACTTTTACCACTCATGTACCATGTTGACAATAAAATGGTGAAGTTATTCACTTTAGGCGCCCACAATGAGAATCAACTATTTTTGGGGTTTATGACATTTGTCATAAGTTGTAAGAGCCTCTATGATAGTTATGAAAATTATCATAAGATATTGTAACAATTATGACAACATTAATGACACCAGATATGATAGATTCCTTCCCTAGGCAACCATGCAAGTGAGATGCCTTATGACCGTTGTAAGAGCATCTAAAGCGATTATTTTGGGTGTAATTATTGATTCCAAGGAGGATGGTGTGGGATTTTTCCACATGTTTTGTTGCCTATTGTCTTGTGATACCACATTGGTATTCATTTCGAGGAATTTCTATAAATTAGGGCTTTGAGTTAGTGATGATACCAAGTTTGTGTTCACTTGTGCATGTAACATAATTCTATCATATTTTACAGAGACCTACAAAGAAGTGTATTCTTGTTGTAATCTTTCATTGGATTAGTAATAGACTTGCCTCTTTTTTTGTGGTGGAGTTTTTTTCCTAAAAGGGTTTCTTCACGTATATCTAGTGTTATATGTGTTATGATTTTCTCTTTCTATTCTTGATTTTACAATCAATTAAAGGGTTAATCTTTGGATTCAAATTTGTAAATACTTCAGTTTAAGTTTCATATTGCAAGCTTTATTCAGCATATTTTACAATATTGGGTATCAAAGCTAACGATTCTATTAAAGAAGGGATGCCTTTCTCTTAAGTTTTGAAATTTATTTTCTATGTTGGGATGTTTTGCTTTGCAGGTTTCTTGAAGATTTATGAAAAGTTGTATATCGTGGCCTCTACCTCTCATCGAGATATTGAGGAGTTCAATGGCATTGTTTACAAAAAGTGGATGTTGAGTGTTAGATCTTCTTGAAGAGAGAGATCAATGGTTTCCTATCTCAGAAGAAAAAAAACTAGGGGACTCTACTTTGTCGAATGATGCTTGGAAGTTAGACACTGCATACAAGCTATGGAGGAAAATAGGTGAAATCTATCAAACTAAGGGTTTGTCTAACAAGCTATATTTGAAAAGACGTTTGTGTCCTTTGAAAATGAAAGAGTGATTCTATTTATTAACATTTGAATGTTTTTAATTTGATTATAAGTCAACTTTCATCAACAAATCTTAAGCATGCACATTCCAATCTAATCAATACATGTCAATCAATCAAAGTGTTTAATTCTCCTATTAGGATTGAAGTTAAGCCTTATTCATTGTTCCCCAATGATCTTGTGTGGACCATTGAGAATCTAATCCAATTTCCACCCATTTCAAGAGCATATCAGGCCTATTGTCACAAAGAGATGGAACACAATGAATATCTCTCTTCAATGGCTACATGCTCATAACCCCATGTGGTACATAGTTAGATTTGGCTAAACTCTTTCTTTTAAGGTCGATGAGGTGATGAAGAGGTTTATAAAAGTTATTTGTAAGACATGTGGCAATAAAAAGGAAACCATACTTCAAGAGCAATGGCTCCACCTTTCCAATCTTAAAGATTCTAGATTTTACAAAGTAAAGACTAAGACAAATGACACCACTCTTGCACAAAATAATCCATTGCATGGTGAAATTTCATGGTAAGGACACACCGAAATTGAAACAACTTCTTATTTGTTCAATCTCACATATTACTAGTTGCTTTAATGCATAAAAGAATTCACTGTTATATGGCTTCATCTTCTTAATCAAGAGTAATAGACTTATCTCTAAATGAGTTGCAAAGCTTGTTGTAGTTCATGGTGCTATGAGACTTTGTGACCAACAAACTATTGAATATCAACAAACTCCAAAAACACATTTGGATGTTGATCCTAAAACTTTTGATAGATTGGGAAGGAGATACAAGTAGAATTAATTAGGGTTCCACTAAATGAAGCATGACCTCAACTAAGCAATGATACATATAGCTCTCTTGATATTGATAGCCCCAATTAGACAAAAAATTATTTTAAAGTTTAAAACTTTGAGTTTAATTTTAATTTTTTAAATTTAAAAATAAAACATTGTATTTATACTATTTGCATGATTAAATTTTTAATTTTTCAAAATTTTAACTATCTTATTGCTAAAATACGAGTTGGTACCCTTACCCAAATTCCAAACCTATCTTTGTAGCGTTATAATTCTTATATAATATGTAGGCATATTGACAATGAAAAGCATTTAAATTTTGTTAATTTGACATCAATTATCATGTGAAATTTTAAAGCTTTTTATATTAAAAAATTGTTGGCAAGTGGTCAGCACATGCACACATATGGAAAGTTGTCATTTATGGCAACGCTTATCAATGTTATGGTCACACATGTCGGATATGATGAATATGTTTAATACAGTTGTTGAATGGAAAAAATGCCTAAGTCCATAGACTATTCTAGTAACCCAGTCTGACATAGAAGCTTAGTGAGCTTTATAGAAGTTGTATTAAGGCTTGCGATCTTAAGGACATACTTGCAGGGCACCAATGAACACATGTGTGAGGTCGCATGTGTTAGTATTGAAGGATTGAAGAGATATGTTTTGTTGATTGGATGCGAAGACAATAAACATAGCATAACATGTTAGCGATCATTGAGGCCGACCTTATGAGAGTTTGGAAAGATATTTTTGGACTCTATCTTGGATTTGAGGCCAACTAAGGATGATGATAAAACACACAATTGCACTTGAATTAATATGATGTTTAGTTAGAGTAATGACGACTAGCTTTTATAATTATACCTCTAACAGGGTATAAGTACACAAACACTTTTGTAAAAGTGTGCGATGAAGAGATGAGGATATTCTACTGGATGTTAGATGTGAATTGTGAAGACATCCAAAAGGCAGAGTAGAGATCAAGAGGAAGGAGAAAAAGAGCAGTTCTTCTAGGAATACCTTGTTAACTCTTTGTATTCAGGACAACAGATTTGTTGTAAGTGTTGTTGCACCTATTGTACACCCCTAACAGGGTTTGTTCGCCTTTAGCAGGGCTAGGATCTTTAACAGGGTCGATTCCTTATTAGGGATATCATTATATATATCCCCTAATAGGGATCTGCCTATATTGTATTAATCAGCTCCTAACAGGGCTAGAACTCCTAATAGGGTTTCAAGATTCATAGTGCAGAATTTGGTGGGTACCATCCCCACCGGGGTTTCCCTTGGCCAAGGTTTCCTCAAAAACAAATATGGTGTTATGAGTTCTTCTATGTTTGTCTTTGTTGCATAGTTGTTCATTTTATGTTATATCTTTATCTATTGGTTAAAGAAGTTAAAGAAGTTTGAGAAATTAATTAAGTACTGTAACACTGATTCACCCCCCCTCTCGGTGTTACCAAATCCTAACAATTGGTATCAGAGCATCAGGCCCCTAAAGGAAAATCTTAACATCTATGGAGAGATAAAGATGGATTTGGAAAAATTGAAGAAGAATTATGAAATGGCCTTCGAAGATGTGAACATTGCTAATGCAAATAGAGTGGATCTAAAGTACAAGCTAAGGAAGGCATATGACTTTATCAAGAAGTTGAAGCAGCAACTTGAACATGAGAGAAAATTGAGAGTTGATCTTATGGAAGCACAAACTGAAGAGTTATAAGACCAAGATTAGATTGAGCAACTGAAGCATGAAAAAGATTTTTTGAAGGATGAATTGGAGATCACAAAATTGAACTTGATGAAAGAACTTGATGATGAAAAAGAAGTAAATGAAAAATTGCAAAATGAACTGTCAAGTACAAAGGATAGGATGCAAACTTTGGAAAGTGAGCTGAATACATTAAAGACAAAGTATGACAAGGCAGAGAAATACCGCATCACCATTACAGGTGAACTTGATCAGACTAAAGGTCACATAGAGAAACTTCATGAGAGAAAATAGAAATTGGATGAACAAATTGACATGCAGAAGCCTATTGGAGATAAGACAGGAGTAGGATTTAATGACAATCCTAATCAGAGGAAGACATAGTTGTAAACCTTGATTCACCTAAGAAGTCATAATCTGCAGTTGTGATAGCAGAACCTAAGATACTATTAGGAATAGTCCCAAGAGATAACTAAGAGGGGGGGTGAATCAATTATCTACAAGATTCATTTCGTTATCCAATTAAGTACAAAATAACATTAAGCATAAACACAATATGAGAACACTTAACACAACACCATAATTTTGGTTACGGGGAAACCCAAATAGGTAAAAACCCTGGTGGGAATTATCACCCACTATGAATTGCACTAGAGTACAATGATCCATGTTAGAAGATCTTACAACCTTGTTAGGAGTTGATCTTTACAATGCATTAAGTACAGTGACCTGGTCAAAGGTCAGACCCTGTTAGGAGTATTTTACAATTAACCCTGTTAGGGGTGAGGACACACTACCTAGGAGCACATTGCTTAAAGGGTGAAGGTTGTAACCTTCGGCATAATAGATACACACTATATCTGGATCTTGGTGAACTGGAATGTAGACCTGCTATCTTGATCAGTTCCAATGAATAGCATATATTCTCTTCTTCTTCTCATAGATCTTCAACTGATGACTATCTCAGTACATTCGAAGCTTCTGCTATGCTCTCACAATCACAATCATCCTTAGCAATCACAACTGACTGGCTATAAGTACCTTTCTCCAAATGATATAATCAAGTCGGCCGGTTAGAACTTCTTTGAAATCATATTAGAGAAATAATACAACTCTTCAATAACATCTCCAACGGCTATATCAAGCACACGACACAAATAGGACCATGCAACTCAATATGAGTAGACGCATCGCTTCATACTGTTGGTTCCACCAAATTAACTGAAACTTTCTTCTCATGCTGTAATACGTTATGCACTCTTATCCGAACATTCTTAACTCTTCTCCAAACACGAAACCAAACATGCATACCAAAATGATAGGCGCAACTACTAAAACAATATAAACAATGTTGGCTCCATCAGATAAACTCAAGAAACTGTAATTGGCAAATAGAAACATCACAACTCAACTTCAACTGCACAACTAACTCTACTTCCATGAACATAGCATCATAAACATGTCTTCTACACAAATATAAATGTGCAAGGCTCCATCATAACCATACTGAAAATCACATACAAAACTCTGTCTGTAACTCTATCAAGAACACTACTGATACAAACAACTACATAATTGTATGTACTCAAAATCAACCTCTGCATCTATGATATCATGATGATAACATATCTAAGAAACATATACTCAAGGCTCACTACATAATTCCACCACGCACGCTGCTTACCATATGTTGTCATCAATGAAAAACATACAGTCAACATTGGCTTGCTGGCAAATATCTAGCAATCTCCCCCTTTGGCATTGATGGCAACATATGGAATAAAAAACACCACCAATCCAAACGTGCAATTATTTTATAACATTCTCCATTTCCTCAACAAAACTCCCCCAAGGATGAATCCTCCATCTACTATTGAATGCTCTGAATATCAACTGTTGTATCTTCTTACTATATACTCCCCCTTCATACTCCTCAATTGTATATACTCTCCCTTTCTTTATTTTTTTTCATGACTATATACAAATACTCCCCCTTTGACATCAATGGAAAAGGGCACCAAACCAAATAAGCACGGGTACTACTCTTGAAGTAGAGTAGTCAACCATTCATCAATCATTGAGGACCGATGCACTATTGCAAACTCTAATCAGATTCAAGGAAGAGAATTACTCCCAGCTTCTCCATGAGATACTCAAATGTATCCTTCGGTAAAGGCTTTGTGAATATGTCTGCTAGCTATTCTTTTGTACCCACATAATTTTACTTTACTTCTTTCTCTGCAAATTTCCCTCTTAGGAAGTGATATTTTATCTCAATGTGTTTTGTCTTTGCATGCATCACAGGGTTCTTTGACATATTGATAGTGCTAGTGTTGTCATAATGAATAACAATAGGGTAAACAATCTGAATTCCAAAATCTTTTATCATTTGCTTGATCCACACAATTGCAGAACAATTTAATGCTGCTTCTACATACTCTACTTCTGCTGTGGACCGAGAAATACAATTTTGCTTCTTGCTTGTCCAAGTAACAAGTCTATCTCCAAGAAATACTCCTCCTCCTAAGGTGCTCTTCATATCATCAACGCAACCTACCCAATCTGCATCTGTATATACATGAAGTTCTACATTTTCTGAATTAGGATACCATAAACCATAGTCTATAGTTCCTTTCAAATATCTGAATATCCTCTTTACTGCCATAAGATGACTTTGTTTAGCTTCTGTTGCAAATCTTCCAACAATACCAACTACATTGGAAATATCTAGTCTAGATTGAGTAAGATATATGAGTTTACCAATCATATACTTATATAGGGTCTTGTCTACTGCTGTAGAATCATCATCTTTTGAAAGCTTGCATCCTGTTATCATAGGGGTACTTACTGGCTTGCAATCATCCATCTTGAACTTCTTTAATATCTCTTTCACATACTTGGTCTGATTAATGAATATACCTTTTTCTGTCTACTGCACATTCAATCCCAAAAAGTACTTGATAGGTCCAATCATGCTCATTTAAAATTCACTCTGCATTTCTTTAGAAAATTCTGCAATAATCTTGTCATTACCACAAAAAATAATGTCATCAACAAAAATAGCAACTAGTAGTAAACCATCAGGTGTCTCTCTTATGAATAAGTTACAATCTGTTGCTCCTTTCTTGAATCCAATCTTAGTCAAGTAACCATCTAGTATTTCATACTATGCTCTAGGGGCTTGCTTAAGTCCATAGAGGGCTTTCTTCAGTCTTCATACCATATTAGGTTTGTCTGATAAAGTAAATCCTTCAGGCTGCTCTATGTAGACTTCTTCCTTCAACTCTCCATTCAAGAATGTTGACTTGACATCCATCTATATACTTTGAAATTTTGAATGTAGCATAGGCTAGAAATAACTTTATGGCTTCCAATCTTCTTATAGGGGAAAATGTATCAAAATAATCTATTCCTTCTCTCTACGCATATCCTTTACATACTAGTCTTGCTTTGTTTCTTACTACTGTTCCATCTTCATTCATCTTGTTTTTGAATATCCACTTGGTTCCAATCACATTTTTGTCACTAGGCCTAGGGACCAGTTCCCATGTATCATTCTTGATTATCTGATCTAATTCTTCTTTCATTTCTTCATGCCAATCTGAATCAATACAAACATCTTCAACACTTAAAGGTTCAATTTGTGAAAGTAAACATGTCACTTCATCAACTATGGAACTTTTTTCTTTTGATCTTGTCATGACTTTGTTGTTCTAATCTCCAATGGTGTCTTCCTTTGAATGGTATCTAGATGTGAATTTTGGAACATTAGGTGTCACTCTCTCATTTGATTTATGTGATTCTTCTTCACTTGTTTCAGGGTCATTGAATAATACATCAATGTTGTCAAACATTTCTTCAACAACTGTTTCTCTATTGGTAGGTCTAGGTTCTTCTTCAATCATAGGTGCATAATCATGATATCTTTCTTGAATCACAAACTTTTCATCAATCTTAAGATGAGCACTTTCAATGATCTTCTTCAATCTTAAGTTAAAACATCTATAAGCTTTGCTTTTAGTAGAGCAACCAATAAAAATACCTTCATCGCTTCTTGCATCAAACTTGCCAATAGCTTCATCTCTCTTGATGTAGCACTTGATTCCAAAGATTCTAAAGTATTTTGTTGTAGGTACATTCCCAAACCATGTTTGGCCTCAATTGAATCATATTGATAGTATAGACTGGAGTATTGATCGCATCTCTCCAATAGGTGTGTGCAACTTTTTCTTCAATCATGATAGTGCGTGTTGTGTCAAGTATGATCATATTTCTCCTTTCTGCAATTCCATTTTGATGAGGGGTTCTAGGTGCACTTAGCCATCTCTTTATCTCATGTTCTTTGCAATACTCATAAAATCTGTCAGAGGTGAATTCTCCTCCTCTATCTGATCTCAAACATTGTATCTTTAATCCAGACTCATTTTCAACTTTAGCTTTGAATATATTGAACTTCTCAAATGCTTCAGATTTATCCTTTAAGAACACAACCCACATCAGTCTAGAATAATCATCAACAAATAAAATAAAGTACCTTTCGCCATAGTATGATCTTGTTTGAGTTGGTCCACATAGGTCTGTATGTATTAGATCCAATTTGTTCTCTGTCAAATTATGCTTGCTTCTGAATGAATTCCTCACATGTTTTCCTATCACACATTCTCTGCACATTGTATCAACTAGTTTTGTAATACTAGGAAGGTCTCTTACTGCCTTTACATTTACTATATTGTCAAAATTGGTGTGACATAGTCTTTTGTGCCATAACCAACTATCATCTACTTTAGCAAAAAAAAAACTTGCTTCTAAATTAAGCTGAAAAACATTACCTTTTGTCTTTGAACCTGATGCAATCATTACTCCTTATTTGTTATTACTATCATGCACTTATTCTCTTTGAATTCCAACTGATATCCTTTATCAAGCAACTATCCAACACTTAGTAGGTTATGCTACAAACCATCAACATATAGAACATCATCAATGTTATTATTTCCATCCAAGGTGATAGCTCCTCTACCTATGATAGGTTTAGGAGTGTTGTCTCCAAATATAACCATGTCGCCTTTGTACTTATCCAGATGTACAAATCTATCTTTGTCTCATGTCATGTGATGTGAACAACCGTTGTCAATGATCTAGTCTGTCCTGATGTCAGCTTGTGAAATTAATGCTAACTCTTGTGCTTTCTTTTCATCTTCAATATCTATTTCATCAAAAAAAATCTCCATATCTTCAATAGCAATGAATCCAATTTCATCTTCTACTGAATCTTCATCTGATACACCATCTCCAGCATAGTAACATTCTTTTGTATACTTAGGCTTGTAATTGGTTTTGAACTTCTTGACTCTTGTAGGACACTTAGATGCAAAGTGACAATTCTTGTTACATGAAAAGCATTTGAATGGTAACTGACCTTCATATTTTCCTTTTCATTTCCTTTCTTTCTTAGCAATCATAGCAATGAAATCATTTAGTTCTTTATCATCATCATCATCATCATCAAAATTACCAGAAGTGTTCAAGGATTTCTTACCATGGACTGAAGCTTTGAAGGTTGTTTCACTCTTAGGCTTTGTCTTCAAACTTGAAATCTCGAATGCTGAAATATTTCTTATTAAGGTCTCTTTTTTGAAGTCTTTTGAAAACTGCATAGTCTCATCTAGGATGTTTATCTTGCTCTCATATTTTGCTGTCGGAGTAGTCATCAACTTATCCATTATGTCTTCTTCCAAAATTTCTCCACCATTGTTTCTGATTCCTAAAACTGCTTCATTAATTCTTTGACTGTAGGCCCTGCTGTTCTATTCAGGTAGCATCTCCAATGTATTGTACTTTTTCTTCTATGTCTTTCTGCGCGCATTCTTGACTTGGATGTCTCCTTCAAATATGTCTTCTAGATATCTTGTAGGCTTTACCTACTTTCTTGATCTCTGAAAACTCACTGTCAGATAAGGCATTGATAAGGGCTTCTTTGGCAATATCATTTTGAGTGAACATCTCCTTTTGCTTAAGAGTTGCATCTTCCTTTGCAAGATCTGATTAAGAGGGAATTTGAACTTCTTTAGTGGCTACTTCAAAAATCTCAAAAGTAATTCACTGCAAATGTGTCATCATTTTGTTCTTCCAGTCTAGATAATTCTCTCCATCAAACTTAGGACTTTATTTTCTAAAGAATGTCATCTGATCAACCTCAAGTTGTTAAACTTTCTCTCCGAGGCACTTGGCTCTGATACCAATTGTTAGGAATAGTCCCAAGAGATAACTGAGAGGGGGGGGGGGGGGGGGTGAATCAGTTATCTACAAGATTCAATTCTTTATCCAATTAAGTACAGAAGAACATTAAGCATAAACACAATATGAGAACACTTAACACAACACCACAATTTTGGTTATCGGGAAACCCAAATAGGTAAAAACCCTGGTGGGAATTAGCACCCACTATGAACTGCACTAGAGTATAATGATCCTTGTTAGAAGATCTTACAACCCTATTAGGATTTGATACTTACAACGCATTAAGTACAGTGACCTGGTCAAAGGTTAGAACCTGTTAGAAGTCTTTTACAATTAACCCTGTTAGGGGTGAGGACACACTATCTGGGAGCACACTGCTCAAAGGGTGAAGGCTGCAACCTTCTGCATAACAAATACACACTATATCTGGATCTTGGTGAACTGGAATGTAGACTTGTTGTCTTGATCAGTTCCAATGAATATCATATATTCTCTTCGTCTTCACATAGATCTTCAACTGATGACTATCTCAGTACATTTGCATCTTCTACTCTGCTCTCACAATCACAATCATCCTTAGCAATCATAATTGATTGGCTATAAGTATCTTTCTCCAAATGATATAATCAAGTCGGCCTGTTAGAACTTCCTTGAAATCATATTAGAGAAATAATACAACTCTTCAATAACATCTCCAATGGCTATATCAAGCACGCAACAAAAATAGGACCGCACAACTCAATATGAGTAGACACGTCGCTTCACATTGTCGACTCCACCAAATTAAGTGAAACTTTCTTCTCATGTTGTAATACGTTATGTGCTCTTAACCAAACATTCTTAACTCTTCTCCAAACACGAAACCAAACATGCATACCAAAACGATAGGCGCAACTACTAAAACAATATAAACAATGTCGGTTCCATCAGATAAACGCAAGAAACTGTAACTAGCAAATAGAAACATCACAACTCAACTTCAATTGCACAACTGACTCTCCTTCCATGAACATAGCATCATAAACATGTCTTATACACAAATATAAATTCACAAGGCTCCATCATAACCATACTGAAAATCATATACAGAACTTTGTCTATAACTCTGTCAAGAACACTATTGATACAAACAACTACATAATTGTTTGTTCTCAAGAATCAACCTTTGTGTCTATGATATCATGTTGATAACATATCTAAGAAACATATAGTCAAGACTCACTGCATAAGTGTACCATGCAACTTCTTACCATATGTTGTCATCAATGACAAACATACAGTCAACACTGGCTTGCTGACAAATCTCGAACAGATACCTCCTTGCAAGGATAATGACAAGGATTGCATCCATGAAGATTAATCAAAGAAACCAACTGAAAAAGGTATTCCTAAGCCAAAATTTATTAGTTTTTATTTTAATTTCTATTTGTATGGACATAAGATAAGAGAATTTAGAAAATTAGATATGAGATCTAGCAGACCTACATATGATCACTTGGATGATTTTCTTAAGAAGCAAAAAGAGAAAAACTTGAATGAGGCAAATATGGAAAAAGGTGAATGTGGTAAAAATGTTGAACTTAGGCAACCTGAGGATAAAGAAACAAGTAAATCCAATGATATTGTGCAAAATAATGTTTCTAATACTAGTAAGGATGAAGCTAACAAGACAGTTGAAGAAGTTAAGAAACCTAATGCCAGACCTAGATAGATTGTGTTACAAATGTAACAACTTTGATCATATTGCTAAATATTGCAAATTGCAAATTGATTACAGTCAATTGAAACCTAAGAAGAAGGTGACATGTTTTAAGTGTAACAATGATGTCCACATGTAGCGAAGTATTGCAGATTTAAAGGACCAGTGAAGAAGTCATTCAGACCATTCGCAAAGGAAAAATAATTGAATAAAGAAGATAGACAGCTAGCATAAATAAAAGCAGAATTTAAGGAGAAATGAGTCAAATATAATGACCCTGTGGAATTTGAGATTAAGACAGATGAAGAGCAGAATCTGAGCATTCACAAGAGTCTTAAGAGTCTTGTTGAATCATTTCTAGGGTACATTGCTTCATCATCTTTATGATGGGAAATGTATGCCTTAGGGGGGCATGATAGATTAACACCGATCAGATACAAAGCCCCTAGATGGATGATTTAAGCTGAGCGAACTTGAAGGAAACTTAGTTACTGTGTTGTGTGATCTTGGACAAGATTGCATCATTTTTGGAGATGTCTATGAGAAGGTCTACCAGTTTGAGCCTGCACTGGTTTCTTGCAGCTTTATGGGTAGTTTTTGGACTTGTGCCAAATTATCTATAAGGTTAATATTGTGTTTGAATTATCTACCATTTACACTGAGATCAGAGAGCATTAAAGAGTCTAGAGCAGTAGATCTGTGTTCACAAAACCCTTAGACGATCACACGAGATAGGTATTTGTGATTATCTCAAGAAATCTTTGTCAATTGCAATAACAAACTAATCAGCATGGATACACCTAAGGTTTTCAACATGGTTGAAAGGAATATATACAAATTTAAGAGTCATCCCTTCAAATCTACCAAAGAGGATCAAGAGGGTGCGTTTTCACACACTCTGGTTGGTGTTCTTCATGTTGAAGACATCAAGGCATATATACACAATAAGATTGAATTCATAGGCACCGCATAGATTTATGATAAAATGCTAGGGTTATATAATGTAGACAAAACCCTAAGAGAAGAATGTAGGAAAGTTCACGGGTTGCCAGTGGTCAAATTTATGGAGAGATTTGAATTTGATGAATTAGACTGGATCAAGATTGTACTAAGTAGAATACATGATGAATTCATATGGATTGGTGGAACTCTCACTAAGATTAGAAAAGAACTACTACATGAGATTACTGGATTACCTATGACAGGTAAAACACCTATTGTAGAGAAGAACATAAGGTTTGAAGTAGAAAATTTGACAAAAAGCAAATGGAACAAAAGAGCCATGACTGTAAATGACATCGCACAAGATGTCAAACTAGTAACAATGATATTGGGATACAAATTCCAATATAGTAGTAGACTAAACAGTGTGTCGGCTAGTTTTGTTCACATGGCATACAAGATGGTAATTGAGGATGAAGAGAATGACCTATGCAAGGTCCTAAGACAACAGTTGATGGAAAATCTTGCAGGAATAAAGAGGAATGAGATAACATATTTTAGATTTGGATGACTGATTATGTACATATTCTTTCATGTTATGAGAATATTTCCTAACATGTACCTATGGAGATTTGATAGATGCTCCATGCAGATGATTAGTGATTGTTACAAGAGAAGCGATGAGAAAAATAGTTATGCTGAGATTGTAGGCATGATGAAACTCTTTCAAAAGCAAATGCATGAAAGGGAAAGAAACCCTTGGAGACTAATTGATAAGTATAAAAATGATATATGTTTCATGGTGGAAACTGACAACACATGTTTTGAAGTAGTAGAACCTAAAACTTCATGGGCTACCCTGTTGGGCTATGAAGTTGATTACACCATTTTGGAGTTTCACATTCAACATGTCCTATAGTCCCCTAAAGACCCCAATACTCCTAGATGGGGCACATATGAAGAGAAATACACAACAATAAATGAATAGATGGTAAAAGGAAGAAGGGAAAAGAAAGTTGAGTCCCTTGTTGATAAAATAGAAAGGCAACATGGAATAACTAAAGAAGAGATGAAGACTATCAGAGAAAAAGTGGCAAAACTTGGAGATAAATATAATATTCCCCCTCAACCTAATATTGAGGCACCTCAAGTGGCGGAGGTCAAAGAAGAAGAAGAAAAAGACAAGGATGACACTCCTACACCTACTAGGAGGACATCACAGAGGAAGGTTGCACGAGCAGCTACACAAGGTCAAAAACCTCCCAAAGCTATACTAAAGGCCATGGCTAGTGGACTAGGAAGGAAGAGGAAAACATCTGATACTCCTCCATCTTCACATGGGAAGGATAAACAACAAAAGATTGTAGAAGAACAAAAACAAAAAGAGGAAATCCAAGTAATGGATATAGAAAAGACTAAGAAACAAAAGAAGAAAGAAAAAGAAGATGAAAAAGACAAAAAACTTCAAGAAGCCAACCTAAGGACACTTGAAGAAGACAAGAAGAAAGTTGTAGAGGTAGAACAAAATAAAGGTCGGGAAGCACAAAGGTATTTGTTCAAACCCTGTTTAAAAGTTCTAGAGAAGAGAGTAGTGAATGATGGTAAACTTTCCTCTATTGAAAAATATTTTGATAGATATGATGAAGAAGAGAAAAATAAGATAGAAGATATAGTTGTGGAGCACATGCTCGCCTTCAAAAAGAATCTGATTGAAATAGAAGGTCAAATCAATAAGGATCTATTTGAGAGATTAGAGGAAAGAAAGAAGAGAGTCTTTGATGAATACACCAAGATGAGATAGGGTATTCTTCTACAGAATATTCCTACCATGACAGGGAATGAGATGGTAGATTGGCTTGAAAAGTTAAGGCCAAAACTAAGGACCAAAACCAGAATCATCAAGTTTATGGCCTGAAAGTATGAAGAGGTTGAAAAGGAAACAAATGACAAGGTTGGAAAGCTACTCCTTGAGGAGCGACCTGATCTTGACAAGCCTACAAGGACCCCAACCCTAGTGATCACCCCTATTGAGCTTGAAATTGGTAAACTTGCAGAAGAAGTTGCAGTTCCTAAAGGGACAAAGGTAGTAGACACTACTTTACATGATTTTTACATTGACAATGTTGGAATTTCACTAGACACAGAGCAGGATTCATCTGATCCATTTCAGATAACTGACACATTGGCCAACATTGATGCAATAGTAAAGAATCTTGAGCCTCCCAAAATCGCTCAAGAAGAATCAGCTGAGAAGGAGTAACAAAAGGAGAAAACACCTAAAAAAAAAAGGTAACAGAAGAAAAAGGTGAAGAAAAAGAAAAAGAAAAGGAGAAGGAACAAGAAAAGGGAGAGGAGCAAGCACTTAGCACTCCCAGTGCACAAGGATTGCTACCTATAACTTATTTTGCTACACCTAGTTTGTTGGCAAGTGGATCTCAATCACTTCCAACTAACTTAGAGGATATGGATGTAACAGATCTAATGCAGTGGTCAGTACTTGATTTTGCTAAGGCAAAAGAGAAATCTGAGAAGAAGTCTGATAAGACTGCAAAGACAATCCAATGAGCCACACAAGTGGTGAGTAAGTTTTTTATTACACCTCATGTAGATATTGAAGATCCTATAAATAATTTAGATAATGTTCTAAGTATAGTAGAACAAAGTTTTGATACATAGAAGAAGCAACAAGAATAAAAGTGGTAGATGACTTTAAGAGGTTGAGGATGAAAGATACTCTTGATGGGATCAAGAGTGATCTTAATACATCTATTTCCACTGAAAGGGAAATCAAATCTTAAGGATGGACAAGACCTATATAGACTCTGCATGACTTCGCATAAGCATGTAAAGAGTATACCGGATATTATAGCTCGGGATGAAGAGGCTTTGGAAAACCTCTCTAAGGATTTTGAAAATAAGAAAATTTTGGACATAAATAAGGAAGCAAACAAGATCATGGATAAAATCCATACCTTACAGTTGGAAAAGGACAAAGTTCAGAGAAGATTCACAAATTTAAGGAGCTTTTTGACTCCAAATATTAGTGTCTTGGAGAGTACCCATGAGGACCTTCAACTTGGCCTCAAAAATTTTCAAGGATTAGTACCTACTAATGTAGAGGAAGTAGACAAGGCCACATTTGGTCTTAATGGAATGATTTAGGTAGCAGAGGCAATCAAAGCATCTTGGGATGCAAACATGCAGATTTTGAAGACAAATTACAGAGATGTACAGTAGACAATTAAGTTGTAATCTTGTACACTCCATATTTGTTGTTTAGGTCACTAATTTTGACATTTTGGCACCCTTTTCCATTGATGTCAAAGGGGGAGAGATAGAAGAAAAAATGCAAAAGTGAAGTTTCAATCACCAGATTCTATACGTAACATGCCTTAAGCCCGCCCTTTTAGAAGATGTAATGTGAGAAAGAGAGCAAGTATGTGTATGTAAAATGAAAATACAACAAATATAAATAAAGGGAAGTTTTCTTTCAAAGGCTATGTGTTGAATTTTTATGTGTTATGTTAGTATATTTCCTTTTACATTTTTGCTTTGATGATCTGCACTTAGTCATTTTTTCACTGAGTGTCGCCATCAATGCCAAAGGGGAAGATTGTTGGCAAGTGGTCAGTGTGTGTGTGAATTGTGGTCAATGTAATTTGCAACACAACACTTCAATAAGCCATTATATTGTTAGCAAATCAATCAAATAAAGAATGTAATAATACTAACAAAATCATCCTATTGCGTCCTCGTCATAAAGAGTTTGATCTATGTTAGTATGCTCTCAAAATTATGCATAGATCAGTGACATTACAAGTATGAAATGGAAGATTTAATTGAGATTAGACATATTCATTAAGCATGAAATAAATTAAGATGAATTAAGCTAGAAATGAAGAATTGATAAGAAATAGAAGAATTGATTTAGATTTAGAATTTAAAATGACAGAGTTTCCCTATGCAAATGATCTAGATATGAAATGAATTAAATGAGCTTGGTTTTATAGATTTCCTCTTGGAGGGAAAGGTTGAATTTAAATTCAATGGTTGAAATTCATCCTTGATGAGTGGTTGATATTGATTCTCACTTTATCCATGTGAGTGATCCTTGTGATTAGCTCTCATTGTTTGGAATTAACTCCTTTGTCCTTTTGTGGGTTGAAAGGATAATAAGACAATTAATTAATTCACATTAATTAATATCACTAGCCATGGGTATTTTTGAGTTTGATTTGATTAAATGACTAGGATAATTAATTAAGGAATTATTCTTGATGATTGATCATAGATGCTTGATAATTGATGAATTATGTAATTAAATTGATCTAATTCAATTACACAATTATGCTTGAAATTAACACGATTTGGTATTGATTTGATCACTTGATTTGAGATTAAGGGTATCTAGATTAGCTAGACCATTTTTAGGTGACTACATTTGCCCCTCTTTGAATCGATGTGCAAGCAGCACGTTGGTTCAAAAAATATTTGATGTTTGATGTCGATATGATTTTCATTGAGTGAACAGTTTGATATGATGTGATGAAACTATTCTTGATTAGAAATCGATTCCAAACTTGATTGAACAAAATATGATAAGATATGCAAAGATATTGATTCTAAACTTGATTGGACAAGAACCGATCATATCGACTTCGAGCTTGATTGAACGAAGGTCGATAAGAGATTTGGATATTTAAGAATATTCAACTTGATATGGAACTTGATGAAGTTAAGATGCCCCTGGCAATATGATTCTGTTTGATTTAATGATTAGATTTAATTCTTAGCTTAAAAATTTGATATGTCAAATTTGGTTGACAAGATTTTTGATGATCTAGATTAGAAGATTATGATATATGATGCCCCCTCGGCAGTGAGATCAAAATTTGATAGAAAATATTGAATGAAATTGGATGATAGTTCAAATTAGATTAGAAGAATTTTGATTTGATTTAGAAGATTGGATTGATGTAGCATTGAGAATGAATATTGATTTAGAAGAAATTTCGATTGACCTCCCGATAATGATATTGCAAAGATAGTGATCAATAATGAAAGCAAGAATCTTAGATGTGATGCTCAACCATGTTGAGGATAGATTTCCCTTCTTAAGGTGATTTTGATCAAGTCAGATAAATACAAGAATGAAAGTGAATGCCCCTAGAATGATATGCAATCTTCCATGAGTGTCACTCTTTTGATCTTTTTGTTATGTTTTTTTCTCATCATAGAGCCTTTGTTAGCAGTAAGTACAAACATCGGTGACTTTCAAAGTCGATGATGAACCAGAGTACTTACTTATGTTAGTGTTAGTTACAAGCAAGAAACAAACAAGAGTTCCTTATGTTTTTGTGCAATGATTGTGTTGTCCGCAATGACCCATATGTTCATATCCTTGGACTAAGTTTTTGATGTTCCCGCAATGACCCTTTATCGTTCATATCCTTGGGTAGATTTTTTCGAGTTGCACAATAATAAGAAATTGCTCGATGAAAAACAAACAAGGAAATAGTTCCCACAAATTGCAGTCAAAGAAAGAGATTATGCCCCATGTCCTTGTTCCTCTAGTCCATAGACATCATTGAGTTAGTCAAGGAGACATGATAAGCACAAGTTATGATAAGTTTTTTAGTGATAGGTGGTGTTGAGAAACACGTTTGATTGATTGCGTTTGTTTTCCTTTTTCTTTAATGATCATTGTTTGTTTAATGAGTGTTGAGAAACATTATTTCTTGAGTGTGCAGAGTATTGAGAAACACCATTATTTATAGGATTATTTTGACTTTGTCTTTGCATTTAGGGATTTTGTTTCCTTGACGAGTGTTGAGAAACACTAATGTTTGAGTGCGTGGATGTTTAGAAACACTGTTGTGTATTGAGTGGTATTAAGAAATACCATTGTGTGTTTAGTGACAGAACACCTGATAGTTGTGAGGTACTTTGTTTAACTCCACTCAAGAAAATGGTTGGTGATGACTAGGAACTGACACTACAAGATGACTAAGAATGTGCCCCTAGCTAGAGATATGATTGTCCTAAGGATGAGATGCAAACTGACTTGTAGATTGACTGAGTTATGCATCAGGATACAAAGAATATACAAGATATGTAGAAGCCATGAGGATATATGCAGATGCAAATGCTGAGCAATTGATAAACAATTTTTTGGATTTTGGATTTTTTGATTTGTTTGGATTTTTAAAGATTTTTAGATTTTTTTGGATTTTTAAGATATTTAACTTTTTTGGATTTTTTAAAAAATTTAAGATGTTTTTGGATTATTTCAGGAATATTTTTCACTTTTTAGTTTTTTTAGAGATTTTACCGTTTCTCAAGCAAGACCACATTGTAATGCCCCCAATGTCTAGCAAGGTATAGGAAATTTTCAGATGGATGAGCAAGCTAATGGAGCAAAAGTGAATAGGTCATGATGGATGAAGCACATGAATGTGACCCTCAAGGATAGTCTCCTCAAGATTACCCAAGCTAGGGAAAAGGATATAGAAATGTGAAGCATGTTTTGGAATAGCAATGAAATCCAATGATGCAATGTCAAATAACATATAGGATAATGACCTGATGTCATGAAAGCACGCGGTCCAAAAGAGTGGACATGTCAAGAAGTATTTGAGAAATTGTTTTGCATTTTATGTTCTTCATTTTGATCAAGACCAAGGAGTGGATTTGGATAAGATATGGATAGGACAACACCATTAGGATAAGGGGTGAATGGAGGCTATGAGGGAATAGTGTGGAATTATGGCAAGGATGCTCAAGATAATGAGGATTGGCTTGGGATAAGCAAGATCATGATAGGTAGTACAAATATAACAAATGAATAAGCCAATGACAAGGACAACAAATGTCAGGAAGCATGATGCTCATGGATATAGCTCAACCTTGTCAAGATCAAAGGTAAAAGAGGAAATATGGATGCATGTTGGATAGATGGATGATGGAGGATATTATGGATAAGATAACATGGATGGAACTTGTCTCAATGATAGAGTACAAGTAGAAGGAATTACGCATGACGCCTGTTTGCCAGGTTTTCATCATGGTACTTGTCCAAAGCGCCACAAGAAGTGGTTTTCACCATAAAATGAAATTATTTCTCTTTACTTTTGCTACCAAGGTGCTTGTTTACCAATTTTTCACCAAGGCACTTTTTTTGTCTCTCTTTTTTTCAAAATTTTCTCTTTTTAAAAAAAAATTAATTAATTTTTGGAAGGAACTCAAATCTCTTTCTCTTTGGATAATGTTCCTTCTAAGGATATGTTATGATGGGCCAAGCCCGTTGGAAGGTATGCTCAAAGATGTTGATAGGGTAATGGTAGGGAATAATATGGAAGATAAGGGAGATGGTAGGTATTGGATATTGGATTAGGGTATTGAAAGGTTTGCATAGGGATAAGCAGATAGGATGATAAGACCAACATTGACACACACCTTGAAGGGTGATGGAATGATGGAGGAAAAGTGGATGGAATAGCTTGAGGCTTTGATGTAGGAGAGGATGAAAGGTGTTTGGAAGGAGATGGAGTGGAAGCCTTTGGAAGCTCCGATGTCAATTATGATTTTTCTGTTGTATCCAAGTCCTTTAAAAGAGACTTGGAAATCAACATAAATCTTGATTTTCCTTTTCTTTTGGATGCTTTAGTATATACTTCTTTAATGATGGATTTAGGAACCCATATTTTCTTTGATTTCTTTATTTGCTTAGTGGACCCTTGCGGTCTATTGAATATTTCTTTTTTCTTTGTAATCACATGTCAATTAGACTGGACATAGTGATCTTCATATATAAGTGGATTCTTAGATCTCTTATTTCTTTGTTTGACATCCAAATTACTTCCAAAAGACTTGGGAATTGTGGATGATTATGACTGATATGGCAGGTTCGCATGGATGGGTTGATATGGAGTGTTCAAGAATGCATGTCTTTGTTGATCTTGGGGAGAGATGGGGTAAGTGGATGATAAGCTAGGAGTGTTAGGAATAGCGGATGGAGGGATATAAGGACCCAATATAGATGGAAGGTTTGAAGGTTTCAACTTTGGTATATAGGGACCAAGGATGGATTTGGAGGATAGTGAAGGTTGATGCTTATGTGCAAATGAAGGGAGATGAGGTATGAAAGGGATATCAATATTTTTAGAATGAGCTGCGTAGCCAAGGCTCTCACCTTTAGGATTCGTCTTTATACCAATATGATCATGAGTAGCTTTGATAGGATCATTTGAAGCTTGGGGAAATTTATTCTTATTCCAACGATTAGGAAGAATGGAGGATTTTTGAGGTGGATATGGAGGAATATGATAAGAGGGTGAGGGGATACCCTGATCTTGACAAGGATCTTTAGATAGCATAGTAAAAGTGTTTTGCTCTTGATTTTTTAAAGGAATACCTTGATCTTTCTTAGGAGATGGAGGGCTATGTGGCTCTTGAGATGGAAAGGTATCATCTTGGAAGGAATAAAATGGTATGACAAGGTCATCATGAGGTATGGGACTTTGGTCAAATATTGGATGAGGAAGGATGGTACCTTGATCTTGATCATTGCTAATACTCGTTTCTTCACACTTAAAATTATCCTCTTGATATGGAGCCACCTCTAAGGACGAGGTAGGAGTTTCAATCTGCATGGGATATTCTTGAAGGACTAATGTAATAGCATTTTGACTAGGTATGGCAACGCATGAAAGTTCGTGATCTTTGATTTTGGAATCATTGAAAAGATTTGCAGCTAGATGCAAATTAGCTTGGATTCTTTCAGAGGTAGCCCTTGAGGATAGACATAGTCAGCATGAAAAGCATTAGGTTCTTTGTTCAACGTAGGCATGCTGGATAGATTTTCTTCTTTAGGAGATGCATGAGTATTGGAAGAAGTAAATGTGGAATGCGAATCACTACTAGACATAGGTTCATGAATTTGATCTTGCTTGAGAATAGTATCTTGTTCTTCATTAGATGATTCATTAGGATTTTCAACTTCAATTATGTCATCATCAATTAGATCCTAGATTTTATGTTTCAACTCCATGCAATCTGAAGTCTCATGTTCATTATTTTGATGATAGGCACAATAGTTTCTCATGAATACAAAACCACGTGAAGTGATTTGAGGCAACGTGATGAGATTGTGTTCAAGAAGTTATTGCAATGTTGATTCATAAGACTCCCAAAGGAGTAAAGATTCTCTCTAAGGGATGATTAGTTCTTCTTGATATTCTTGTAGATAGAGAAGACTCTCAAGTGAATACGATATATCTATTTCTTAATTTTCTTGATCAAAGATAGGATTATCATTAGATTGTGGCATCTCTTGATCAAAAATCGGATAGTCATTCATTAGTGTCTCTATGTTTGAAGGAGGTGAAAACATGTGGATATCATTCTTAAAGATAAAATGACATATTGATCGTAAGGAATACTTGTCTGATGGGGTCTCCTTTTCTTTCTTCATTTCTCGAATCTCTGATTGCAAAGCTTGGCATTGCTCAATGAGGGTAAAGATAGATTGATCATCCATGTTGTAATTGTTTTTATTTGCTTGATTATATGATGGATGAGAAGATTTAACACCTTGTTTCATTGTGTGATCAGCTTGAGAAGGCCAAGGGGATGAAATAGAAGAAAAATTAAAATCCAAATTTTTAATTTTTTTTCGGTATTTTTCGATGTTTTACTAATTTGGATTTTCGAAGGTCTTCTACTCATTTTTGGGGGTTGAGACTGTCGTCTGCCTCAAAATGAGGTTGCCAACGGCACATGATTTTTGACATTGAAACTAGATTTCTTGATTATCTTTCCAACGATTCAAACGGTTCACAATTTCGAGCACTGAGTCAAAAGTTATGCCTTCTCAAAGTTGGGGTAAATTTTTACAAACTTTTTTAGAATTTTTGAATATTTTCCTAATTTGATGGACTAAATGTAATGACTGAACCTGACAAAGAAGCCAAAAGGGTATCCAAAAATGCAAAAATCCAAGTTCTAACATGTGCAGAAGTGCTCTCTATCCTAGATGCGACCCAGGAATACAAGATGCGACTCCTAATTTAGTTTTGGTCCCAGATGCGACTCAGGAAATCTGGGGTCTACTGGATGCAATCCGGAATGGGGGGTGCGACTCAGGATACCAAATGCAACCTTATGATGACTGGTCTGATGCAAAGTTTAGTCAATTTCAGAAAAATGTGTCTTCTCTGTCTGATTCCAAGGACTTGTAAGTGTCTAAAAATGCTTGGTGTTTGTTCATTTGAAGGATTTATCTAAGGTTTGTACTTAAAACACATCAAGCAATCATTTTTATGCAAACACACCTAACCTTCCTTATGCTCGATAGAGATTGGAAACACTTGTTCACTGACTTAGGAACACACTAAAAAACTCCTCAGAATATGTCAGTCCAATAACACCCAATGGATATTGGAGGCCATATTAGCTGAGTAGTAACGTCGATGAGGGCTTTATATGGTGAATGTCTTGGGGAAATTACTATTTGCCTCGCACAAGTGTTACCAACCTTTCGGAGATGAACTGGGTAGCATCTAACTTAAGGATTTTAATGAAGGCATCCGTTCATAACCATCTCCCATAGTCCCGCAAGCAGGATTGAGGCCGATAACCCTATGAGTACTCAAAAATGTGTAGTCTCGCAAGCAAGATTCAAGTGGCTCCGCTCTACACAAGATTCAAGCATGTCATTGGAAAAGATCATCAATATTCCAATGCCAAAATGAATTATGTTTTCTGAAGTTTTCACCTCAAAGAATTGTCAATTTTTTTAGTGGGGTGGAAGAGTCGACTTAAGATTTGTCCCCACTTGGGTCGTTCCCGGGAGCTTTTTTCCTCAATCGGCAGGCCCTCTAAAGGTGTTGCAATAAAAGAAAGGGATTAATAGCTTAGAGGTCTGGATTTATGATTCTCCATGAAGGAGAAGAGCATAATCTCCTATCTCAAACTATCTCTCCAAGACACATCATGCAAATTTAATCAAATTACCCCAAATTGCAAGCTAATTTTTGAGTTTCTGATTTTCCCAAAGGGAAAAAAGCATAATCCTCTGATTAGATTGCAAATTGATTTCAAATTATAATTAAGTTCCTAGAAAGCACAAGCATGAAGTAAGTTTAGTTGATATTTCTCTTCAAGGCAACCTGCAAACAATCCATTAGTAGTCTCTTTTTTTATGTTTATCTTGGATAGTTGACCTGCAAACCACTATTAAGCTGTAAAGATCAAACAAAATTGCAACATTCACCCATTAGCTGTTAGAAATCTCAAATTTGCAAGTAAAATCCTCAAATGTGATTCAATTTTAACCAAATGTGATCAAGGAATCCTCCTAAATGTGATCCTTCCCAAAAACGAGCAAAGATTTGCCAAATGCGATTAAGGAAACTAAATGTGATTAAGGATTTACCAAATGCTATCCTGTTTCCCAGATGCTACACTTCCCAGATGTGATCTAGGAAATACTGGATGTTATCCGAAACAGGATGCGATCCAGGAAATACTGGGTGTGAACCTTCTTCCTAGATGCGATCCAATTATCTAGACGCAATTCCCTGCAGTCAGAAACACGACAAAAATTAGATTTAAAAGGCAAAAATATGGGGCTTGGCCCCACAATGGGCGCCAGAAATGTGTGTGAATTGTGGTCAATGTAATCTACAACACAACACTTCAATAAGATATTATATTGTTAGCAAATCAATCAAATAAAGCATGTAATAATACTAACAAAATCGTCCTTTTGCTTCCTAATCATAAAGAGTTTGATCTATGTTAGTATGCTCTCAGAATTATGCATAGATCAGTGACATTACAAGTATGAAATGGAAGATTCAATTGAGATTAGACATATTCATTAAGCATGAAAGAAATTAAGATGAATTAAGCTAGAAATGAAGAATTGATAAGAAATAGAAGAATGGATCTAAATTTAGAATTCAAAATGATAGAGTTCCCTTATGCAAATGATCTAGATATGAAATGAATTAAATGAGCTTGGTTTTATAGATTTCCTCTTGGAGGGAAAGGTTGAATTTAAATTCAATGGTTGAGATTCATCATTGATGAGTGGTTGATATTGATTCTCACTTGATCCATGTGAGTGATCCTTGTGATTAGCTCTCATTGGTTGGAATTAACTCCTTTGTCCTTTTGTGGGTTGAAAGGATAATAAGACAATTAATTAATTCACATTAATTAATATCACTAGCCATGGGTATTTTTTAGATTGATTTGATTAAATGACTAGGATAATTAATTAAGGAATTATTCTTGATGAATGATCACAAATGCTTGATAATTGATGAATTATGTAATTAAATTGATCTAATTCAATTACACAATTATGCTTGAATTTAACATGATTTGGTATTGATTTGATCACTTGATTTGAAATTAAGGGCATCTAGTTTAGCTAGACCATTTTTAGGTGATTACAGTCAACACATGCACACATATGGAATGTTGTCATTTATGACAACACTTATCAGTTTTATGGTCGCACATATTGGATATGATGAATATGTTTAATACAGTTCTTGAATGGAAAAATGCCTGAGTCCACAAACTGTTCTAGTAACCCAGTTTGACATAGAAGCTTAGCGAGCTGTATAGAAGTTGTATTAAGGCTTGCGATCTTAAGGACATACTTGCAGGACACCAATGAACACATGTGTGAGGTCGCACATGTTAGTATTGAAGGATCGAATAGATATGATCTATTGATTGGATGCGAAGACAGTAAACAGAGCATAACATGCTAGCGATCATTGAGGCCGACCTTGTGAGCGTTTGGAAAGATATTTGTGGATGCTATCTTGGATTTGAGGTCGACTAAGGATGATAATAAAACACACAATTACGCTTGAATTAATATGATGTTTAGCTAGAGTAATGTCAACTAGCTTTTGTTATCATACCTCTAACAGGGTATAAGTACACAAACACTTGTCTAAAAGTGTGCGATGAAGAGATGAGGATATTTTGATGGATATTAGATGCGAATTGTGAAGACATCCAAAAGGCAGAGCAGAGATCAAGAGGAAGGAGATCAAGAGGAGTTCTTCTAGGAATACTTTGTTAACTCTTTGTATTCAGGACAACAAATTTGTTGTAAGTGTTGTTGCACCTATTGTACACCCCTAACAGGGTTTGTTCGCCTTTAGCAAGGCTAGGACCTTTAACAAAGTCGATTCCTTATCAGGGATCTCATTGTATATATCCCCTAACAAGTATATGCCTATATTGTATTAATCGGCTCCTAACAGGGTTTCAAGATTCATAGTGCAGAATTTTGTGGGTACCATCCCCACTAGGGTTTTCCCTTGGCCAGGGTTTCCTCGAAAACAAATATGGTGTTATGAGTTCTTCTATGTTTGTCTTTGTTGCATGGTTGTTCATTTTATGTTATATCGTTATCTGTTGGTTAAAGAAGTTAAAGAAGTTTGAGAAATTAATTAAGTACTGTAACACTGATTCACCCCCCCTCTCAATGTTACCAAATCCTAACAAAAACAACAAAACAAGGGAGTTGGCCCTTACAAACACAGACCAAAAAGGTCATTTACAACAAGATCCAAAATGGACCATTAACAACATACTAGCAAAACAACTAGTATCCTACATCAAGAGTGGGTAGGCAACTCACCTACAACATGAGGATGAGAATGGGAAACAGAAGAATGATCTTTCCTACACCAACGAACAATTGTCCACACAATACTATCACTATAATCCCCACCACGTGGGACTAGTGGGGAAATCATCTTTGTGAAGCTAATAGAACAAGGGGTGGAGTGCTAACAAGGCTACACATCATCAACCAAAGGTTGGAGCTGAACAGGTGCGACAGACAGTGAAGGTTCCATGTAGTCAAAGGGGTCACATCAACAACAAGAGGTGGAGTAGGATCCACCGAGTCTAAGGAGGCTAAATCAACAGTAGGAGCATAATCCTGGGAGGAGGAGTCACCAATCTATGAAGAGTCATCAAAGGAATAATTGGAAGCAATGATAATCAAATGAACACCATTAGCGTCCTGCCACCAAGTGGTCGTGCCTTTACAACATGTGAGAAAATAATTCGTGGCCAAGTGACCAATGAAGAATCACTGGCGACATCGAAAGCAGAGACCCTCATAATACAACGATTGAGTCCATGGCTTATCCCCATCCATGAGAACCACATCTCTAAGAAGAGGTATGGAGATGTCAATATCAACAGTGTGTGTGCAAAAGGTAGAGAGACCCATGGAGGTCATGGTATCATCTACCTTTAAGAAATAACCAATAGAGTTGTTGATGGCCTCAAAACAATAATCCTCCCAAAACTGAATGAGAAGATTGGAAAGAAGTACCCACATAGGATGCATGCTAAGTGGTTTAGTAAGAGGGTTGAAGGAAATTGTCCCGAGTTTGGTTGAAAAGAGAGTGAGTCCCCCAAACCCACAACTTGCCCAAAACCAATCATGGTCATCAAAAGAAACAAAACAAGCAATAAAGACCAACCCACAACATTGGTAAAAATCCATATTATCCACCATATCATGGCCACAAACCACAAGGGAGGTCTTGGCACAAGCAAGTGGTTGAGGTTTCCCCTTGGGAGAAAGAGCAACAACATATCTGGTAACACATGTAAAGTTTTGCCCATCAATACAACAGAAAGAGGCTTTCAAGGGGGAACCCTCTCCTTCACGACATTAGTAGACCCAAGTACAAGTCTCTTGGAGGAGTGCCCAAGGAGAAGCGCCTCCTCAACAAATATCCTTGCACCACAAGTATCGATAATGCTTAGACCACACATAAAGACAACAACCAATTTGGAGGACCCAACCACCAACGAAGTACCTAGCAACAAGCCAGAGGTATCATTGGATCCTAGAAAGCCCCCACACGCAATACCCACAAATAGCATCATTCCAGAAGCTGTTGTATTCAAATTTGCAAGGCGGGTGGATATACTAGCCATTGGGGCCATTGGGAGCTATATTTGAATGTGTGAGAAGACCAAATTATAACTACAAATATTCCATTGTTAGAACCAAGAAATTCTCATTTTGATGATGCTCTACTATGTGAAATCTTAATGATATGTCTTAAGCTTCTATAATGTTTATGATGAATGCTTTATCAATGTTATAATATGATTATTTGAAATATTTTCTCTATATTTTCAAAAATAAATGATAGTTGTATGGTGGACGGAAAGTGTCCCATATCAAAAACACACCATTCCTAAAACTTGGGCAAGCATAGCTTTTAAAATCTTACATGCTTGCAATTACTACTAGTTTTTCCCTCTACTTCTTGGCTCCTTTATTTTCAGTGGAGACTTCAGTTATAATGCCAAACAACTATTGCTAATGAGTTATTCTAAAGAATCTAATTGCTAATCTTTGAATTGTTTGAATAATCATTCACATTTACTTTACCCCCACGTTTTACCTTCTGCTCTTAATCAATGCGGGGTGGATGGCCTTCCAGTCCAACAGTTAAATTAAGTGCTTCCTTCTCCGCTCATTAGGATATATGCTAACCATTAGCCCTTGAAAACCTCAGACCAGCTCGGATGTTTTGAGTTTAATCTTCAATTACCACTTGCCTATAATGAAATGAAATTTCCCCAAAGCGGAAAATATGCCACCAAGAGGGGCGCACATATAACGATTAGATACTAAACCAGTTCAGGCAAACAAATAACTGTACATGAAATGTTCTTCTATTTGATAGGCATAAGGAGAATATACATGAAAAATTTAGAACAATTAATCAATCTTTGCATGTACGTAATCAATAAATTTAAAATTTTGCTCAAGCTCCTTGAGACTGTAAACTAACCCAGCAGATACAACGGCTGCACTAGCCAGTATTATCCGGAATTGTAACTCAGATGGGACGCCAGCACATGCAGCAAAAACTATAGTCGCACCAAGGAGAAACTTTTGCAGAAGTTGGAAAGTTCCATATGCATTTTTACAAGATGAGCATTTAAGTGTATGCTGTTCATACCTGTCAAGCATCTGTCACAAACGCAACCTATCTTAGTTAAATTCAATGGATAACAAGGCATAGCGTGTGCATTTACAACTAACATTCAGTCGGCCCGGTATAGTAATTCACCTGTTTTTTAGACAGAACAGTTGAAGGTAGAGGCTGTACTGAAGAGATTGGAACAAGCCACTCTGGTTGTCCGTTACCATAACGCCGCAGCCAATTGCGGAATGCCAACACAAACCGGTCAGCCTGTGTTGGCGTGAAAGTAAGCTTTGTATACTCTTCGTTGACATCACAACCATCCTTGCTAGCATTTGCTAAAAATGTTTTCTCCTGCCCTTGAAGCACAATCATATCTCCATCGTAGACCTTATTTGATGTCCAATGTTCATGCCACCTTGGCACCAGCTGTACAAAGGGTTCATAAAAACTAAGGCTGGTTGTCCAAAAATAAGGAAGGAAAAGAGAACTGGAGGATATTTATATATTTGTAATGATATAGATGGAATGAAACCATAGGGAAAACAGAATACAAATGTCTAAGAAAAAAATAAGATTCCAGAAAAAATAATCTAGCAGCTTTTCCATTCCTTTCAGCGCAGTTGTCTGAAATGGAGACATTGCAAACAAGAAATAAACATAACTTACTGAATCGAACAGAGTTCTGCGCATAAACTTAAGGCAACCATAAAACACCATTTTATAGATATCTAATTGAAGGTTGCCATCAAAAACCCAAAAAGCCTGAACGAAAAAATTATAAATTTAGCGTGAGAATGCAAAGCACGAAATTATCTTTCAACTGAATTGTCATCGATGAGCATGCTAGGATAGAATTGATCAAAAAATTATTTGTACTTCTACTCTTCTTGCTCTCAGCTCTATTTTTGAGAATAAGTCAATGCCAAACATCTGGAAACTTATTACACTAATAAGCCTGCAATTCATGACTGGCACTGTAACTGAGGCAAGCTGGCTTGTTGGGTAGGGAAGCAAAGAGTATTGAGAGAAACCGCACAAAACAGAGATCTGTCAAGTGTAAGTGATTTGTGCAAAACTAGAGGAAGTAGAAGCCTGCACGATAAAAACCAAGGAAAGGATGCAGAGTTGGAGAGAACATTCCCATAAAACATGATGATTGACGATGGGAGTATGCAATGTGGAAAGCAGGCTAGAACACTAATATTGGAACTTATTTTACATAGAATCAATGTGTCATTTCAATGTCAATATCGTGTGTGCAGTACTCTATACTAACAAGGCTCTCAAACTCTATTAGAAAGATGGATGAGAACCAAATAGTCCAAAGAAAGACCTTAACGGGCATGTCTTTATCCATTTGCTACACCTTCCTAGAATGAGCATTTTGGTCCAAACATGGCTCAATTGGCATATTATCCATCATACCCAACGTAAAGTTTGATGCTAGCACTTTCTGCAGAAAATACAAAGAATAGATTCACAATAATTTAGAGGTGGCTTGAAAATTGATTACTAAAACTTTCATAACAATGCTAGGGAATGTTACCCACAACTCCTATCATCCAAGATTTTGACAAACTCTTGCAATAGTTCAAGACCAAATTTGAATTCAAATCAATTCCTGAGGACTGCCTAACTCTAAAAAGATTTGTGTTACAATTAAACAACTGGGCAATGAATCTGCCCATGACTTTATCAAGAAATTGAAATCCTCTAGCCCACAATCCTAGCGTAACTTCAACAGGGAGACTTCGTAATTTAGTTTAACAAACACACTTGAGTCATACTCCAATACAAGATACTCTGTTTTGACAACATAGCATTAGACAAAATTGTAAAACAAACTAAAAATTAAAATACAAGATAGCTTCATGTGTAAATATAAAACCCTTGGAACAATCAAGACAAATGCCAAATCCTAAAATAGATAACATCATAACTTATGGATGATGCCTTCGAGATGAGATTAATTCATAATATTGAAACCTCAAATGCCAAAAGCATTTCATGGAAGGCCAAGCAATTATTTGAAGCCAATACAAACAATCGATTCCATATGACCATAGTCTATAAAACTTGACCATTTCATGAAATAAAAGCAGAACTCCCTCCGATTAGGAACCAAACGTATGATGCCACTCATTCACTAGACACAGGTTATGGTACAAATAGATTTTATTGATGGTACAGAAACTGGGATAGTTGGAAAAATGTGTAGAGCACTAATATGCTTCACGTGATCCGATTTACTTGGAAACAACATTGATCTAGAGGGACTCATCCATGATGGTAAACAGGCTTATCTTACAAAGCAAAATCAGATCCTCAAATCCACAGCACTGCTATATAGCATGTTCATCATCATACTCAGCATCTACAACACTCAATCATTCACATAGAGAAAATGGAAACAACAACAAAAGCATTGTCAACATGTAGTGGCTACCAAGAAAATCAAGCTGGCTCCATTATCCATGATGAATCAAAACATTTCTAACTTCTTAGACCACTCACATGAATTACATTGCAATGCAGTAGAACAACAATGAAATCCCCGCGTTGAAGGTTTAAAGGAGGCACTTTTGGCTACAACAATCCATCAAAATTGAAAAAAAGCAGCAGAAATATCACCCACAGATCAGACACCATACCCAACAAGAGAAACAGAGCCAGCAATTATCAGGGGAAGATTAGACACGGGAGAATAAAACAATATCCACAGGCAGAATAAATATATCTTACAGTAGCCACTGTGAAAACAAGAATTAATATGGCTGAAGTTCTGAACATACCAAAATTAGAGAAAAGACACTGATTAGAGATCAATAGGGAAAGATGAATTTGCACACAGCTGAAATTATAGTCCATATGGGTTTGGTTTGTCTTAACCCGTACATAGAAGATTAAGCAGTCAGACACAGATAAGAGCAGCTCAAGAGTTTCCTATAGAGCTGAAATCAGGACAGGGAACTATTTGAATTTCGACTACGATACATGAATCCAATCATATTCATTGCTCAATCACAACATTTCTCCAAAGTAGAAAACAGGTAGCCTAGATAACATGAAAGCAAAAAAAGAGAAAAACAGTGAATCAAGCTCATCAAAAGCTAGCTGCCAAATAAATCAGAAGGCACAGGCTGGGTGCACATATGGCAAAAATCAAAGTGAGCTCCAGTCTTCTTATTCAACAACTCAATCACTAAATCAGTCAGTTCCAACTTCCACATATCAATGGATAGTACTATTCACAATCAAAAGCATCACAGATTAAAAGAGGATTAAGGTAGCAAGTATTTGTCAAACAGTCGTATCTGTCCACATTGAGGTCAGCATGTCATATTTACAGCCAATTCTTACACAAGATATGAGCAACTCCACAAAATCTCTTGAAATAGGATAAATAATGACACTACATGCACTAATAGCTATTCATCTCTTCCACTACCAGCTACGCATCTTTTCCACAAACAAGTTTCTAATGTCCATGACTTGCATCAAACATTCCTTGCATCATACTCATAGCGGTGTAATAAACAGCAGTGCTAGCAAATTAATTTGTTTAAAAATTAAATTATTATTCTCCAAGTGCAGCAATGAAGAGGTGTCAAGGACGAAAACCCAAATCTTGGTCAAACTCTAATTCAGCAGATTTGCAAGTATTTCCAGAGAATTTACAATTTGATTAACTTTGAGTATTGTATTGTGATTTATTGATCTGACTATATTCATAAATTCTTAAATCTTTGACAAATCTATTATCATTTTGAGTAATATTATTGTTTTAGAGGCAACAATCAGGAATCTCCCAAAAGGGGACATCAGAATTTTAAAATGTGGGATACATGATGCAACACTGTATCAAGAGTAACTAAATGCTTCTTCCCATAATGTTAAAATAGTTGTAAAATTGTGTGGGAATTATCCTTTCTAATAAGAGTAGTTCTATGTAACTGCCCTGTTTTATGGGAAAAGGGAAACAAATGTTGACTGTAGAATTGATTGCTGGATAGAGCTTTAAACAGTTGGGTTAGAATAGGATTTCTTTCCTGACATCTTTTAACTATAGTGATGTGTAAATGTTTACTTTTCAGAATCCAAAGGGGATTTTCTGTGTTTTCTGCATGTGTTATAAGAGTTAATACTTACTGCAACTCATGCTAATAATCTTCTCTTACCTAGTGCGATTGATTCTTTATCAATAATGAGTGAACGGCTTGCAAATGTGAGCATAGAGAGTATTCTGAATCAATTAGTATGCTTTGTTTTTTCTGATTTCTGTTTGGTTTTTCTTATCGTCAACATATTTTCTTTCTATTCTGATTTGTTTCTTTCTGTACATGCAACACAGTTATTCAATTGGCAGCAACAGATGGTGTCTGCATCAGCAAAGTAGCGATTCTTGAATAATAATTGCAAGCCATAGAATCAGAGCCATCACATTATCTCCATTTGCAAATAATACTACTTAGCAGATATTAGAAGACAAATTCAATAACCATGCAATGCAAGAAATGTTTACGGCCCTCACATACCTTACAAACCATGCAGTAATACGAAGTACAATTCCAACAAAATGTTTTATAAGATGTCAAAATTGGATTAATTCACTAACCATATACATCTTACTAGTTTCATGACTTGTATTAGAAAGAAACTGGCTTGTAAAGTATGAATATTCAAAAACTGAGGTACTAGTACTAATTCTTACCTGCCACCATGCAGGTCCTGGCATTGTAAACTGAAAGAAGTTACGTGCACTGCAAACAATTGAACGTGTTTTACCCGGTGCAATTGGGATATTGAAAGAACAAATCCAAATCTCCCATGTTTGCTCACCCAACAAAGGAAGTTTGACAGGCAACTCTATCCTGTCATCATAATCAACAACATCAAAACATGTCTTCTACAATAATGACAACTAGCATATTTGCATTAAATATATATCTATTATAACTGAGAAATTATTCAAAGATCAAATTTTACATTCAACAATTGATTCTATTGTGTGAGTAGAAAAAATTATAAACAATAGGCTATGTAAGACTTTAGATAACAAACTATAATGATTCATCAGCATACAAGCCTGGATCCAGGTCCTGTTTGGATGTGGTCTGGGTATTGGAGTGATCCTCTTGCAAGGCCATCCAGGGTCCTTCAAACAGGCCTAGATTCGCCCAAAAGAAACTCAGGTGAACCCAGAGAGAACCCAAGCAAACCCGCAGTTAAAAAGTATGGATCTATATCAATCATGTGGAGGAACTGGAAATGAGCCCACTTAACTGTAATGAGAAGAAGATATGGTATTCATCAAAGCAAGAGTTTTCACAAGCATTGGCATGGCAAGGAATGCAGATGGACCCGGCACTCGTTTTGCGTAAACTGCCATGGTAAGCTCCATTGCCAATGCCAGACTTTTTGATCAAGCAAGCTTGCTTGCTAATATTATTTTAAAAATGAGACACATTTATCATCCATGGCAGTAAACTAATTAGACTATAGACTTAGCAGGTCTGTGATCTAACTTGTATAGGTGAGAACTAATTTTATGATCAAATAAGAGTGAATTTCATCAAGAGTTGTGTATTGCTGTCTATTGTAGATGCCCTATATTTTCTCCAATGTCTTGTATATGTGCATGTATACATGGGTGGAGTGATAGACATAATGGGAAAATAAAACAGTTTTGGAAGGAACACAAGAACTGACGGAGAATACAAGCCTTCACTGCAATCCATTAGGGGAGGTTAAGGGCGATGATAGATGGTTTACATCTTGGTTACAGATTGGATGTGTCTGTGTGTGTTTAAGTTCATAGAATCATCAATCCTTACTGTTTGTAGAAAGCTTGAACACTTGTGCCTACAAATGTACAATGGCATTTACAATTTACTTTCTCATTCTATAATTCCATGTATTATTGTGCAACTCTTGGTACTGCAACTCCATAGTATACCCATGATTAGTCTATTTACCACTTGCCATTTCTCTGTGATATTTGCTTTTCGGCTTTATTGACTGCATGCTTTCATGGTCATAATTGGAAGTCGTCCGTTATGATATTTTGGAGAGTCAGCCATTTCATGAGATCAATGTGGATCTCCATATGCTTGAAGTTCCAACTGTGATGCAAACAATTGCTTCATTCTCCATCAGCCCTTCTCTTCAACTTCTCGACAATTGTTTTTAGCCAAGGACCTCCTTTAGGCAGGAATCTAGGGCTTACCTGTTTCACTTTATTCCCTCTTATTTGATTTTTTTTTATAAGTTCTAGTTTTATTTTTAGATAACTAAATCTTTAGTTGCTGGAGTAACTTACTTTAGCCATTTTTCAACATTATTATAATTTATTTTTTACTCTCTTTCTTTCTCAAACATGGTGGATTTGCATGTGAAATCAATTCTATTTGAACTTTTTATTCTCCATTACCTTCTACATGTATATGTTCTAGACAGTCATAAGAGAGAGAGAGCTTACTTATTTACGTAATAGCAAGGAGCAATAAAGGAAGCAGTTATCTTGGGAGTCTCTGAATTCGAACCACTAAATCCCCAAGGCCCATTGGATTCGACCTTGAAAGACAGTGACTTTGCTCTGTCCCTCCTACCAGTGACCTGCAATCAAACCTAGCATATTTAAATCCTAAATATACTTTATATATGTCCAACAATTATTTGTACTAAAATTTTATAAAATTCTATCTCAAAATTGGCTAACAATAAAGGTGAAATTCAATGTAACCACCTTGAAACAAACACAGATTATGCCTTACTACACAACAATAAAGAAGATTTCCTTGTAAGAAATCTAAAAGTTGTAAAGCTCAAAAATGATATAATCCTGTATAATATTCTCAAGCATCATGTGTAGCAATATGATTTTCCACGTAAAAAGATATCTCTAACACCATATGAACCATCACTTGATCATAGAGAGAAATGCTATGCATGTATAATGTAATTTACAAAAAAACCACTAGAACAGAAAGATAAAAAGAGAACATCTGAAACAAGGAATCTAGGATAACTGCTAATAATTTCATCAGTAAGAAAATTATATTCTGATATGATGTCCAAGTGATTGAGCTTAATTGGTTAAAGCATTGAGTTTTCAATATCCCAAGTTCAAATTGTGACTTTTGGTCTTCCATAGTTGAATTCTAATGTGGAAGTGGACTAAATAAGTGGATTAATAAGTTATGACTCTTGGTCTTCCATAGGTGGTTACTACTGTGGTTGCTCAAAAAGAGCTGATATTAGAAAATATTCTGATAAGATGGATAGAGTAAACAAGTCTGTACCAGTTGCTCATATACAATATAACAAAGGTTTCAAACTTTCATATGGAACATGCACCTTCGGAAAACCTGTGCTAAAATTTCCATGGACAACAAGGAATTTTTCTAGTACATAAGGGATAAATAAAGCAAATAGCCTACCATTTTGAGAATTTTCTCTTGTGACTGTCTGCCTCAAGAGAATCAAGATTTAAGTGAAGAACTAATCAATTATATCGTTAAGCTTTGGTTAAAGAATCTCAATGAAAGAGAAATCAAACAACTCTCCCTCTTTTAGTAAGAAAACCAGATATGCAGAATCACTTTTATTAGTAAATATTTCACCACATTAGCATTTGCATCAAGGAGATCCTCTTCATTTTCATACATGGTCTATGTAGGATGAAACAAGAGTCTCAAAAGCGTGTCTCAGGATACAATATAGGATAATCTAGCTCAAAATTAGGTTTGGCCTACTTATGAAGCAATAACAATTGCACTAATTAGTTTTCTCAAATTCATAACCATCATAATACCACCTACTGACAAAAACACTTGGCCCCTTTCTTATAGATTACAACAGCCTTTCAATAGACTATATAAAAAATGTTGAGTTGATGTTATTCCATTTTAATTTCTCCAAAGATGCTAGATTAACATTGTATGATTTGCTTTATCCACCAATTGCTTTCAAAAGTTTGATGCACAATGTCAGCAAGTAATGTTAAGATCCATCGCATAGTTAGTAACAGTCTGCATATTTAATCAAAAGGTTGGTCGTGACACCAGAAATTCTCATGTGCTCTCACTAATCAAAAGTGATTTATATATTTGATCTCAATCTAATACTTGGCCCGAGATACTAGTGGTTATTTTCTTCAAAAGAAACTATTTATTAACTCCATATATTGGGTGCTATTAATCAGCATAGTAAGCTCAAAGTTTGAAATCAAATCACTGGATATCTATATTAATTTTAGTTATCTTTAAGAATAAGCTAAATTTTTGGAGAAAAAACAGCAGGCCCTATATTCCTTCCATTATAAATCTGAGAAAGGAATATGGCTAGTGACTTAACAGTCACTTAAATAATACTCTATTAATACAAACGGGGCTTTGTCAAGCACCTTAGATTTCCTCAAAAGGCTATGGTGATATTCAAAATGCTTAGCCTAATGCAACTTTCGCCCCTCCATGAACCCAATTTTGTGGAGTTCTTGACTGCTTAAATTTTGTTGTAGGTGAATTGGCAATATTCAATACTCTTCCAACTTCAGTCATGAATTTAGAACGCAAAAGTATTTAATTTGAACATATAATGCGATTGGCAATAGTCCCATAGTGACCTTTCAAGGTGAATCTCGTATGTTTTTAAATTAACAAGTAGCTTAGCAGTAACTTTCAAAACAACCTTTACAATTAAAACATACATACATGCCAAATCTTTAAAGGCACGCATGATGCCATGTTTATCATGCCAGAGGCATTGAGTAATTGCCTTGTTAAGCTCCATCATAGTTTGAGGACAGAGAACACCGAAGCCAAAGTGCCAATGACCAATAAATGTCAAATCATAAATGTATATAAGAGTTTGGAAATAAGCAAGGGCACATTTTAATCAAATGCTTCACCGAATATACTGTTTGATGAAAAAGAAAAAGAGGAAAGTTCCATGTGTACCTTATGATGTGCAAAATCTATATGAGAAGGATCTGAGACATTTTCCATTAGTGTATCATAACCATAGAACAAATCTCTTTGAATTGTTACTGTGGAAAATCGAGGATCACTAAATGCCTCTGGCAACCTGCATAGATGAAAAAGACTATCATTGCTCATAATCTTTATGTAGTTGTTTCTTTTAAGCACCATCTAGAATTCACAGTTCCGAATTTTGTGCAAATTTGAGTTGCTTAAACAAAACTTGCCTGAAATTAAATAAATAAAAAGGAGGATAGAATATTACATAGGAGGCTTAGTCTTGGAGGATCTTTCCCAGCCTTTCTCGTCAGGCCATACAAACAGCAAGCCCTGAGAAACAAGTGTAGGAAAGCTCACTGCACAAGCTCGAGGGGACCTCAATGCTTGAGCCTCTGGTCCTTCAGATGCAGCCTGTGGGATTTGACCACATGACCCATCCTCCCTAAAAGACCATCCGTGGTAGGAGCATTGCAGCCATCCATTCTCATCCACTCTACCTTCCTGCAATCACACCCATACATATACCATTTCTTTCAATGATGGGCTATATTTTTTGTCAAATGATTAGCTTTTGACAACCTATTCTAAAAAATTACACTTGCAGTTGCAAATAGTAGGATCGGAATATTCGAGCAAAAGCTCTACAAAAAGTACTAAGAATTGCTAAAAACATACAATTCTTATAGAAAATCAGCAATCATATGTTCTCCGTCAAAATTAGACTATACTATATATGTTGCTTTCCCCAAGGAGAGATTACCTAACCATTCCATACTTTGTAAATTTGACAATGTTATTCCCATAAAATCGTCTAAATATTTTCTTTTTTCAAAGAAAGATTGGCCAACCATTCTAGACTTCGTAAATTCTGTCTACTAGATCATAAAAATATTGAGGCGAATTATGTAAAAATTAGACGCAATGGATTCACAGTTCCAGAGTTCACATGAACTCAAAAAGGATCAAGAAAGCATCATAAAAGAGCTTAACTATACCAAAAATAAAAATTGTCAGAATTACAAAATATACATAATAATGATCAAAAACTCTGAAATTGAAACCAATGACTCAAAAATGAAATACTGCAATATATTACCACATAAATAATGTACAAATTATTTTAGAAAGGGTGGAATTGCCCGTAAACGAGAGCAAGGAAAATCATTCTATCATGCAGCATCGAAAAGAAATCAGCTGCTAATCAAATTACATTATTACTAATTTGAAAGTTCTAAAATCCAAGCACCAATAATAATAAAACCAGAAGCAACACTTTTAGACTTTTGTATATTTACCGAGAGAGGAGCCAATCTGTGGGGGCACTTGTCGTCAAAAGCTCTCCAATTGCCCTGTGTGTCCTGCCACAGAACGATCTCACGACCTAAAAGCTGAAAAGGCGTGGGAATTTTAGGGTCCAGATCTTCTATCAGAGACACCGGATACCAGTGATCTTTCCACGTAAATTTATCCGTGTGCTCTTCAATTCCTTCCAAGTATTGCGATCCTTTATCAAAATTTTCAGTTAAATCGGGATTTAAAGGCGGAGCTACAGTCGCAGAGACAATTCCACCCCGACTTATTCTTGCCCGTCCCTTTCCCCTATTCGGAGACCGACCAACTATACTGTTCTTATGCTTATTCCTGCAGACTGGCGAGCAGATTTTGCAGCCTCGCTGCTTAATACCATGGCTGCCTAGATTAGGCTTTAATGTGCTGATTCCACAAAGAACTAAGTTGAGTGCGGACATTATTGCAGACTACGTACAGAAACGAACTGCATTTTGAGATTTTGTCCCGGGAATTTATATGGATGTTTCTCGATTGCGTGTTCTCTGCGAACATTTGTTCATTTGAGTGGAAGTTTCATGAGCAATTTGTTCAAGCTACCATTGTCTGGTCATTTTAATGCCGCGTGTCGCGCCGCAGTCTAAGGTAATGCGTAAGCAAACTATCAAACAATGTGCGCGGTATTTTGGTCGGTTTTCAAATAATTGGAAAGGGTTTATTATTATTATTGTTACAATAATGTTATTTATTGTCGTTAACGAGATGTCCAGGGAATTAAGGTGATATTAGTATTTATATATATTATGGTTTCATCCGCCCAACATTGTAGAATAGTGTGGGGGTCTCAAGTATGGCCAATAGTTTATAGTATTTTTCATCAACATTTTAGTTTATAGTGTTTTATCTTGTTTAAAATTAATTTAGAATTATCTGAATTTAAAAATATTTTATTTATTCTAAATTTTATATTTATTTATTATTTTATTTAAATTAAATTTAAAATTAATTTAGAATTATCTAAATTTAAAAATATCTTATTTATTCTAAATTTTATATTTATTTATTATTTTATTTAAATTAAATTTTCATATATAAAAATAATATTAAAACTTGTGATATTGTTATTATGATTCAACAATGTAATTTTCCAATCAAATTCATTAATCAATGTTTTTTAGTTTGACTGAAAAACTATGAATTGTGATAGCAATCTCATAATTTGACTTGGTGAGGAAAATATCTCTTAATGACCTTGAAACATTCAAATTTATATTTTTTTCTCTATAGATATTGTGAGTCATTTAAAATATGAATAAATTAATCTTCTTCCCTCCATTATTTATTAATTAAATAATTAGATATTCTCATATTAGTTAATTTAATAAATTATTTTATAAATGAACTAATGTCCTAACATGAGTTAATTAAATAAATCTTTATTTAATTGAACTAACATCCTAACATTTTTTAATTAAATATACCATTTTATTTAATTGAACTAACATGTTAAACGTCATTTAATTAAATAAAATGATTAATTTAATTGAACGTACTAATATTAATCAAATAGATTATTTCATGGGTTAGGGACTTGGCTTGATTGTCAAGAGCTTCCTGTACTAAAGCATGAGGTCATGAGGTCTAGTCCCCCCCCCCACCCCACCCCACACTCCTTGTCGATGTAATATCAATGGATGTATCACCTAGGTGCCCTACAATTTATAAGGGGTCCTATACCCAATTCCTATAATCTTTTTTAATCTTTTAATTAATAAACTTAATGTCATTCTATCTAGAATTCACGTTACCCTTTCTCTTAATTAAAAATTTATTTACTAGCTAACACTTATTTTAACAACAATTTGTTATCTATTTCCCTAATCCTAATCAAACCAATTCAAACTCTAGTTGTTAATTTGCCTAACTAGATCCTAGCCATCCATTTCTCAATCAAATATGAAATCAAGATTGAATCTCCACCATCTATTACCCCAAGAATATCTACAACAATGTATATCTAGAGATCAAAAAGTATCATTGACTATATTTTTTACATTTATTAATTAATTGAACTTTGGAATACAATTGTTTTTTATTTTCAATTAATTATTTTTAAAATAAAAGTACAGTTAGTGGTGAATTTTGATATCTGGAAAGACAATTTAGAATATCTAACCACCCATTTCACACATGTGTGAGATCAGTTATATGTCACAATCACATATCCTCGTGATCCTTCTCGTGCATGTGTGAAACTTTTGATCTTCTAAATATATGCTAAATTGTCTCCAATTGAAATATATGCTTCCAAATGGAATATGAACACATGACTATCTACCAACCTACAAGAATCATGGTGACAGTCAGAGGTTTAAGAGAACATAACCTTTTCAAACTTCCTCCAACCTCTTCACCTATGCTATATTAAAACATTACAAGCTTTATAAATATTTTTCTAACCTTCTTGACAGTTACAACTGTCCCATGACCAACTACCTTCCCCTTACTTCATTTGTTTACAATTATTACAAATGTTGCACCTTGAAATCTTTTTCAACTTTTTCATATTTGACATGAATGACTCCAAATCCTTGCATGGAAACTTTTAACACATTAAAAATAACTAGAAACAACATTTCAAATCATTCCTACCCTTCCTTGGGTCTTCAAACATATTTTGACTCTTTTGACCAAATCAGGACCTCCTTGCACAACTTTGACAACTTATTACAATTGGCTTGTTTATCCTTACACAATGATTCATAATGACTCTAAGTACATTAAAATGACATTATAGACTTTAAACATTAATTAAATTTCTCATGGCATGACCTTGGCCTCCTCAAACTAGGTGCTCCTGCACCATACTGCCGACCTTGAAAGCTTTCCAAGTCTCTTGGAAATAGAAAACAACAACACATCCTTTCCTTGATACTTTTGTCTTTATCGTCATCTTTTCCTCTTCCTTTCTTCATCTTCTAAAGGATACAAGATTGTCCTTGTATCTACCCTCTCTTTTACTCCCATTAATGGAGTATTGATTAATTCTTCAAATGGCTACAACCCCAAGTGCTTTATAGTCAGAAGTCCACCTCTCCTTGTTGCTTCACCATGCCAACAATGGACCATCCATCTCACCCAATGGTGGAACTTGGAAGATGTCTCTCTCTTTTCACCTTGCACCTTCTACCTAACTTCATACCCATTAGATAATGGTCACAACATACCTCCTATTGTCTTCCCACAGAGACGCAACCTCATACCTTCTTCTTGCAGCTATATGGACAAGCACTTGCAACCAAAACAACTTAGTAACACAAAATGATAAATCCTTTAAGCTAGGTCCTGGTGTGGATTACCTTCTTCAGTTCTCTACCCACACACTCAAGCTCTTCTTGCTCTAATACCAATTTTATGTAGAGCATTATGGAACAATACCAAAACTTCTAAGGATCCTCTTGATCCAAACTCATTTTAACGTGTTCATCAATAATTCCAATACACTAGAGGCATGATCAAACAATCAATCTTCTTTACCAAATCAACATAAGTATCACTCAATCACCTTTAGGACCCTTAACCACTCTAGGATCCAAAACATCTCTTCATCATTTCATTACATAAATTCAACCACACGCATCTTAAAAAATCAATACAATGCTTTCAAGGAATCCATCAACTCAATAGACCAAACCCTCATCAATCTTTTAAGAATCATCAACAATAGAAAAACCAATGAGCCATGAGTATACCTTCAACCCTCACAAAGGATTCTAGCTTCAGACCTATCATTCCATCCACACTACCAAACATTATTTGAATCACAATAAATTACCAATCTCTAATACCTTTCATATTGCAAGAATGCTCCATTTGGATCGTCATTAACCCTGCAGATTTCTAGATTAGCACTTTGTTCCTCATAACTTTTGCATCGGGCAACATTAAGGAAAGAGATATGGTGACTTTATAGAAAAATTGTTTAAAAATAGCATATCTAATTTTCATAAAGATCCAACTATGCAATTACAAGTTATGCATCTTGTACCGGGACTATTTTTTATTGTCATCAAATAAGGAAAAATGCATGTATTGTCTGCCTAGGGCATCAAATAACTCAATGAAGAAAAAAAATCAATGTGAAACCAATTCCATATTAAAGTGAATCCAATTCTCTATTAAAATCCAAAAGATCATAATTTTCCAATGTTACAAAGCGAGTTATTACCAAACCCTTGCAAATAACTCCATTAAAGAGGGTTTCTAAACAATTTTCATAAATACAATTCATTCTTCCACTATACCCCATTGTCATGCCCCAAATTTGGTTCAAAATAAATTTGATTCATTATAGTACACATTCAAATAGATTTTAGGGACAAATAAATCCGAATACCAACATAAATATGCTTTGTAACAGGGAAAAACATGGTTGCAATCAAAGTATTGTCAACAATTTTGATTAAAAACTTCAAAGTGTTCATTAAACCCACAACCAAATTACATTAAAAAATTATCTTTATGGTTTGTATTATCCCTTTCAATCCTTCCACCATCTCCAACTAAAATATATTCTTCCAAATAGAAGATGAACATGTGATTGTCTACCAACCTTCAAGAATCATGGTGATAGTCAAAGGTGTAAGAGAACATAACCTTTTCAAACTTCATCTAACCTTTTTACCTATGCTAAATTAGACCATTACAAGATTTATAAACAATTTTCCAACCTTCTTGATAGTTACAACTATCCCATGACTGACTACCTTCCCCTTCATTTGTTTGCAATCATTACAGATGTTGCACCTTGACAACTTTATCAACTTTTGCATATTTGACACGACTGACTCTAAATCCTTGCATGGACACTTTTAACACGTTAAAATGGACTAGAAATAAAATTTTAAACCATTCTTACCCTTCCTTGGGTCTTCAAACACATTTTGACTCTTTTGACCAAATCAGGACCTCCATGCACAACTTTGACAACTTGTTACAATTGGTTTATTTAGCCTTACATAATGATTCATAATGACTCTAAATACATTAAAATGACCTTATAGACTTATACATTAATGATATTTCTCATGGAATGACCTTGACCTCCTGGAAATAGGTTATCTTGCACCAGTTTGGAAAGTAGATTTCATAAAGGTTGCTCAATAAATTAAATCAATTTTGTAATTCTATACAGATATTTCAGGCCAGTGAATCAATAATCTAAAATCTACATCTTTAACACCAAATAGTTAGTCAAACAAAAGATATTAAAAATTCTTCAATTTCAATTGGATGATCTCCCAAGTAAATATCTTGGTATCCTATTTTTTATGGGAGCAAACAAAGCCTCTTATTGGGATAGTGTGGTAGAAAGAATTAAGATGAGAATTGTTTCTTGAAAAATTAGATGGTTATCTATATCAAGTAGGATGTTACTCATTAAAATGGTCTTGATAGCCTTTCCAAACTACTACATTGTTGTCCTTAAAGCTCACTCATTAATTATTCAAAAAATTGAAAACAAAAATATAAGAGATTTTATTTGGAAAGGAAACATTTCAAGAGCTAAAAACATTCCTCTAATCTCACTAGACAACATGACAAAAGATAAGAGCTCTAGAGGTGTGGGATTGCATCAACTTAACATTGGAAATTAAGATTTTGGAGATAGACTTGTGTGGAACATGATCACAAAACCAAGCACCATATAGTGTTAGATCATGCAAACTAAGTATCTAGATACTTATAGCTCAACTAGGATACTCACTATGGTTAACCCGCCTTCTGGATCAACCATGTGGAACTTTATGATGTCCTCAAGAAAGTTTATAATAGATTATATATTACTTGGAAAGTTCATAATGGTGATAGTTTCCTTTTCTGGGAGGATTCTTGGAACAACTTTACCCACATTAAGAGATATAGAGGATATCAGATCAACAATTCCAATTATTTCTCAAATCTAGGACTATAAATTGAGTGATTATTTGGCTAGCTATGATAAATTCTGAGGGAAAGGTATATGAAAAGATTTGTCCACAACCCAAATTGAACAAAATCAGACCATCTTCTATAGGAAATTATTTCTCAAAGATGTGTTTATATCAATGGCAACCTAATGAAATTATCTAGGCTCCATCTCAGTCAAGTCAATACTCGGTTAAACAAGGGTATAGAGCTATCCTTATTAGAGATAAGTCCTCCACCCCTAAATGGGCATACTCATTCTATTGTAAAATATTGTTCTTCCAAAAGTAGGTAGTTTCTTATGGATTGCCCTTCACCCAAGAATACTAACTAGTGATAGGCTGCTTAAATTGAATTTTTTTGAAACCTTTAGATGTGTATTGTGTGATGAGGAGTATGAAATAGTTTATCATATTTTCATGCAATGTAAACTCGTAGTTCAATGTTGGCTTTATATTCTATCTAAACTAAGATTTTCCACTCCTCTTATGATTAAATTACAGGATTGGATCCAAGCCTGGCCAATCCTCTATAAGAACTCTTTTTTTGGCTACATTTAGAGGATTTCTCCTGTCATTTTAGCACGGGCCATTTGGTGGGAACATAATAAGTGAATCTTTCAAAAAGAAAAAATATTGTTGAACAAGTTCAACATAATATTTTTAGATCCAGTAGTAAAGTGGCTAAGTCCTTTTTCCAAAAGAATAATACACCCTCATCTTTGTATACATCCTAGGATGATCAAGTCATATTAAAGGATCGGATCCTGTTAGAATTACCATTCAATCATAGTCAACTCAATCCAGTTAAGACCAAAAAGGATAGATCATAGATCAAATGGCACCCCCCTAATGAACACTTTGTGAAGATCAACATCGATGTTGCCTCAAGGGGAAACCCAGGGACTTCAAGGATAGGGGTTTCTATTTAATATTTTATGGTAAGCCTCTTAGCTACCAAATCTATGTCCATTTTTGTAGGGACAAATAATATTGTAGAAGCTACTATTGTTCTTCAAGATCTAATTTTAGCTATAAATTTTGGATATAATAAAGTACATATTGAAGGGGATTCAAAGATCATCATTAATAATTTCATAAATATAAAGTGCCTTAATTGGTATATCCTTTACATTCTTCATCAATCTTGGGAGATTTTAGCTTCAAGTGATTCCATCATTTTGACCTACACTTTACATGAAGGTAATAAGTGTGTAGATTTTTTAGCTAATCGAGGAGAAGATGGATAGGAAATTGATACAATGCAGGATCCTAATGTTGATTGGAAAGATTAGGTAATGAGAGGGGGGTGAATCAGTACTGACATATTTGAATCAATTTAAATGTTTAATCTTTAAGTATATAATTTCATTTCCTGCTTACCGATAGTCTTTTTTTTATTACCGATATGATGTAAATAACATAAAATAATTAATAACAATAACTCATAAAATGATTCACACACCCATAACAAAAATATTTTTGGTATGGAAAAAACCCTTGGTTAGAGGTAAAAACTGGGATGGGGATGATACCAACAACTCTTCACTGCAGCTAAAAGAGTTTGTTAGTTAAGGCTACAAAGTGTCATTTTCAGAGTGACTCACTTGGTAAGGAGCAAATTATATATGGCTAAGTGTACCTATAGTCTAGCTAAGACTACTCTGGTAAGAGATTTTATCCTACCTATGCGGCATTCACCCTGTTAAAGGATTTACAACGAGTTCCTAAAATAGAACTTCTAATTCCTATTAAAGATTACCCATTTAAGGGATTTCATAATCTTATCACTAAAATTTTAGGAATAAATTCAACAAGAAATTTGGCATGTCTGTTATTTCCTCCAAATCTTGTCAGATCCCTTATGTTCGCTATCTTTGTCTTCTAACTCTTTTTTGCCTTCATTGCTTGCTTTGCGTCTGTATATATTTTTTCACTCTCACTCTCTCATTTATCTCTTGATCCTTTGAATCTTTATATATTTTTGTCCATTGAACCACATAATCATGAACTTTTTAATCTCTATTGAGCATTTAAGGTTGTCATTAGTATCAAAGGATAGTAAACAGGTCGATCGATTACTTATATTGAGACAGTCGGTAACCAAAAGTAAGACAAAGCAGTCGGTAAAGTCTTTACACCGAGCATCACACAATTAACCAAGCACCAGAGACACCAACATCGACGGTCAATAAACACCAAGAATCACAGTATACACAGAGCAAATTATACAATGTTTACCGATGATCACATAAAATGGCATAGTAATCTTAAATGGCACATTATTCTATGCAAACGGTTATAACAGATCGTAAAATGGTTTATCAAGATCGAGGATCATTTATTGTAAATAGATACTCATTAAATGTAATGTTTATCTTATTGTAATAGTTGATCTAGGTTATTTTGCACCGTAGATCTTAGGGTTATGATTATTCTTTGTAACCTAATTTTTGCTAAGGCAGCAAAACAGAACACTATATATTTTGTATGTTCGCACCATTTTATGAGGTTGGGTGAACTAATATAGATGAATCATGGAGCACTTGAAGAAATTGCCTGTCTTCAAGACAATCAGTTTACCGAGCAAAATAGAGCACATAGGATATCAGATTAAGCATAATCGGAGAAGGCTACCAAGCAGAACATAGTAGAAAACCATCACAGATAAGGTGATATTTTGATGAGCACTTATAGATCTATTTCAAACAATTGAGTTGTCAACTAATAGATAATTACCTATTACTTTATGACAATTGTGATAGATTTTTTTTGATAAATCTCTTAACAGAGTAGACTTAACAGTCTTATGTAAATCTCTTAACTGAGTACACACTTCATTAGTGTTGTTTAAATCCTATAACTAGGTAGATCTAGCTGATCTAATATGTTACTCCTAACAGGGTAAGATCACCAGAAGTGATCAAAACTTGTAGCCTTAACAGGCAAACCTTTTCTATTTGCAGTAGTGAAGAATTTGTGGGTGTCATCCCCACCGCAGTTTTTACCTTCTAACAAGGGTTTCTGCGTTACCAAAATACTTGTGTTATGTGATTGTCATATTGATTTCATGTTGTTTACTTTCTTAAGTTAACTAGATGATTGATTTATACAATTATATTCAAGTTATTTTGATCGGTTATCTCAGTATTCAGTTATAGATCATAAAGGTTTTACAAGTAAATTTTGAAGGCACTGATTCACCCCTCCCCTCTTAGTACCTATCTCTCCTAATTCCAACAATTGGTATCAGAGCGTAGTTCTCTTGTTGAACAGTCTAACCATTGAAGGGAAAAGATCTAAGTCATGGAGAGATACAAACTTGACAAGACTATTGAGAATCAGAAGATACAAATACAAATGTTTGTGGAACAATATAAACAAGCCAAGGAAGAACTGAAGAAATTACTGGTTGAAAGGAAGAACCTTGCAATTCAGCTGAATGAAATCAGTTATCATGAAGAACCTATTGATGAAATATTTGATCATATTGGAACAAGCTCTGGAAGTATCTCTGACGGATTTGAAAGCATAATCTCTGAGTTATCTAAAAAGAATCAACATCTATCTGAGCAAGTGAAAGCACTTCAAATCGGTCATGAATCTCAAATGGTGAGAATGGTGGAAATCATGAACAATGCTAGACAAGCTAAACAAGATCAAAATCTGGCTATTGAAGACCGAAGACTAATGACTAAACAACTTTAAGCAAAAGAAAGTGAAATACAGAGACTCACTGATCGTCACTTCCAAGTATCAAATCAGATGATGATAGTTAATCAAGAAATAAACCGAGTAAATGGAGAATTATCAAGAAGACTTGAAGATGTTGCAATACTCAGAGAAGATAATGAAAAATTGAGAAATGAAATAAAGACACAAAAGCAACACAATGAAATGATGAAGATAGTTGAGGACAGTTCTAAAAAGATTGATGATTTCCTGACTAATCAGAGGAGATTTGGAAGCAGAGCCGATATAGGCTACACCGGTGAAGGAGAATCATCACAACAAGATGAAAAATTCAACAACAATCAAAATTAGAAACCAAAGGTGATGACATGTTATCATTGTGGAAAACCAGGACATACATCTAATGTGTGCAGAAGCAAAGCACAAGGTAAACCTCTTATCACTCCTAAGTTCAATGGATATTGTTATTATTGTGGTAAGTTTGGACATCCAGCTTATGAATGCAGAGCTAAGAAGAATGACATTGCTAATAATACTACTGAGGAGAAAATATGCTATACTTATAATAAGCATGGACACATTGCAAGGGACTGCAAGGAGAAAATGAAACAAGTCTGGACACCTAAAGAGAAACTACAACGAAAGCCATATCAACCAAAGAGACAAGGTAACTCATATGTTTGGTATTATAATACATGGACTAATTGTACTGTATGTGGTCAGTATGGACATATTGCAGCAAACTGTTACAAAAAGAATCAGATTGGACAATCAAGAAATTGGACAAATGCAGGAATGGCATGTATGCACTGTGACAAGGTTGGTCATGTGAGCAAGAACTGCAGAGACTGAGCACCAGATGAAAACCATATATTTGAGAGTGGATATAACATTGCAGATATTACGAAGTTAAGGAACACAATGTGGAAGAAGGCATCTAATGAGAATGCTGAGTCAAGTAACACTGTCGGTGAAACCTCATCCATTGGATTGGGTGACATCGGTTCCTCCACTTAAGATGACAAAGGTATGTATGGAACTGACATTTTAAATGATCACATTTTTACATACAGTTCCTTATACATGACATACAAATAACAAATCTGCATGAATAAAGATGCACTATGGTTTATGTGTTATAAGTTTACTAATGTCACATAGTCAGTAAAAGAAGAAACGTGAGTTGGTTACCCATCGGTAATCACTATACAAGGTTAACCAACAACAGTGCAAACCGATGAAGAAATTCTATATTAATTGAGCAAAAGAAATTGTAGACATTACCAAGCTGATAGCTGTTTCGTATCAAAATTTAGGTCACGCATTTAATGCATCAAAGTTTGAGCGGGAATATCAAAAAGTCTATATATACGCGGAAACAGAGTTCATTGTTACATTGCGACTTCGAAGAATAGAGATTTTATAGAGAAGAGTTCGAGCTAAAGATTTTTAGAAAAGATTCCAAGCTACTGTAGATCGAACCGACAACAAATCTTTGACGATAACGAGTAAGTTCATCTGCCTACCGAACATTGGTTATCTATTGTTTGCCGAAACCCTAGAAATAATTTATGGCATCGACATCGACCGCAAGAAAATCACAGAACATTGAGGAGGAAGTGGAATTAATTGTTAGGGCACACTTTGCCGAGGAGAAATTCAAACCTCATCCCAAGGTCGCAGCACAAACAGATGATATGGGTGCATTTTCTAGTATTCTAGATAGGGTTTTGTTAATTGAAGATGTTAGGGCCTATATTCATTGCAAGATCGGTGAAGTATGTGATTTTGAGACCATTGCTGCTTATCAGCAAGTCTGTGGACCAGATGGTAAGATTAGATCCGAATACAAGAAGATTGAGGAATCAGGGTTACGGTGTTTCACATTCTTCCCACAATCCTTCCATAATGACTGGATAAGAATTGTGCTAAGTAGATTTCATGATGGCAAATTTTGGTTGGATAAACCTGTTGAGGTCACCAAGAAGATTATCAGTAGGGTTACTAGATACCCTACAATTGACAAAGCCAAAGCTTTTCAAAGTTTGTCTCATCTCGACGTTGAAAAGAACACTGGAGCTCAATGGGATGGTAGGGCACTGAAAATTTCAACTATCAAAGATCCAGCGGTAAAATTTGCAGCTCATGTCATCGGGTACAAGATACTCCAATCTAGCAGACCAAATAGTGTACCCTGCAGCGCCGTGGACATGGCTTACAAAATTGTGAAGAAAGATCACCAGGTTGATCTAACCAAGCTACTACTACACCAACTGCATGACAATATGAAGATAATAAAAGCAAAGAAGTCTAATACATGTAAGTACAGATCACTACTTGTCTGTACATTTCTCTATCTACAAAAATATGTACCGGGTATTGGTAAAGTAAACTGGCAATTGGACAAACCAATAACTACACAAATCGGTGAAATGATGAAAAGTCTAGGAGACAATCTGAATAAGGAATTCAATGCATATTTCAAGGAATTTAAAGCAAAAATGCAATAGAGGAGTAGGATTCCAAGGGATTTAGTGAGCAAATTTGAAGATGACATATGCTTTGTAGTTAGAACAGACCACTCAATGATAAAGGTAGTAGAACCTAGAACAAAATGGCTAGCACCAATAAGATATGAAATGAATCATCATTTCACTTTGAAATCTATCAATGCATTGTTGGCATTACCGATAGACATCACTGCCAGTAGGTTCGGTGTATATGAGGAAGCCAAATCTCGAATCACAACAGACATAGAGATCGGTAAAATGTCAAGAAGGGCAAAGAAAATGAGAAAATATCTCTCAGCAAAATATGGAAATGTATCTGACTCACCTAAGGAGTCACCAGTTAAAGAAGCAACCGAAGGTCAGTTATAGTTGGCTGACAAGCCCTATGATAGCGAGGAGACCGAGTCAGACAAAGAAAAGGATCACACACCGGTTCCTCCCACCAATGATGAAGAGGAAATTTAGCTACTAGAACCTGAAGGAATGAGGACACGTTCTTCAACTACAACACAACCTACTAAGAAAGAAGAAGCAGTAAAAGTAGAAAAAAGAAGAGCAGCTACATCAATGAAGAAATACATAAAGAGAAAGAACAAGAAGGTAGCTGAGCCACTGAAGAAAAAGAGGAAATACATAAGAAATAAGGAAGATCTAGAGGATACAGAAACTAAAAATGATCTTGATCAATTCAAGTTAGTTCGTAACAGGGAAAGTACTATAGAAGAAATAATTGAAGATATAATTGAGAATGGAAATCTTACAAATCTAGGCATAGGCAAGTTGGGCAAAATGTCAATTGAGGACAAAACAAAGATAGAACATGTTATCGTCCAGATGATGATCAAATTCAAGAGAGCATTGATGGAATTCGCATGTCAATTGCCAAAGGAACTTGATGACATAATAAGCAAGAGATGGGCTATTGCACTAGATACAAAGAAAAGGAAAAGAGAATGGTCACTAAGTCATGTAGCCTCACACTTTAGCTATGCTGTGGTAAGTGAATACATGACAAAGTATCAGGCTGGATTTCCAGTCAAGAATAGAGCTATGCAGATCATGGATGATATGGATGTCATATGTGATTCTCTATGGACATCAATTTTGAAAGCAGAAGAGAAAGTTGAACATGAAGCATTCTTGAAACTATCTAAGAAGAGACACAGTTCAAAAGATAAAGGTATTTTCATTAATGATAACAAAGGTAAGAAAATAGCGGACACTGGTATATCAGTTACTGAGGTAATTAATATCATCGAACAAAAGGAAGAAATCAGAATTTCACAAGATGCACCGGATCAAGTTAAGATCCACTTGCAAAAGAAAACTGATGATGATGCACTCATTGAGGACATCACTAACGGTGATCCTGATGATGAGGATGATGAAGATGTGACAATTGCACGATACAAAGATGAAGCATTAGACACTGATAGTGTGCTCACATCTCTACCAAGTGAACTACCTGTACTTGTAGAGGCAGTTGAAATAATTTCACTAATACAACCCGATGTGTCTCATCCTGAGCCAAACAAAGATACAACTGAGATTCAAGCACCCGAGTAGCCTGCAGATACAAATGAGCCTAACAAACCAGAGGCACAGTCTATAGAAACAAAGGAACCAGAAGAAACAAAGTCAACTGAGGTGAAACCACCTGACACTACAATCGAGACTCTCACACCATCTACCGAGGAGCTGAAGAAGGATGACACAGTGTCAACTGGGAAAGATACTCTGAAAAGTGAAGAAAAAACTATTGTCATAAGTGAGAAGAAGTCACCTCTTGCCTAAAAGAAGAAGAAGAAGAAAGCCAAAGGGCCAGTCACCATTGATGAAGTTATTATTATACCAGAATGTGACCTGAGAACCCTAAGCCCCGAGGAACTAAGTAGATATGGGGAATTATGTTCAAGGAAAGCGGCACAAGAGAAGTTAAGGGAAGAACACAAACGTAAAGAAGTATTAAATGATGTACAGGATATTCTGTAATAGATAGTACTGAAAACAAATATTGATGAGAATACTCCCATCTTAGATCAACTTGCCACACTCGCCGAAAAAATTAATGCCCCGGATACAGATGCAGACAAAAGAATAGAAGAACGGGCAGAATCAAAGATTCAGAACAAATTGGCAGAAAGGATTAGCATAGAAGTGACACTGAACAAGGTAAAATTATCTAAGGTCATTATCGAGGTAAAATCCATCACCCAGATAATCTGTCAACTTCTAATCAAGCTTTGTACCTCAAACACCTTCACTGAAGAAGTCAGTGAAAAGATAAAAGGTTTAGAAGAAGAGATAAAGTTGAGTACACAAGCAGCTATCGTCGAGCCAACTACTTTCTTATAGCATATTAATCGAGTTCAGGAACTCCGATGGCTGATAGCAAACTTAAGGAAACAAGAAGTGCACATCACCAATTAGGTTACAGAGTTACAAAAAGAACTCACTCCTTACCTGAAAATTTTTGAAGCACACATTGTCAAAGCTGAAAAACTTGTGGCAACACCAAAGATTTTGGTGTTGGATAATATATTTGACATGCATGCACAAGTCGGTCTTGAGCATATTGCTCTTACCAACTTGAAAGAGGAATGGGACAACCTCTTGGAGTCTATAAAGAAAACCCATCCACACATTTTTGATAAGATGTAAGTATACATTATATATATTTTTTGCTTTTTGGCATTATTCTCAAAAAGGGGGAAAACCATGTATATGCCAAATAAGTATACTTTAATATGTATATTACATACTACCGGGAGCATGCACCAAGGGGGAGTACTATGTACTTAGAAATTTTTGTTGTGGATATGTATATGGAATATATAGAAACACTTTTGTCTATATACATTCAAAGTTTTGATACTAATGCCAAAGGGGGAGATTGTTAATCTCTATTGAGCATTTAAGGTTGTCATTAGTATCAAAGGACAGTAAATAGGTCGATCGGTTACTTATATTGAGACAGTCGGTAACCAGAAGTAAGACAGAGCAGTTGGAAAATCCTTTACACCAAGCATCACACAGTTAACTGAGCACCAGGGACACCGACAATAATGGTCAGTAAACACCGAGCATCGCAGTATACATGGAGCAGATTATACAGTGTTTATCGATGATCACAAAAAAATGACATAGTAATCTAAAATGGCACATTATTTTATGCAAACGGTTATAACAGATCGTAAAATGGTTTATCAAGATCAAGGAGCATTTATTGTAAATAGATACTCATTAAATGTAATGTTTATCTTATTGTAATAGTTGATCTAGGTTATTTTGCACCGTAGATCTTAGGGTTATGATTATTCTTTGTAACCTAATTTTTGCTAAGGTGACAAAATAGAACACTATATATTTTGTATGTTAGCACTATTTTATGAGGTTGGGTGAACTAATATATATGAATCACGGAGCACTTGAAGAAATTGCCTATCTTCAAGACAATCAGTTTACCGAGCAAAACAAAGCATAGAGGATATCAAATTGAGCAGAGTCAGAGAAGGCTACCAAGCAGAACATAGTAGAAAACTATCACAGATAAGGTGATATTTTGATGAGCACTTATAGATCTATTTCAAACAATTGAGTTGTCAACTAGCAGATAATTACCTATTACTTTCTGACAATTGTGATAGAGTTTTTTTTTATAAATCTCTTAACAGAGTAGACTTAACAATCTTATATAAATCTCTTAACCGAGTACACACTTCATTAGTGTTGTTTAAATCCTATAACTAGGTAGATCTAGCTGATCTAATATGTTACTCCTAATAGGGTAAGATCACCATAAGTGATCAAAACTTGTAGCCTTAATAGGCAAACCTTTTCTATCTGCAATAGTGAAGAATTTGTGGGTGTCATCCCCACCGCAGTTTTTACCTTCTAACAAGGGTTTCTGCGTTACCAAAATACTTGTGTTATGTGATTTTCATATTGATTTCATGTTGTTTACTTTCTTAAGTTAACTAGATGATTGATTTATACAATTATATTCAAGTTATTTTGATCAGTTATCTCAGTATTTAGTTATAGATCAGAAAGGTTTTACAAGTAAATTTTTGAAGGCACTGATTCACCCCTCCCCTCTCAGTACCTATCTCTCCTAATTCCAACAGACCTTAGATCTTAGGGTTCCTTCATCTTGATTTTCTCCATAAAACATTTTTCTCTTTTCCTTTGTCGGCTATAATACTTGTTTTCCTTTATCTGATAACTGTCGGCTTCCGATAACTAACTTCGATATCTACTATAGTGTGTCGATAGTATAACTCTAATAGTTTGACATTAATGACAAAACTTATCTTGAGATTTCCAACAATATCCCACTTTGGCATTAATGTAAAAAATAAATTGATTCTTTGATTCTCCAAAACTGTGTTGTCGATATCTCTTTGTCAGTATCTCCTCCTATGATAATTTTCTCCTATGTTTTCTTCTCCCCCTTTTACCTTACTTATCCCCCTTTCTTTTTTTTGTTTACTTCTCCCCCTTTTTTGGCAATCAATGCCAAATGATATATTTACAAGTCAGGGTGTACAATTCCTATAAATTTTCGGTGTTGAACTTGTACCATTTTCCCAAATTCAATGCAGTTATACCTATAATATGTCCATTTAAATCATATACTAAGTTCTCTAAGTTGTCGAATGAACTAAGTTCAAGGTTCTGTACAAATTTCTTTGCTTCTTCAACATTAGATGAATAATAGCTATATGAGGGGTTATTATGCTTTGCAGTTCCAAAATCCTCATATGTAGCCTATCTTGATCTATTGTGAACTCTTATTCCTTTAATAGTAACTATCTCATCTTCATTGAATGTGCTATAAAATTTGTCGTTGTCGGCTATAGGTTGTCGATATGTTACTCTAGCTTCATGTGTGCTTTGGTAATCTTACCATCTCCTTCCTTTGTGAATTCAAAAAAATTACATAATTTACTATACATCGACTTCACCTTTATCAAAATTTCCTTCAAAACTTCAATTACTTTAGATAACTCAACTTTCAAAATAGCTATCTTCGTTAACAGTTTGTGTAAAAGTTGATTCTCCAATTTCCTTGTTGCTTCATGAGCGAGTCGTTTCTCCAACTCATTCCCAGATCCACTAATTTGATTAATATACACCTTCAAATATTTCTCTAGTGAGTTGTCTTCATCAACATTTACATCTGGCATCAATTCCTTTAATATATTAAGCATTTTGTTAAGAACTCTTCTTTGTAGATTCTTGGCTTTTTATTTATCCAGCTTTTCCTTCAGATGTATTTCTCGTGCATACTCCTATTTTTCCTTATTCTTCTTCATCTTCCTTGGATCTCACTTAAGTATCTCAAATTTGGGGTCATCACTGTCTGCTTCATCATCATCTTCTTCTTCTTCATGTTTCCACTTTCCTTTAGATTCATTTTTCTCCTTAACAGTATCTTTCTCCTTGTCCTCATCATTATTTTTGTCTCCATCCTTCTTGTCTTTAGTCTTCTTCTCATCCCTATCATTTACTTTACTTGATTCTGGTTTATCTAATTTTGGTGGTGCTTGGGATGTCTTCTCTTGTCTTCCAGTATCGTCTTTATCTTTGTCTTTGATTTTGGTATTCTCTATCTCTTGTTGCTTCTTGGTTGATGGGTCAATTGGTAAGTTTTGTTGTTCAACTGATATGGGGTTCTGGTCATGTTTTTCTAACACTTCTTCTTGCTTATTCATCTCTCGTAATACTTCCTCAGTACTTTTCAATATGTGCTCAGGTAACTCTTCCTATTGTGTTACCGCTATAGAATCTTGTCGATTTTGTGCCTCTCCATCAATTTCCAATGATCTTTACTCAATAGTAGTGTTGACAGATGTGTCAACCTTTTTAGTTTCTTTTTCTATTGGAATTTGTACTAGTGCTTCTTGTTTTTCCAACTCCTCAATAATATCTTCAATAATCACTTCTTCGTTATTAGTTTTCTTATCAGTTGCACTAGGTGCATTACTGATTAACTCATTGACAGGTAATGAGTCGTCAACCTGTGATGGTCCTACCTTTGTATATGCTTCATCTTTCTCTTTGTCCATTATCTCCTTCCATAATTGTGTAATTATCTCCTCCAATTTTGACTATTCATTAACTAATACCATATTAGTCATTGTTTCTGTTCTTAATGCTTTTTTATGCTTCTCTGCATAAATCTCTACATCATTCTCCGATAGATGTGACATAGGTTGTTTCAATACCTTTGTTCTGATTTCTTCTACTCTGTGGTATGCTGAATTCTATCTTACTAGTAACATTTCATATAGTTCTTTTGGAACATTATCCTTGACATCACCAAGGTACTTATTGTATGTGTAAAAATTATTGACAATTGTGTCCTCAATTAACTGTTTCTCTTCTTCTAAAAGTTTTTAAAAAGAAGTCGGGTTAATCTGTCTAACTAGACCTATATCAATAATATACTATGTCATCTTTGTAGGATATGTTGGTAACCTAAATTTCTTTCTTTCAGACCTCTTTCCCCATGATATTATCTCTTTCTCAGATTTAGTATCTTCCTCTTCTACTTCAATTTATTCCTTCTTTGCAGATGGAGTTCTCGCTTGACGCCTTGTTGTTCTCCATTTTGTCTTAGAAGGTTGAGTGGTCTTCCTTTTGATTATTTTCCTTTTCAATGGTTCTTCTTTCTCAAAAACTTCTTTACCTTTTCTACCGATAACACTTGGTGTCTTTAATTTAGTTTCCTCTTTAGTGCTCTCTTAAATTTGTTGAATAGTAGGTAGGGATGGTGTCTTTGTGGTTGTTCCATTGTGTGATGTCCTCTTCTTCTTGACTAGTGTGGAAGGGAGGTGTAGTGACTTTTCTTGTTGTTCTTCCTCTTCCAATTGAATATTGCTTTCTTCTCCACTCTCTCCATAGTTTTATGATAATTTCTTTAGCATTTTCTCACTTTTCTTCTGAATCTTAGGCTTCTTGATTTCCAATTTTATTCTTGCATATACTTCCTCATATGTTCCAAAAAAAATTGACTTACTCTCGATAGGTAGGCTTAAGATTTGATATGCACATCTCACTACATCATCCTCAGTGACTTCATATCCAAATGCTGGCACCCAAGATGTTCTTGGTTGCACCGGTTGGATCCTGCATGTGTCAATATCTACCATAAAATAAATTGAATCTCTATATTTCTCCACCACTGATGGATGTATTTGATAACATCCTTGCATATTAATTTGAAATTATTTAAAGTATCCCCACATTATTTGATTAAATCCTTCTTCTAATTGTGAAATATACTCATTCATCTTATAGATTATTTGTCTATCTATTTTCCAATTTACATGACCTATGCCTAGGAAGAAATTCTTGACATAGAAATATAAACAAACTAGAAATGATCCATACTTAACTTCTTCTTTTTTATCCCTTTGCAGTCAATTCATGTTCACAAATAGTTGTGTCTAAAACATGTCATCTAAATCATATGCTTTGTCCAACTTGGCTATCTTGTAGGCTCCATACTCAACACTACCAGGTACATTATTTGGTCGATTGGATTAATAAACTTTGTAACTAATGATCATTGTTGCAAATTGTGTCTCTAGGTCTTTGGCTTTATCCACTCAAATAGCTCTTCCATCCTTATATGTTTCATTTTTTTCCTTATCTCATCCATATTACTCATGTGTAGGGTGCATTCCTTTCCTTCCACCAATAAACCAGTGACCATATGAATTAGGTATTTCATTATTTTGATTGGCTTCTCCCCATCTAACCACATGAATTGCTTGTGTACTCAACTCAATACATATTTAATCGATTCTTCATTGAATTTAGTCAAAAATACCATACGTGTCAGTCCTTTCATCTCTAGATGCTTATGCTCATCCTTGAAGCTTCCTTCGATACTAAGCTCAGTGTAATATATCTTGTTGATTTCTTTTTCACCCAGTTCTACAACTTTTTTGTGAATAAAATTCTTGATATCATGTGTAAGCATTAATCCCAGAGGTAATGATGATAGGGCTCCAACATTATCTCTTTTGGCCACCTTCAATGGGTACAGTTTGAATTCTTGTGTTGGCTCACCATTTATACTTTACCACTACGAGGTTTTGAATATATGTTGCCATTATGTTCAAAAAATTCCTCAAATGTAATCTCTCTGCTAGTATCTTCTGCAACTTCAACTGACTGTGCTAAACTAGGGCACAAAAATATTTTCAAATGCTTTTGCGATAGATTTTTGGTAATAATACTTCTCAATGAATTTTCTCTTTACTCTTTCATGATACTCAATCGATTTCTTCAAAAAATAAGGTAACTAGTGAATAGCATCAGCATGTATTTATTTCCCAAAAGTATACAAATGTCTATTTAGGTTAGAAATGTCTCCAACAGTAACTTTTATGTTGATAGTCATCTCTTTTGTCCGATAGTGATACTTTCCACCGATTATTATCCTTTCACTTGTTCACCGATAACTATCTATCTTCAAAATGATAAAGCAATAATATCTAATACTAATTGGTTTTCCATTAGACGTATCCCGTATGAGTTCCATTATATCTCTAGTATGATAACATGTGATCCAACCTATCTTTACTTATAAAGGGACAAATGAATTGACAATTTCTTATCGGTCCCTAAGCAAAAACTTACTTTCTTAGTTTGATGATGAATCCTCCTTCCTTGGGGTTAGAGGGATTCCTTCTTGATTGCTAACTCTCTCCTTCTTGATCCACCTTTTCTTCATATTATTTCTCATTTGTTCAGGATTAATTACCGCTTTTCCCTTGTATCCACATTACTAGCTTTTCGGTATCTACATTTTTTTGTGATATGTCCATGCTTGTGAAAGATGAAACATATTGTACCAGTTGATCTCCATGGTCCATATTTTCCTTTTGGATTTCTCAATCTACAGTTCATTTCCATATGTTCAAAGTGTCCATAAATACTACACATTACTGAAATATTTCCTTCTCTCCTCATCTAGTATTCTTGTCATAAAACTCTTGATCTACAATGTTTAGTTTTATGTCCGTACCGATTGTAGGTGTAACAGTATTTTGAGAAACTTCCTTCAGATGATATGTTGTTAGATCTTGATCTACAGTCTCTTGCCTAATGTCCAAACTTATTAAAATTGTAACAATATCCATTAAAGGGTGTACTACTTGGAATTTTGACTAATCTGCTTCTACAGATATTTGATGTGTGACCAAGATTTCCATAATTGTAACAAATAGGACTTGTTGTTCTCTTTCCTTGTGTTTCGATAAGATCCTTCAAATTTTGTAATTGATCTTCTACTGCTACTTTTGATGATTCACCGATTTCAAATTTTGTATTACCGATATATCCTAGACCAATTGTGTTTCCAGATCTTCTTTGATTTTTCAATTGTTCATCAATTATTTGCATGCTTTGATCAAAGTTAGTTAGTCTATCATTAACTTCTTTTTCAACTTTCAGATTGGTCTTCAAGGTTTCAACTTCTTTTCTCATATTTTTGTTCTCGACAAGTATCTATTTTTTTCTTCATTTGTGTCTGTATCATCTTAAAATGGAAGCACTTCCATGTTAAGAGCATTTAGCCCTCTGAGTAAGTGGTTTGGGGTCATATTGGATGCCTTGAATTGATCTTTTCTTTGATCTGGCTTTCTCCCCGCTTTCGACTTCTTTTCTACTTCATTCTAGGTGAAATTAGGGTTAGGATCTTAAGGATTCTCCTAAATTTCCCTCTTTCATAGCTCTATTTCTAGGTAGGATTTATAAATGGATCCTCCTAGATTTCATCACAATAATCATATGATTTTATGTGTATCACTGACATTATATCCTGTTCTGGCATCAATTCTAGGTTTTTGGGCATCCCTGGGACCTCCTGACTTGGTTCTGAGTCAACTTGGGACTAGGGTCAGGGTTAAATTCAAACTTGACTAGGTCAGGGTTGAGCTCAACCTTGACTAGGTCAGGTCCAACCTTGACTTTGACCCCTTCCTCCAAAATTCCAATTTCCAGAATCTCCGAGCTTCGGGCTTTTAGGAGATTTATTTTCCCGCTTTCGGGTCGGCCATTTCGGGTTTTGGGATGGTAAATCCTTTAATTGCATTTAATCTAGGTATATTTTCTAAAGGTGAGGACCTAATTAGGATTTAATTCTCCAAGGTGGCCCATCTAGAGGAATGTGCCCTAGATCGCTATAAAAGGAGGCCTTCCTCTCTCATTTTCACATCAAGTTTTCATGTGCAAGCTCTCAAGGTGATCAAGCAAGCATCCATTCAAGCATTCAAGTCTTCTTCTCCATCCAAGTTCTCCATTGAAGATCAAGGATTCAAGCATTCAAGCCATTGAAGGGATTTGGTTCAAGCATTCAAGATTTATCATTCAAACCCTAGATCTAGCCATCGTGATGGTGTGATCTTACTTCAAGATCCTTTATTCATCTTCAAGATCCATTTCATTCTTCTCTCAAGGTGGACTCCAAGCATACAACCATGGAGATTTGATTTACATTTATTGTTGTGTTCAAGCTTTCATATCAATATACTTGTTTACATTTAAAATACAATTGCATATCTATTGAATTGCATAGCTTCATTGTTAGATCCTTTTCTACTACTTGCTAGCATTCTCCATTTCAATTTTAATATTAAGGTTGATTCCAAACCAGGGTTTGACCAAGGAAAACCCCCCAAAAAAAACAACAAAAATCCTACTTTTCTTGTAGGTACAGGTGCAAAAATTTGGATATGAGAGCGAATTTGGATACCCTTTTCGGAAAACTTCTAGGATCTGTGAACAAAATTCAAATCGGACTTCAAATAAAGAATGTGGTATTTGACCTTTTATGAGGGTCAAACCTGAGCTGAGCCATCTTGAGGAAAGATTTCTAGGTTTTCTCTATCTCGACATTTTCAGTCCAGGACAGGTTTCAAATTTTCCCGAAAGTGTACACAGACATTAGAATTCAACATTTTCCAGATTTGTCCTAATTTGAGGTTAGTACTTGTATTTCAATTATTCTATATTCCAAACATAATATCCATCCATAAGGGAAATATTGGATTTACTTTCTCTCTTCCATATTCATCCACAAATTGATTCGATTGTGTATTAACCTCTAGGTTGATCAAATAGGATCTCTTCCTTGGGGAATTTGGGTTTTGAGAATAGATCTCATATCTCCCCCTCTACATTTGAATGGTGGTGAATCCATTTTACCATAATTCATTTTGGTGAACACGACCTACTTACTCTCCTTTTATTTTGTGGAATTAGATGCCCTATTGTGTTAGATTTTAGATCCTTTCTTGCATTTAGATTAGATCTAGTTTATGCTCTTGCATTTTAATTTCAAAAAAATACAAAAAAATCTATATAATCAATAAAAATACAAAAACATTTCTTGTCGTTCATTTATTATGGAGATTGTTAAGATGTTTTGGTGCATGGTCATGTTTTTTATTATTCTTCTTTTATCATCTCTTTATAATAGCTATGATGTTTATGAAAGTATCATTCACTTCATTATGTTGATGACCCTTCACTTTGCTCTTTGCTCTTGCTTATGCTTTTGTGAAGTTGACGGACACTATTCTGCCTACATTTAAAAGTTTTCTTAGGAATTTATGTGGTAGCCTTATTCATCTTTTAGATTATGTGAAGAATTTGGTAGATGACACACCATCTCCTAATCTTCCTAATCCTAATCTTCCTATTCCGATACCTAATTCTCCATCTGTTAATCCTCGCTCTTTCCGTACTTATGATGGGATTCAAGCTATCGTTCAGGATACGAATGTGCAAGATTTCTTTGATTTACCTTCTCCTCTTATCTAGGATAATATTAAAGGAAAGGGTACAAACACTTCTACCAAGCCTATTATTCCACCTTATACAAGCTTTACTCATGAACATGATAAACAATCACTTCCTGTAGAAGCTTTACATAATATGTACACTATTGGATATAATATGGTGACTAAACAAGGTTATAAAGGTTTAGGGCTAGGAGTTAATGAGCATGGTATTAGGTTTCCTGTTCATATACCCCCTAAACCGGATATGTATGGTGTCGGTTGTTCAAGGTCTCAAGCTAAGGTAGGTGATGCTAAACATCATCCTCCCCTTCACCTTCTTTTCCCTACACCTATATTAGATAACTCTACTACTCGTCAAGAAATTGCTAAAAAGGTATATATTGAGCTAATGAATTCCAAGAAAGAAATCTTTAGACCTATGCCGATAGATGCTCTATACAAATACAAATGTCCTTTTCATTATAGTAACAAACACTTACTTGTTGATTGTAAACATTTCAAGGCATATGTTAGAGAAAGAGTTGCTTTAGGAATTATATCTCACTCTCGTGCAGTTTTACAATTTCTTCATAATTTTGATATAGGGGATTCCCCTCCTTTAGATATAATGTAAATGTTCTTCTCCTCTTGTCTCATGACTGGGGGAAAGAGGTGCATCTTCATCCAGTCTCCTAGGATCCATTAGGTCTTTTATTGGGGCTTAATTGGTATTCTTTCTATGGCTTTGCATAGGATCTCCTTTTCTTTTCCAAGATATCTTTTCTAAGACATTTGTTTTGTGAGGGTATCCCTTGTCTCTATATCTAGGGGGCAAGGTACTTCTTTCTTTCTCTTTGTCTAGGGAACTGCTTTGTCTAGCTTAGTGGTACTTGTTTATATTGCAATATTATCTCATCATATTGATAGATTTTTTGACTATGGATAATATTCTTATATAAGAAGTTGTTGTCCTAGGTCGTCACCTCTTATCTATGTTGCAAATTATGTTCTTTATACACTTTCACCCTTGCTTTGGTGTTAGAGTTGTTTCCCTCATTTCAAAGATTCCTCTTCCTCTTCCTTGTAGGGGGCTTGATGATTGAATCTTTGTTCCCTCCTTTTTGAAAGTTGATATTTTATCTAAAGCACTCCTCTTTGGTGGGGGTCTTGTTGATAAGATCTCTTTCATTTGAGGATCCTTTTTCCATGAGTGACATATCCTTTTCACGATTATCTCTACTCTTGGATGTAGGGGTCAATATCCCTCGCTAAGAATATGGTGTACATTATTGTAAATAGGATATCTCCTTGCATTGTGAAGTAGGTATCCTCTTCCATCTTTGTCCTACGTTTGGGGGCAAGGATGTCATTTCCTTCTATCTTTCTGGGATTCACCTCTTTCCTTGGGTAAGTCATATCTATCTATTATGTGACATTCAATCATACATGAAAATTATGGTTTTCATTGAGGATCTATGTCCTTGATAATAGCCTCTTTTGATGTTTGACATTGGGTTTCCATGGTTGATATATCTCTCACCTTGGAAATTGAACAGTGTGCTATCCCTCATAAGGGTTACTTTCTTTTCACTTATTGCATAATATCTCTTTACATTCATCTCTTCCATGACTTCATAGGAGTTGTGACCTTCTTGGCTTGGACTGAGTGTTGTTTGTGGATATTGTCTTGATGTTGACGAAGGCTTTATCCTTGTTCTTTTCTTTCCTTAACATGACAAAATAGTTTGTTTTTGCCATCTTAAGGAGGGGGGCATATATAAGGTCTCCCTGTACTATATTTTTTTATTTTTATATGCTAAATCTTGGAAGGTAACGCACATAAGTTGCTAAATTCTAAAAAGACATGCATTCATATGCTAAATCTTCCGAAGGTAACGCACATAAGTTGCTAAATCCTGAGGAGACACATTTTTCAAAATTTTCAATATGCTAAATCTGTTGAAGGTAACACACATAAGTTGTTAAATCCTAAAGGGACACGCATTTCCAATTTCAAATATGCTAAATCTTGGAAGGTAATGCACATAAGTTGCTAAATCCTAAAAAGACACACACCTATATGCTAAATCTTCTGATGGTAACGCACATAAGTTGCTAAATCCTGAGGAGACACACATTTCATATTAATAGTGATACAAGAAGGTGGATCTATGGGTATTCCAGAAGCTGTCAGAAGATGCATTACAATTACAAGCACATTTTATGGGTGAACCTGTTGGGCTCTCCCTCCAGGGTGATTCACAGTAAGGTGGGCATCTTACTGGGTGAGGTAATCACTTTCTCCTTTCTCTCTTTTCTGCTTTCATGCTAGTAGGATAGGATCATGAAGCTATGTTATTTATAGTGTTGCTCTTGTCTTTCTTATGTAAACATTTATGCTTTTATGATAGCTTTCCAAATATGATATTACCATGAGGAATATTTCTTAGTGAGGTTTCTTATGCTAATAGATTTGGGTTATTTAGTGCTAACCCTTGTTCTTTTGGTTTTATTGTTTCGCACCCTCGTGTGTGTATGTTGAGTTAGAATCTTTAGTCTGGGGGCTTGTGCCCTTAGCTAAGTGTTATTTTACACTACTACATTTGGGGTCAAATTCTGACGGCCATTTGTCAGATTTGCAACGCTAATTTGTTAGCATTTCGACAGATGGGTCTATCACCATTTTTGCATAGGAAATTATGACAGAAGACGTATCTGTCAGTTTACTAACACCATATCACATTGGAAACTTGCACATGGAAACAACTTCATTATGGCATTTTATGCAATTCATCCATCAAAATTTCAACACAACGACCTATCGGAAATATACAATCTCTGTCAAAAATTAAAGTCGAAAACATATCCTTTCTGACATTATAACTATTGGAATAGTGATAGTTGCCACTTAATTCTGACAGATATACCTGTCGATGATATGGTATTAATGTCAAAGTTTCTGTCAGAAGAGCGACAATCTTTAGCATTTCTCTGATAGGTTGCCTGTCAAATGTATAGCATTACTGTCGGAACTATTGTCGTAAATTAGTTTTCTCTGACATTTTATTTGTCGAATACGTAGCACTTATGTCAGAATTGATTATTAAGTGTTGAAAAACTGATGGATATGCACATTAAAGATAAAACAGCTCAAGAGACCATCATAGGTTATCTCTTTCTTTGGTCTATATTATTGACATAATGTTTTACCTTTCATTAGCTCATCAAATCCAAGGATTTGAAAGAATTTTAATAGAATATTTTCATGACAACGTATATTATTTAAGTTGACATTGCATTAATTTATCTACAAGTGCATGAAGTAGATAAATTCGTGCAACGTCAACATAAATAATATACATTGTCATGAAAATATTCTATTAAATTCTTTCAAATCCCCGAATTTGATGAGCTAATGAAAGGTAAAACATTTTGTCAATAATATAGACCGAAGAAAGAGAGAACCTATGATGGTCTCTTGAGTTGTTTTATATTTAGTCCTAGTTACCATCCTAGCTACCTGTCGATCATTGAGAATAATCACCACCTTGCATTTATGTACACTGCACAAATTGATCCCAGTCTCGCAAAAACATTTTACACTTGTACATCTCATCAATACTGGAGGCCTAGAGTAATTTTATATGATCACTAGCACATTTCGTGCATGGATGAGAAATAGTATCCAAAGTTTCTAGATAACCATTTTTTAGAAGAGGAATGATTACAGGCCAAAGAAGGGATAATTCCACAATAGAAAGGAAGACATCTTTTTTGCCTGGATCTAGATTCTACCCCAATTGTTGAAGGATCCAGGGCTAGTCTAGAAAGATGTCTTCCCATTCTGTCTGCAACATTGTGTCCATCCATGATCTCAGGAATATCATCATCTTTCTACTCTTCATTTGTCAAAATATATCACTTCTTCAAGCTTGCAGAGTAATCTTATTAATAAAAGAACTCTTGCCAACATTAGGGTACCCACAGATCAAAATAGTTGATGTTATTGGTGCTTGTGCTCAAGGATATCGATTCACTATTTTGAAATGGCCAAATCATTTTTTATTTCAGTTGTAGAGAAAAGGAGTGGGAGAAAATGAGTGGGTGAAAGTTGATCAAGTGCAAGAGAAGGCATTGCATTTTATTTGATCATGAATGCTCTTTGAAATGACCAATCATGTTTTCTATTCGATTTTTTTTGGTGTTTTTTTTTCCCATATTCGGTAGATAAAAATCATGGCGGCAGCCACTTAGCCATATTTTTTATGTTCTAGGTATTTTACAAAGATATAGGTATGTGGATTTATCATTGAGTTTCTTGTAGTTATTGGTCAAATGCAAATATTTTGTCAAGTTGAAAGGGCAAGATATCAGTTTGGTGTTTTCAGTTTATGTTAAAAGTTGATTTGGTAAAATCCTCAAAAAACACACTACATGTTCTAAAATGTAAAAAAGTTGAATGTTAAATGTAAGATATATATCTCATCCATAGTAATCAAAAGAAAGGACATGAAACTTATAAGGAGATTTACCAATCCAAAAATATAAGCGAATAGGAAACATGATTGGTACCTTATGAATTGGTTTTTGAGGTGCACAATCTTCATCAATCTCCTGAGAACAAGACCCCTCATGAAAAATGCATTTAACGGATTAAACAAATCTACAAAACTGAACCAATGGCATGTTTAGAACAAAGAAATAGATTGATAATAATATGCTGAAAATTCTATTATGTTTAATACACGCAAAAGGACCAGTCCCAACAATTCTTAAACATACTTTATCTGATATGATAATAACATGCTAATTAAATTGATAAAGGTGTTATCTGCATTTAATCTACCAATTACTAATTACACAAAAAAATAAATTACAAAACTGAACCAATGGCATGTTCTTCATGTGGTACAAGGAAAATTTGGCTATGAAAAAAAAAAGTGAAATGGCCTCATCATTTTTATTTTGATTGGATAGGGGAGCGAAAGCTGAGCATGAGAGAAGGGATGTGATTTCTTCATCTTTCGAGCATCTGGCATCATATTCGACTGCAACTTTCAAATGCATTGCATTTTATTTGATCACGAATGCTCTCTAAAATGACCACATTCTACTGGTGACGTGCCCTAGCCCATGCTTTATCTCCATTATTTGATATTATTGGTGCTTGTGCTCAAGGATATTGATTCACTATTTTCAAATGTTTGGATTGTTTTGACAGTTACATTTCTTGATTGTTCCTTTAGTACACAGTCAGGAAATGTAACCGTCTAATGATTATATGTAATGTTGAATGGATTAAATGCTTTATTCTTGGTAGAAGTGAATGGAAGGAATAGTGTGTATTAAATATAATCTAGTCACTTATTGAATGCTTTGGAGACTACTGGTTTGACTGTCTATGCGCTACCAGTGACTGAGATTCATTAAAGGATACAAAACCCTTCATTTTGGGGTTATTGTGTGTGGATTCAAATGTAGGTTTGATTTGGTTAATGTTTAGAAGAGATCAATAAAGTATTTAAAGATAATCTTACATGTTTGGAGAGGTTTGAGAGGCACTTATAATGACTGTACCCTCACAAACATCGGCATAGACTGGTTTTACTAAGTTTCCTTTCTCTATTTTGAGGTTTCCTTTCTCTACTATAGGGGTACAGTCAGAGGGTTCATTGACAAAATGATCCTTCAAATGGTTACTATGAATATGAATGATTTGATATAGCATATTTCTCATTTTACTTGAAGTTTGGAATAGCTTGTGCAAGGGTGAAAGTAGTTTTGATCATTTTGGTCGTGACTGTTCCTCTACATAGTCAGGAAATGTAACTGTCTAATGATTATATGTAATGTTGAATGGATTAAATACTTTATTCTTGGTAGAAGTGAATGGAAGGAATAGTGTTGGTGTTAGGTTTCATTTATTATTGAATTCAATGGTTTCCAAGATGTGTTGAGGAGTTTTCTCCTTGTTTAATGTTAACTATTCCTGCACAATCCACTCATACAACAATGAAGTTACAAAACTGAACCGATGACATGTTTACAACAAAGAAATAGACTGATAATAATATGCTGAAAATTCTATTATGTTTAATACATGCCAAAGGATCGCATTGTAAATTTTTGTCACTGAAATGACCGCATTCTACTGGTGTCGAGCCCTAGCCCGTGCTTTAACTCCATTATTTGATGTTATTGGTGCTTGTGCTCAAGGATATCCATTTTTTTGAAATGTTGACTGTGGTTATCAAATGGACAGCCTGTGAGCTTCTAGCTAGGCGCCATTTGTATTGATAGCTTAGGGCATCAAATGTATTGTATAATTGATAGTTGATACTTTGTTAAAAGGAAATAGGACAAAGAATGATTTTTATTTAGTTTCTCTATTTTGATCCCTAAGTGGCTTACAACCCTAGAGAAGTATATGCAAATTTACGGATGCAGTTGTAGGATACATAGCAACCGATAATTCATAATAAATCCATGCATCCTATTTTAATAGAAATTAATACAAAGAATTAGGGTCCTCCAATGGCCCAATCATCCAAACCTTGACTGCCCCCTCAACCAGTGACCCTTCAAAACTAGGTTATCATGCAATCAGTGAGTGATCCTTCATTCTCCTTGTGAGCTTCTAGGTAGGTGCCATTTGTATATTTGATAGCTTAGGGCATCAAATGTATATTGTATGATTGATAGTTGAGACTTTGTTAAAAGGAAATAGGACAAAGAACGATTTTGATTTAGTTTCTCTATTTTGATCTCTAAGTGGCTTACAACCATAGAGAAGTATATGTAGATTTACGGATGTAGTTGCAGGATACATAGCAGTGAATAATTCACAAGAAATCCATGCATCCAATTTGAATAGCAATTACTACAAAGAAATAGGGTCCTCCAATGGCCCAATCATCGGGACCTTGACTATCCCCTTAACCAGTGACCCTTCAAAACTGGGTTATCATGCAATCGATGAGTGATCCTTCATTCTCTTGGTCTACCCTGCAACCAAAAATATTGGAAACACACAATACAATGATAACAAGTCTTTCACAATCCTCCTTCCCTCAAGGAACACTATCAACCATCCCTTCCACATAGCATTGCACTGTTGTATGAGTGGATTGTTCAAGAACAGTTAACATTAAACAAGGAGCAAACTCCTCAACACATCTTGGAAACCATTGAATTCAATAATAAATGAAACCTAACACCAACACTATTCCTTCCATAGTTGCAGGATACATAGCAGTTGATAATTCACAAGAAATCCATGCATCAAAATTTTATAAGGATATCCTACTAATCAATAGGAATTTTCTTGAGATGACCAATGATTATGCATTTTGATGGTAGTGTGCTAGTTCAAAAGGATAATATAAATCTAAAACAATTTTTTCTAATTTTCTCAAACTATAAATGTGGTTAAAGGGAAAATATTATGGCCCCTACACTGTGGTTGTTAGCCTAATTAAGACAGGCCTACCTTTGCATATAATAAGAGGCCAACATGAAACAAACATCCACAGGTTAGGGGGTTGTTTCGTGTCCATAATTTATTATTTAAGTGCTAAATGATGATGGGTATATTGTGTAATTCATACCTAGTGTGTCTCTTTCTTTCTCTCCACATTTCACATTAGGAGTGTATGTTATAAAATACTAATGAAATCAACTATAGGTCAAATCTAATCAAAATTGCAATATAAAGATTAAAATAGATCTTGAAGAAATATGGGAACCATTTTTGACAGATATTGTACAAACAAAGAAAATACTCCAAAGAGGAAATGCTTCAATGTGGAACAATTGAAGGATAATATTTTACTTTTATATGCACATCTACAATGTTTTTTATATATTTCTGAGATAACAAAACCATAGAAAGAATAGCATATAGAAGAAAGTAAAGAATAATGATCATACTTTGAGATCGTGAAAAATTAAAGGAAAGAATGCTCGGTGGGGTTATCATGCAATCAGTGAGTGATCCTTCATTCCCCTCTTCTAGTGACCCTTCAAAACTAGGTTATCATGCAATCAGTGAGTGATCCTTCATTCTCCCAGTCTGCCTTGCATCCAAACATATTGGAAATACACAATACAATGATAAAAAAGTCTTTCAAAATCCCCCTTCCCTCAAGGAACACTCTCAACCATCCCTTCCACATAGCATTTCATTGTTGTATGAGTGGATTGTGCAGGAACAGTTAACATTAAACAAGGAGCAAACTCCTCAACACATCTTTGTTGTAAACATTGCATTGGTTCAGTTTTATAAATTTGTTTTTTGTGTTAAATGCATTTAAATGGAACATTAAGCATAGTAATAATATGCTTAGTCTATTAGTAATTGCAGATTAAATACCCATAACACCTTTATCAGTTTAGCATGTTATTATAAGATACTAAAGAAGACCTACTATTTGTCAGAGAAATCTTCACTGTCCCCCACAATGAAGACAATGAAGATTGACCTCCTGCCCCACAACAAAGAACATTGTAATAAGAATAAGATAGTGCTAAGAAACATTTTCACAAATATGAAACGTGAGGAAAAGTAATAACATTAACAATGCTAAGATTCACAGCATTAAATTTCACCTGCGGATGAGTTTCTGTAGTGGGTTGCCCAGCATCAAAAATATGTTGAGTTGCATTTGAGCTATAACTAAAAGTATCATGTAGAACATACCCTAAACTTTGAAAGCGTTCTCCAGCCTGGAAATTCAAAATTCAATCTAGGCAAGCATCAGTAAGTGAAATAAATTATAGACATCAACATCAACATCATCATAATCATTAGACATAAATTATAGACATCAACATCAACATAATCATAATCATTTGGAGGGTATTTGTTTTGGTCCTTGGATAGTACTATGTTTCTTGAAAGTTCTTGTGATGCTTCTAAACTTTAAAAACATATTTTATGGCTTAATGATAATATAGATTAGTGTTTTGTTTTCTAATGGAATTTTGTTGATCATTCATGGTCTTGAAGAAACTTTTGATTGTTTTGATTCTCGAGTCTTGACATTGTTTCTCAATGTGATATAGACTGACCACAAGATGGTTCAGTTGGTCCTCTCTTTCTATTTAATCATTTGTCTTCTTCATGGTGTAAGTGTCAATATGTTATAATCCAACCAGCATGTCATACCCCCACTTCTGACAAACCTCACAACATGCAAATCACAGCCAAAGACTTGGGTGATTAGCATACACAAAAAATGATTACCCTTAGGAAACAATGATTATTAATATTCATTAATGACGGATGGTGATTCCTTGGTAATAAAGGCATTTCCAGCATTCATCATCTTAACCAAGTCATGGGTGGTGATCCTTGAAATAGCACAATTAGTAAAAGGAAATAACAACATAAGTCATGGGTGGTGATCCTTGAATTTGGAGCGAGGAAGAAGGAAAATTGGAAAACAAAACATGGAATAATCAGGTTGGAATTGGAGAAGAATTCAAAAATAAACTTGAATTAGAAAAAAGCCAAGTTATTTGGTTCTTTGTTTGAGGTTGGGTTCCGATTCTACTTTTGTTCTCCTTTGGGTTTGACTTGGGTTCCTTTGGTAGGAACTTGGGTGCCTAGGCCAATCCCGAGTGCACCTGCAGTATTATAAATATGATACACGAGGTATTTTATTCATAATTTTATAGGCTAACTCATTATTATGGTAACATGGGTATGACCACACTCCATGCCTTATAATGGTACCCAACATGAAGTGTGGTTCAAATGAAGTTGAACCAAATGTTGACCGTGATGGCTATGATCATGATGAAGATAAATATGAATATTAAATCTAAAATATGGCTTGTAATTTGAATTTTCATTGTGAATGAAGAAAATATAGATTCAAGTTGACTCATTCTGTGTTTTAGTATATTTGTTCCCTAGATCTACCATATTATATATGTGTAGCCTGTAAGGGACATCTTCTGCTCATCTATGTATCATAGCTCAGTGAGATTTCTTAGGAGAAAGACAAGATGTCAGTGGGAGATGGAGAAACCAATATCAGAACACCACTTGAAGCCTTGCAATGTTGAGAGTGGGATAAAAGCTACACTTGAGACCCTATATAAGGAACAAACTTATTGAGATTCACTTTGTTTAGAGAGTAGTTTTATATTCTATACTAAACAGGGCCAACCACATGAAGGTGGAAGCTCATTTGGCCCCACCCCCCCCCCCCCAAACATCACTCTAAATTCCCCATTAACATCTAACATTCATTCATTATTTCATCCATTAATAAAATGTACCATTCATTAATTATCACATGATAACATTCATTCACACATTAATAAAATGCGACATTCATTAATTATCACACGACAACATTCATTAACACATTATAAAATTTATGAACATTCACTACCACATAATTAAATTCATTGGCATATAAAAATTAGTCATTATCAATTAAGGTGCATAGATGACAATCATTTCATTTTTTTCTTTTGATTTCTAGTTTTTAAAATATAATTGTTAAGATGAGTATCGATATCATCATCATGATCATCTACCCTCTCATTAGATCTCAATGCATGCCTAGTTCTCTGTTGATGCAAAGGGGGGTCATCTGCAATAACATATAAAAGGGTTAAATTAAAAACATTTTAAACATTTTAAAGTATTTCAGTACTTTACAGGCCATAATCGTATAGCTCTTTACCTGATCTAGTCACATCATCAACATCGAGGTCAGTTTGTCGATCCATGAGACTGTGTGGGATGCTTGTGAAAGGAGTTTGGGTACCTACATATGTAATTCAATTATCTAATGTTAGCTAAAAAACTCATGATACATATACTCAAAACCACATAGTAAGTACATTAAAAACCATAAGCATCCCATAGTAAGTACATCGCAAATTAATTAGATTAAGCATTGATTGCATAACTGCACATTTCTATCAGGAAATCAATATTAAATAGATTAAGTAGTGATCACGTAACTGTACATTTCATTCATGTCATTCATCTTCTTCTTCATCCAACTAATCACTATGATCATCGTTGACATTGACATCATCACCACCACCGTCATTGTCTTTGTCTTCGTCGTCATCGTCGTCATCAGCATCAGCATCATCATCATCATCATCATCATCATCATCAGCAGCAGCAGTAGCAGCAGCATCAACATCATCATCAACATCATCATCATCATCATCAGTAGCATCATCATCATCTTCTTCTTCTTCTTCTTCAAGAAAAGTTGCGTCAAGAACATCATTGACTAACTGTTGTTCATGATCATCATCTACATCATCTTCTAGTTGTTTGCAATCTTCTTCCATCACATTATACCTCATCGACCTTCCTCTTGGATCATGTCTAACAACAAACGACCAACCTAATTTATGCAGAACCTCTGAGTAAAATACCTGCTCACATTGGCTTGGAAGAACATAGGGTTCATCCCCAACTGGCTAAAACCACCTTGTATTAATCATTGGAAATCCATTGTCATGTTCAATAACAGTTCTATCAGGATCATTTTGATTAAGTCATAGCTTATACCATCCGATGACAAAGAGAACTAATCTAAAGGAATTAAAGTCACACTCAAATATATCATCCAAAATGTCATAGTATCGATTTTCAGACTCTCGAGGATGTAAGTCATTTCTAGATGAAATATTAGTCATCTGAAAGACTGCACTTATCCTAGAATCACAAGTTTTCTTTGTGTCATCCAACTTTTTGATGCGAAATTTATGACCATTGCAAAACATAGCCTTGTGGTGTTTGACCTGCAAAAATATGTAAAACATGTATAAATTAATGCATCGAGAGTTCATAAACGTACGAATGATTAACAAATTTATATGTACCTAGAAATCTTTTAAACCATGTGCTAAATCTATTTCCCTTTGGGTAACATTTCGATCTCCATTATGATGAGCTTCATTAACCAATGAAGACACAGTTTCCCATGTTAATGTGCAACCTAAATGATGACATTGTTCAATCCATTTCGTCATCCAATCTTGATTGTTTGCAATATACAAATGTATTGCATCCCACTCTCGAGCAGATGTACAAAAAATAAATAGACGACTTACAACCGATTAATTTTGAAGATTAAGAATTAATTAACAGCTACAATAACATCTTATAATTTATTACCTCTCACTTTCCTCATTCTGCCTTCCCCCACCAAGTACTCCCCTTCAAATTTTCTAATGGTGTCGAGATCCCAAATGCGATCTATATGGATCTTTGTTGCAAGCTTAGGAAGATATTCAGTAACATACACCATAGTCTAGTATACCATATATCCCTCCACCATAGAACCCTCAGGACATGCTATTTGCTGAACCAAAGCCTTCAAAAATTTCAAGTGCCTCTCAACCAGCCACATTGATCGAGTGTGTACGGGTCCACACATTTCAATCTCCTCAACTTGGTGTATGAGGTAGTGTTCTTGTGCATTGAAAAAGGTTGAAGGTAGACACTTTTGCATTTCACACATTAGAAGAGGAATTCTTCTCTTCTAGTATTTTATATCTGCTATATGGATTTCTTTAGATGACAACCACCTACAAGACATTCAAGACATAAAAATATATAAACACGAGACTTTACAATATATATATATACAACAAATTGAACAGATATCATTGCTTACCTCATGTATTTTCCAAGATCATATATCACTTGTTTGATGTTATTGTCGAAGTTCTATGGGAGAGATAGGGGTAGCATGCACTGCAACAATTATAAAAATAATCATGTCATTCTTTTCTCATATAATACAATGAGAAGTACATGCAGTTTACAAATATATTGTAAATACAAAAGAACATGACTTACCTTGATGAAGGTATGCCAATCATGCATTTTCAACCCTGGCCCAAATTCACCTTTCTTTGATATGGTACTGCTTATGTTTGCAACAAATCCTGTGGGAAATCGAATTTTTTGTATGACTTCTTTTATGGCATCACCTTGTTGTTCTGTTAATAACCAAGGAAGGGCACTTGTATTAATATGTTCTCCATTTCTATTTGATTCAACAAAATTTTTCAATGCATGATTGGATTCATGAATGTCGCTACAAATTTTGATAATTTTTTCTTTCTCACGCCTTCCATCCAATATCTTCCACAATGTTTCTGTTACATTCTTTCCAATATGCATAGTATCAAACAAATGCACATCAAGCAACTACTCGTAGTAGGGCAACCTACTAAATTGTCTGGGATAACTTTTTAGTACCTTTGGAAGGTGCTCAGTAGTGTTGCCTTGATGACATTCACGATCATCAATCACATAATTAGTAAACAAAACACAGTAAAAATATACAAATTCCAAACATAAACCGTTAGGTAGAATGGTAGTACCTTGACGATTAATTCTATTATATTCCAAATTCCATAAGTGAGGTGTCATTCTCCGTGGCTTAGATGTAGTCTCTTCTTTCCCATTGAAAATATATTTTTTGGTAATTCGATAGTTATGATTTTTGTGGAGAAAGTGTCTATACTCATCAAACACTTGATTTCCTAAACTTTTTGAATAACGAGATTTCATCTTTGGACCACAAACTAGACATGCAAATTTTCCTTTTGTTTGAAGACCTACAAGGTAATGATACAATTGGATTAAATATGTTAATTTTTATTTTTAGAATTATCATGTACAACTTGAATTCACCATAACATACCATAAAAATGTGTTAGCCCTAGGGCATCATGTATTGTCCATACAAGCATTGCATGGAATTGAAATTGTATGTCTCATATTGGTCTAGAGATGTCATACATAGTGACACCTTTCCATAACTCCACCAACTTGTCGATAAGAGGCTCAATATAAACATTCATATCTTTAACTTGGTATTTACCTGGTTGAATGAACAACAACATTACATAATTATTGTGACCATTTTACTACAAGATTTATAATTACATGCAGATAACTATTAAATGATCAAATACCTGGAACAATCATTGCCAACATAATGTGCTCCCTCTTTATTGACATCCATGGAGGAATGTTATTGTTGATGACAAAAACAGGCCAAACAGTGCAAACAGATCTTAGCTCTCCAAATGGATTGACACCGTCCGTTGCCACTGAAAGCTTGAGATTTCAAGGTTCTTCAATAAAGTGCGGCCACTTTTCCTCTATGTCCTTAAATATAGAACCATCTACAGACATTCAAATAATGTCATCTTGACTCCTATTGCGTGCATGGTAATCCATAAATTGTGCCAAGTTATTACACCTAAATAATCTTTGCAAACGTGGTATAATGGGCATGTAACAAAGAACCTTGTGAGGCACCTTTTTTGTTATTTGATTTGTTCGATATCTACTCGTATGACATTCAGGGCATTCTATTGCAAATTCATGTTCTTTATGATAAATAATATGATCATTGAGACAAGCATCTATTGCTTGATACTCTATTCCAATATCTTTCATAGTGGCACATAATTCTCGGTATGAGCGAAGGAGAATATTCGATGGTGGTAACAAGAACTCACCTATCAATCTATAGAAAAAAATATATGTTGTTAATATTAACAATATTTATGGTACATGTTTCACCATTTAATTAATATAATGACATATATGACATACCATAGCATACGTGACATTGTTGTGTTGGATAAATCATTCATAACCTTCAAGTTCAACAACAACAATACAATAAAGAGAAGAGTTGTTTGGGAGCCTTCGTAAAGGGGCATGGCTGCCTTCTCAAGTAGAGGTATATCATGGATGACATCAACATCATCCTGATCATCATCATTATTTGCACGAATACCAAATGTGTCATGGATCAATGTATTAGTACCATCATCTGGCGCATCATTGTCATCTTCCATGGGATCATAATCTTCAGCTTCAATATTTGCACCTCCATGATCCTCCACTTCCAAAGTCATATTCTCAATATTCGCACCTCCATGGTCCATATCATGTACTCCCCTAGGGAGGTCGACCTATATTAAAATGATGAACATAAATAAACCATGATAATGATCTCATCATTAGGTGTATTTCATATATATATATATATATTAATTTTTAAATAAATATAATGAAAAACTTACCAATTCATGATAATCAAAGCCTCTTTCAATGTGACCATTATCCCTACAATGTCTCTTAGCTATTTTGATTAGCAATCTTCTAATGTTTAAGCCCTTACAATTATTGCAAGGACAATAACATTTTCCATCGCCTTTTCTTTTCAAGTTCGACCACAATCTATTGATTGCATCCCCATTACCTTCTTCACTTGGATTGTCTGACATGATGCTTCTTCACTTAGATTATCTATAACCTAATTATATATAGAAATTGAAAACTTAGTTATGAAATGATGTTGTAGTATAGTATACCAAATTGAAACACTTCTATTATTGTAGTCTTCCACCTCAAACTCTTTCCTATTGTGGCAAGAAAGAAAGATATTCAAATAATATAGTAGTTTGTAAATCAAAATAAAATAGAGGCAAGTTGTTGATTGGGGGTGCAGGGAACAACACCTGTTAGTACTTTTATCAAATTGTAAATTTCAATTTTGAACCATTCTGTGAATATAGAACATGGATGTAATCTCAGAAAATAACAAAATGTAGACACGACAAATTACTTATTTTGTTATTCTACATTACTTACTATTTGAGTGCACGTTCCACCTGCAACTTGATCAAGTCTTGTTTGATGCTTCAATTTTGTGTTAACTGTCCTGTAGAAGTACACAATTTTGTATTTTCCCAATATGTTATTCAAAAAACAACAATAGAATAAAATACTTGTTGAGAAAGATCATCATAAGAGTATCAAAAACTTGAGACTTAAGGTAACACAACATTATAAGACTCTTACATTCAACCTTCAACTCATGCACCTAATAAATAGGATAAAAAATACATGAAATTGAAAAATTTAACTAATGAATTGTGTTTTTCTTCTCATCTTAATCGGCCAAATTTATATGAGATTCTAAAGAAGGCCTCACTCTTAATCAACCAAATCTTCCTTGTACCACACAAAAAAACTGTGTGATAACTATGTCTACTCCAACCTTAATTGTTTAAGAATTCATCATATCAGATAAAGTATGTTTAAGAATTGTTGGGACTGGTCCTTTGGCGTGTATTAAATAGAATACAATTTTCAGCATATTATTATCACTCTATTTCTTTGTTGTAAACATGTCATTTGTTCAGTTTTGTAAAAAAAAATTGTGTTAGATGCATTTAAAATTATCTTCATTGTCTTATGATTGTCTAAATGCTTCTTTATTTGTCAACCAATTAATACATGCTACTATATAAAGAAGACAATCAGAAGACAATGAAGATTTGTCTGACAAAAATGAATACACTAAACTAAACCAATGACATGTTTACAAAAATTGTCATAACTCGCAAGCAAAACTGAAACAATGGCATGTTTATAACTCATTAAGAGTGAGGAATAGCTTGTGCAAGGGTGAAAGTAGTTTTGATCATTTTGGTCGTGACTATTCCTCTACACAGTCAGGAAATGTAACTGTCTAATGATTATATGTAATGTTGAATGGATTAAATGCTTTATTCTTGGTAGAAGTGAATGGAAGGAATAGTGTCAGTGTTAGGTTTCATTTATTATTGAATTCAATGGTTTCCAAGATGTGTTGAGGAGTTTGCTCCTTGTTTAATGTTAACTGTTCCTGCACAATCCACTCATACAATAGTGAAATGCTATGTGGAAGGGATGGTTGATAGTGTTCCTTGAGGGAAGGGGGATTTTGAAAGACTTGTTATCATTGTATTGTGTATTTCCAATATGTTTGGATGCAGGGCAGACCGGGAGAATGAAGGATCACTCACCGATTGCATGATAACCTAGTTTTGAAGGGTCACTGGTTGAGGGGACAGTTAAGGTCCTGATGATTGGGCCATTGGAGGACCCTATTTCTTTGTATTAATTGCTATTCAAATTGGATGCATGGATTTCTTGTGAATTATCAACTGCTATGTATCATGCAACTACATCCGTAAATCTGCATATACTTCTCTACGGTTGTAAGCCACTTAGAGATCAAAATAGAGAAACTAAATCAAAATCGTTCTTTGTCCTATTTCCTTTTAACAAAGTCTCAACTATCAATGATACAATATACATTTGATGCCCTAAGCTATCAAATATACAAATGGCACCTACCTAGAAGCTCACCAGGAGAATGAAGGATCACTCACTAATTACATGATAACCTAGTTTTGAAGGGTCACTGGTTGAGGGGACAGTCAAGGTCCACATGATTGGGCCATTGGAGGACCCTAGTTCTTTGTATTAATTGCTATTCAAATTGGATGCATGGATTTTTTGTGAATTATCGGTTGCTATGTATCCTGCAACTGCATCCGTAAATCTACATATACTTCTCTAGGGTTGTAAGCCACTTAGGGATCAAAATAGAGAAACTAAATAAAAACCCAATTTTGAAGGGTCAGTGGAAGAGGGGAATGAAGGATCACTCACTGATTGCATGATAACCCCACCAAGCATTCTTTCCTTTAATTTTCCACAATATCTCAAAGTATGATCATTATTCTTTACTTTCTTCTATATGCTATTCTTTCTATGGTTTTGTTATCTCATAAATATATCAAAAAAATTGCAGATGTGCATATAAAAGTAAAATATTGTCCTTCAATTGCTCCACATTGAAGCATTTCCTCTTTGGATTATTCTCTTCATTTGTACAATATCTGTCAAAATTGGTTCCCATATTTCTTCAAGATCTATTTTAATCTTTATATTGCAATTTTGATTAGATTTGACCTATAGTTGATTTCATTAGTATTTTATAACCTATACTCCTAATGTGAAATGTGGAGAGAAAGAAAGAGACACACTAGGTATGAATTACATGATATACCCATCATCACTTAACACTTAAATAATAAATTATGGACAGGGAACAACCCCCTAACCTCTAGATGTTTGTTTCATGTTGGCCTCTTATTATATGCAAAGGTAGGCCTATCTTAATTAGGCTAACAACCATAGTGTAGGGGCCATAAATTATGGAACCCAAAATAGTGCACAGTTGTATTAAATTAGGTTCAGTATACTACAAGGGAATGGAAACCGTGCAATAGTGCCTCATGGGGATGGAAGAAACCCTTCACCAAGAAGATGGTTGTGTCTGCAATATTTACTAGAGGCAAAGAACATAATTTGGTTCTAGCAATTACTCCTAGAAGATAATGGCACCCACAAAATACTTGGAAAAGATAGCACTCACTATATCTTTTATCACTCTTTTAAAGCTGGGACAATAAATCTCAAAGATTGATCAACGAATTCTTGAACACAAAGAACCATTGACAGATATGATTCATGTGTACAATAGCCAACAACCAGTTGTTCCAATCATGGTGTCCAATAATTATGTTAGAAAAAGCATCTACAAATCCCTTACACAACCATAATAGATTCAAACCATGAACTATAAGAATCTAACAATGGGACTAACAAAGATACAGCCTAAACAAATCTTGATCATATTCCACCCTATTGTAAGGCCCAAGAAGTAACTCTATCTTAAAGCTACACATTCCTCTAGATGAAGCTCAAAGGTCAGGTAGCTGAAGCATATCAATACTTGAATGAATATAGGAATAATTTGATGTATAATCATTTGCTAGCTTGGTTTGTGGGTTTGCCACATAATATTTTCCCTTTAACCACATTTATAGTTTGAGAAAATCAGAAAAAATTGTTTCAGATTTATATTATCCTTTTGAACTAGCACACTGCCATCAAAATGCATAATCATTGGTCATCTCAAGAAAATTCCTATTGATTAGTAGGATATCCTTATAAAAATTTGATGCATGGATTTCTTGTGAATTATCGACTGCTATGTATCCTACAACTATGGAAGGAATAGTGTTGGTGTTAGGTTTCATTTATTATTGAATTCAATGGTTTCCAAGATGTGTTGAGGAGTTTGCTCCTTGTTTAATGTTAACTGTTCCTGCACAATCCACTCATAAAATAGTGAAATGCTATGTGGAAGGGATGGTTGATAGTGTTCCTTGGGGGAAGGGGGATTGTGAAAGACTTGTTATCATTGTATTGTGTATTTCCAATATGTTTGGATGCAGGGCAGACTAGGAGAATGAAGGATCACTCACTGATTACATGATAACCTGGTTTTGAAGGGTCACTGGTTGAGGGGACAATCAAGGTCTAGATGATTGGGCCATTGGAAGACCCTATTTCTTTATAGTAATTTCTATTCAAATTGGATGCATGGATTTCTTGTCAATAATCGACTACTATGTATTCTGCAACTGCATCCATAAATCTCCATATACTTCTCTAGGGTTGTAAGCCACTTAGGGATCAAAATACAGAGACTAAATCAAAATCATTCTTTGTCCTATTTCCTTTTAACAAAGTCTCAACTATCAATGATACAATATACATTTGATGCCCTAAGCTATCAAATATGCAAATGGCACCTACCTAGAAGCTCACCAGGAGAATGAAGGATCACTCACTGATTACATGATAACCCAGTTTTGAAGGGTCACTGGTTGAGGGGACAGTCAAGGTCCACATGATTGGGCCATTGGAGGACCCTAGTTCTTTGTATTAATTTCTATTCAAATTGGATGCATGGATTTATTGTGAATTATCAGCTGCTATGTATCTTGCAACTGCATCTGTAAATCTGCATATACTTCTCTAGGGTTGTAAGCCACTTAGGGATCAAAATAGCGAAACTAAATAAAAATCATTCTTTGTCCTATTTCCTTTTAACAAAGTATCAACTATCAATGATACAATACATTTGATGCCCTAAGCTATCAATAAAAATGGTGCCTAGCTAGAAGCTCACGGGCTGTCCACTTGATAACCACAGTCAACATTTCAAAAAAATGGATATCCTTGAGCAAAAGCACCAATAACATCAAATAATGGAGTTAAAGCACAGGCTAGGGCATGACACCAATAGAATACGGTCATTTCAGTGACAGCAATTTACAATGGCATCATTAAACATATATGCCAGTAATATCAACAAACGTGAATATAAACATTTGAATACAGTGAATCGATATCCTTGAGCACAAGCACCAATAACATCAAATAATAGAGATAAAGCACTGGCTACGGCATGACACCAATATAATGCGGTCATTTCAGAGAGCATTCATGATCAAATAAAATGAAATGCATTCGAATATGATGCCAGAGGCTCAAAAGATGAAGAAATCACATACCTTCTCTCGCACTCAACTTTCACTCCTTTTCTCTTGCTCCTTCTATCCAATTGAAATAAAAATGATGAGGTCGTTTCACTTTTTTTTTTTATCTATACTCTGAATATATCAGAATTCCGATGGTCAATTAAACACCCATCGGAATACTGACATCATCTGGGCCTATTAAAAAAAAAACACCAAATTCGTAATAAAAAGTTACCTGTCAGAAACTTCTATCGAAATTTGGCCCCAAATGTAGTATTTTTATCTCTTTGCGAATCCACTTGGATCTCCTCTTTCTTCTCCTTTACCAAGAGTTTGCATCGAATCCATACTCTTGCTAAAGTGGGGGCTTAATGTATCATCTTAAAATGGAAGCACTTCCATGTTAAGAGCGTTTAGCCCTCTGAGTAAGTGGTTTGGGGTCATATTGGATGCCTTGAATTGATCTTTTCTTTGATCTAGCTTTCTCCCTGCTTTCCACTTCTTTTATGCTTCATTCTAGGTGAAATTAGGGTTAGGATCTTAAGGATTCTCCTGAATTTCCCTCTTTCATAGCTCTCTTTCTAGGTAGGATTTAGAAATGGATCCTCCTAGCCTTCATCATGATAATCATAGGATTTTATGTCTATCACTGATATTCTATCCTATTCTAGCATCAGTTCTAGGTTTCTGGGCATCCCCAGGACCTCCTGACTTGGTTCTGGGTCAACTTGGGACCAGGGTCAGGGTCTAGTTAGAACCTGACTAGGTCAGGGTTGAGTTCAAACCTGACTAGGTTAGGGTTGAGCTCAACCCTGACTAAGTCAGGTCCAACCTCGACTTTGACCCCTTCCTCCAAAATTCCAATTTCCAGAATCTCTGGGCTTTGGGCTTTCAGGAGATTTATTTTCCCACCTCCAGGTCGGCCATTTCAGGTTTCAGGATGGTAAATCCTTTAATTGCATTTAATCTAGGTATATTTTCTAAATTTGAGGACCTAATTGGGATTTAATTCTCCAAGGCAGCCCATCTAGAGGAATGTGCCCTAGATCACTATAAAAGGAGGCCTTCCTCTCTCATTTTCACATCAAGTTTTCATATCTCATCTCAAGTTTTCATGTGCAAGCTCTCAAGATCTCAAGGTGATCAAGCAAGCATCCATTCAAGCATTCAAGTCTTCTTCTCCATCCAAGTTCTCCATTGAAGATCAAGGATTCAAGCATTCAAGCCATTGAAGGGATTCGATTCAAGCATTCAAGATTTATCATTCAAACCCTAGATCTAGCCATCATGATGGTGTGATCTTCCTTCAAGATCCTTTATTCATCTTCAAGATCCATTTCATTCTTCTCTCAAGGTGGATTCCAAGCATACAACCATGGAGGTTTGATTTACATTTATTGTTGTGTTCAAGCTTTCATATCAATATACTTGTTTACATTTCAAATACAATTGCATATCTATTGAATTGCATAGCTTCATTGTTAGATCCTTTCCTACTACTTGCTAGCATTCTCCATTTCAATTTCAATATTAAGGTTGATTCCAAACTAGGGTTTGACCAAGGCAAATCCCCCCAAACAAACAATAAAAATCCTCATTTTCTTGCAGGTACAAGTACGCAAATTTGGATCTAAGAGAGAATTTGGATACCCTTTTTGGCAAACTTCCGAGATCTATGAACAGAATTCAAATCGGACTTCAAATAAAGAATGTGGTATTTGACCTTTTATGAGGGTCAAACCCGAGCTGAGCCATCTTGAGGAAAGATTTCTAGGTTTTCTCTGTCTCGGCATTTCTAGTCCAGGATAGGTTTCAGATTTTCTCGAAAGTGTACACAGACATCAGAATTCAACATTTTCCAGTTCTACCCTAATTTGAGGTTAGTACTTGTATTTCAATTATTCTATATTCCAAACATAATATCCATCCACAAGGGAAATATTGGATTTACTTTCTCTCTTCCATATTCATCCACAAATTGATTCGATTGTGTATTAACCTCTAGGTTGATCAAATCAGATCTCTTCCTTGGGGAATTTGGGTTTTGAGAATAGATCTCATATTTCCCCATCTACATTTGAATGGTGGTGAATCCATTTTACCATCATTCAGTGTCATTTAATTATTTAGCCAATGTATTATTTTCATTTTGTAGTCTCTCAATGATGTCATCTCTATCCTTGATCATTCTTTCCTGGTTTCTCTTATTAGCTTCAAGGATTACCTTGGCTTCCTTGACAATGTTCATTTTTCAAGTATTTCAGTCATTCTTATAGCTTGATTTTTAAGTTACTTTTGTGCTTCATTTAGGTTTTCTTCTAGATCTATGTTATTTTCTAATAGATCAACAACTATTACATCAGCTTCTTTAGAGTTTGTACTCTTTTTTGATAGTTTTTCAAGGTTTTCTAGACTTATATGTAGGAGTTCTATGAGTTCTTTTCTAGGGCTTCTTCCATTTGTCTTTCTTTCTTATACCTTTGCATATTCCCATATCTACTCTCAAGCTATTAAACTTCCCTCTTAGAGAATTGTGCTCTGATACCAATTATTGATTGGAAAGATTAGGCACTAATAGGGGGAGCGGGGTGAATCAGTACTGACATATTTGTATCAATTCAAACTTTTAATCTTTAAGTATATAATTTCATTTCCTATTTACCAATAATCTTTTCTATATTACCAACATGTTGTAATTGAAATAACAGAAAATAAATAATAATAAATCATCAAATGATTCGCACACCCATAATACAAATATTTTTGGTATCGCAAAAACCCTTGGTCAGAGGGAAAAAATGCAATGGGGATGATACCCACACTGTTCACTACAGCTAAAAGAGTTTTCTAGTTAAGGATACAAAGTGTCACTTTCTGAGTGACTCACCCAATAAGGAGTGACTAATACATGGCTAATTATACTTACAGTCTTGCTAAGACTACTTTGTTAAGAGATTTTATCCTGCCTATGTGGCATTCACCCTGTTAAAGAATTTACAATGAGTTCCTAAAATAGAACTTCTGAGTCTTGTTAAAGACTACCCAGTTAAGGGATTTCACAATCTTGTCACCAAATTGTTAGGAATATATTCAACAATAAATTTGACATGTATGTGCTTTCCTCCAAAGCTTGTCAGATCTCTTATGTTCACTATCTCTACCTTCCAACTCTTTTTTACTTGTGTTGCTTTCTTTGCGCATGTATATATTTTTATGCTCTCACTCTCTTGTTTCTCTCTTGATCATTTGAATCTTTATATGTTTCTATCCATTGAACCTATGTACAAGGAGATGTACCTTCATACAATAAGTATCATACAATAAAACAAATAGAGACTAAATAAACCATAATTAATACTTTGTTTAGAAAATAAAGCACAATTAAGCATCCTATGGCTCTCTATCTAAGAGTGTTAATGTAAAGCTCTCAGTAAGCTACCATTAATGACAGTCCTAGAATGAGAAATGATATGATAAACAAGCTAAATTGTTCAATTCCAAATGAAATACAACTAATTAGCCTTAATTTTCCTTTCTACCTATAAAATGCAAGAGGTTCTATGCGATTCTCAGATGTGTGGTTATGAATTATGATTGATTTTGGTCTTCCTTTTATAGATTTATGCAAGGGTAGGGGGTGTAGTATAATTGATCATGATTAAGCTTGAGTTGAGTTTTTGGTTCCACCCTTCGAAGACAATGCAAAGCTTATGTCCTCAAAGCTTGGGACAAGTAGACAAGATGAATAGACAAGATGCTCTTTCACTTTGAGTGATTGAGATTGAATTTGGCTTGATCCATGTGAATGCATTTTCTCAAATCCTATTGGTTGATTGAATTTCCTCCCCTTTTGGGTTGTTGAGAGAAATTAGGATTTATTAATTGATTTAAGTTCATTTGTTTAGCCATGTACCCCTTGAATGGGTTGAATTTGATTTAATTCAAAACTATACAATTAATAGAATTAATTGCACTTTGATTTGATTTCACTTGATTAAAATAATCTTGATTTTGATTTATCTTGAATTAAAGCTTGATTTTAATTTTCATTGACTAAATACTTGTTTGGATTCAATTGCCTTGATTTTGTCCTCGATTTGCCTTGATTTTCTACTTAATTATCTTTGTCCATCTTTAGGTGATTACAAATGCCCCTCTTTGAGTTGACGTGTGAAGCATGTTGATTCAAAGAATACTCTAATCTTGCTGATGATAGGTCCTGATTTTGTCGATGGTTGATCTTTGATGTTCATTTGATATTATTTGATGGTCAATTCTTGATATCTAATAAGAGATTGATGCAATTCTGATGATGTCTGTTCAATTGTTATTGCTCTTTGATGGTCATTTTGATGATTGATCCTTGATATGATGCTTGATTCGATGAAATACTTTGATGTGACACCTGATTTAATGATTGATTCTGATGTGATGCCCCATTCGATTGATTTACAAAAAAAAATTTGATAAAAGCTTTCACTTTGATTTGATGGTCATTCTCCTATTTCAATGATGATGCTGCTAATGTTGATTATCTGATGGTATGCTCCCTTGGGAAATGAATCAAAATTATTTTGGATGATTTGGTTGAGAATGGGAAATTTTGATTTGTTTCCCAATATAGAAATTTGGAAATGCCCCGATCATGAGAGAATTTGATGAGAAAATATTTGATTGATAAGATGTTGAAGCTCTAGATAAGTTGATGATGGTTTGGTATCATTTGATGTCAATCAAAATCCCTTGGTTGATGTTGATGTCAATCTAATAGGATAAATTGATGGGTTGATATTTTTCTCTCAAGATCTAGAGAGACAAAACAATGATTTTCCTTCCTCAAGATCTAGAGTTAGGAGATTTAATGCGCTCAAGATGAGAAAATGGATGATAGGATAACTTGATTGACATTAGATGATCACTTGGATGATTTGACTGATTGATATTTGATACATGATATGATTAGATGTTTTTTGTGATATAGAGTTGATTAGATGTTCTCATGATGCAAAAATAGAGATTGGTAGAAGAGAAGCTAATGAATAGGATTAGGTTGCCCCTAGTTGATCAACATGATTGATTATTGATGATGTCCTTGATGAAGCATGAATCATTTGTTGGATCAGACATTTCCTTTTTGATGATGTTGATCAGGACTTTGATTATATGGATGGACCTTTGATGACTTTGATCAAGACCTTGATTATATATTGATGAAAATTTGATGATGTAGATCTCAAAACATTTGATGATGTACCATTGATGATATCATTGATCATTTGATGTATCTTGATTTGGTCTTTTGATGATGATAACTCTACCCACTTTCTATTTTTTTCTTTTTCAAATATGTTTTCAAGCTAAGAAAGGGAAATACCTTAAATGCATTTAATCTAGGATGTATGCAGCTAACTATCACTATTCAAGATTTTGGAAGCTTATTTTCATCATCGAGCTTTTGGAACATAAAATTGGTACAATCATCACTAGTTCAACCATGATTATATGAATACCTCTTTCCTCTGATTTTAATATTGCAAGTAAACAATCAAAGAATTGATCCCCTTCATATACAAATGTCATTGATGATTCTTTGATGATCATGTCATTAGACAGATTCGCATACTGCTATGAATCAACCTGACAAGCACTCAAGTAGAAATCAAGAAAATATCATGTCTTCATCATCGCTCATCTATTCAACCATCATCGATTTTCTAGAAGACATGATTTCAAAAATAAAGTAACACTTTGAACATTTTTTTATTTTGTTTGTAGATCCATATTTTAAAAACATCATCCACTTTGATCCTTAGTTATGTTTAAGCTTTTTAGATTTTGATTGTATTTGTCTTTTGGAAGATTTTTTATTTGATTAAGCTTTTAGATTTTGATTTGATTTATCAAATGTTGTTGTTTAGATCAAGTGTTTGGATGTTGAAATGTAATATTGATCAATAAGTTCAAGTGTAGCAATTTTTTTTATTTTGATGCAATGATTTTGAGCCAACTTGTGTCTATTTTGATAAGCTCATTGAATTTGGATTGGTGCCCCTGGTTTGATTTAGCAAAGATCATGCTTTGTTGGGCAATGCAACTTTTGAGTGTTTACTTAAGATTTGCAATTTTTAGATTTTTTTGGATTTTTTTTTTTTTTTTGCTTTTTAAAAGATTTTTGATGTTTTTGGATTTTTAGAGATTTTTTATGTTTTTGAATTTTTAGAGATTTTGATGTTTTTGAATTTTAGATATTTTTTGATGTTTTTTTTTGGGATTATTTGAGGAACATTTTCACTCTTTTATTATTATTATTATTATTATTTTTTCTTTTTTCTCTTTTTCGGATGGACTCAAGCCTCATTCTCTTTGGATACTCCTTGAAAAGGTATGATAGGATCAAGATCAAGGGATCAATATGGATAGGATCACATAATCATGATAAAGGGGTGGTGAAGGCTATGAGTGAATGGTTTGGGATTATGGGAAGGCTTCTTAGGAATAAGAAAAGTGGCTTTAGGATAAGCACGATCATGATAAGGTAGCATCACTAGTACATTTGAGGTCAAATTCTAATGGCCATTTGTCAAATTTGCAACGGTCATTTGTCAGAATTTCGACACATGTGTCTGTCACAGTTTTTGCAATGGAAATTATGACGAAAGAGATATCCATCAGTTTACCGACACCCCATTACGTAAAAAACTTGCACATGATAAAAACTTTGTTATGGCATTTCCTACGGTCCATCTATCAAAATTTTGATACAAAGACCTATCGAAAATACACAATCTCTGTTGAAACTAACTGTCGAAAAGATATCATTTCCGACATTAGAACTATTGGTATAGCGATAGATCTGCAACCAATTTCTGACAGATAAACCCATCTGTGATGTAGCATTAGTGTCAGAATGGTCTATTGAAAATTGCATATCTACGACATTTTAACTGTCGGAAGAGCGACAGTAGTGAAACATATCTCCAACGGGTTTCCTTGTCGGATGTATAGCATTACTGTTGCAATAATTATCGTAAAGTATATTCTCCAACATTTTATCTATTAGATAGGTGATGTGTTGGCCTATATTCCAATGGGAAATGATGTCAAATGTATAGCACTGTCATCGGAATTAATTATAAAGTGTCAAAAAATTGACAGATATGCACATTAAAGATAACACAGCTAAAGAGACCATCATAGGTTGTCTTTTTCTTCGGTCTATATTATTGACAGAATGTTTTACCTTTCATTAGCTCATCAAATCCAAGGATTTGAAAGAATTTAATAGAATATTTTCATGACAACGTATATTATTTAAGTTGACGTTGCATAAATTTATCTACTTCATTCACTTGTAGACTATGAGGATGGTGATAAAGAAGCATGGCCATGGGAGGAGATGCTTCTTTATCACCATCCTAATAGTCTACAAGTGCATGAAGTAGATAAATTCATGCAATGTCAACTTAAATAATATACGTTGTCATGAAAATATTCTATTAAATTCTTTCAAATCCCCAGATTTGATGAGCTAATGAAAGGTAAAACATTCTGTCAATAATATAGACCAAAGAAAGAGACAACCTATGATGGTCTCTTGAGCTATGTTATCTTTAGTCCTAGCTACTGGGTAAGGCCTGGAAGACTTATACTTGTCGATTATCGAGAATAATCACCACCTTGCATTTATGTACACTGCACAAATTGATCCCAATCTCACAAAAACATTTTACACTTGTACATCTCATCAATACTGGAGGCCTAAAGTAATTTTATACGATCACTAACACATTTCGTGCATGGATGAGAAACAATATCCAAAGTTTCTAGATAACCATTTTTGAGAGGAGGAATGAGTGGAGGCTAAAGAAGGGATAATTGTGAAGGTTTTATAGATGTAGGTTATTGAATCATCATCTCTACACTGGTACTCAATCTGGCCTCCACTCCATATACGTCTTCTCAGAATCTAAAAACTCTCCATCATTGATTCCCATCATTTTTTCAGCATCTCTGTGGACTAAGACCTTAAATTATTGAGCTTCTCTTTGTTTCGAGAATAGTTTAACATTCTCTACTTAATAGGGCCAACCACGTGAAGGTGGAAGCTCACCTGGCCCCTCCTAGGAGCCTCTTATGACCCTTTACAACATTTTAAGACCTCTAAGATGTATTCTTAGGGATCGTAAAGGGTCATAAGGGGTCCTGGGACACAACAGCTAAGAAACATAAATGTAGGCATCATGGTCACAATTTTTTGGAGACACAACATAATTGAGTGGTTTTTCTAGATGATGAAAAGTAGTGGTTGCTTTGCATTGTCTGGAAATAACACTCAATTATGTTTTGTCTCCAAAAAATTGTGACCATGATGCCTACATTTATGTTTCTCAATTGTTGTGATATCTACATTGCAGTTTTTCGTTGTTGCAGCAGCAAAGCCTATATTCCACAACAAAAAGGAAGACATCTTTTTAGCCTGGGTCTGGATCCTACCCCAATTGTCGAAGGATCCAGGGCCAGGCTAGAAAGATGTCTTCCCATTATGTCTACAACATTGTGTCCATCCATGATCTTAGGAACATCATCATCTTTCCACTCTTCATTTGCTAAAATATACCACTTCTTCAAGCTTGCAGAGTAATCTTATTAATAAAAGAACTCTTGCCAACATTAGGGTACCCACAAATCAAAATAGTTGATGTTATTGGTGCTTGTGCTCAAGGATATCGATTCACTATTTTGAAATAGCCAAATCATTTTTATTTCGATTGTAGAGAAAATGAGTGGGAGAAAATGAGTGGGTGAAAGTTGATCAAGCACGAGAGAAGGCATTGCATTTTATTTGATCATGAATGCATGACCAATCATGTTTTCTATTTGATTCTTTTTGGTGCTTTTTTTTTCCATATTCAGTAGATAAAAATCATGGCGGCAGCCACTTAGCCATCTTTTTGATGTTCTAGGTATTTTACAAAGATACAGGTATGTGGATTTATCATTCAATTGCTTGCAGTTATTGGTCAAATACAAATATTTTGTCAAGTTGAAAGGGCAAGATATCAGTTTGGTGTTTTTGGTTTATGTTAAAAGTTGATTTGGTAAAATCCTAAAAAAACACACTACATGTTCTAAAATGTAAAGAAGTTGAATTTTAAATGTAAGATATATATCTCATCCATAGTAATCAAAAGAAAGGACATGAAACTTATAAGGAGATTTACCAATCCAAAAATATAAGCGAATAGGAAACATGATTGGTACCTTATGAATTGGTTTTTGAGGTGCAGAATCTTCATCAATCTCCTAAGAACAAGACCCCTCCTCATGAAAAATGAATTTAACACAAAAAAAATAAATCTACAAAACTGAACCAATGGCATGCTTAGAACAAAGAAATAGATTGATAATAATATGCTGAAAATTCTATTATGTTTAATGCACGCAAAAGGACCAGTCCCAACAATTCTTAAACATACTTTATCTGATATGATAATAACATGCTAATTAAATTGATAAAGGTGTTATTTGCATTTAATCTGCCAATTACTAATTACACAAAAAACAAATTTACAAAACTGAACCAATGGCATGTTCTTCGTATGTGATTTCTTCATCTTTCGAGCATTTGGCATCATATTCGACCACAAATTTCAAATACATTGCATTTTATTTGATCATGAATGCTCTCTAAAATGATTGCATTCTACTGGTGTCATGCTCTAGCCCATGCTTTATCTCCATTATTTGATGTTATTGGTGCTTGTGCTCAAGGATATCGATTCACTATTTTCAAATGTTTGGATCATTTTGGTCATGATTGTTCCTCTAGTACACAGTTAGGAAATGTAACTGTCTAATGATTATATGTAATGTTGAATGGATTAAATGCTTTATTATTGGTAGAAGTGAATAGAAGGAATAGTGTTGGTGTTAGGTTTCATTTATTATTGAATTCAATGGTTTCCAAGATGTGTTGAGTAGTTTGCTCCTTGTTTAATGTTAACTATTCCTGCACAATCCACTCATACAATAGTGAAGTTATAAAACTAAACCAATGGCATGTTTACAACAAAGAAATAGAATGATAATAATATGCTAAAAATTCTATTATGTTTAATACACACCAAAGGACCAGTCCCAACGATTCTTAAACATACTAGTTATCTGATATGATCAATTGTTAATAAAGGTCTAATTCTATAGACTGCTAGCACGAAGGAATATTTGACCTAGCAAAATCTTCCTTGTACCACACAAAAAAATGTGTGATAACTATGTCTACTCCAACCTTAATTGTTTAAGAATTCATCATATCAGATAAAGTATGTTTAAGAATGTTGGGAGTTCTATTAGACCTTTGTTGTAAACATGCCATTGTTTTCAAATGTTTGGATTCATGTTTGTTGATATTACTGGCATATATGTTTAATGAAGCCATAGTATATTATTGTCACTGAAATGACCACATTCTACTGATGTTGTGCCCTATCCCATGCTTTAACTCCATTATTTGATATTATTGGTGCTTGTGCTCAAGGATATCCATTTTTTTGAAATGTTGACTGTGGTTATCAAATGGACAGCCTATGAGCTTCTAGTTAGGTGTCATTTGTATTGATAGCTTAGGGCATCAAATCTTTTGTATCATTAATAGTTGAGACTTTTTTAAAAGGAAATAGGACAAAGAATGATTTTGATTTAGTTTCTCTATTTTGATCTCTAAGTGGCTTACAACCCTAGAGAAGTATATGCAGATTTATAGATGTAGTTGCAGGATACATAGCAGTCGATAATTCACAAGAAATCCATGCATCCAATTTGAATATAAATTAATAAAAAGAAATAGGGTCCTCCAATGGCTCAATCATCTAGACCTTGACTGTCCCCTCAACCAATGACCCTTCAAAACTGGGTTATCATGCAATCAATGAGTGATCCTTCATTCTCCTGGTCTGCCCTGCATCCAAACATATTGGAAATATAAAATACAATGATAACAAGTCTTTCACAATCCCCCTTCCCTTAAGGAACACTCTCAACCATCCCTTCCACATATCATTTCACTATTGTATGAGTGGATTGTGAAAGAACAATTAACATTAAACAAGGAGCAAACTCCTCAACACATCTTTGTTGTAAACATGCCATTGGTTCAGTTTTGTAAATTTGTTTTTTGTGTTAAATGCATTTAAATGGAACATTAAGCATAGTAATAATATGCTTAATCTATTAGTAATTGTAGATTGAATGCCCATAACACCTTTATCAATTTAGCATGTTATTATAAGATACTAAAGAAGACCTGCTATTTGTTAGAGAAATCTTCACTGTCCCCCACAATGAAGACAATGAAGATTGACCTCTTGCCCCATAACAAAGAACATTGTAATGAGAATAAGATATAATATAGTGTTAGAATAAACTTTGAACAAACACATGTAATGCTTAAGTTAATGATCTAAAAAGCTACAAATATAGGAATTGAAAAAGAAGATAGTGCCAAAAAACATTTTCACAAATATGAAACATGAGGAAAAGTAATAACATTAACAATGCCAAGATTCACAACATTAAATTTCACCTGCGAATGAGTTTCTGCAGTGGGTTGCCCAGCATCAAAAATATGTTGAGTTGCATTTGAGCTGTAACTAAGAGTATCATACGGAATAGACCGTAAACTTTGAAAGTGTTCTCCAGCTTGGCAATTCAAAATTCAATCTAGGCAAGCATTAGTAAGTGAAATAAATTATAGACATCAACATCAACATAATCATAATCATTAGAAATAAACTTTAAAGACATATTTTGGATAGTACTATGTTTCTTGAAAGTTTTTGTGATGCTTCTAAACTTTAAAGACATATTTTATGGCTTAATGATAACATAGATTAGTGTTTTGTTTTCTGATGGAATTTTGTTGATCATTCATGGTATTGAAGAAACTTTTGATTGTTTTGATTCTCGAGTCTTGACGTTGTTCTCAATGTGATATAGACTAACCACAAGATGGTTCAGTTGGTCCTCTCTTTCTATTTAATCATTTGTCTTCTTCATGGTGTAAGTGTTAATATGTTATAATCCAACCAGCATGTCATACCCCCACTTCTGACAAACCTCATAGCATGCAAACCGCAGCCAAAGACTTGGGTGATCAGCATACACAAATAATGATTACCCTTAGGAAACAATGATCATTAATATTCATTAATGGTAGGTGGTGATTCCTTGGTAATAAAGGCATTGATAGTATTCATCATCTTAACCAAGTCATGGGTGGTGATCCTTGAAATAACACAATTAGTAAAAGGAAATAACAACATAACATAATTTGGAGTGAGGAAGAAGGGAAATTGGAAAACAAAATATGGAATAATCAGGTTGGAATTAGAGAAGAATTCAAAAATAAACTTGAATTAGAAAATAGCCAAGTTATCCAGTTCTTTATTTGAGGTTGGGTTCTGGTTCTACTTTTGTTCTCCTCTGGGTTCAACTTGGGTTCCTTTGGTAGGAACTTGGGTGCCTGGGCCAATCCCGGGTGCACTTGCAGTATTTTATTCATAATTTTATAGGCTAACTCATTATTATGGTAACATGGGTATGACCACACTCCATACCTTATAATGGTACCCGACATGGAGTGTAGTTCAAATGAAGTTGAACCAAATGCTGACCGTAATGGCTATGATCATGATGAAGATGAATATGAATATTAAATCTAAAATATGGCTTGTAATTTGAATTTTCATTGTGAATGAAGAAACTATATATTCAAGTTGACTCATTCTATGTTGTAGTATATTTTTTCCCTAGATCTACCATATTATATATGTGTAGCCTATAAGGGACATCTTTTGCTCATCCATGTATCAAAGCTCGGTGAGAGCTCTTAGGAGAAAGACAAGATGTCAGTGGGAGATGAAGAAACCAATCTCAGAACACAACTTAAAGCCTTGCAATGTTGAGAGTGGGATAAAGGCTACACTTGAGACCCTATATAAGGAACAAACTTATTGAGCTTCACTTTGTTTCAAGAATAATTTTATATTCTGTACTAAACAGGGCCAACCACGTGAAGGTGGAAGCTCATTTGCGCCCCCGCCCTCCCCAACATCACTCTAAATTCCCTGTTAACATCTAACATTCATTCATTATTTCATCCATTAATAAAATGTAACATTCATTAATTATCACACGATAACATTCATTAACATTCATTCACACATTAATAAAATGTGACATTCATTAATTATCATACGATAACATTCATTAACACATTATAAAATTTATGAACATTCAATACAACATAATTAAATTCATTGGCATATAAAAATCAGTCACTATCAATTAAGGTGCATAGATGAAAATCATTTCTTTTGATGATCATCTACCCTCTGATTAGATCTCAATGCACGCCTAGTTCTTTATTGATGCAAAGGGGGGTCATCTGGAATAACATATAAAAGGGTCAAATTAAAAATATTAAAAACATTTTAAAGTATTTCAGTACTTTACAAGCCATAATCGTATAGCTCTTTACCTAATCTAGTCACATCATCAACATCGAGGTCAGTTTGTCTGGCCTCGGCCTCAACCTCAACCTGCTCATTAACAACGACCTCTACACTCTCTACAGCTGCAATACAAATTGTTACATTAGTCCAAACACCAATTGCAATTAAATTTGTATTACTACACCAATCAATTTAAGATGTTTACTTGTATTACTATGATGCATGTCCTCATTGTCATCAACACACACAAGTTGTGTACGACAAGAATCAGCAGGTTGCATTTCAATTTCATACGCATTCATGTTATCATTGTTTTCTTACTTAAAACAAATTTACTCACTTTATGTTGGAACCTAACATCAAATGCTTCTTTATCGCCGACCTAATAGTCTACAAGTGTGCGAAGTAGATAAATTCGTGCAACGTCAACTTAAATAATATACGTTGTCGTGAAAATATTCTATTAAATTATTTCAAATCCCTGGATTTGATGAGCTAATGAAAGGTAAAACATTCTATCAATAATATAGACCAAAGAAAGAGACAACCTATGATGGTCTCTTGAGCTGTGTTATCTTTAGTCCTAGCTACTGGGTAAGGCCTGGAAGACTTATACTTATCGATCGTCGAGAATAATCACTGCCTTGCATTTATGTACACTGCACAAATTGATCCCAATCTCGCAAAAACATTTTACACTTGTACATCTCATCAATACTAGAGGCCTAAAGTAATTTTATATGATCACTAGCACATTTCATGCATGGATGAGAAACAGTATCCAAAGTTTCTAGATAACCATTTTTGAGAAGAGGAATGAGTGGAGGCCAAAGAAGGGATAATTGTGAAGGTTTTATAGATGTAGGTTACTGAATCATCATCTCTATACTGGTACTCAATCTGCCCTCCACTCCATATACGTCTTCTCAGAATCTAAAAACTCTCCTTCATTGATTCCTGTCATTTTTTCAGCATCTCCGTGGACTAAGACCTTAAATTATTGAGCTTCTCTTTGTTTCGAGAATAGTTTAACATTCTCTACTTAACAAGGCCAACCACGTGATGGTGGAAGCTCATTTGGCCCCTCCTAGGAGCCTCTTATGACCCTTTAAAACATTTTAAGACCTCTAAGATGTATTCTTAGGGATCATAAAGGGTCTTGGGACACAACAGCTGAGAAACATAATTGTAGGCATCGTGGTCACAATTTTTTGGAGACAACATAATTGAGTTGTATACCCAGATGATGGAGAGAAACTCTTGTACCTCCAATTCCAAGTTGATTACATATGTTGCTCATGAATACAAGGTCCTCCAACAGATGTATTCAACTTGGAATTGGGGGTGCAGAATTTGCTCTCCATCGCTTGGGTACACAACTCAATTACATTGTCTCCAAAAGATTGTGACTATGATGTCTACAATTATGTTTCTCAGCTATTGTGAAATCTACATTTATGTTTCTCAGTTGTTGTGCTTATGAGCATGTTTTTTATGTGTTTTGGATAGTAAGTCTAATTTAATTTGTCTGTGGACTAAGACCTTAAAACATGTAATGAGGACGCTTAGAACACTAGTATATGCAAATTTTATTATTTAATAATAAAAATCTATTAAAATGTTTATACCTTCTTCTCCCATTTGCTAGTGTAATTCCTCTTTGAGTATCCCCTTTCTCCTTTGCATCCAAAATGAACTCATTCCAACCCCTCATTGGAATAAAGGGAGGATGCTCAAACTTCAACAAGACTTCATACCATGCAACATTCGTAGATTACATGCAATGCCTTATTTATGTTCGTAAATCAGTGTTGCGTACAAATCTACAGACAATGCATGGTACGAAGCCACGCTCAAGCTTGAAAATGATAGTCAATCCATAGTCAAGGTCAAGGAACAAATAGAATAACCAAGAACACACTATACATTAAATCATGTGATTGATAGTAGATTGGGGCTCACCTGAGCCATAAACATGAAGAATTATTCTAAAAAAAGATGTAAACCATACATATGTGCACTTGAGGCAAAGAGAAGTTACGTCATATCCATATTAAAATATTAGTTACAATATGAAAATACTAAACTAACTAATTCCTAAGTTCATCTTTTCATATGGTCGCAACAAGGATATGCGATTACAATACAGAGCAAGCATCGTAAAAATATAATTTTGGAATTTTCCCTAGCCTGACACGTTTTGCACTCAAATCCTTCATCGCGAATAAGTGGAGATGGGCGAATAGATGCAAATGAGTTATCATCGACCCAACTAAAGTATCCGCAGCCATTATTTCCTTGTGATGCCCAGTCTACATTAGTTCTTATATTATAATGAATAGTATTTATATTAGAAACATTAAATATATACACATTAGCAACCCTTTTTCTATTTGGGCAGCACCAAAATTGTCATCCAAGGTTGTTCGATGTCCGTGAAGTCTTCAACACACACTGCCCACCACCACATCGACAGTTTGGCACATTGACAAGAGTCATCAAGCCTATATATCAATAATGCACCGCACCATCATTACTACATTTATTATTTTTATATGATTATTTTTATAAGAAATACACCAAGGAGTACCATTAGAAATATTAACCATTTACAATAATGAAAAGTAAACCTAAATTAAATAGCTCATTTTTTTATCAGCATGTGTAATCTCTGTGTATATGAAAAATGAAAGAAATATGAAGCTGAAATAAAATAGTGAACAAAATAGTATTCCAGATAGACTGAATGAAATATACCATCAAAAGAAGGTGAAAAAATCCTGTCACAAAGCATAGACATAGGAAATAAAAAAGGTACAAAAGACAAGAAATAAGAAAAATCATTACGACTATAGAAAAATAATTTATACTATAATAAAAAAAAAGTAACACTCTTTGTCAACAATTTTCAAAATCTTTAGGACTATAGAAAAATAATTAAGACTATACAAAATCAAATTTTAGAAATGGATGGTTTCGATGCTTTGCCATTACAACAATTGAGCATTCATCATTTGGTATTATGTATTCCATTTAAGTATGTCAATAATGTTCAAAATCCTATCACCAAGCATAGACAAGAAATAAGAAAAATCATTAGGACTGTAGAAAAATCAAGTTCTAGAAATGGACGGTTATGATATTGCTTTTCCATTACAACAATTGAGCATTCATCATTTGGTACTTCTTGGTGTATTCCATTTAAGTTTTTCATTTGTCGTGTGTATGTGCATGTTCTTTATGTGTTTGGCTTCTCTCCCTCGCAAGGGATGCGTCGATAGGTAATTGATTTGAAAGCATAATGATTTGATAGTCTTTTTTCAAGATAGGCGTAATCATCCCGCCAACCTTAATTAGCAACATTTGTGATATATGTCAAGTACTTATAATCAGTATGCCCAACAAACAGAGACTTAGTAGTAAAAGCATGTCCTTTGGTTTACTAGTTTACTTATAATCAATATGTCCTTTGGTTTACTAGTTTAATTTGGTTTAAGAATGGTTTGTTTCATGTTTGAATGTACCATTGAATGAAGCTTGGTTATATTAAGTACAATCTTAAGACTCGTGACTCTTCAAATTCTTTTGTTTCCTTCAGACCTCCAAACATGTGTCCTTTGAGTAGCCCTCCAACAAATGGACTTGTGATGATTTTCACAATAGTACATGTGTAGGAGGACTACTCAAACTACTTCTTAGGCAAATTTGAATGTTCATCACCTATGCATATAAGAGTTTATCATAGAAGGTATATGCTAGACCCAGCCGCAAATAGATTTGTGGTGATTTTCACAATAGTACATGTGTTGTTGGGTAAGCTCCCAATAGCACTCAAGAAAATATGCATGTTCATCACCTGTGCATATGAAGTGGCTCTAATAGAAGATACAATCACTAAATTCTGCATACTCCTTATTTTGTTCTGTGTTGATATTGTCAAACATGGTCTTTCTTAAATGGAATGACTCGTTACTTGTACATTGACTAGAATGTTGGTGGAAGAAGGATGATTTGTTTGCAACCATTTTTTCAACTCTAATTTTCTCAACACAAAGGGACATTTATCATAGCCATAGAAACATGATTATTTTAAAATGAAATACACCAAGGAGTACCATCAGAATATTGACTATTTACAATCATGAATAGTTAACCTTAATCAAATAGCTCATTTTTTTATCAGCATGTGTAGTTTCTGTGTATATGAAAAATGAATGAAATATCAAGTTGAAATAAAATAGTGAACAAAAATTCAAATTCAAGGTCTAATTTATCAAGAGCAACAAACATTAGGATGAAAGAAAAATCATTAAGAGTATAGAAAAATCATTAGGACTATAGAAAAATCATTAAGACTAGAAAATCAAGTTCTAGAAAAATCATTAAGAGTACTATAGAAAAATCATTAGGACTATAGAAAAATCATTAAGACTACAAAATCAAGTTCTAGAAAAATCATTACGACTATAGAAAAATCATTTAGACTATAAAATCAAGCTCTAGAAATGGACGGTTTTGATGCTTTGCCATTACAACAATTGAGCATTCATCATTTGGTACTTCTTGGTGTATTCCATTTAAGTTTTTCAATTGCCGTGTTTATGTCCATGTTCTTTATGTGTTTGGCTTCTCTCCCTCACAAGGGATATGTCGATAGGTAATTTATTTGAAAGCATAATGATTTGACTGTTCCAAATAATGTTTTTAATCCTTTGAAGTTTCTCATGATCCCGATGTAAGTTGATTGGATTAAGCAATTTGGGGATCCAATAGGAGTTTAGGGGAGTTCAATAAATGTTTTGGAAGATTTAGAGGAACTATTAGCATGATTTTTCCTTCATCTACAGTGAGTTAGATTGAATTTGCTAAGTTTTTCTTTTGTTTTGAAGCGTATTTTGTAATCTATTTCCTTTCCATGGACCCAAAGACCTAGGACCCATGGAAAAAGGATACTAACAATGTATTATACAACTCTAATGTTCTTGACTTGCAGAGATTTGAGAAAGTAAAGAGAACATTGGCTATGTTTAATGTTAATTGTTCCTGCACAATCCACTCATACAACAGTGAAATGCTATGTGATTGACAATTTCATACAACTGGTCCTTTGGCGTGCATTAAACAAAATAGAATTTTTAGCATATTATTATCATTCTATTTCTTTGTTGTAAACGTCATTGGTTCAGATTTAATCTACTGGTGTCGTGCCCTAGCCCATGCTTTATCTCCATTATTTGATGTTATTCACTATTTTGAAATATTGACTGTGGTTATCAAATGGAAAAAATATAAAAAAAAATCGTACACGATTTTTTTTTTACAAAATTGAACCAATGGCATGTTTACAACAAAGAAATAGAATGATAATAATATTTTGAAAATTCTATTTTGTTTAATACACACCAAAGGACCATTTGTATGAAATTGTCAATCACATAACATTTCACTGTTGTATGAGTGGATTGTGCAGGAACAATTAACATTAAAAAAGGAGCAAACTCCTCAACACATCTTGGAAACCATTGAATTCAATAATAAATGAAACCTAACACCAACACTGTTCCTTCCATTCACTTCTACCAAGAATTCCAGCACAAGCACAAGCTATTCCAAACTTCAAGTAAAATGAGAAATATGCTATATCAAATTATTCATATTTATAGTAACCATTCAAAGGATCATTTTGTCAATGAACCCTTTGACTGCACCCCTGCGGCAGAGAAAGGAAACCTCAAAATAGAGAAAGGAAACTTAGTAAAACCAGTCTATGTCATTGTTTGTGAGGGTATAGTCATGATAAGTGCCTCTCAAACCTCTCCAAACATGTAAGATTGTCTTTAAATACTTTATTGATCTCTTCTAAACATTAACCAAATCAAACCTACATTTGAATCCACACACAATAACCCCAAAATGAAGGGTTTTGTATCCTTTAATGAATCTCAAACACTAGTAACACATGGACAGTCAAACCAGTAGTCTCCAAAGCATTCAATAAGTGACTGGATTGTATTTAATACACGCCAAAGGACTAGTTGTATGAAATTGTCAATCACATAGCATTTCACTGTTGTATGAGTGGATTGTGTAGGAACAGTTAACATTAAACAAGGAGAAAACTCCTCAACACATCTTGGAAACCATTAAATTCAACAATAAATGAAACCTAACACCAACACTATTCCTTCCATTCACTTCTACCAAGAATAAAGAATTTAATCCATTCAAAATTACATATAATCATTAGACAGTTACATTTTATGACTGTGTAGAGGAACAATCACGACCAAAACAATCAAAACTATTTTCACCCTTGCACAAGCTATTCCAAACTTCAAGTAAAATGAGAAATATGCTATATCAAATCATTCATATTCATAGTAACCATTCAAAGGATCATTTTGTCAATGAAACCTCTAACTTTACCCCTGTGACAGAGAAAGGAAACCTCAAAATAGAGAAAGGAAACTTAGTAAAACTAGTCTATGCCGCTGTTTGTGAGGGTATAGTCATGATAAGTGCCTCTTAAACCTCTCCAAACATGTAAGAATATATTTAAATAATTTATTGATCTCTTCTAAACATTAACGCATGGAAAATCAAACCATTAGTCTCCAAAGCATTCAATAATTGAATATGAATGTTTGAAAACTTTCCTCTCTAACTTCCCCAACCACTCCTAATCAGTTAGAGGGATTAGTTGAGTGTTTAGACACTAAAACTTCTTAAACATGCTTTATCTGATATAATGAATTGTAATATCAATAAACATGAATCCAAACATTTGAAAATAGTGAATCAATATCCTTGAGCACAAGCACCAATAACATCAAATAATGGAGATAAAGCACAGGCTAGGGCACGACACTGGTAGAATGTGGTCATTTTAGTGAGCATTCATGATCAAATAAAATGTAATGTATTTGAAATTTGCAATCGAATATGATGCCAGAGGCTCAAAAGACATTGCCCGTCAAAGATACCAATCAAAGATGAAGAAATCACATACCTTCTCTCACGCTCAGCTTGCACGAAGGAAGATTTGATAGAAAAATATTCCTTGTACCACATGAAGAACATGCGATTGGTTCAGTTTAGAATGTTATTATCATATCAAATAAAGTATGTTTAAGAATTGTTGGTAAGGATAGGAATAGTGGAGATTCTAGAAATATCCCTTTAACCGATTAGGAGTGGTTGGGGAAGTTGAGAGGAAAGTTTTCAAACATTCATATTCACTTATTGAATGCTTTGGAGACTATTGGTTTGATTGTCCATGCGTTACCAGTGACTGAGATTCATTAAAGGATACAAAACGCTTCATTTTAGGTTATTGTGTGTGGATTCATCCGCTTTAGCTAGGAAGATCAAGAAGATGGGGTAGGAGGACATTGTGGTAGAAGAAGTATTTAAAGAAGCAAGAAGAAGTAATAGAAAAGTTTTCAGGAGTTTGGAACAACATTTTAGAATCCATGAATGGTATGGGTAAGGTGACCTTCATTCTTGGCCATGACTTTAATGAAACATTGGATATGGCTGATAAGAAGAAGGATCACTTGTTGATAGTGTTCCTTGAGGGAAGGGGGATTCTGAAAGACTTGTTATCATTGTATTGTGTATTTCCAATATGTTTGGATGCAGGGTAGACCAGGAGAGTGAAGGATCACTCACTGATTGCATGATAACCCAGTTTTGAAGGGTCACTGGTTGAGGGCACAGTCAAGGTCCGGATGTTGATAGTAATTCATTGAGGGAAGGGGGATTGTAAAAGACTTGTTATCATTGTATTGTGTATTTCCAATATGTTTGGATGTAGGGTAGACCAGGACAATGAAGGATCACTCACTAATTGCATGATTACCCAGTTTTGAAGGGTCACTGGTTGAGGGGATAGTCAAGGTCTAGATGTTGATAGTGTTCCTTGAGGGAAGGGGGATTGTTAAAGGCTTGTTATCATTGTATTGTGTATTTCCAATGTGTTTGGATGCAGGGCAGACCACGAGAATGAAGGATCACTCACTGATTGCATGCATGATAACTCAGTTTTGAAGGGTCACTAGAAGAGAGAGGAATGAAGGATCACTCACTGATTGCATGAAAACCCCACCAAGCATTCTTTCCTTTAAGTTTCCACAATATCTCAAAATATGATCATTATTCTTTACTTTCTTCTATATGCTATTCTTTCTATGGTTTTGTTATCTCAGAAATATATCAAAAACATTGCAGATGTGCATATAAAAGTAAAATATTGTCTTTCAATTGTTCCACATTGAAGCATTTCATCTTTGGAGTATTCTCTTTGTTTGTACAATATCTGTAAAAAATGGTTCCCATATTTCTTCAAGATCTATTTTAATCTTTATACTACAATTTTGATTAGATTTGACCAATAGTTTATTTCATTGGTATTTTATAGCATATACTCTTAATGTGAAATGTGGAGAGAAAGAAAGAGACACACTAGGTATGAATTACATGATATACCCATCATCACTTAGCACTTAAATAATAAATTATGGACAGGGAACAACCCCCTAACTTTTGGATGTTTGTTTCATGTTGGCCTCTTATTATATGCAAAGGTAGGCCTATCTTAGGCTAACAATCACAGTGTAGGGGCCATAAATTATGGATCCCAAAATAGTGCACACTTGTATTAAACTAGGTTCACTATACTACAAGAGAATGGAAACCATGCAATAATGCCTCATGGGGATGGAAGTAACCCTTCACCAAGAAGATGATTGTGTCTGCAATATTTACTAGAGGCAAAGAACATAATTTGGTTCCAGCAATTACTCCTAGAAGATAATGGCACCCACAAAATACATGGAAAAGATAGCACTCACTATATCTTTTATCACTCTTTTAAAGCTGGGACAATAAATCTCAAAGATTGATCAACGAATTCTTGAACACAAAGAACCATTGATAGTTATGATTCATGTGTACAATAGCCAACAACCAGTTGTTCCAATCATGGTGTCCAATAATTATGTTAGAAAAAGCATCTACAAATCCCTTACACAACCATAATAGATTCAAACCATGAACCATAAGAACCTAACAATGCGACTAACAAAGATACAGCCTAAACAAATCTTGATCATATTCCACCCTATTGTAAGGCCCAAGAAGTAACTCTATCTTAAAGCTACACATTCCTCTAGATGAAGCTCAAAGGTCAGGTAGCTGAAGCATAGCAATACTTGAATGAATATAGGAATAATTTGATGTATAATCATTTGCTAGCTTGGTTTGTGGGTTTTCCACATAATATTTTCCCTTTAACCACATTTATAGTTTGAGAAAATCAGAAAAAATTGTTTCAGATTTATATTATCCTTTTGAACTAGCACACTGCCATCAAAATGCATAATCATTGGTCATATCAAGAAAATTCCTATTGATTAGTAGGATATCATTATAAAAATTTGATGAATGGATTTCTTGTGAATTATCAACTACTGTGTATCCTGCAACTATGAAAGGAATATTGTTGGTGTTAGGTTTCATTTATTATTGAATTCAATGGTTTCCAAGATGTGTTGAGGAGTTTGCTCCTTGTTTAATGTTAATTGTTCCTGCACAATCCACTCATAAAATAGTGAAATGCTATGTGGAAGGGACAGTTGATAGTGTTCCTTGGGGGAAGGGGGATTGTGAAAGACTTGTTATCATTGTATTGTGTATTTCCAATATGTTTGGATACAGGGCAGACCAGGACAATGAAGGATCCCTCACTGATTGCATGATAACCCAGTTTTGAAGGGTCACTGGTTGAGGGGACAGTCAAGGTCCAGATGATTGGGCCATTGGAAGACCCTAGTTCTTTGTATTAATTTCTATTAAAATTGGATGCATGGATTTCTTGTAAATTATCGGTTGCTATCTATCTCACAACTGCATCCGTAAATCTGCATATACTTCTCTAGGGTTGTAGGCCACTTATGGATCAAAATAGAGAAACTAAATAAAAATAGTTCTTTGTCCTATTTCCTTTTAACAAAGTCTCAACTATCAATGATACAATACATTTGATGCCCTAAGCTATCAATACAAATGGCACCTAGCTAGAAGTTCATGGGTTGTCCATTTGATAACCACAGTCAACATTTCAAAAAAAAAATGGATATCCTTGAGCACAAGCACCAATAACATCAAATAATGGAGTTAAAGCATGGGCTAGGGCATGACACCAGTAGAATGTTGTCATTTAAGTGATAGCAATATACAATGGCATCATTAAACATATATGCCAATAATATCAACAAACGTGAATCCAAACATTTGAATACAGTGAATCAATATCCTTGAGCACAAGCACCAATAACATCAAATAATAGAGATAAAGCACTAGCTAGGGCATGACACCAGTAGAATGTGGTCATTTAAGAGAGAATTCATGATCAAATAAAATGAAATGCATTTGAATATGATGCCAGAGGCTTGAAAGATGAAGAAATCACATACCTTCTCACGCACTCAACTTTCGCTCATTTTCTCCCGCTCCTCCTCTATCCAATTGAAATAAAAATGATAAGGCCATTTCACTTTTTTTTTTATGTATACCATGAATCTGTCAGAATTTTGATGGTCAATTAAACACCCATCAGAATACCAACATCATCGGGGCCTATTACAAAAAAAAAAACACCAAATTCGTAATAAAAAGTTACCCGTCGGAAACTTCTGTCGAAATTTGGCCCTAAATGTACTAGTGAGTGAATGAAACAAGTGAATAGACTAATTGATAGGATAACTCATGTCAAGATACCTAATGCTCATGAATATGTTCAACCTTGTCAAGATCAAAGGTGAAAGATGGAATATGAATGCAAGTGAGATTAATGGTAGAAAGATGGAAGATATGATGGATGAAACTTGCCCCCAAGTGTAGAGTGCAAGAGAGAGGAATTACGCATGACGCCTATTTGCCAGGTTTTCATCATGGTACTTGTCCAAGATGCCACAAGAAGTGGTTTTCACCATAGGATGGATTTCTTTTCTTTTTTTTTTTTTAAAAAAATTTTCTCTTCTTCTTTTTTCTCTTTTGGAGGGACTCAAGCCTCATGCTCTTTGGATACTCCTTGAGAAGTAATGATATGACGAGCCAAGACCACTGAAAAAGTATGCTCAAAGATGTTGATATGGTGATGCAAAGGTGATATGGTGGATAAGGTAAAGGGTGGATAAAGATTTATGCAATGGATTGGATAAGGGAAATGGAAGGATAATGAATGAGAGGATAATAAGTCTTTCCATGTGTGAGCGTGAAAAAGGGAATGGAAGGATAATTAATAGGAGGATAATAAGTATTATCAAGATCAACATCGATACACACCTTGAAGGGTAGTGGAATAATGGAGGAAAAATGGGTGAAATAGCTTGGGATTTTGAAGTAAGAGAGGATACAGATCTTGGGACACAAGGACTCAAGATGGATGGATAAGATAGAATTTGTTTGGGAGAATGTGAAGTGGAAGCCTTTGGAAGCTTAAATGTCAAATTTGATTTCTCTTTCATGTATAAGTCCTTAAAAAGTGACTTGGGAATCCACACTTTCTTTGATATTTCTTTCCTTTTGGATGCTTTAGAATGCATTTCTTCAATCAGGGATTTAGGAACCCACATTTTCTTTGATTTTTCTTTTTGCTTGATGGACCTTTGTGGTCTCTTGAATATTTTTTTTTTCTTACATTCGCATGTCGATTAGATGGGACATGGTGCTCTTCATACATAAGTGGATTCTTGATTTTTTTATTTTCATGTTGCACATCCAAACTTCTTCTAAAGGACTTGGGATTGGTGGATGAATAAGGTTGATATGGATGGTTCATATGGGTGGTCTGATATGGAAGATTTACATGGATGGGTGTTTGGTTTCTCATGTATGTATGTCTTTGTTGATCTTGATACATGGTAAGGTAAGGGGATGGTGGGATAGGGATGGTAGGAAAGGTTGATGGAGGAATGTAAGGGCCCAATATGGATTTGGAGGATGTATAATATTTCAAGTTTTGGACATAGGGACCAAGGATAGATTTGGAGGATGTATAAGGAATATGATTATGCACAAATGGAGGTAAATGGGATGTGGAAGGGATATTAACATCTTTATTTTGAGCTGCATGGCCAAGGCTTTCATCTTTTGGATTTATCTTTCTACCAATAGGCTTATATGTAGCTTTGATAGGAGCAGTTGAATCTTGAGATAGATATGGAGGCTTATGAAAAGTGGATGTTGGGGTACTTTGATCTTGAAAAGGATCTTTTGATAGCCTGGGAAGAATAATTTTCTTTTGATTTTCAATAAGTTCATTAGAGATGGAAAGTATATCTTGATCTTGCTTAGGATATGGGTAGGATATAAGAGGTGAAGGAATATGAAGTGTTTGGGATGAAAGGGTATCTTCTTGAAAGAAATGGAAGGGTATGAAGGATTCATCATGGGACTCTTGGGATATGGGACTTTGGTCAACTATAGGATAAAGATGGATATTATCTTGATCTTGATCCTTCATAAGATTTATTTCTTTGCAATTTTGATTAGTCTCTTGACATGGAGCCACTTCTAAGGACAATGTAGGAGTTTGGATCCGTAAGATGGATTCTTCAAGAGATGATGGATGTTCATTTGAAATAGGTACAATAGGCATTGTATCACATGAAGGCTCAGAGTCTATAACCTTTGAAGCATGAAATAAGTTTTTAGTAAGATTTAGGTTAGCTTGGATCTCTTTTAGAGGTAGCCCTTGAGGGTATACATAGTCATTATGAAAACTGTTTGGATCTTTGTTTGATGGAGGAATATTGGATAGCTTTGCTTCTATATGAAATGGAGGAATGGTGGAATAGGTGAAAGCTATAAGAGGACCACTACTAGACATGTGTTCATAAGTTTGATCTTGCTTGAGAGTAGTATCTTCGTTAGATGAGTCATTAGGCTTTTCAATTTCAATTATGTCATCATCAATAAGATTTTGGATTTTATGTTTCAACTCCATGCAATCTAAAGTTTCATGCTCATTATATCTATGATATGCACAATAGTTTCTCAAAAAGATAAAACCACATGAAGTGATTTCAGGAAACATGATGAGATCATTTTCAAGGAGTTTTTCCAAAGTTGATTCGTATAAAATTCCCAAAGGACTAAACGATCTATTCCAAGGATATTTGGATGTATTTGTGTTTCTCAAAAAGTTGTCATATGATGGATATTGTTGAGATGAGACTAATTCCTCTTGATTTCCTTGATCAAATATGAGATTCTCTTGATATTTTGAAATAGGTTCTTCATCAAATATTGGTTTATCATTAGGATATTCTTGATCAAATATAAGGTTTTCATGATATTCTTTTTTATCAAATTTTGAATTATCAAAGATATGGTGTTCATGATGTTTTTCTTGATCATAGAGGTAAGGAAACAATGTTCTTAATGAGAATTGGTTGGATAATGTTTCCATTTCTTTTTCCATTTCTTGAATTCTTGTGAATAGAATATTCTTTTGAATCTTTATTGTTAATTGATTTTTGGATCTTAACGGATGTTTTAGTTTTGTAATCAAAGACCTTCAAGTACAACACAATGATTTTACCAATTATCACAAGAAATTCTTCCAAGCAATCTACCTAAGGTCAAATTTGGCTTTTAAAATGGCTCTAATGAGGTAGGCTTGCTAATTTATCAAGGATTTAGTATGGATTCCATTCAAAATGGATCCTAAAATTTCATCCTCCAAGTATATTAAGAGGATTCCTACCACCGGTATATCAGATTTTTGCGCAATCCCGAAGGACTACTCGAGGAAGTTCAAAAATTTAGTATCCTTTTGTCACACACCCCATTAAGGATGTATGTGTCTTGTTTTAGAGTGGGTTGGATTCTCACAGAAAAAGAAAGTGTATCCCACTTTGGGTTGTCCCTCTCACTGGCCTCGTTAAACAAAATTCTCAAGAGGCGAGCCCACTAATGTTCTAGCATGTTCATGAAAAGCAAGGAAATGGAGTTAAGAACTAGTTTTTGGGAATTTGATTCACCAAAAGGTGAAGAGCATATCCCTAACTTTTTCTTAATTTCCCAAACACAATAAACAAGGTTCAATTACTAGCCCACTAACTGGAGAGAATTGAGTATTTCTACTCTCTTCTACAAACAAAGGGCTTTGATTTTATGTGCTTGATTTCCTCAACCTTTCTTCTTAATTAAAAAGTTTAACACCTTTGGCATTTTGATTCACTAGAAGAAGTGAAGAGCATAGGCCTAAATGCTAAAATTTTCAAACAAAGATAGGTTGTTTTGTAATTACTAGATTCTTAAAAGCACCAAATGCCACAATTTAAGGGAAAAATTCACTAGTTTGAGGCTTACCTTTCCTTGTAGCTAACAAAAGTTAGGGGCATTTTTGAGTTGTTTCCATGATTTTATGCTTACCTTGGCTATAGCTCCTTTCCCATGTGCTTTTCCTCCAACAAAGTTAGTCAACAAAAATAGCCAAAATGAAGGAAACCAAAAATGAAATTCAAGAAGCAAAGATTTAGTTGAATCTAAGGCCTTATTTGCAAATTTCAAGAAAAACTTGATTTAAGGTGAGAAAATCCAATTTAGTGAGACACTAGCTTGATATGAGCAAGGTTCTCCTTCTTAATCTTCCTTGTCAAAGCTTTGCCTTCTTGATTGAATCTACTCTCTGGTTTTTTTATTTTTTTTATTTTTGGACATCCTGTAGAGACATAAAAATTATTTTCTAACAATCAGATTATGAAAATTTTCAATTTAAGCAGAAACACCATTTAAATGCTTGAAAGCACTACTTAAATGCTTGAAAGCGCTATTGAAATGCTTAAAAGTGTTATTTAAATGCTTGAAAGAGCTATTTAAAATGATTGAAATCTTAAAATGATTGAAAGCGCTATTTAAATGCTTAAAAGCACTATTTAAATGCTTGAAAGAACTATTTAAATGCTTGAAAGAGCTATTTAAAATGATTGAAATCTTAAAATGATTGAAAGCGCTATTTAAATGCTTGAAAGCGCTATTTAAATGCTTGAAAGCGCTATTTAAATGCTTGAAAGTGCTATTTAAATGTTTGAAAGCACTATTTAAATGCTTCAAAGCATTGGCTAGTCAGGGAATAAGCGTTGTGAGAATATTAGACAAAGAGCAGAAAGATTTGAAAGCGCTACTAATTGGTGCAAAGGCGCACAAATTTATCATGAAAGCACCAAAACAGTGCTCAAAAGCATTGTTTAATTGTGCAGAAGCATCATTTGAGCTATCAGAAGTGCTATTTCACTGCAAAACCCAAGAGTTAAACATGCAAAATTTTGACAAAATTGAAAAATTCCAAGAATTTAGAAAAGTGAAGCATTCTGCCCCACAGTGGGCACCATTTTGTGTACAAGGAAATGTACCTTCATAGAATTAGTATCATACAATAAACCATAATTAATACTCTATTTAGCAAATAAAGCACAATTAAGCATCCTATGGCTCTCTATCTAAGAGTGTTAATGTAAAGCTCTCAGCAAGCTACCATTAATGACAGTCCTAGAATGAGAAATGATATGATAAACAAGCTAAATTGGTCAATTCCAAATGAAATACAACTAATTTGCCTTAATTTGTCTTTCTACCTATAAAATGCAAGAGGTTCTATGCAATTCTCAGATGTGTGGTTATGAATTATGATTGATTTGGTTATTCCTTTTATAGATTTATGCAAGGGTAGGGGGTGTAGTATAATTGATCATGATTAAGCTTGAGTTGAGTTTTTGGTTCCACCCTTTAAAGATAATGCAAAGCTTATGTCCTCAAAGCTTGGGACAAGTAGAAAAGAGGAATGGACAAGATGCTCTTTCACTTTGAGTGATTGAGATTGAATTTGGCTTGATCCATGTGAATGGATTTCCTCAAATCCTATTGGTTGATTGAATTTCCTCCCCTTTTGGGTTGTTGAGAGAAATTAGGATTTATTAATTGATTTAAATTCATTTTTTTAGCCATGTACCCCTTAAATGGGTTGAATTTGATTTAAATCAAAACTATACAATTAATAGAATTAATTGCACTTTGATTTGATTTCACTTGATTAAAATACTCTTGATTTTGATTTATCTTGAATTAAAGCTTGATTTTAATTTTGATTGGCTAAATACTTGTTTGGATTCAATTGCCTTGATTTTGTCCTCAATTTGCCTTGATTTTCTACTAAATTATCTTTGTCCATTTTTAGGTGATTACAAACCGCATAATCATGAGGTTAGAGCTTAGGGTTCCTTCATCTTGATTTTCTCCATAAAATGTTTCTCTTTTCCTCTGTCGGCTATAATACATGTTTTCCTTTATTTGATAATTGTTGGCTTTCGATAACTAACTTTGATATCTACTATAGTGTGCTAATAGTATAACTTTGATAGTTTAACATTAATGACAACACTTATCTTGAGATTCCCAACACCTAATCATTAGTTTCATTACCTAGATCTTAATGAAATACTTAATAAGGAAAAGGTTAGAGATAAATAAACTTTGTAGTTGACCCTCATTCAAAAGCAATTTGTGATAAAGGTAATGCTATTTTATGTCATGACAATTCAAATAAGTTACATGAAGGAAAAGATAGAAGGACTTTAGATTTGTTTCAAATTTATACTAGCTGGAATCATGATTGCATTGCTGATCATTTATATCAGCTACATTTAAAATAGTGAATAATATAGCTAATTTTGGGGGGAAACATTGGCACATGGGAAATAATGTGATATCCTTAGCATTTATTTGACCGATTTCCACTTTTTGGGCCACATTGTTTCATGATTAGAAAGAAAGGTGAAAAATCAAGTGTTTTGGTATCACCAAGATATGATCTAGGGATTTAATACATCTCGCACGTGCCTGAATATGTGTCACATGGACATAATGTGAGCAAGTACATTTTAAAATTATGTGTAACTAACATTATAATCATAGGTTTAAAATAGTCATTTCACTCAAGAAACAAAGTGGGAAATTTCATAGGCACATCTCAAATTCATGGTTGTGTACAAATGATAAGATTGTGTGTACATTGGAATTTAATACCATTATTTATCAGGTTGGAATGGGATTTATATCAGACACAATGAGAAATTATTCATCAAAAGTTAATTAAACAAAGCATAAGGAGTGTATTAGATGCCAAGTCTGTGAGTGGAGAAAAATGGAGCATCACCTATTCAATTTTAGGGTTATGTTACCAACAAAAGATGAGGAAAGCCCATTCGCAGAGAAAATTACGGACAACGACCTTAGTTAAATCTTCAAAACTCATTTCTTGGTCTATAAAAGGTATGTTTGTTGCATCATAGGAGAGGCAGTATTATCCCCAATGGCTAGAAGACTTATTTCTCCTACCTAGTTGCTTTCAATATTTGTTTCCAATGTTATTGATCTTTTTCAATCTCTGGATGATGTGGAAGAAATTATGGATAAGTGCACTCACCCAGGAGTGATTTCACATGATGTTCTTCATGAGATATGCTCAAGTATAATCTATGGTCTGGTGAAGGTTTTGTGGGGGGGACTTTTCCCAAAAGATGCTCTTTAATATGAACCGGCATATGTCTCTATATATGATAACATCAAGTTGTCTCTAGAAACTCATGATTTCAGATTCATCAAAAATGCACTCCATGCACACAGAGGAAGGTTGGGAACAATTTTGGTTAATCATATTTGGACTAAAACTAGTGCTTTATTTGTGCTTAAATTTCAACACAAGGAAGATCATATTTTAGTGCTTTCTCAACTTGATATGGCTCCTTTGGATTGTGCTCGATAGGATCATGAGGCACAAACTTTACACCACCAAGTTCTAGATTCAAATGTCGTATTGGTCCAAGGTATTGAGGGTGTGTGAATTTGAGAATGTTCATGTCACTATGGATGCTGAAGGTGAAGGTGAAGCATCCCCTGTTATGATGGAGGAATAATCCATCATTGTTTCAATTTTTGTTGCTACTCTCGCTGCTTCCTTTGGAGTTAGGTTTTTTGTTAGCAACATTCTTCTTGGATCTATAATTGGGTGCTTTTGTAGATGTTCAAGGATATAATGATTGAATTTATGGTTTTCCATTTTTGAGCCATGGTCTAAAAAATGAATTTAAGGATGTTTCTACTGGAGGTCAAGGTGGTTTCCTAGTCATGGTTAATAGAATGGAAGAGTGAAAGTTGTCAAAATACAATGAAGTAGAATTTGATATCTTCAACATCCTCTTTTTCTCATACATTCAATCTTTCTCATCGACTTACAGGCCTTCTAGTTTTTGTTATTTGGGGGGTGTTAGAATAACCAAGAGGGGGGTGAATCAGTTATCCTCAGTCCCAACTACAAAATGTATCACTTAAAACAAATTCAACTAAATCTGCAACTTGGTAAAACAAGAAATACTAAACTATCTGTGTAATTACCGATTACCAGCTAATTGCTCATAGTGATTACCGACCAAATCAAATATGAAACATGTAAAGTATGATATCCAAACAATCACCACATAAACACATAACATAAAAGATTTAACGTGGAAACCCCGTAAAGGGAAAAACCACCTGGGACCGGTAACCCAAAATATTTTCACTCTTCTAAAGTGAGCTCGATGAAGAGCCAACCCTGTTAAAGGTTACAAAACACACTGTAAGGTTTGACCTTGTTAGAGGATTTAACACTAACAGTTATCATCCAATTAGCATTCACTATGGGGTTGACAGGATAACAATGTACATTTTATGAATGACATATAAGACTTTCAAGTCCACTTGGTTAAGAGATTTTATCTGTTATAATGGTTAAACTGAAATAGTAGGTGATCTGATTATAATACAACTTGATTTTCAAATGTTCAGCTCTATTCTAAGTCCATACAATCCTCTGATCAATATTTCTATTCAATTCATCAACATTCAATAACTTACTGTCCCTCGGTAAAGCTCTCTGATGCTCGGTACTATTTTGCAGTTCAGTTCTTCTTCAACCAGTCTAATTAGGCATGCATGAAGCTTGTTCACATGGTATCACTGCAGTCTCCTTCTTCCGGCATGAGTTTCACTGTGAAACCTAGTCTCTTAAATAGACAAGTAAACCATTTTCTTTTCATCCATCAGATTTTGCCACTTAATCTTCTTCATTGATTTTTTCGCTTAAACCTTCCTCAACAGTGATGTCAATGACTCATTTCAATTCCATCCTTTAGATCTTCTTCAAATTTTGTTATTCATAGATCTCATAACAAACTTTATCTTTCCACCTCGTAATCATACACTTTACAGCTCATCAATTTATGTCGGCTAAACTAATCATTTAGTTCTTTTGTCCATACTTGGTTAACAAAGAAATGCATCGGTGAACACAAGCTCGGTTGATACTCTCGCTCGGTATACACTACACTGGCTCAATGTATACTGGAATGCTTCATTAACCAACCACACTACTTTGTAACATTTTGCTTCTAACTTCATAACAGATTAATGCAACATAATCAAGTCAACAATATGAAGTCATAGACTCATCAATAAGTTACCAAGAGTATTTCTTATCCTCATCTATCATATCCATCTTCCTCCATGTAGATATCTTAGTTTTTCATCTTTTCTCTCCTCTTTACAAATGTGTAGATATTTGCAACTACCATGATAAGTACTGTCAAAACTAGTTGACATCAATGACAACAAAATGATCGATTCAATTATCTTACATAACAATTCAATGCTCAATGATCTCTAATCACTTGTAGTTCATCAATCAGGTTCTCAATCAATTATAGTTCATCAGGGGGGGTTATATTTTGTATTTATGTCAAGGATGGCTTAATATGTAATTGTGTAGCAGACTTGTGGTTTTTAGTGGAACCATGTTTATTCTTTTGGATCTTTCATAGATTAGGTTGTTAATACTTTTGTTGTGGATTTAAAATTAGAACAAATGGCTATAAATGAGTCTCTCTTGTAAATTCATATTTTCTATTTTAACATATTTATCAAGCATAATGCCTTTTCCTTAAAACAAAATCCCTCTTTATAATTATTGTATTCATGTAATAATAAAATCAAAATCCCTATCACAATTAAATAAATTATATTTATTTAATTAAATTAATTATTCTTCTCTCATAAATAAATATTAATTATTTATTTATCAATTGTCACATGTGCAAGTAAATAAATATTTTATTTATTTAATCATAATTTATTCCTCCAAAGCTAACCATACTGACTTTTAGTTCACTTCACAATTCTCTCTCCCAACTATTCAATCCACATTGTTAATTCCTCCCTTAGTAATTAGTTAAAGTATTCAATCAATTCAATCTTCTAATGCATGCAATCAATTGACTCATCCATGTAATCAGTTAACTCACCGGTCTATTTTATTATCTCACTAGTGCATTCAAGTCATCTCTCTAATCTATTTTCTCACATATCAATCAATCCTGTTAAACCAAAAAAATAATTGAGTTGAACTCCCTCTCACTCTGAGCTCAACTCCTCAATCACAGTCAATCAACCCATCAATCATGCATTCTTGATTAAAACCCCTAAAATATTATAAATAGAAAGCCAAACCTTTGATTTTGGTAACAAAAATTTCTTTGAATTCTTATGTTGGTACAATCTTGAGCTAAATTATGAGAGCCCACATTACATAAGAAGGAGAACAACAAAGGAGGAATTATGGGTTTGCTTATGCTTTTATATTATTTGATTGCAATATCCTGATTTATGTATGCAATTCTCATGTTTCCTTTCCTCTTTTGATATTGGGAATACTAATTGCTCTAACAATATCTTTATGGTTGAGATTTTCTATGTTATTGTAGTTTTTTATAGATCCTATTATACCTTATTACAAATTAAAAAAAAATCTAGATCCTTATAGTTGTCTTCTGGGGATAAGAACACTAGATTCTTCCATATGACAACTCTTAAACATAAGGTTGTGAATATGATATCACATACTTTTAAAGATGCACTATAGTAGAATAGGAAAATATTGCCAGATTTTAGTGCAATTTTTGCTCTTAAATGAGCCTTTATACCGGTAAAAAAAGTAGGCATCCAACTGTACTGAACACTCAACATTGTATTTAACGTAGTAGTTAAGACCATATTTTGGGTCGGTTTTGGCATCGACTCTTGCACCACAACATTGCTCGTGCCATTTGTGGCATCAAAAAAAGAAGCAACCAATTATGTCTTCTTTGCAATGGGTATTGTGCTAGATATGATGTCAAATTTGGCATCAAATTTTTCTTCTCTTGTTGCTTCTAGTTTTGCTTCCAATTGTGCTTCTTCTTTTTCTTCTTGTTATGCTTCTAATTTTTCTTCGTGTTACTTCTAGTTGTGCTTCTATTTTAACATCTTTTGTTACTTTTGATTTTGCATCTAGTTTATCTTTCCATTTTGCTTCTATTATAATGACCTTTTTTGCTTTAGGTTTTGCTTCGAAATTGGCTTCCTATTTGATGTAGAGGTATATCAATGTAAAATAATGTCTACCCAATCTTTGATCAAATTCACACCTAAGACACTTACTCCTCTATGAGGATCACATCAACTATTGGAAGACTGTTGAGCATGTCAAAGTTTGCGATTTGGGTGTGTTGACATTAATGTTCTGTCATTGATGTCAACATACTGATTGTTGTTTTAAATAGCATGTTCAGGATGTTTAATGGAGATGATTAAAGTTGATTAGATGATATGTTTGAGATCTTAAGCTAAAATTGTAAGGTATTATTTACAGGTGTTTTTACATCATCTACATAGGTTCACAAAAGTTGGTATGACAGTTTGAGTGAGGAATGATCAAGTTCCTAGTTGTTGGTGTCAGAATGTTCTTGTGAACAATGGATGAGTATTTGGTTCGGTATAACTTGGATTTGATGTTTTAGAGGTTTCAAAGTTGGTGGTTACATGGTTCCTTATCATTGTGTTCATAGATAGTGTGGTTCATGATTCAGAGTACAACAAGCTATCTTTTGTTATGAATGAGTTTGGTATTTTAGTGTTCCTATTAATCATAGATAAAGATGAGTTTAGATTTTGTATTGGAGATTATTTGAAGGTTATAGATAGTATTCATGTTTCTTTTTAGTGATGTTGGATCATGTGAAGATTGTGATGTTGGTTCACATTGGTTGAGGTGATCAACTTTGTTGTTTTGGTAGTGTATTGGCATTTCTTCATTTAGGTCCTAACTGACTTGATGGAGTAACATGTTGTGATTCTTGATGACACATATGCATCTTTTTGGATGATGATTTGGATCCTATCTAAGACTTGGCCAACTTGATTTGGATTGCATTGGAGATTGAGAATAATGTGTATATCTTTTATTGTATTAGGTCTTAGCCAACCTAATGGTTGATTATTATTTTTAATTGGTATAAAGGAGAGATCATTTTGTAATTATAGAGAGAGTATGTGTAAGAGAGAGATGTTGGTATTTGCATTCTGCATTTGAAGAAGGGTTTGTACTTCATTGGAACTATTTTGAAATAGGAAATGTTATTTGTTAGTGTAACTAGTGTATCATCAGAAAATAGAAGCACTTCCATTTAGGACTAGTTTATCCCTCTGAGTAGGTGGCTTGGGGTTATGTCAAATGCCTTCATGGGATCTCTGGCTTGGATCATGGTTTTCCCCTTGTTTTTCCCTTTTCTCCACCTCTTTCTAGCCTATTTCTAGCACCCTGGCCTGAAACCCTGAGATTCTTGACCTTAGGCTCAAGGTCGACCTTCTGGGTCAAGGTTTACCTTGACCTTGACCTAGGTTAGAGTCAACCTCAACCATGACCCTGGGTCCAGATTTTAGATTCTAGAAGTTTTCAGATGTCGGGCTTTGAAAAGTTTATTTTCCCACTTTCGGGATGTCTGTTTCGAATTTCAGAATGGTAAACTCTTAAATTATATTTAATCTAGGTCCATTTCTAGGGGTTAAGGTTTAAATGGATCTATGGGTATTCCAAAATTTGTCAAAAGATGCATTACAATTGCAAGGCACAATTTTTGGGTGAACTATCATGTTTTTCTACATGTTGGGCTCTCCCTCCTTGGTGATTCACAGTAAGGTGGACATCTTACTAGGTGAGGTAATCACTTTCTCTTTTCTCTCTTTTTCACTTTCATGCTAGTAGGATTATATCATAAAGCTATGTTATTTATAATATTTCTTTGTCTTTCTTATGTAATCATTTGTGCTTTTATGATAGCTTTCCAAATATGATATTAGTATAGGCAGCATTTCTTAGCAAGGTTTCCTTTGCTAGTTGATTTGGGTTTATTTTTGTACTAACCCCCTCTTTTTGTGTCTTTTGGTTTTCTCTTTTTTTTCACACCCTCGTGCATGTATGTTGAGTTAGAATCCTTAGCCTAGGGGCTTGTGTCCTTAACTAAGTGTTATTTTATCTTGTTGTGAATCCACTTGGATCTTTCTTCTCCTTTATCAAGAGTTTGTATTGAATCCATACTCTTGCTAAAGTGGGGGCTAAATGTATCATCGTAAAATGGAAGCACTTCCATTTAGGACTGGTTTAGCCCTATGAGTAGGTGGTTTGGGGTCATATCAAATGCCTTCATGGAATATCTGGCTTGGATCATGGTTTTCCCCCTGTTCTGCCCTTTTCTCCACCTCTTTCCAGTCTATTTTTGGCACCCTGTCTTGAAACCCTAAGATTATTGACCTTTGGGTCAAGGTCGACCTTCTGGGTCAAGGTCAACCTCGACCATGACCTAAGTCAAAGTTGACCTCAACCCTAACCCTGGGTCTAGATTTCAGATTCCAGAAGTTTCCAGATGTCGGGCTTTGGAAAGTTTATTTTCCCGCTTCCGAGTCAGTTGTTTTAGATTTCAAAAAGGGAAACTCTTAAATTATATTTAATCTAGGTCCATTTCTAGGGGATAAGGTTTAAATGGGAATTTAATTCTCTTATGTTGGCCTCTCTAGAAGTTTTTTCCCTAGACTAGTATAAAAGGAAGCCTTCCTCTCTCATTTCAATCCATCTTTTCACATCCACGACCAAGCATCTTTTTCATATCTTTTCACATCCACAATCAAGCATCATTTTCATATCTTTTCATCATCAATCAAGTGTGAAATCAAGTATTCCATATTTCAAGAAAGCATTCTCAAGGAAGCATTCAAGCCATCATCTACATTCAAGCATTCAATTTCTCCATTGAAGATCAAGGATTCAAGCATTCAAGTCTTTGGAGGGATTTGGTTCAAGCATTCAAGATTCATCATTCAAACCCTAGATCTATCCATCATGGTGGTGTGATCTTCCTTCAAGATCCTTTGTTCATCTTCAAGATCTATTCATTCTCCCTTCAAGGTGGATTACAAGCATCCAATCATGGAGGTTTTGATTTACATTTGTTAGTGTTGAGTCCAAGCTTTCATATCAATATACTTTTTTACATTTCAAATATAATTGCATATCTATTGAGTATCATAGCTTCATTGTTAGATCTACTTCTACTACTTGTTAGCATTCTCTATTTCAATTCTATTTTAAAGGTTGATTCCAAATTGGGGTTTGACCAAGGAAAACCCCTCATCCAAACAACAAAACCCTTTTTCTTGCAGGTACAGGTGTGGGACAATGAATTGTAGTTCAGATCTGAGTACCCTTTTTGACGAACTTCTGGGATCCGCGAATAGAATTTTTGTCGGAACAAGGCAGGTCAAGGTCAACTTTTGGGGGGTAAGATTGTGCCCTAGGGTAAGATCTTACCCCTGTTTTGGGTTAAGGTTGACCTCTCTCAAAAAGACATAAAGTTTATCGATTTTCTCTGTTTCTATGTTTCCAGGCCAGATCCGGTTGTAGAATTTTCCAAAACTGAGTACAGATACTAGAAAATAGTGATTTCTAAATCTCCTCCTTTTCAAGATAAGTATTCATGTTTTATTAAGTTTGTATGTCCACAACATTTTCCATGCACACCACATCTACATCAACACTCAACACATAAACCCCACATTTCAATCATAGATATAAAAATATATCTTACAACTAGTATTATAAGGCATTGCTAGGGGATGGGTGAATCAGTGCATCCACAAATCCAAAACTTTTAACAATTATATTATATAATAAACAACATGAAAAGATAATATAACATAGAGGCATAACAAGTAAACCATTCACACATAATGAACATAAAACACAATATTTTTTTCTTGTATAAACCCTTGTTAAAGGGAGAAAACCATGTGTGGGAATGATGCCCACAAATTTCACTAGTGAACCATTGAAATCTTCCCTATTAGGAGCAATTAAAAAAACCTTTACGAGGTTATACCCAGTTAAGACTACTTAGCCTTGTTAGAAGCTACAAAAGTCTTGTTAAAGACTACTCTATCAAGTGATTTAAAACTCCTTCTTAGAGTTCACCTTATTAGAGGATTATGCTTCATATCCTATTAAAGATCCTTCTCACTCTGTTAGAAGTGACCTTGTTAAAGGATTTTACCTACAAACCTATTAGGGATTTCCTTGAGATAGACTCAAGAATAAACTTATCTGATAATGATACTTCCTATCTGACATATCCACCTCATTTCTAAACACAACACGACATGAACAACAAAAAATTCTTCCTTCATCTTCGCACGATCAAAACATCCCATTGCATCACCACGTCATTATCCTAAAACTCAATTTCATTCTTCCTATATAAAAACTTTTCCAAGTCAGCCTTGTGTCAAAACAAATTTACCCACCAACATAAAATTCAAAATTGATCATGCCAAAATGCATTGGTCAACCCAAAAAACTCAACATAGCATTAATTAAGTCATAATAAAAAAAATTGCTAACTTGAAAATGATTAGTTGACTGATCTAATCAAAGTCACTTTGCTTTTCCTCTATTCTTAATGCCAGTGCCACTTCAATCCTAAATAACTTACTAAATTATTCAAACTAACTAATGGGATCATATATGTAGTCAAATATATCTCTGTAGATAATGTTTGAATGATGACACACCTTAACTCAATCTCCAACTCCATATCTAGTCGTATGTATCTCACATATTGTCTTCTTACCGATTCATTGAGCCCTTAGTTGATTTGTCAATTTGATCCTTCAATGCCATCAATAAATCTGATTTATTATCATCAATAGATCATGTTTCTAGCAATGAAAACATCACATTACAATCATGTGACCAAAACACATATCACCTACATCAAATGCCAACAATCTCCCCCTTTGGCATTAATGACAACTCTTTAAAAAAAATTCTAAGTGCCAACAATCTCCCCAAACAAACATATACCATACAGTGATAATTAAAAACATGTAATTATATGCATCTTAAAGGTCTTAGGAATTTGTTTTGTTTTCATACTTATACTACTTTCCCCCTACACTATTCTCAATTTCTCTCCCTTTGACAATAATGACAAAGTTGTTATAAGTCGAGGTGTTAAGGCTTTTGCAGCTTCCTACAAACTCTGTTGTAGGATATCCATTTTAGGAATCAACACATTTTGTAGCTCCATCAAGTTTTCAATCCTTTTATCATGTTCTACCTTGTAAATCTTCAATTTCTAATTTATCTTTCCTACCTCAGTTCCAAAAGATGTTGTAGTCATATGAATAGGATCAAAGTTTTGTGACAACAACTTCAACTTCTGATCAACTTCACCATTTTTATTTTCAATCTCTTTCATGGAATGGGAAAAATCACAAATATAATTCAATGTATTACCTCTTTCAAGTAGTGCATCCTTCACCCAGTTCACAAGCAATGCAAGAGTGTTCCTATCTTCAACAATGGACTACGCTAACTTTTTTTTATCTTTTCTTGGCATACTCTTTTTCTACGTTATCAATAGTTGCATCCTTTAAAATTTTCATCTCATCATCGGTAGTAGTGACTAGATGTGATAATTATTTCATTGGAGTAGTCTTGTCCTCATATTTTACTTTAGGCATAAGATTAAATAATATATCTCTCGCCATCAGAACTACTTGTGCCTCCTGGTTGAGATTATCCTTATTGGCCTTAGTCTTGATCGCCATTAAAAAATTAATCATTTCCTTAGGGCTCATTGTGCTTAATTCAACTTATCACTTTATCGGTATATCATCATCATCATCAATGCTCATCTTGGACTATGAGGAAATTTTCATATTTTCTTGTTATTTCTCTTTAGTGACCTCCTCTTATTTTAATTGATCTTTTTGTTGATCATCTCTAGGGATTTTAACTTTTTTGCCACCATTCATTGCCTAACTAGTACCCATGTTTACCAGTTCTTCTTCCTTTTTCTCCTTAGGTACATCTTTATGCTCATCAGATTCTTGTTGATCTTTTTTATCAATAGGCTCATCATGTATCTCCATAGATGGGATATCTCATGTGTTATCCATTTCATCAATGATTTCATCAAGTGTGATCTTCACACCATCAACAGTCAATCTCTCATCTATTTGAGTAACCAATGGGTCACTCTCTCCTTTTTCCTTTTCTTCAACATGTTCCTCATCCTTTGTATCTTCAATCATTCTCAAGTGTTTCATCAAGATCTCTTTAGTTTCATCCTAAACTCCAAGAGACTCACCACATAAGAGTTTTGTTAGTCTCTTCTTTATTTTGAAGAGTGGTCTTGTCTTCGCAAGTATCTTCTTCATTTCCTCTTCTAAAATTTCTAGTTGTAGTTGCAGTAGAACATATTGAATTAACTCCTTGTCCTATTTAATAGAAACATTCCACCTAGCATCAAGTTTATTATACAAGAAAGTGGGTATTTGTTCTTGTAACTCCATCAAAGTTTTTCTAAAATTATTCATGTTGTACACTACGTCATCTTCAATATATTCTTGTTCCTCCTTACCAAATTTATCATAATACATGTTAACTCCAACAAGTATACCCCACTTACTCACTTCATTAAGAAACTTATCAATAGAAACTAATAGTTTAAAGTCTACTTCAGGCTTCACTAACATAGTGGTGGGGGAACCTACTACCATATTTTTATTTCCTTTAGCTTTAGGCTCCTTCTACTCCTTTTCTAATTTAGTCCCTTCACTTTATCAAAGCAAAAATCCTTTATGAATCATAAACTATTCAACTTCCTTTCTTACTTTCTTCTCAATAATTGGTTTCATCAAGTTATTGTGCACTTGGACTGACTTCTTTTCAAATATCCCAAACCTCAGAGTCTTGGGATCTACCAGTTAAGCTAACAGGTTCTCTACATACATAACTAGAATATCTCAATCCACCTCATAACCCATAGGTGTCACCTATGAAGTCCTTGGCTCAATTGCTTCCATTAGACAAGTGTCAATATCAATCACAAAGCAAATAGTATCCTTCTACTTATCAATAACCTTAGAAGGTATCCTTTCTTTTTCATGCATCTTCTTCTGAAATTCCTTGAAATATCCCCAAACCTTGCCAGCGAAATCACTTCCTAAGATTTTGATGTTGTTATTTATCTGAATAAAGGTTGGAGTACCTATAGTCCATGAAATATCATCAATATAGGGGAACATGTTTTGGAAATAGAAAAATAAACACATAATCACCTGTCCATATTTGAATTTCTATCTCTTATCCTTTTATATCTTCTCAAGATTCAACATTAGCTACTCTCTCTTCACTTCAGCTAGATCATAGTTAGAATTTTTCTTAATCATCTTGTATGTTGTGTAAATAGAACCATAAGGTATATTATTCAATCGACTAGAATGGTAGACCTTGTAACCTATAACCATACATTCATATTTTGCCTCTTCCTCTATAATGTCATTCATAGTCATTGCATGACCATCCCACTTAATTTTTTCCAAACTGGTTACTTCGTCTTTGAGTATAGTGTGAAGAATAGGTACTGCATTGGTTGAACATATACCAGTTACAACATGAATTGCCTCTTTTGTAATTTTATGTGGTCGGTCTAACCACATGAACTAATCTTGGATTCTTCTTAAAACATATTTGATATGATCCTCTTCAAATTCATCAAGATAGTTGACCATGTGATGAAAACCTTTATCTGCTAATCATTTGTGCTCATCTTTCAATACTAATTTATCATCATATAATTTCTTGTATTGTTCATAGATTACCCCTTATCCTAGATCTTCTGATTTGCAATAAATATAAGTTCCAGTATCCTCAATGTGCATAACACCATAGGGCACACTAGTTAGGGAACCCACTCGGTCATTTTTCATCGATTTGAATGGATGTCTTTTAAATTCCTATCTAGGTCTTTCACTTATGTCTATCAACTTAGGAGTATCCATCTCAAATTTCCAACCACAATTGCAGATAACAGATAAATACCTCAAACTATTCACAACTAGGGTTCTTGTCAAAAACACAATAACAACCGATTGATTTATAGAATAGTAGGGTGAATGCAGTGAGAGCAACATTATACCTTTTCACCAATTGACCCAAATCCTCATTCCCAATGATCAAATCACCATGTAATCTATCAAAACTTCACAATATACTCTAAAATACTTCATTGCATCTTAAAATGTTGATAGATCTTATCACACACTTGTAGGTGGTCCGAAGATGGATTCAAAAATACTTTATCCCCTTACACCACATGAAGGCTTGGTTTGATGAAGAATTATCCACACCCAATGGAGACGAAAATTCCTCTTATGTCTTACCGTCTTCCTTCTTCCAAGTGGTGTTCATCTCTTTCCTAGTCTCTTCTATATTCACAATTTTCTTTCCTTTATGATTTCTTGAATGGTTTATTGATTGGTTCCTTAACCTACAGTCCCTTGATAGATGTCCAATATTGTGACAATGAAAACATTCCATACCAATTTTTCTCCATGGTCCAACATTACCTCTTGTCGTCCTCATTCTGTAATTCACAACCATGTGTCCATAATTACCAGCGATTGAGCATGTGACATTTAATTGCCTCTCCCTTTGGTAAGGTCTTCCCCTATTCACATGTATCCATTGAGTATTCACTCTTGACCTGCACTCATCATCTTTGTGACCATATCTATTGCAATTGTAATAGTGACCATCAAATATATTATATCTACTACTAGATCTAGATCTAAAATCATGAGCAGTATATCCATAATTATTGTAGTTATAGTAGTATCCATCAAAAGTTATAGCTCTATTTGTAGACCTACTTCTACATATATTTTCAGTATGACCTACCTTGTGACAATTGAAACAGACAGGCTTGTAAGCTTTCTTACTAGAATTTCTTTGAGTTTCCATTGGTGGAGACTTTCCTTCTTCCTTGATCTCTTTTGTTCTAGAAGATTCACCAACTTCAAAAGTAGATTGATTGGTAAATCTTAGGCATGTGGTCTCTTTGCTTCTTCTTTGATTTATGAGTTTCTTATCAAGTTTTGTAGTGCTTTCATTGAATTTCTTTACCAAATCATTTGTATTCTTTGGTTCTCCTTTTAATTTCTCATTCGCATTTCTTAGATTCTCATTCTCCCTTAGGGTTTTTCTATTTTCCTCATTTGTATCATGCAATGTGCCAATTTCTTGTCTTGTCTTGAAAAGTTCATCCTCTACAACTTTTAGTACTTCATCCTTGGATTTTAGGGAATCTTCTACAATTTTCCTTTCATTCTCTTGATATCTCATTTCTTCTAGCTCTTCACACATTTTGATTGATTGGACTTCAATCTATCTTAAGATTTTTCTTGTCTTTGTGTAATTGTTAATTTTCCATAGCCACGACTTCTAGGGTTTCTTTAGATTCCTCAAATCCACTTTGTTTAGACAATTTCTCAATGTAGTATTGACTCTCGTTCAATTATTCAAAAATCTTTTGTCACTTGTCCAAAGATTGCTTCAACTAATCTTTCAATTCTTTGACAACCCTTTCATCTTCATCAAGTTGCCTCTTGTATCTTAAACCCTCCATACTTGCCTTAAAGATCCTACCTGAGCTATTATGATTCTTAATGGAACCAAAGCTATGATACCAATTATTAGTATTATAAGGAACTAAGAGGAGGGTGAATCGATACATCCACAAATATGAAATTTTTAACAATAATCTTCCACAATAACCAACATGCAAAAGATAATATAACATATAAGCATAACAATTAAACCACTCACACACAATGAACACAAGATAGTGTATTTTTCCCATGGAAACCTTTATAAGAGGGAAAAAAAACCTTCTGTGGGGATGATGTTGTTAGAATTTATAATATTTCTTTGGTTGTATTATTTAAATAAGGATAAACCAAGGTATCCTTCATGTATTTTTGTCCTCTAGTCCAAGTGGGAGGACAAATCATATTTTGTAATTCCTTTAATAAGGAAATTAGTTTATTCCTCCTTAAGAGGATATGGACACTTGTCGCACACACTTATGAATGGTGGCATTCATAGACTTGGGAGTTACATTCTAAATCATCTCTCTCACCGCTATTTAAGAGATGCTCCTCTCTCTCATTTCTTATGATGAAGTTATTGTAAGTGAGTGACTCTCTCTCTCTCTCTCTCTCTCTCTCTCTCTCTCTCTCTCTCTCTCTCTCTCTCTCTTAGTTTAGGCCATGGCCTCATTCATAATGTCACAAGGGGTTTTCTTTGCTTTCCCATTTTAAAATCTCTTGGCTCATTGTTTGGATTCTTGGAGCATTTTCATGTTGGTGATTGATATTGAAGTATTATCTCATTCTTGGTCTATGGTAAAATTCCTTCTTGCATTACACTTTCTTGGGTTCTTTCCTTAACTTCTTTTCATTTTTTCATACTTCTAACAGATGCCCACAAATTTCACTAGTGCACCATTCAAATTTTCCATGTTAGGAGCAATTACAATAACCTTTCTAAGGTTATACCTGGTTATGAGTACTTAGCCTTGTTAGAAGCTACAAAATTCATTTTAAAGACTAACCTGTTAAGGGATTTAAAACTCCTTCTGAGGGTTCACCTTTTTAGATGATTTATACTTTAGATCATGTAAAAGATCCTACTCACTTTGTTAGAAGTGATCTTGTTAAAGGATTTTACCTACAAACCTATTAGAGGCTTGCCTTGAGATAGACTCAAGAATAAACTAATTTGATAATGACACTTCTTATCTGATAGATCCACTTCAATTATAATCACAATACCACCTAAACATGAACAAATTAAATCTTCAGCTTCACACAATCAAAACCTCCTATCACATCACTGCATCATTACCCTAAAACTCAATTTCATCCTTCTTATACAAAAACTTTTCCAAGTCAGCCTTGTCAAAAAATGTTTTACCCACTGACATAAAATTCAAAACTGATCACGCTAAAATGTGTTGGTCAACACCGCATTAATTAAGTCATAAATAAAACATGTATTAACTTGAAAATGATTAATTGACTGATCTAATCAAACTCACTTTGTGTGTCCTTTGTTCCTACTGTCAATGTCACTTCAATCCATAATAACTTACTGAATTCTTCAAACTAACTGATGTGATCATAGATGTATTAAATTTGCCTCTATAGATAATGTTTTTATTATCACACACCTTAACTTTATCTCTAGTTCCATATCCATTCACTTGTACCTTGCATACTATCTTCTTACCAATTGACTGAACACTTAGTTGATTTTCTAATTTGATCCTTCAACACCATCGGTAAATCTGATCTCTTGTCATCAACAAATCATGTTTCTGGTAATTACAACACCATAATAAAATCATGTAACCAAAACACATATCACCTACATCAAATGCAATAGTCAGTTTGGTTATAAAGGATTGTATGCCCACCCTCTTGTAATTGAAGATAGATCGGTCAATCCGATTGAGGGCCATCTCTGAGATTGTATTATGAGCAGTGAGCTCTGGGCAGTGTGCTTGTTGATTTAGCTATAAGAATTTGGTTGTAATTTCATCCTTTATGGCCGTCTATTTTCTCTTAAACATGTAGTACTTTTATTAGAGAACATTCATCTAGTGGGTTTGACTCTCACTAGGGTTTTCCTTTCACTAGGTTTCCTCAAGAACAAATCTTGGTGTTATGTGTTATGGATATTGCATTATTATTTATCTTTCAGACCTAAGTTATTAAAGTGGAATTCAAATCAACAGGTACACACAATTGATTCACCCCCCCCCCCTCTCAGTTGTGCTTGCCTTCTTTTGGGCCTAACAATTGGTATCAGAGCCTAGTCCTTTTGAATACCTACCTACTTGATATGCATGTGAATAGGAAATGAATATTCAAAGATCATTGAGAAGCCTTATGATATCCAAATGACCTAAAAAATGCTACTGCAGATGAAAAGAAGAAATTCAAGGAGAATATATTGGTTAGGGAAGCCTTGATTAGCACCTCATCAGATTCAAAATATTCACACATCTATGGATTGAGGACTGTACATGACGTATGGACAAAATTAGAAACTATTTATGAAGGTGACACATATGTTAAGAAAGATAAGTTGCAAGGATTAAAAGAAAAACACGAAGATATGAATATGAGTGAAGGTGAAACTGCCTCATTCTATTTGCAGAGAATAAATGATCTAATTTGTGAAATTAGAATAAATGATCTAATTTGTGAAATCAGATGTACTAGTGGTACTTTGACAGATAATGAAGTTGTAGAAAAGATTATGAGATCTTTTCCTTCATGTTACAATATCAATGAATACACTTAGTAAACAACTTATGAGAGTTGATATTGCATTGAAATTCAATGTGATTAAGTATGACCAAGGAGAAAGCTCTACAAAGATGAAATTCAAATACTATGCTAAGGATTGGGAAGAGATCAAGGAAGAAGAAAGGAAGATTGATGAACTTAAAGCCTTGATTGTAGTAAGACTACATAAGGGCTCCAGTAAGTATGAAGGAAGGTTACCTTTGAAATGCTTCAATTGTAATAAGATTGGTCATATTGCATCAAGGTGCCCAAATAAAAGTTACAAGGATAATAAAGACAAATATAAGAAATATCATGCTAAGGGTCATAAAAAATTTTATGTTGTTGAAGAAGGTGTGACTTATGATGAGTTTGTTTCTAGTAAGCATGAAATTATATTTATTTCTATTAAAGAAGATAATCCTAATTAAGAAAAAAATTGGTTTAACAAGTTGTTAAAAGAGATGAATGGGTCATTTCTAGTGGATGTTCACATCATATGACTAGTAATAAGAATAAGTTTGTGAGCTTGAGGACTATGATGGTGGTGTTGTTAGATTTGGTAACAATGTTCCTTATTTTTTATAGACTATAACTTATTGAATATCTTAAAGGAGAGATTGATGAATTCAAAGGATAGTGATTGATGATCACCAAGTTACTAATGTATATGTGAGATATTAAATCAGTTAATGTATTGTCATTGATTTCAACTAGTTTTGACTGTAGTTATCATGATAGTAACAAACATCTGAAGAAGGAAATAATTGTGAAGGAATGAGATATTTACATGAAGATGAGATCTATGAGAAAAATATGGATATGGTATTCATTGGGTAACTTATTGATGATTCTATGATATTATGTTAGTAATTTGATTGTAGTGCATAATTATGTTATGGATTGAAGATCAAGAATAAACAAGTTTATCTAGTCGGTAAATGAAGAACTTAGTATACACTAAGTTGAAATAGTGTACACCGAGCAAGTGTAGTGTATACCGAGTACAGTGATAACTGAGTAAGAAGACACCAAAACATTGTGGTATTGACCAAGTGAAAGAAATGAATGGAACATATGACTGTCGACTAAAGATGATGTGTTGAAAAATAATGGATGATTCCGAGGTTATAGATAAAGTTTTTTATGATGATCAAATGACTGATAAAAATCAAGGATGATTGAATGAAGAAGAATGAAACATGTTATTGACATAACTGTCGAGGAAGGTTAAAGTGACAAAATCAACAGTGAAGATTAAGAGGCAAAATCTATGGCAAGAAATAATACAGTTTATGATGTCTATAAAAAGAGACAAGAGATTCATTATGAAAAGGATGGAATTCATGTGAGAAGATTACATTCATGTGAAGCTAGTCAAATAGGTTGAAGATAGAATCGAACAATTCTACAAACAACATTGAGCGTCAGAGAAAGGAATTGTCAAGCATAAAAGAGTTGGAGGATACAAAGAGATTGAATTGAGTATAATGGCTAGAGGTATTTTGAGCTTAGCATAGACCTGAAAATATGCAAAATAAGTTGTATTTGAATCAGATCATTATTGTCACATTCTAACCATTTCTACAGATAAATCTTTTAACTGAGTGAGATTTAACAGTCTTTATATTTCAACATGACATTCAATGAATGTTGATTACTTTCTTGTTGACCCCATAGTGAATATTTGGTCACAGAGAACTGTTAGTGATAAATACTCTAACCAAGTCTTATAGTGTGTTATTGTAACCTTTAATAGGGTTGGCTTTTAACTAAGGTCACTTCAGAAGAGTGAAATTATTTTGGGTTACCAGTCCAAAGTGGTTTTTCCCCTAACAGGGTTTCCATATTAAAAATCAAAGTTTTATATATCTATGGATGTGGTGAATTTTTATTTTACTTTACACATTACTATAACTGGATTGATCGGTAAATACACTAGTTAATTTACTGCTATTCAGTAGATGAACAAAAAGGCATAGTTGATGTTTTATCGAGTTGATTAAATTGTTTGAAATATTTGTTTTATACATCAGGGAGAATTTAGGACTACAAGATAATTGGACTTAACTGATTCACCCCTCCTCTCAGTTATCTAATAATTGGTATCATAGCATAGAGTGCTTGAAAGAAGAGTTTGAAGGAATTAAGTAAAAGAACACAAGATGTATAAGAGAGAGGCTCCAAACTTGAACAAAGACAACTTCTCAACATGGAAAAGCAGAATGAAATTGTATCTATAAGGGATTGGTGAGTCTGCAACATACTACTTGCAAAATGATTTTATCTTACCCACTAGACCTTTGACTATTGATCTAATGAGAGAAAGACATGAACACAATGCTATGATGATAGATATTGCTTCTTCCTTATCATATGCCAAATTTGAAGATGTTAAGACATGTAGAATTGCAAAACAGATGTGGGACAAGATTGCACTAGTTCATGAAGGAGATGTGAATGTGCTAAGGGCTAAAGTTGAAAGTCTAAGAGGAAAGTTTGATGACATGAAAATAAAAGAAGGTGAGAACATATCTCAGTACAACAACCGAGTCAAGGAGGTTGTGAATGCTATCTGAGGAGTGGGTAGAATTAATGATGAAGACACTATAGTAAGCAAAATTATCATAACCTTGTTACCTGCCCATGCTATAAGAGTTTCTACAATTCATGAAATGAGAGCATCTCATGGTAATAATATTTTACTTGATAGTCTAATTGGTAGATTGACTGCATTTTATTTGAACAACTATGACAATAGTTATGTACCTACTATTGAATTTGTATTTATGACATCTTTGAAAATTCAAGAAGCAAACATAAGATAAGAAATGAAAGTGATAGTGAAAGTGAAGAAGATGAACTTGATGAACTTGAAGCATTAATGGCTAGAAGATTACAAAAAGTTAAAGTAACATATAGAGGTAAACTACCATTGGTATGTTTTAAATGTAAAGAGATTGGTCATATTGCTGCTAGATGTCTTGAGAGGAAAGAAGATGAGAAAACAAATGAAAGACCTAATGAAAGGAAGTATGACAGAAGAGATAACTGAGATCACGGAGGCAACCAACGGTATGGAAAGAGAGACAACTAAGACTAAAAAGATAAAGGTAAAAAGGTATGTTACCTAGTTGAAGATGATGATGATGACACTAACACTGACACTAATGAAGACATAAAAGTGGTATTTGTGGCTTTAAAATAAGATTCCAAAGAAGAATAAAGGTATGTTGAAATAATACTTATTTCTAAAGTTAGGAAGAATGATACTTGGATTATAGATAGTGGTTGTACACATCATATGACTGGTGATGAAGAGAAATTTGAATAACTTAAACATTATAATGGTGGATCTGTGAAAATAGGAAATGATGCACCTTGTCTAGTGAAAGGAAAAGGATCTATATTGTTGAATAATAAGATCAAATGCGAGAATGCATATTGGGTGAAAGGACTTAATTATAATATATTAATTGTAGTACAACTAAATAATATAGGTCACCGAGTTGCATTTGAGAATAGAAAGGTGAAAATATATAATGAGACTGGAAAGTTGGTCGGTACTGGTGAACAATCAAAAGATAATTTATTTTATCTTGACAATGTTGAAAATTCTTGTTTATTGGCTAACAATGAAGATGTATGGTTATGGCACAAGAGGTTATGTCATGTGAATTTTAACAGCATGGTTAAGATTAGTAAGAAAAGAAAAGTTAGAGGTTTACCGAGCATATCTAAACCAGACCATGTAATGTGCAAACAATGTCAATTGGAAAAAATGTCAAAATCTAGTTTTAAGAGCAAACGCTTTTCATCTAATGCTATTTCAGAGTTAGTTCATACTGACTTGTGTGGTCCTATGAGAAAATAGAGTTATTATGGAGAAATATTTTATCTTGTTTGTTGATGACTTCTCTAGAATGATGATTGTCATGTTCTTGGAAGAAAAATCTGAAGTTTTAAAAATGTTTAAGTGGTATAAAGAAAAAGTGGAAAAAAAAAGTGGTAAAGAACTGAAATGCTTAAGATCAAATAGAGGTGGTGAATTTATTTATGATGAGTTCACTAATTTTTGTAATCAGCATGAAATTAAGAGATAGGTTTTTGCACCGAGAACACCCCAACATAATGAGATTACTAAAAGGAGAAATAGATCAATTGTTGATTATTCTAGAACATTGATAATTAAAAAATATGTTGCACAGATGTACTGGAGAGAAGCTATTAGTATTGTTTACACACTAAACCGAGTTCAACTGAAGAAAGAATAAAACAAGACACCTTATGAATTATGGTATGGCTACACACCTAATGTGAGTTATTTCAAAATATTTGGAAGTAGATGTTACATTCTGAAAGATGATGAAAATGGGAAATTTGATTCAAAAGGTGATGAAGGAATATTTATAGGATATTCTACTAAAAGCAAAGCCTATAAATGATTGAATAAGGCTACTAACAAGATGATTGAAAGTGAAAATGTGAGAGTTGATGAGTATGCAGATAAGAATGATGAAGAAAATAAAAAGGAACCAGAAGACTATGGTAGATTTTTCTACATTGAGGAACCTGACATTCTACCTGAGCAAAAGTCTGGCATTATCGAGCAACAGGGTAATGCTACTGAGGAATAGTCTTTATAGACCGAGAATCAAAAATTGTTATCGATGATGATAATGATCATGCACTGAGTGGAGAACACATTGAAGAATAGAGAACTGAACTTGTACTTGCTAGATATGTAAGAAGTCATCATCCACAAGATCAGATAATTGGAGATAAGAAAGAAGGAATGATGACACAAAGTAAGTTGAGAAACAACACATGTTTAGTTTGTGAATTTGATCCTAAAATTGTTAGAGATGCATTGGAAAATGATGAATGGCTCAAGGCAATGAAAGAAGAGATTGAAAAAATATAGAAAAACTAGACATGAACATCGGTACCAAGACTAAAAGACAAGAATGTGATTGGAACCAAATAGATATTCAGAAACAAATTGAATGAGAATGGAGATGTCACTAGGAATAAAGAAAGACTAGTATGCAAAGGTTATGCACATAAGAAGGGATTGACTATGGAGAAACTTTTGCACCCATTGCTATACTTGAAGGAGTAAGAATTTTGCTCGCTTATGCTGCTTACAAAGGATTTAAATTTTATTAGATGGATGTTAAATCTGCATCTTTGAATGGGATACTTGAGGAAGAGGTATACATTAAATAACCATAAGATTTTTTATCCTAATAAGAGGAATATGGTATGTAATTTGCACAAAGCACTATATGAACTGAAATAAGCACTGAGAGAATGGTATGAAAGACTACATTCTTATCTCATAAGTATTGGATTTGTTAGAACAAGTGATAACAACAATTTGTATTTGAAATGTGAAATTGATGACAAGATTCTTATTGCTGAAATATTTGTTGATGATATCATCTTTGGAGGACATGATAACTTATGGAAATATTTTGTTGATGAAATGAGGAAAGAATTTGAAATGTCGATGTTTGGTGAGATCAATTTTTTTCATGGATTGTAAGTACTATAACAAAAGGAAGGCATATACATCACATAATCAAAGTACATCAAAGAAGTATTGAAGACATTCGGTATGGATGATTCAATACTAGTCAGTACACCTATGGTAATTAGATGTAAGCTGACAAAGGATGACAAGTCAACTAAGGTAAATCAAACCTTGTACAGATCTATGATTGGCAAATTGATGTATGTTGTGCATAGTAGACCAAATATTGCACATGTAGCTGGAATTGTAGCTAGATTCTTTGCTAATCCTAAAGAATCACACTTGACTGATGTGAAAATAATTTTGAGATACTTGAAGAACATTGAAAACTATGGTTTATGGTATAAGAGAGAAGGAAAATTTGAACTAAAAGTTTACATTGATGCGGATTAGGTTGGAAACATTGATGATAGAAAAAGCACTATTGGTGGAGAATTATTTTTGGGAGAAAGATTGGTTACTTGGATAAGTAAGAAACAAGGATGTATTTATCAGTCCACTACAAAAGCATAATATGTTGTTGCTACTACTAATTATTCAAATATTGCATGGATAAAACAACTATTAGAAGGTATGAATGAGGAGATCACTGATCCAGTAATAACCTATTGTGATAATATAAGTGAAATTAATATTTCTAAGAATTTAGTGATGCATGCAAAGACAAAGCATATTTCTATTAAGTATCACTACTTGAGGGAACAAGTTCAGGAAAATAAATTCATGTTGGAATATGTGAAATTACAAGAGAAACTTGCTAATATATTTACTAAACCCTTACCGAAGGACACATTTGAATACTTGAGGAGTAGACTAGGGGTCCATCCCCTGTCTAACAGTCACTAAAGTGATTAGGAGGTTTCATCAACCTATACTTTATCAAAATACCAAATAATGTTGATGCATAATGTTCACACTTTGGCTTTCCTAAGGTTGTGAAAATTGGAAGACAAGCTGAAACTGAATATCAGTACATGCAAGGTACTAGATCTGAACCAAACAACGAAGATATTTATTTGGCTATTGAAGAGATGATTATTTTATTTTTGGTATTGTTGTCAAAGGGATAGGAATTACATGAAATATATATCTATCTGCAGGAGAGATGGTTACGTGAATAAAGAAAGGGAGAGAACGAAAAAGAGATATTACCTAAAGGGAGAGTATTGATGTTATGTAGTGATTAAACATATTATATGTATAAAATAGGGAGAGCTTACTGAGTTACAATATTTGCATACAGAGTTGTAGAATAGATGTTTAGTATTCTATGACATATTTCATATTGTGTTGCCATCAATACCAAAGGGAGAGGTTGATAGACTACAACTGATTGAATATCTTAAATGAGAGATTGATGACTTCAAAAGATAGTGATTGATGATCACCGAGATACTAAGGTATATGTGAGACATTAAATCAATTAATGTATTTTCATTGATGTCAACTAGTTTTGACTATACTTATCATGATGGTTACAAACATCTAAAGAAGGAAATAATGGTGAAGGAATGAGATATTTACATGAAGATGAGATGTATGAGAAAGATATGGATATGATATTCATTGGGTAACTTATTTGATGATTCTATGGCATTATGTTAGTGATTTGATTGTATTACATAATTCTGTTATGGATTGAAGATCAAGAATGAACAAGTTTATGTGGTCAGTAAATAAACTTAGTATACACCAAGTTGAAATAGTGTACACATAGCAAGTGTAGTGTATACCGAGTACAATGATAACTAAGTAAGAAGACACTAAAAATTATGGTATTGACCAAGTGAAAGAAATGAATGGACCATATGACTTTCAACTAAAGATGATGAGCTAGACAATTATGGATGATTTTGAGGTTATAGATAAAGTTTGTTATGATGATCAAATGAATGATAAAATCAAGGATGATTAGATGAAGGAGAATGAAATGTGTTATTGACACAATTTCTAAGGAAGGTTAAAGCGACAAAATTAACAGCGAAGATTAAGAGGCAAAATCTATGGTTGGAAATAAAATGGTTTATGATGTCTATAAAAAGAGACAAGAGATTCATTATGAAAAGGATGGAATTTGCGTGAGAAGATTGCATTCATGCGAAGCTGGTCAAATAGGTTGAAGATAGAACCAAGCAATTCTGCAAACAACACTGAGTGTCAGAGAAAGGAATTACTGAGCAGAATAGAGTTAGAGGATACAAAGAGATTGAATTGAGTATAATGGCCAGAGTTATTTTGAGGTTAGCATAGATCTAAAAATCTGCAAAACAAGTTGTATTTGAATCAGATCATTACTATCGTATTCTAACCATTGCTACAAATAAATCTCTTAACCAAGTGAGACTTAAAAATTAATGTTTTCATTTTTTAAAGGAAAAAGAGCCAAATCAGCACATGTTTTACATATTCCTTTTATGCAATTTATTTGACCAACTACATCATCTCTTTTGTCACATAAAATGGATGAGATGAACTCACTTCATCTAGTAGGAGGAGCATATTCAAAACCATACGTGTCTTCTACAAACTTTCAAAAAACCTAATAGTGGAGATCAAATTTAATATGATAATGACAACAACAAGTTTCAAATACTTTGTTTGTCCTGACATAATATGGCTTTAATCTTTCAAACAATGTTTTCCCAATCTTTATATTAGGATTTGAACTGTTAGAGTAATAAAGTATTTTCTTATTAATTGAATCATATTGATTTAATTATTAATTCACTTATTACCTCTTTCGACTTAAGCTAAACTTTAAGCATATAATAATTAATTACTTTATTAATTATTATTATGCAACCTAGGGTTTTACCTTTTTAGGTTTTCTAATCTCCTTTTATAAGGATTGATCTCATAACACTTTGTAACCTTTTCTAACATTTCATTATTGATTGCAACTTTTGTTTTTGCACATCAAGGATTTCTCCTCTCTCATGGATCCATACATTCAGGTCTCCATAACTATTTGCTTCTCTCTCTTTTTGTGACAAGTGTTTGCGTTCAGGTGTTCTTGGGAGTTGTGGGTTTTTTTTCATCAACTTCAATATGGTATTAGAGCTTCAGATCTACTTGCCCCTATCCTCTTCCTAAGAGATTTGACCATGTTCATCAAATTTGGATTTTTAGAGGGTTTCCTGTCAGATATGGGGGACCTCTTTTTCTATTCATTTTGGCTTCAAATAGACCTCACTGTTGCATTCACAGTGTCCAAGAACCTCAAGATCCATATAAAATTTGTCCAATTTGGACAAATTTGGAATCTGTGGCCAAAAAAATTACAACCAGCCTCAACACAGATCCTAAGGTGATCACTATTTTTTGGAGCACTTCTAGCACAAAAGGACCTCACGGTTGCGTCTGGAGCATTTGAGATACCCAAAATCCATATAAAACTTGTCGATTTTGGACAAGTTGGCTTCTGAAGCAAAAACAAATTTGCGTACCAGGTTGTATGGCCTGGCATGCATATCGAGGCAAAAGTACAAATTTTACAAAAAAAATAAAATAATTTATTTTTTCCACTACAGCGCCACCGCAGGTGGCCCCACTAGCGTGACTGTCGGGTTTGGCCACCAGCAGTCACGGTTAAACTGGTAGTTAGCATATTTTTTGCCTTATTGCATGGTTTTTTGAGCACATTCAAACATGCAAGTGGATTTTTGTGCATAACTTGGGCATCTAGGATCGTAATCAGGCGTGTGATATACCGTCAAAAAGCTATTTTTGAGCTCGATCCATTTTTGCTAGTATGGTTTTTGGATTTTTCCATTTTGATGCTATTTTTTTTGTCAAAGTCAAATGTTTTTTGTGCTCTCGGCAATTCAGACCTCTGCATTCCAAGATCCATTTCTCTTGCATCCGGGCTCCGTTTTCAGAAAATGAGATATTTCTGGAAATCTCTTTCTGAGCTTTTATCAGATTTGATGGTTTCATGTGTGATTTTTTCCTTTTTCTGACCTCACCCATCCTCAGATCCTTCCAAACACCTTCTTTGGGCCCTCTAGCATAGCTGTTGGTTTTTTGCTCATATCTTGAGCATACGGTGTCAAAATTTGGCAAACGAGATATCGTCAGAAAGCTAATTCCAAGCTCTTTCCAAATGGGCAAGTTTGATTTTCTATTTTTTTATTTTTTGATGGTATTTTTCACTGTCAAAGCCAAATGTTTAGTTTTGCACTCTGGGAGCTCTATCTTGCACATCCGGACTCCGTTTTCAAAAAATGATATATCGTTGGAAAGCTTGTTCAAAGATATTTCCAATTATATGAGTCATTTTTCTAGATTATACTCTAGGTTCATTTTATTCATATTCTTTCATTTTTGCAGTCAGGTGGATATCTTGGATGTTATAGGTCCTGGGATCTCTTCCCTTTGAGGGATGGCTCATCTTAAGTTGTTATTTTGTTTCAGTAGCCTTTTCTCTTCTTTGAGCAGTGTATACTTCATTTTTGTAGCATTATTTTATGCACATGCACTGAGATAAAGTGTCATTCTATTGCATGTATGAGATCTTGCACATGTTTGTGCTCTATGTACTCACACTCCATTATAAAGTGCCAGGGGGTTTTGATGTTTTCCTTTGTTTACAATCTTCTTTTGTCATGTGAGTGTTCCTCCAATGACATTAGCCTTAGGTATCTCTATATGTGTTTGTACTCTCTTTGCACATTTGATGTTTCAGATTCTTCTTCATCATGCAGTTCATATTGGATGATCTTTTTAGTGTTCTTGTCATTAATCCCTTGTCAGTAGTATGGGGGGTTTCTATTATTGGTTCTACTACTTCCTTGGTTTGATAGTGTGAGCTATGTATTCATTATTTGATTCTATGTACTAGGCGGTTGCAGTGACTGGGTACCTATGCATTCCGATGAGATGGATCATTTTCCATATGGACACTCTTTCTTTCCTATTTTTTGGATGCACTCTTCCAGCTTTGATTGATCATATCTTCATACTTTTGGTGTTTATGCTATCTGTATCTTCAAGTTCAGGTGTTTTCCTTTGTTTGCCTCTTCATTCAAGTAGTGTTATTTGAGGGCACTCATGCAGATTACAGTCTTCTCTACCTAGTCATATTTCTATGGAGGATCTTCAGATCATCAGTTTCTTCTTGATAGAGTTTTTAGTTTCATGCTTCAGTGATGTTGTACATGTTCATCCTTGCTCCTATTTTCTAGAACATTCCTAGTTTTGGAGGCTTCTTCAGTCCTTCAGACTAGTCTTGGTCTCTTTTTGGAGTAGAGTTTTTCCCATGTGGTTTTCTCTATTTCTCCACTTTATAGAGACTCTCTTTTGTACTTAGGTACCTAATCAAGGCTTTTATTGTCAGGACCCATTTGCTTTAAGTAGTTCTTTCTAGGTTTTTAGCTTCTCCCAAATTTTATCTTAAGGGGGGGTGTTAGAGAAATAAAGTGTTTGCTTATAAATTGAATCATATTGATTTAATTATTAAGTCACTTATTACCTCTTTCGACTTAAGCTAAACTTTAGGCATATAATAATTAATTACTTTATTAGTTATTATTATTATTATTCAACCTAGGGTTTTACCTTTTTAGGTTTTCTGATCTCCTTTTATAAGGATTGATCTCATAACACTTTGTAATCTTTCCTGGCATTTCATTATTGATTGCAACTTTTGTTTTTGCACATCAAGGATTTCTCCTTTGTCATGGATCCATATGTTTAGGTCTCCATAGATGTTTGCTTCTCTCTCTTTCTGTAACAAGTGTTTGTGTGCAGGTGTGCTTGGGAGTTGTGGGTTGTTTTTCATCAAATCCAATATGAACTTCAAAATTACACATAAATTTCATGTTGTGTTGTGTCCAACCTATGTTTTGTATGATGTTCATATTGATTAGCTGCAATTCTATGTCTGATAACATCTGTACTGTTTGATGAAGGAAGAGTATTATCATTCCAAAACAATGTGACTAAATTCTTGATTCCCTCATCAATCCTATTAGAACGAGGAGCTCTACACATGATTTCCCAATTGCCTTCTATTGGAAACTATAATTGAAACAATTGTTGTTTTGTCATTGATCTTAAACCTTAACTGGTAAGACAGTTGCTATCTAGGAGAGTACCATATCTATTGATTGATGAAAAGGATTAGGGCAAAGAGATAACAAGAGAACCTAAGGAAAGGTTGAGTTATTTAGTACTTCAATGGGTACTTAATTAGTCAGTACATTGATAAGATAATGTATTATTTATCTAAGTAAGAAGAAAGATTGAAGAAGTAGGCTTAACCGAGCAAAAGTGAAGAAATCTAGTTTAAGCTGAGTGATGTTAGTGTCAACCGAGCGTTAGTATATGCTGAGTAAATTTAGTGTTGATCGAACATCAGTTTATACCGAGTGAAAGGAAATTACTGAGCAAAGATAGTGTTAGCCAAGGAAGATAGTTTGTAGAGATGATTGAGTTACGAAGTGATGACCGAGGAGAAGAACAGAGTATTGATCGAGTGTCAGTAATTTACATTTGGAGAAAAAATTGAGATTCCTAGGTGACATAGTTGAATTCTTGGGATATGTAAATCATGCTGACTTTATTAATGAATTGTATGGAGAATTTAATGCATTGTAAATCATTTTATTATAGATTCAATGAGAAGTTTGAAGATGTATTTAGAAGGAAGAATGAAGAACTTAAATGATGGAAGGATTCGATGAATGTGACCTAAAACTAAGATCTACGGAGGAGATTAAGCGGCAAAAGATAGATCTACCTAACCAAAGAGGTATAAAGGAAAACCTAATTGTGAGGTTAAAGAAAGGGTTGGAGTTATTGATGTTATTAATTGATAAGTCTAAGCAGAAGGCTGAAGTTGAGAAGAGTTGTGATTGCTTGAAGTGAATTCTGAGCATATCAGTGATGGAGATGAAAATGAATCTCAGTCATTAAATTAACATATATGCGTGAAGAGGATCTGTATTTGCAAAGTAAGTTGTATATTTTTTAGATCAGAAACTACTGTTACTTTTTAACCATTATACCAGTCTAAATCCTTTAATCAAGGTTGACCTAACAGTCATTGTATAAATCCTTTAATCAAGGTGGCATTCTAATGGAATGTACTTAAATCCTTTAACTAGGTCACTTTTGACAGAGTGTTTAAATCCTTTAATAGGGTCACACCTAGCAGTGTGTTTGTAGACCTTTAACAACGTTGGATTTTCACAAAGCTCACTTCAGAAGAGTAAAATATCAGTAGCATGTTACAAAGTGGTTTTTCCCAAGTTGGGTTTCCACTATAATTCTAGTGTTATACTTGTGTGAATGTTTTGACTTGAATGTTTTTATATTCTGCAAGTTATTTACATTTGGACAGTGGAATGCATGTTATATGTTTATGATATATTCTTTAGAAACTGAGTTGAGTTGGTGATTAGAGATGAGATTGTTGAAGTGCTAGAAAGTTCAATTGGTACATCTGGACCTAAGAACAACTGATTCACCCCCCCCCCCCCTCTTTGTTGTTCTAAATAATTCTAACAATTGGTATCGGAGCTCTTGGTGCTTACAAAGAAAATTTTAAAGGTACTTGAAGCTAATGATCAAGACGTATAAAAAAGAGGTACCAAAATTGAACAAAGAGAACTTCCCTGCATGGCAAAGTATGATGAAATTGAATCTAGCTGGTATTGGTGATTCAACAAAGTATTATGTGGAACATGACTATGTCATACCTATTGCACCTTTGACTTTCAAGGAGATGAAAGCAAAACAATAACACAATCAAGCAATGTTGGAGATTGCATCTGCCTTAAGCTATCATAAATTTTAAGATATCAAAGACTACAATACTGCAAAGAAAATGTGGGATACTCTTGCAACTATCTATGGCAGTGATACAAATGTGCTGCAAGCAAAAGCTGAAAGCTTGAGAGGTAAGTTTGATGAAATGAAAATGCAAGAAGGTGAAAATATTGTTCAGTACCATGGTAGAATTAAGGAGATAGTGAATGCTATTAGAGGAGCTAATGGAATCATTTATGATGAGACTGTTATTGGTAAGGTATTGAGAACTTTGTGTCCTATCTATATTATCAAAATTTCTGCAATTCAAGAATCAAGATGTAACCCTCATAATTTTCTAACTCTGGAAAGTATCGTTGGTAAGAAAACTACTTTTGAGCCATCTAACTATGATAACTACACTATTCCTAATGTTGATTCTGCATTCAAGTCACAAATAGTTTTGCATAAGTTTAAGAGAGAAAAAGAAAAATTTGTGAAAAGTGATAGTGACAGTGACAGTGATAGTGACACTTCTGATGAGCAACTAGGTGATCTTGAGGCACTCATGGCTAGAAGACTAAAAAGGGGAAAATCAAAATATAAAGGTAAAATTCCTATAATCTATTTTTAATGTAACAAAGTTGGCCATATTGTAGCAAGATGTCTTGATAGGGTTGACAAGGAGGAAGGAGAAAGCAAGTACAAGGATAAGAGAGATAACAAAAATCACCAAAGATACATAGACTACAAGGACAAAGGTAAGAAATCCTATAATATTGCTGAAGAGGAAACTAACAGTGACACTAATAATTGTGATATTGAAGTAGTTTATGTTGCTATGAAAGATGAGAAAATTGCACTTATTTCTTATGCGAGTAAAGGTGATAAATGGATTATTGATAGTGGTTGCTCACATCACATGACTGGTGATAAAAGTAAATTTGAAACCCTATATCATTAAAAAGGTAAAAGTGTTAAGTTTGGTAATGATGCACCATGTCCTGTGAGAGGCAAAGGATCAATTAAGATGACTGATAAGATCACATGTTAAAATGCTTATTGGGTTGAAGGTCTTAACTACAATTTGCTAAGTGTTGCATAGCTAAATAGTACTAGTTACCAAGTGGAGTTTCATCATAGAAAGGCTAAAATGTTTGATGCCACTGGTGAACTAATTGGAAGTGGAGAAAAAATAGAGGTAACTTGTTCTATCTAGACCTATTTGAAGAAATATGTTTGTTTGCACAATTTGATGATGTATGGTTATAACATAAGAGGCCGTGTCATGTAAATTTTGACAATCTGGTAAATATTAGTAAAAAGAAGAAAGTTAGAGGTTTTCCAAGATTGAAGAAACCTGATAATGTGATGTGTAAATAGTGTCAGTTGGGAAAAATGACAAAGTCTAGTTTTAAGAGCAAGACATTACTTCTGAAAATATTTTGGAATTGGTTCATACTAACCTTTGTGGACCTATGGGTGTAAAAAGCTATTATGGTGATAAGTACTTTATTCTATTTGTTGATGACTACACTAGGATGATGATTGTAATATTTTTGAAAGAAAATTTTGATGCATTTAAGTTGTTTAAGTGGTATTTGGAAAAAGTTGAAAAATAAATGAGTAGAAGCTTGAAATGTCTGAGATCTGACCGAGGTAGAGAGTTTATATCAAATGATTTCAATATGTTTTGTAATGATAGAAGAATCAAGAGATAGATGTCTACACCGAGAACACCTCCACAGAATGGCATAGCAGAAAGAAGAAACATGTCAATTATGGATTGTGCAAGAACACTGATGATTGAGAAGAATGTTGCACAAAAATACTAGAGAGAAGTTGTAAGTACAATTGTTTATTCCTTAAATCGAGTACAAATCAAGAAAGGTACAAATGCTACACCTTATGAGTTATGGCATGGATATGCACCTAATGTGAAATATTTTAGAATCTTTGGGAGTAAATACTATATACTAAAAGATAATAGGAATGCAAAAATTGATACAAGAAGTGATGAAGGCATATTCCTAGGTTATTCCACTAAGAGAAAAGCTTGTAAGTGTTGTTGGAAATTGCAATTGAAGCAATTTTTGTGTTGTCATTGATGTCAAACCTTAACTAGTAAGATTGTTGCTACTTAGGAAAGTACTATATCTATTGTATTGTTGTGAAGAAGGGAAAGAAAGGATGGTAACAATAGCACCTAAGGAAAGGTTGAGTTGTCTTGATACTACAAAGTGTACTTGACTATGTTGTACAATGATGAGACAATGTATTGTTTATCTTAGTAAAATTGAAGACTAAACTGGTAGGCTTGACCAAGCAAAAATGGAGAAATCGTGTTCAAGCCAAGTAATGTTAGTGTCGACCGAGTTAGTATATGTCGAGCAAAATTATAGTGTCGACCGAACATCAGTTAATTGCTGAGAAAGACAGTATAAGCCGAGGAAACATTTTTAGTAATGATCGAGCTTTCTACATGAAGACCGAGTAGTTGATCATAGTATTGACCGAGCATCAGCATTTTTATATTTGAAGAGAATTCAGATTTGGAGCCGACATTGTTGAATTCTTAGATTATGTAAAATGTGTTGACTTTATTTATTGATTGTTTGAAAGTATTAAATGCACTAAAAAATGTTTTATTGTAAATCTTTAAGAGATTTGAGATGTTTCTAGAAAAGGAGCTGAAGAACATAAAGCGAGTAGATTCAATGAATCTGACCTAACCCTAAGATCTACGAAGGAGATTGAGTGGCAAAAGATGAGTTAACCTAATTGAGGAAGTATTAAGGGAACCTAAGCATCAGGTATGTGTGTGCATGGGTGAAAAGAGGATGTTGGAAGATCAATAGATGTTATTGACTGTATAAGCAAAAAAGGCTGAAGGAGAAGTGGGGTGATTTCTTGAAGAAAAGTTCTGAGCAGATCAGAGATGGAAATGGCAAAGTTTCAAAGTCAGTAAACTAGCATTTGTGTATGGAATTAGATCTAATATTTGCAAAGTGATTTGTATGTTTTACAGATCATTACTGCTTCTACTTTCTAACCATTGTAACAGTCAAAATCCTTTTAACAGAGGTTGACCTAACAGTCATATGTTTAAATCCTTTAAACAAGGTTGCATTCTAATGGAATGTATGTAAGTCCTATAACAAGGCTCACTTTTAACAGGGTGATTGAAATCCTTTAACCTGGTCACACCTAATAGTGTGTATTGTAACCTTTGACAAGGTTGGCTTTTAACCGAGCTCACTTCAGAAGAGTGAAAATAATAGTAGCATGTTACAAAGTGGTTTTTTCCAAATTGGGTTTCCACTATAAATCCTAGTGTCAATGCTTGTGTGAATGTTTTGGTTTGAACATTTATGTGTTTTACAAGTTAGATACAATTGGGTAGTGGACTGTAATGTTATATGTTTCTATTATAGAATCAGTGATGATCGAGTTGGTTTTGGTTGTTATATCTGATTTAAAGAAAAGTTTTTGAAGTTTGTTTTATACATCAGGACCTAAGAACAACTAATTCACCCCCCTCTCTGTTGTTCTAAATCATATTAACAATTAGTATTAGATTTGTGTTGCTTATTATTGGTGTATCTAGAAATCAAGTTTAAAGGGACTTGAAGCAAATGATCAGGATGTATAAGGAGGTACAGAAGCTGAATATAGAAAACTTCCCTGCATGGCAAAGCTTGATGAAGCTACATCTGAGTGGTATTGGTGATTCTGTAAAGTACTACATTGAGAATGACTATGTCTCACCTATCGCACCTTTGACTATCGAGGAAATGAGAGCTAAGCAAGAACATAATTAGGCAATGCTAGAAATTGCATCTGCCTTAAGCTATCCAGAGTTTGAGGACATTAAGGATTGCACAAGTGCTAAGGACATGTGGGACACTCTTGCAAAAATCTATGGTGGTGACTTAAATGTACTAAAAGCTAAGGTCGAGATTCTCAAAGGTAAGTTTGATGAAATGAGAATGCAAGAAGGTGAGAACATTGCACAATATTATGGTAGAATAAAAGAAGTTGTGAATGCTATTAGAGGAGAAAATGGGCCTATTGATAATGAAACTATAATTAGAAAAGTACTAAGAACTCTACATCCTATATATGCTATTAAGATCTCAGATATTCAAGAATCTAGATGTAACTCTACAAACGTGCTTACTTTGGAAGTTTGGTTGGCAAGCTGACTGCTTTTGAACTCTCTAACTATGATAACTTCATTATTGGTAGTATTGGAAATGTTGAATTTGTTTTTAAGTCACAATTAGTTCTGGACAAGCCAAAGAAAGAAAAATAAAAATGCATCAGTGAAAGTGAAAGTGAAAGTGACAGTGACACTTCTGATGAAGAACTTGAAGATCTAGAAGCTCTTATGGCTAGAAGACTGAGAAGGGGAAAAGGAAAATATAAAGGTAAACTCCCTATTATATGTTTTGCATGTAATAAAGTTGGTCATATAGCTGCTAGATGTCCTGACAGGAATGATAAAGATGAAGAAAGAAAAAGAAAACACAAAGACATAAGAGATGACAGGAGCTATTGAAGGCATAAAGACTACAAAGGAAAAGGTAAGAAATCTTGTTACATTGCTGAAGAAGAAACTGACACTGATAGTGATGATTTTGAAATTGAGGTAGTCTATGTTGCAATGAAAGATGAATCTAACGAGGATGAGAAAATTGCATTGATCTCCTATGTGAACAAGAATGAAAAATGGATTATTGATAGTGGTTGTTCACATCACATGACTAGTGATAAGAGAAAGTTTGAGACCTTACATCATTATAGAGGTAAAAGTGTAAAATTTGGTAATGATGCACCATGTCTTGTTAGAGGAAAAGGTTTGATTAAATTGACTGATAAGATCTCTTGTGAAAATGCATATTGGGTTGAAGGTCTAAATTATAATCTGCTAAGTGTTGCACAGCTCAACAACACTGGTTACCGAGTGGAATTTCATCACAAGAAAGCTAAAATATTTGATGCTACTGGTGAACTGATCAGAAGTGGAGAACAAACTAGAGGTAATTTGTTCTATCTTGACCTATCTGAAGAAGAATGTATGGTTACACAACTTGATGACATTTGGTTATGGCATAAGAGGCTATGTCATGTTAACTTTGATAATCTAGTAGAAATAAGTAAGAAGAAGAAAGTAAGAGGTCTACCTAGATTGAAGAAACCTGAGAATGTGATGTGCAAGGAATGCCAGTTAGGAAAAATGACAAAGTCAAGTTTTAAGAGAAAATCCTTTACTTCTAATTTTTTAAAAGATTTGGTTCATACTGACCTTTGTGGACCTATGGGTGTACAAAGTTACTATGGTGCTAGATATTTTATCTTGTTTGTTGACGATCATACTAGGATGATGCATATAATGTTTCTAAAAGAAAAATCTGAAGCTTTTCAATTCTTTAAGTGGTATTTGGCTAAGGTTGAGAAGGAGATGGGTAGGAACCTGAAATATCTTAGATCTGACCGAGGTGAAGAATTTACATCAAATGAATTCAATATGTTTTGCAATGATAGAGTGATCAAAAGATAGATGTCTGCACCAAGAACACCTCCACAGAATGGTATAGTTGAGAGAAGAAACAGATCTATCTTGGATTGTGCAAGGACATTGTTGATTGAAAATAATGTGGCACAAAAATACTGGAAAGAGGCTATAAGTACAACTGTCTACACTCTTAATTGGGTACAAATCAAGAAAGGTACAAATCTGACACCCTATGAATTATGGCATGGGCATGCACCAAGTGTTAAATACTTTAGAATCTTTGGAAGCAAGTGTTACATATTAAAAGATAATAGGAATGGAAAGTTTGATGCTAAAAGTGATGAATGCATATTCCTAGGGTATTCCACAAAAAGTAAATCTTATAAGTGTTTGAACTCTAACACTAACAAAATTGTGGAAAGTGTGAATGTCAAAATTGATGAGTATGCAGAACGAAATGAAGTTGACAGCAAAAGAGAACCAGAAGATTATAGATCTTTTGTGTATATTGAAGAAGAAGAAGAGGCAAGTAACAGACTTTCACCTGATGCCGAGTCTCAGGTAAGCAATGCCAAGCGACATGAAGATGCTATTGAGCATAAGGAAAATAGTGCCAAAAGAGAACAGGAACATGTCGAGCAACAAGATAATGTTGTCGAGTATCAGGAAGAGGTTGTCGAGCATTCAGAAGCTGAATCTAACAATCTTGTTGAGGAACTTGATGAAATAGAGGAGAGAAGAGCTGAACCTAATTTGGCAAAATATGTAAGAAGACATCACAAGCCTGAACAGATAATTGGAGACAAACATACCAGAATTCTGACCAGAAGTAAGAAAAATGATCCAACATGTTTACTATGTGAATTTGAACCTAAGGCAACTAGAGAGGCATTAGAAAATGAAGACAGGATACAAGCAATGAATGAAGAAATTAACCAGATAGAGAAGAATGATACTTGGACTCTGGTGCCGAGACCTGAAAACAAAAATTTTATAGGAACAAAGTGGGTGTTCCGGAATAAGTTGAATGAAAAAGGTGAAATAACTAGGAACAAAGCTAGGCTGGTATGCAAAGGCTACACATAACAAAAAGGAATAGATTATGGGGAAACATTTGCCCCTGTAGCTAGATTGGAAGGAGTAAGAACTTTTCTTGCATATGTTGCTTATAAAGATTTCAAGGTTTATCAAATGGATGTCAAGTCTGCATTCTTAAATGGTATACTAGAAGAAGAAGTTTACATAGAACAACCAAAAGGTTTTATTGATCCAAACAGAAGACACATGTTATGAAAACTGAACAAAGCACTATATGGATTAAAACAAGCTCCCAGAGCATGGTATGAGAGATTGCATAACTACTTGATACAAATTAAATTTTCAAGAACAAATGACACAAGCAATCTGTACATGAAAGATGAAGAAGGTAAAGGTATTTTGTTGGCAAAATTTTTTGTGGATGATATTATTTTTGGTGGACAAGATGCTTTGTGTAAAAGATTTTCCAATGAAATGCAAACTGAATTTGAAATGAGCATGTTTGGTGAGATCAAATTCTTTGTTGGTTTACAAGTATATCAGATGAAGAAAGGAATTCTCATTACACAGTCTAAGTATGTTAATGAAATACTTAAAACTTTTGGGATGGAAGATTCTAGACCAGTGAGTACTCCTATGGCTACTGGACAAAAGTTATCTAAGAATGATGATGCTGCAGAAGTGAACTAGACTTTGTACAGATCCATGATTGGAAAATTGTAGTATGTTGTACATAGTAGACCAGATATTGCACTAGTTGTTGGGATTGTGGCAAGATTCTCTGCCAATCCTAAGGAAACACACATGATGGTTGTGAAAAGAATTATGAGATACTTGAAAGGGACTGTTGACTATGGACTTTATTACAAGAAGGATGAAATATTTGAACTAAGAGTATATACAGATGTTGATTGGGTAGGAAATGTAGATGACAGAAAGAGTACTAGTGGTGGAGCTTTCTTTCTTGGACAGAGATTAGTCTCCTAGACGAGCAAGAAAAAAAATTGCATTTCCCAATCTACTACTGAAGCCGAGTATGTTGCTGCTGTAGTAAACTGTTCAAATTTGGTATGGATAAAATAATTGTTGGTAGGCATGAAAGAAGAAATCACTGAACCTATTGTTGTTTTCTATGAAAACACAAGTGCTATCAACATTTCTAAGAATTCAGTGATGCATACTAAGACCAAGCACATAGCAATCAAGTATCACTACTTGAGAGAATTGGTACAAGATAAAGAAGTCTGAATGGAATATGTGAATACAAAGGAACAATTAGCAGACATATTCACTAAAGCTTTACCTAGAGAAGCACATGAGTATTTGAGAAGTCAATTAGGGGTCCTTCCCCTAATTGAGGCTGCCTAGTTAAGTTAGGAGCACTGCATCAAATATACTACAACAGAATATTTGACAAATTGATGCGGAAGATTGTCACACTTTAGGACTAGCCTAGAGTTGTGAAGAAGAGCAAAGACAAGGAATCAATCATAAGAAAGATGACAGAGGGAGAAACACTAAGCTCCATAGATAATATCTACATCTGATGGATGTATGTTTTAATTGTTGCTTTGGCATTTTATGTCAAAGAGGGAGATGAACTGAGATGATATAATAACACATGAAACTTACTAAGATAATATAATAACACATGACACTGAAAAGAAAAGTAAGGAGATGATGAACTAAAATGAAGGATCGGGATAGAGGGAGATCTAGATATTTCTGACAGTCACAGAAGTGAGGTTTATAGATTCTGAATCAGAATGACACTAAGGATATTACAAATTTTTTCTGATGGACAGATAAGTTTTTTTTGGATTGGTTGGTAATCCATGTGTTATTCAGGTGATATCATATGGTGTTGCCATCAATGCCAAAGAGGGAGATTGTTGGAAACTGCAATTGAAGCAATTATTGTGTTGTCATTGATGTCAAACCTTAACTGGTAAGACCGTTTCTACTTAGGAAAGTACTATATCTATTGTATTATTGTGAAGAAGGGAAAGAAAGGATGGTAACAATAGCTCCTAAGGAAAGGTTGAGTTATCTTGATACTACAAAGTGTACTCGAATATGTTGTACAATGATGAGACAATGTATTGTTTATCTTAGTAAAATTGAAGACTGAATTGGTAGGCTTGACTGAGCAAAAATGGAGAAATTATGTTCAAGCCGAGTAATGTTAGGGTCGACCGAGTCAGTATATGCTGAGCAAAATTCTAGTGTTGACCGAACATCATCCAATTGTCGAGAAAGACAGTATAAGCCAAGGAAACATTTTTAGTAATGATCGAGCTTTCTACATGAAGACCGAGTAGTTGATCACAGTATTGACCGAGCATCAGCATTTTTATATTTGAAGAGAATTCAGATTTGGAGCCGACATTGTTGAATTCTTAGATTATGTAAAATGTGTTGACTTTATTTATTGATTGTTTGAAAGCATTAAATGCACTGAAAAATGTTTTATTATAAATCTTTAAGAGATTTGAGATGTTTCTAGAAAAGGAGTCAAAGAACATAAAGTGGGTAGATTCAATGAATCTGACCTAACCCTAAGATCTACGAAGGAGATTGAGTGGCAAAAGATGAGTTAATCTAATTGAGGAAGTATTAAGGGAACCTAAGCATCAGGTATGTGTGTGCATGGGTGAAAAGAGGATGCTGGAAGATTAGTAGATGTTATTGACTGTATAAGTAGAAAAGGTTGAAGGGGAAGTGGGGTGATTGCTTGAAGAAAAGTTTCGAGTAGATCAGAGATGGAAATGGAAAAGTTTCAAAGTCAATAAACTAACATTTGTGTATGGAATTGGATCTGATATTTGCAAAGTGAGTTGTATGTTTTACAGATCATTACTGCTGCTACTTTCTAACCATTGCAACAATCAAAATCCTTTTAACAAAGGTTGACCTAACAATCATATGTTTAAATCCTTTGAACAAGGTTGCATTCTAATGGAATGTATGTAAGTCCTATAACAAGGCTCACTTTTAACGGGGTGATTGAAATTCTTTAACCGGGTCACACCTAACAGTGTGTATTGTAACCTTTGATAGGGTTGGCTTTTAACCGAGCTCACTTCAGAAGAGTGAAAATAATAGTAGCATGTTACAAAGTGGTTTTTCCCATATTGGGTTTCTACTATAAATCCTAGTGTCAATGCTTGTGTGAATGTTTTGGTTTGAACATTTTTGTGTTTTACAAGTTAGATACAATTGGGTAGTGGACTGCAATGTTATATGTTTCTATTATAGAATCAGTGATGACCGAGTTGGTTTTGGTTGTTAGATTTGATTTAAAGAAAAGTTTTTGAAGTTTGTTTTATACATCAGGACCTGAGAACAACTGATTCACCCCCCCCCCCCCCCCCCCCCACCCCTCTCTATTGTTCTAAATCATATTAACAAGTGTTTGAATTCTAACACTAACAAAGTTGTAGAAAGTGCAAATGTTAGAGTTGATGAATATGCATAAAAGAATGAACTGGAAGGAAAATAAGAACCTAAAGATTATAGATCTTTTGTGTACATGGAAGAAGGAGAGGCAAGTAACACACTTACACCAGATGTAGAGTCATAGGTAAGCAATGTTGAGCATCAGGAAGATGATGTCGAGCATCAGGAACATGTTGTCGAGCATCAGGAGGATGCTGTTGAGAAATCAGAAGAAGAAACTAATAATTTGCATGATGAACCTGAAGATCAAGGAGAAAAGAAATATGAACCTACATTGGCACAATATGTAAGAAGACATCATAAGCCTGAGAAAATCATTGGAGATAAGGAATCTGGAGTCTTAACAAGAAGTAACTTGAAAGACCCTACATGTTTACCATGTGAGTTTGAGCCTAAAATTGTAAAATATGCTTTAGAGAATGATGACTAGATACAAGCTATGAATGAAGAAATTGATTTGATAGAAAAGGATGATACCCAGACTCTGGTGCCGAGACCAGAAGACAAGAATGTTATTAGAACAAAATGGGTATTAAAAAACAAGCTTAATGAACATGGACAAGTCACAAGGAACAAGGCAAGATTGGTATGCAAGGGTTATGCACAAGAAGAAGGAATAGACTATGGGGAAACATTTTCCCCTGTAGAAATATTAGGAGTGAGAACTCTACTTACACATGCTGCATACAAAGATTTCAAAGTATATCAGATGGATGTCAAATTTGCATTTTTGAATGGTATATTAGAAGAAGAAGTATACATTGAACAACCTGAAGGATTTGTTGACCCAAGCAAGAAAAATATGGTTTGCAAATTAAACAAGGCATTTTATGGATTGAAACAAGCCCCCAGAGCATGGTATGAGAGACCGCACAATTATTTGATAAAGATTGAATTTTCAAGAACAAATGATAACAACAATTTGTATATGAAAGCTGAAGAAGGTAAAGGGATTTTGTTAGCTAAAATTTTGTTGATGATATCATATTTGGTGGACAAGATGCCCTATGTCAATTTTTTTCAAATGAGATGCAAATTGAGTTTGAAATGTCTATGTTTGGTGAGATAAAATTCTTTGTTGGATTACAAGTTTATCAGATAGAGAAAGGTATCTTTATTACTCAATCTAAATATGTTAAAGAGATACTAAAAACTTTTTGTATGGAGGATTCCAAACCAGTAATTACTCCTATGGCTAATGGATAGAAACTATCTAAAACTGACGATACTATTGAAGTGAATCAAACCTTGTATAGATCCATGATTGGAAAGCTACAATATGTTATCTACAATAGACCAGATATAGCCCTAGGAGTTGGGATTGTGGCAAGATTTTCTGCCAATCCTAAGGAAAATCATATGATGGCAATGAAGAGAATATTGAGATATCTAAAAGGGACAAAAGATTATGGATTGTACTATAAAAAGAATGAGAAATTTGAATTGAGAGTTTACACTAATGCAGATTGGGCAGGAAATGTTGATGATAGGAAAAGTACAAGTGGTGGAGCATTCTTTCTAGGAAAGAGATTAGTCTCCTGGACAAGAAAGAAACAAAACTGCATTTCCCAATCTACAAAAAAATCTTAGTATGTATCAGCTGCAGTGAATTGTTCAAATTTGGTATGGATCAAGCAATTGTTGAAAGGAATGAAAGAGGAAATCACTAAGTTGGTTGTTATCTTCTATGATAACATAAGTGCTATCAATATATCAAAGAATCCAGTGATACACACAAAGACTAAACATATTTCTATCAAGTATCATTACTTGAGAGAACTGGTACAAGATAAAGAAGTGAGAATGAAATATATGAATACAAATGAACAACTATCATACATATTCACAAAATTTTTACCTAAGGATGCTCATGAATATCTTAGAGGTAAATTAGGGGTGATTCCCCTAATTGAGGTTGTCTAGTCAACTAAGAGCACTGCATCAAATGTCCTACATAGAATATATGACAAATTGATGCAAAAAAGGTCACACTTTAGGAGCTTCCTAGAGTTGTGAGAAGTATAATAAAGCTAATAATCAATCATAAGTAAGATGACAGAGGGAGAAATACTATATACTAAACTAACAAGAAGACATCTACATGTGGAAGATTTAAGTGATAGATACTACTTTGGCATTATTGTCAAAGAGGGAGAGATTCAGATGAAAACACAAAGATAAGATCTGAGATTCAGTGATAGTTGGTTAACTGAGAACAAATCTGATGCGTAGACAAAGTTTTTTGGATTGGTTGGTAAATCATGTGTTATTCATGTGGTGTTTCCATCAATTCCAAAGAGGGATATTGTTGTAAACTTCAATTGAAACAATTGTTGTTTTGTCATTGCTGTCAAACCTTAACTGGTAAGATAGTTGCTATCTAAGAGAGTACCATATCTATTGATCGATGAAAAGGATTAGGGCAAGGAGATAACAAGAGAACCTAAGGAAAGATTGAGTTATTTTATACTTTAATGGGCACTTGATTAGTTGGTACATTGATAAGATAATGTATTATTTATCTAAGTAAGAAGAAAGACTGAAGAAGTAGGCTTAACCAAGCAAAAGGGAAGAAATCTAGTTTAAGCTAAGTGATGTTAGTGTCGACCGAGTGCCAGTATATGTTGAGTAAATTTAGTGTTGACCAAACACCATTTTATGCCAAGTGATAGGAAGTTATCGAGAAAAGATAGTGTTAGCCGAGGAAGACAATTTGTGGAGATGACCGAGTTATGGAGTGATGACCAAGGAGAAAAACATAGTATTGACCGAGTGTTAGTAATTTACATTTGGAGAAAGAATTGAGATTCCCAGCTGACATAGTTGAATTCTTGGGATATGTAAATCATGTTAACTTTATTAATGAAGAATGGAGAATTTAATGCATGGTAAATCATTTTATTATGGATTCAATGAGAAGTTTGAAGATGTATCTAGAAGGAAGGATGAAGAACTTAAATGGTGGAAGGATTCAATGAATCTGACCTAAACCTAAGATCTACGGAGGAGATTAAGCAAAAAAAGATGGATCTACCTAACTAAAGAGGTATAAATGAAAACCTAATTGTGAGGTTAAAGAAAGGAGCTAGAGTTGTTGATGTTATTGACTGATAAGTCTAAGCAGAAGGCTAAAGTTGAGAAGAGTTGTGAGTGCTTGAAGTGAATTCTGAGCAGATCAGTGATGGAGATGGAAATGAAGCTTAGTTAGTAAATCAACATATATGTGTGAAGAGGATCTATATTTGCAAAGTGAGTTGTATATTTTTTAGATCAGAAACTATTGTTACTTTCTAACCATTGTATCAGTCTAAATCCTTTAATCAAGGTTAACCTAATAGTAATTGTATAAATCCTTTAATCAAGGTGGCATTGTAATGGAATGTACTTAAATCCTTTAACAAGGTCACTTTTGATAGAGTGTTTAAATCCTTTAATAGGGTCACACCTAGCAGTGTGTTTGTAAACCTTTAATAGGGTTGGCTTTTCACATAGCTCAATTCAGAAGAGTGAAATATCAGTAGCATGTTACAAAGTGGTTTTTCCCAAGTTGGGTTTCCACTATAATTATAGTGTTATACTTGTGTGAATGTTGTTATATTATGCAAGTTATTTACATTTGGACAGTGGACTGCATGTTATATGTTTCTGATATATACTTTAGAAACTGAGTTGAATTGGTGATTAGAGCTGAGATTGTTGAGGTGCTAGAAAGTTCAATTGGTACATCTGGACCCGAGAACAACTGATTCACTCCCCTCTTTTTTGTTCTAAATAATTCTAACACCTTCCAAGGTGCTATCAGCCAAAAGCATTCTCCTCTTAACATATCATGATATTATTTTCCTACTAAAACCAATTCAAGATGAAATTGAAGATATTTGTCTATTTCAGGGCATAGTAACATATCTACAATGGATGTCAACATAACTCTTCTTGTAATGGTCTTATCTTTAGTTCGAGATCGATTCCCTACCTGGGTCAAACCTTTCCTAAGATTTTCAATCATATCAATTTGCATGTCAATAACTTTTCTCTTCTTTGATGTTGTGTCTATAGCCAATAATTTTAATGCCTCTTCCAACTTTCAATTTATAAGTACAACTGAAAGCAATTGGGCTTGTTCACGTGTTTCAAAATGATCAAATTTAGCCAATATTTCTATTTCTATCTTATTCATTAACCACTTCTTAGCAAGACTTAAAGGTTGAACATTAGCAAATGATCTCAATTTATCCACATCTATTGTAAGTAAATGATCTAAGTTTCTATATTTAATATTTCTCTTTACAATTTGAGCTGGATCTATAAGTTCATCTATACTAGTAGGAGCATGTAATCTTAACCCTTCTCTATCTTCAATTTCTTGATCTTTCATAGGGAGTGATCCTGACCCTTCTTCAACTTGCATTTCTTCAACTTGGCTTGACTATCCTACTTGAGATTCTCCTTCACCTTGACCATGTTGATTGTGAGCTACATGCACAAAAATGAATCAAATTAGAGAAAAATAGAGCATAGGTCAATAAAATTCAAGCACGTAAAATTAGAGGTCTAGGTCCATACCTTCTTTGGTTTTATAATAATATGTCAATGCAACTTCACGATTTCTTTGTTTGGTACTAGGTGACCTTTTTCTTGCAGATTTAATTTGTCTTTCCTTCTTGTTCCCCATTTCTTCTCTCCCAAAAAATGTCTTCTAAAAATTTGGCAATAGTAATTCTCCTCTTCAAAAAAATGTCTTAGAAAATATCACCTTACTAGTAATTCTCCTCTCCAAAAAATCATCTTTGATAAAAATACCAATAGCAATTCTCCTCCAAAAAATAGTCTTTCAAAAAATCAGAGCAATAGTAAAAAAATGAGAATTAAGTTGATTGCAATTGTGTAAAAAATGAAAAAAATAAATATTTTCTTTTATACCATACAAAAAAAAACATAGTTAGTCAACCTACTTCGTGCAAACTAGGTCAAGTAAAAGTCTGACGGGGCTTGTTCTAGCCAAAATTTTCCCAAAGGGTCTTCGTACGAAGACCCCAAACTTAAAATATTTATTAGGAGAAAATACTACTACAAAATGGACTTTCAAGGCCTCAAACAAAGACCAAACAAGATGATATTCCGAAACAAAAAAATGCCAGATGATGCTACTTCGAGGAAGCTTTCTAATGACTATAATTTTAATACACATTGAGTTCATTGTCACTTTCAAAATTTACTTTAATTAAACAAAGGTTGTTTGGCCATTCAACAACCCATCTCTTCGACGCTATGTAACTTACAATTTTTTTAATGAAAAATATGTAGGAAAAGAGTATTTGTGTTACCTTTCTATCAAAAAAGAAAAAATGAATTTCAATATATACATATCAAGTTAGAGTGATCCAAAAGAAGCTATGTCTAAATTACAGTTACTCTCACTTTAGAACTTAATGAAGTATGCAATATTGAACCAGAATGAATTAAACCAATTCCATCCATTAGACATTGAAGTTAAAAATATAACCTCAAAAGAATTACATCATTATCATTTTTTTATTATAAAAAGTTATGCTAATCCAAGTGGCAGTCACTCCTTAAAAACATAGATTTTTCATTCAAACCACTTTTCGAAGGAGAAAGGAAAATGGATTCAAATCAATTTTTTTAAAATATATTTAGAAACTAGAAAGAAAATGATAAAAGACTCTAGTTTACATCATCTTCAAATTCCTAATAGTTTTGTGGCAGTAGGTGTTCAAAAGTAAAGTTTTTTTTTTCAGAATGTTGATCTCACTATTAAAGCTGACCAAAAAGTGGGACACACTATTGTGGGACCACCTATTATAGCCTGTCATATACATGACTGCACAATTTGGAAATTGCTCTCATGGTTTTTGGAGCTTGATCCCTATCTTTTGAATGATTATTACAAAGTTTAAATCATGGCATTAGATATCTATATATACATATTTGTGGTGTCATATATCTTTATTTTGACAGATCTTCAATTTAACATAAACATAGTATACACATTAGCATGTTGGGGTATATCACATTTTGTTACACGATACAGTTCTAAGATAGTTCAATGGGTTGTGGGGGGGTCACTATGGATCTCTAGAAAAGTGGTTGTGGGTAGTATATTTAGGAATTTAGCTTTTATCCTTCATCTTTGGATGATCTTTGTATTTGGACTAGGATTTGGGGTTTTCTATGTGGTTCTTTCCCCAAGGAGCCCTTGAACCAATTATTATATTAATAAAATAATAGTGGCATGCCACTTTTGATTAAAAAAAATTACCCTAACTATAATACTAACCATGGTGTAAATCCTTACCCTAACCATATTCATAACCATTATCCTAATCCTAATCCTAACCCCAATTGTAATCCTAAACCTACACCCTATTCAAAACCATAACCCTAATTATAATCCTAACCTTAATCCTAATCATAAACCCTAAACCCTAACACTAATCATAAACACTGACCCAAACAATAAACCCTAGCCATAATCCTAATCCTAAACAAGACCATAACCCAAACCCTAAACCCAATCCTAACCCTAACCATGACATAAATCTAAACCCTTACCATAACCCTAACCATGACCATAATTCCAAACATGATATAAACCCTAAAACTAACTATAATCCTAATCTTAAACCCTAAACTTTTATCCTAACCATAAATCATAATCCTAACAATAATACTAACCATTTTTATCATCTTAAAATGGAAGCACTTCCATCTTGATAGGTTTAGCACCCTCTTTTAGTACATTTATCATGATAGACTTGCATTTAGGACGCATTTTGCACTTATCTTCTTCATTCTAGGTGAAATTAGGGTTAGGATCCTGTGGATTCTCCTGAATTTTCCTCTTCCATGGCTCTATTTTCTAGGTATGACTTAGAAATAGGTCCTCCTAGCTTTCATCATAGTCATCATAGGATTTTATGCCTATTCCTGGCATTCTATCCTGATCTGATATCATTTCTAGGTCTTTGGGCATCCCCGGGACCTCTTGTCTTGATTCTGATTGGATTTGGGCACAGGGTCAAATTCAAGGTTGATCCTAACTAGGTCAGGATTGAGCTCAAACCTGACTAGGTCAGGTCCAACCTTGATTTTTCCCCCCTCAGTCAAATTTCTAGAATCTTTGATTTCCGGGAATCGGGCTTTTAGGATATTTATTTTCCCACCTCCGGATTAACCATTTCGGGTTTCAAGATGGTAAATCCTCTAATTGTATTTAATCTAGGTATATTTTCTAAAGGTTAGGACCTAATTGGGATTTAATTCTCCAAGGTGGCCCCTCTAGAGGATTGTGCCCTAGTTCATTATAAAAGGAGGCCTTCCTCTCTCATTTTCACATCAAGTTTTTCAAGCTCAAGCACTCTCAAGCAAGGTGATTGATCCAACATCCATTTATTCACATCTCTCCATCAAGTTTTGTGAGCAAGAAGGTTTCAAGAAAGCAAGGAATGGTGAAGATGTAAGATAGCAAGAGGATGGTATAGGAGATCAAGCCATTGTTGACATCAAGCATCTTTGTGAACACATATTTGGAGCAAGAGAGATCCTTTCCTCCTTGATCCACCATCATCAAATTTCAAGCATTCAAAGATTCAATCATGGGGTAACAATTATAGATTGTGAGTTTGGTAGAAGTACTTTAGCCTTGGGGGCTTGGTATGCTTTTCTATCTCATTCAAATCTATGCATTGTTATTTCATACACATTCATGTTAGGGTTTTGATCTAGAGGATTAGATCTTGGCATTACACTTTCAATACATACACACACACATTCTATTTCAATCAGCTATTCGTGGAGGTGGAGACCACCAAAATGGGGGTTTGACTAAGGCAAAACCCTGTATAGCCACCCCAAAACCCCCTTTTTTCAAATATCTATAGTCATTGTTTCGAGAATCAGAGGACAAATTTGAGTACCCTTTTCGCTGAACTTTTGGGATCTGCGAACAAAATTAGAATCGGGCTTCAAAATAAAAATGTGGTATTTGACCTTTTATGAGGGTCAAACTCAACCTACTACCAGAAAGATGAAACTTTTTTGGGTTTTCTCCGTCTCGACTTTCTGATCACAGATCTGGTCGTAGAATCTTCCAAAACCTCATACAAACTTCAGAAAATAGGTATTTCCAAATCAATTTCACAATGAGGTATGTATCTTGACCTAATTAATTTTCAACTATTTCCAAATTTACTTATGCTATGCCAATTCCAATTTCAATTCAAATGAATAAGTGTTGAATGTTAGGTACATTACTAAGCTTCCATTTTAACCCTATTCATTTTGGTGAACCCGTTTGTGACAACTCTTTCTTTTATGGTGTTAGATCTAAATTTTTTACGCTTAGAAGATTAGATTTCTTGCATTTATATTTCAAAAATACAAAAAAGTTGCAAAATTCCTTTTAAAATACAAAAATATTTACTTTTTCATGCTTTTAGTGCTTTCTTTGTATTCAACATGTATGATTATTGTTTTGAGTACTTTGATGAGGCTTTTATTGTACAAGAGGATAGATTTCCTAATGAGGTACATGGTAGTGAGGTTGAAAATGGTTCGAATATGATCTCCATGGATCCTATTCCTATTTCACTCTCCTCCACAACCTCTCCAACTGACCTTTACCATAGGGTGTGTGCATGGTTACCTTCATGTCCCACTATTTGCAACATTGATAAACCTAACATGATATATCCTACACCTTTGATTATGGTAAAAGGATGTCCTCGTATAACCATTAAGGGTAAACCTAGAGATCCTTTGGATTTCTTTGATAATACTAATTCCATTTCACATGCTTATCGCACATGGAATAACCCTCAACCTACTGTTCCAATTTATTTACCTCCTTCTCAACCTATGCTTCCTCAAGCACCTAGGTATCCATCTACCTTTAAGGATTATAACTTAGTTGACCAATTGCGTGTTACTCCTACTAAGATATCTTTATGGAAATTACTTCAAACTTCCCCAACATATCATGAGGCATTGCAAAAAGCTTTATCTACTCTTCCTGCTTTGCCTCCTAATCAAGAGAACATTCATTCTATTTTGGGTTGTATGCATACAATGCCTTCTGTACCTCCTATTGTGTTTTCTGATAATGACTTACCTTCCCTAGAGGTGCAGAATCAATATGATGCTCTTATGGTGGTTGTCTCTATTAATCAGAGTATCATTCGAAGAACCTTAATTGATAATGGATCTAGACTTAATGTTTGTAGCATGGACATGCTCAAGGCAATTAAGGTTGATCTATCTACTATTCAACCTAATAATGTTCCTATACGTGGATTTGACAATATTGTGAAAAGAACTTTGGGCATTATTACCTTACCTGTTAAAGTTGGTCCAGTTATTCTAAATACTCCTATTCATGTTATGCCTGGACCTCTCAATTATAATCTTCTTTTAGGAAGACCATGGTTACATACTATGCATGCAATTCCTTCTACTCTTCATCACAAGGTTAGGTTCATCTATAATAACTTAATGTATACATTACATGCAGATGATGCCTGAGTCCTTGCTTAAATGTTGAGTATGCCAAGAACTTTGAACCTATTCAACCTGGTAAAGAGATTGAAAAACAATCGGAGATACAACAATCTGAGATAAAACAACCTAAGATTCAACAACAAGAAGTCCCATCTTCTTCTTCTTTGACTGAAGATGATTGGGGGACATTTTATTTTAATCCTACATTTATTGGAGAATACAAGGTCTCTGATTTGGAATTCATGAAGCAACATAATGAATTTGAGAAAAAAGTGTTTATTTCTTCTCCACTTTTTGAAGAATTAAAAAGTAATTTTGTTGCCGCTTCGATTAATGAAACACTTGACACTATAAAGCCTGATTGTTATGACATTGTGACATATGCTACTTCTTGGACTTCTTTTGACATGACTGATCAATATGGTCTTGGTTATCATTTGCTCAAGAAATCAGGATTTAATGGGAAAGGATGTGGTAAATATGAACAAGGTATACAAGTACCTTTAGATAATGAACTTTATGATCATACATATGGATTAGGATTCAATCCTTATAGACAACCATCGGCTTTTCCTCTTAATGTTAATCATATTTGTAGTGGATAGTTGAAGTTGGTTAACCCATTACTTATTGACTTTAATCAACCCTCCTCTTTGGATATTTTTCCTAAAGATGAAGCCTTAATGGAATTTTTAGGAATTTATGAAGATTTACCTAAGTTTCATCACAAACGAGGAAAGCCTTATTGTTTAAAAACATATGCTTATTTTGGAGAACAAGAAGACCATGATATTCTCCCTTTACCAATGGATTCTCCGGTAAGAAGTGATTTGTTAATTACTGAAGCTATTGATATTCAAGTGGATGAAAATGATTCTGAAAGGATGATAAAAATTGGGAAATGTTTGAATCAGGATGAACGTGATCACTTGGTTTTCCTTTTGCTTGAATTTAAGGATATATTTGCTTGGACATATTCTGATATGCCAAGTATAGTTTCTAAGGTTGTTACTCATAACATTGTTTTAAAGCCGAATATGAAACCTGTCAAATAAAAAATTTGAAAGATGAATCCACGAATTGCTTTATTAGTCAAAGGAGAAATTAAAAAATTATTGGATTATGGATTTATTCATTCTATTGATTACTCAGATTGGATTTCAAACATTGTGCCTGTGTCAAAAGGAGAAAATAAGATAAGGATGTGCACTAATTTTAGAGATTTAAATAGGGCATCCTTGAAGGATGATTTCCTGCTACCTAATATTGATATGATTGTGGATTCAACAATAGGCCATGCCCTGTTATCTTTTATGGATGGTTTTTCAAGATACAATCAAATCTTTATCCCCCCTGAAGATCAATTTAAGATTGCATTTATAACACCTTGGGGAACCTTTTGTTGGGTCATGATGCCCTTTGGATTGAAAAATGTAGGAGCAACTTATCAACGGTCTATGACTTTGATTTTTCATGATTACATTCATAAGATCCTTGAAGATTATGTGGATGACATCTTGGAAAAATCTATCCAAAGAGTAGATCATGTTACTATTTTACGACAGATATTTGAAAGGATTAGAAGTTATAATATGATATTGAATCCTAAGAAATGTGTCTTTGGAGTTGATTCCGGTAAATTATTAGGATTTATAATCTCTAAGCGAGGCATTGAAGTAGATACTAAAAAGATTGAAGCTATTGTTAATATGCCTCCTCCTAAGAATATTTCCCAGTTACGAAGCCTACAAGGAAAAATATAAGCTATTCGTCGCTTTATTTCTAATTTAGCAGACCGAACTATTCCTTTTACTTCCTTGCTTAGAAAGGATACCACTTTATCTTGGAATGAGGAGTGTAAACAAACTTTTGAGCAATTTAAGGAGTATCTCACAAATCCTCCTATTTTGCAACCTACAATTTTTGATAAACCATTTCAATTATACACTTCAGCAACTCAATGGGCCGTGAGTGCGTTCTTAGCTCAAATTGATGATAATGATAAAGAAAGACCTATGTATTACATTAGTCAGACTTTACTTGATTATGAAACATGATATACAGATTTAGAAAGACAATGTCTCGTTGTAGTTTATGCATGTCAGAAACTCAGACATTATTTGATAAATGCTGAAGTTAATGTGATTGTTAAGTTTGATCCTTTGAAACATCTTTTCTCACAAATTGATCTCTCAGGCTGGTTGGAAAAATGGGTGATGTTGCTTACAGAATTTGATCTTAATTTTATTTCTCAGAAATCTATTAAGGGACAAGCATTGACAGATTATCTAGCTGAAGCTCCTTGTCCTTACCTAGATGAAAGTTCTACTTTTATAGAATTTCCCGATGATAACATCCTAACTCTTCAACAGGAGGATATTTGGGAATTATATTTTGATGGATCTAAATGTAAGACCGGTTCTAGTTTGGGTGTCATCTTGATTCCCCCTACAAAAAAACCCATCCCTTTATCATATAAACTAACCTTTCCTTACACTAATAACATTGCAGAGTATGAAGCTCTTATAGCGGGATTACGAGTAGCTTCATCCCTTAATATCAAACATTTACATATATATGGAGATTCACAACTAATGGTTGAATAGATTAAAGGAGGATATCAAACTAAAAATGCTAAAATGACACAATATAGAGATTTAGCTCTTGATGTGCTTTCACCTCTTATATGATTTAGACTTTACCTAGAAAGGACAATCGACATGCAGACACCATGGCCAGTGCAGCTTCCCTGGATTGTCTCAAGAACAATGTGGAAAATTTTCAATTTACTATACAAACTCTTAAATGTCCTACAATTTCTAATAAGTTTACCTCTGACTGTTTTAACTTGCATTCAGATGAATGGTATTCACATATTTTTCATTTTTTGAAGGATGGTACTTTTCCAGAATCAGCAACAAGGAACATGCGTAATCATATTAGGAAACTTGTAGCACAGTACATCATTTTAGGAGATACACTTTATAAACATTCTTATGAGGGATTATTATTATGATGTCTTAATAGAACTGAAATTCCTGTCGCTCTAGCAGAGGCTCATTCTAGTTCTTGTGGGGGACATTTTGGTGGAAAATCCTTGGTTAATAAATTACTTCGAATGGGATATTATTTGGAAAACAATGGAACAAGATTCTTTCATGTTTGTTAAGAAATGTCCTCAATGTCAACAACATAGTAATTTGATTCATGCTCCTGCTCGTGAGCTTCGTAATCAAGTTTCTCCATGGCCTTTTAGTATTTGGGGTTTTGACCTTATTGGAAAAATCTCACCAACTTCTTCTCAAGGACATACTTACATTCTCACCGCTATGGATTACTTTACGAAGTGGGTTGAAGCTATTCCTCTTCGTTCAACAATGACAGATGTTATTTTTTATTTCATCCTTAATAATATCATAACAAGATTTGGTATTCCTTCGACAATAATTTTGGATAATGGAATGTTTTTAAAAACAAAGAAATTGCAAAATTCTTGGAGAAATATATGATTCAACATCATTTTTAAACTCCTTACTATCCTCAATCTAATGGACAAGCTGAAGCATCAAATAAAATTATTAAACAAATTTTGAGAAAAATAGTTAGTAAGCATGCGAAAGATTGGCATACTTAATTGACTTATGCTTTATGGGCCTATAGGACTAGTGTTCATACCGCCATGGGTACTTCTCCTTATAATCTTGTCTATGGTACTGATGCTATTGTGCCTTTGGAACTAGAAATACCTTCTTTACAAATTTTGTTTCATGGGATAATTGATAAAGATACTTTTCGTGAACAACGCTTACAAGAATTAGAAATGTTGGATGAACAATGAATACATGCATTAGAACATATAAAAGCTTATCATGAATCTCTTCAGAAACAATACAATCATAAGGTAATTGAATGAAAATTTGCGGTTGGTGATTTAGTCCTTTATGAGAATCAACAAAATGTGAATGCTTTACCAGGCGAAAAAGGAAAATTTAGCCCTAATTGGCTTGGACCTTTTGTTGTTATTGAAGACTTTGGTTCAGGTGCTTACAAACTTGCTGATATGGATGGTGTTTCTTTAAAGGAACCCATTAATATTATGCATCTTAAACATTATTACCCTTAATCTCATTTGTTCCATGTGCATTTATGTATTCCTTATAAAAAAAATTATTTTATAGGTTATGTAGTTTTAGTAAAAATTATATATTGAATATGTTTATGCACTTTCTTTCTTTCTTTCTATTAAGTTTTATATTGATGAAAACATAGTAATCAAACACAAAATTAATCAGTAGAGAAAGTTTTTCATTCATCAAGAAAATAGTTTTTAAAAGTTTTTGATACATAAGTGGCCAATGGCCCTATCTATCACTACATTTATCACTATGTCGCTCTAATGGCCGACGACTCCCAGATCTCTCTACTCTATGATGGGAAGATGAAGATTGGTGTGTCCGTGTATGGCTCTTGGATATGCTCATACCCTGTACACATCCTCGGAGACTATGTACCTCTGCCATCAACTTCTCCTCCCTTTCTCTACACATTCTCAACTCTTGCTGGATACATACAAAGATGTCGGCATGTCTGTCGGGATCTTTGTGACCAATGGAAGACTCTCGCTTGTCGGCTGGTAGTCGGTAGGATATAATGGTATCCTTGAGAATCTTGGATACAAAGCTCCTCCACTCTGCTATGCTAGCTGTAGAAAGAAACAAAATTCTATTAGTCTAGTATCCTGTCTATTCAAATCATATATTCAACCAAATTTCAATCAAGTTCAAACCCAAGTATATCTGTACCAGTATCACCACCCGGGGGCATGTCCTCATCCCTCTCCTCTGCTCTCTCCTCTTCCTCCATGGGATCCTCCTTGAAGATGTGCTCCTCCTCATCTTTGATATCCTCATCCTCCTCGGTGGCTCCACTATCCCGGTGTGTTCCCTCTGTAAAGACTGGATCACCTGTAGGATAATCCTTGGGAAAGATAGGACGGGTCCCCTCCAAACTCCAGTACCTAATGTAATCTTAGCTCATGCCTAAATAGGCTACATCTAATGGTACCTCTATATCCTTTGTCTCCTCTACATCGCTATCCTCTATGTTTGCTATCGATGGTCGACGAATGGCACCAGGTCTTTGATAGTATCTCGTCAGATGAACATAGCAAGGTACTACCTTAGGGACTCCCTGTAATAGGCCAAACTATCTCATCACCTGATCGTAATAGTAGGGCATCACTATATGACTCTGATGACCCTCTAGCAGCTTACACTGCTGTGAATGTCTCATTTGGAATCGTGTATCAGGCCACTCTGGAAAACTGGCACCCATTTTTTTGAAATTTTCACATACGGTATCAAAAATTTAAGTGTGATATATCGTTGGAAATCTCTTTCCGAGCCTAATCCAACCATGTTGATTTCATTTTCAAGTTTTGTCATTTGATTAGCTATTTTACTTGTAGATTAGCTGATTTTTTATTTTGCTAACCTTGTGGGTCTAACAAGTTGTGCTTGTAGGTGCTCTCATTGCTTGAAATATTTTACCAAAAGAACGCATGTCAAAGCTTCAAATGCACAAGGGCTACTAACGGTTTTTGTAGGGCTGCCCAAAGCATAAAAACCCAATCAAGTGCTTGTTGTTTATTTCATTTCAAGTGTGGCAATTACTAGTTGTTTCATTTCATAGGAACATAATATCTTGTTGTAGGGATTCTTGGGTGGTAGGAGAAGTATGCTCTTCACCCTTGTGGTGAACCAGAAAATCTTGACCCATCTTTGGATTTTGAAAGCAAGAGGGTAATTGAACATTTGCTTGGTGTGTTTGGGAGAAAGCTTTGAGATAGAGGAGTATGCTCTTCACCCTTGTGGTGAAACAAAAACCTTGAATCTTATAAGTTGATCCATTTCTTTGTTTAGATCTTTTAGAATCCTTTAGCGGGCCTGCTCTTGAGCAATCAAGAGGAACGACCCAAGTGGGGACAAGCTAATATCAAGCTATTCCAACCCATTATAATCTCAAGGCTATCAAGGACACAAAACCTTGGTAGACGTAGTGCTTGTCTTCACTTGATGTGAGTACTTGTGGGATTGTGACCATGAGGAAAGTATTGAGCAAGAATGCTTAAGGTACTCTTGAGGCCGCGAGGTCCATTACTTGCCACAAGGTAAGGAGCCCCTTTGGGGAGCAAGAGGGGTGCTATGAATGGAAGCCCTTACTAAGAACCATAAGTAGAGGCCACCCTATTTTTGCCACTTAGCTTCTTGGTGCAAGGATTGATCCAAGTGGAATAACCCAAATCACCCCAAGATTACTCACCATCTGTGTTCCTTTGGTTGTGCCATTGGCACTTCCACGACAACGCCAACATCTATTGTGGGCAACCACTTTGTGTGAGGCAATGGAACATCAAGTGTGGGCCAAGTTGCTAAGTATTGAGCCTTTGTCCTTCTAGGTAGTGAGTGCTTGAACTATTCTCATTGTTATATACCCGTGCAAATGTTCTTGAACATACAAACATTGCGGTAGTGCTCATAGAAGTTTTCATTTTGATATCCCAACTGCTTATCTTGGCAAGGTTGCTTTTGCTCTTGCACAAGTGTTTGATGACATGTTTGATCACCTACTATTTGCAAGCTTGTCTACTTCCTGATATTATTGTGCTTGAAATCAAAAAATTATACTTGCAACTTACAACATTGACCAAATTGCTTTCAACACTGAATCTTCCATGTTCACTGGTCAAGAGTCGTATGATACTGAAACATCATCGCATACCTTCAACCAAGAATCTTGAGTTATTCTATTGTCCTACTGTTGTTGAAATTCAAAGTTGCTAAACTTGCATTTTAACCTACTGTAGAGTGTCTTTTTCTGTTCTTATCTGAAGCTAGTTTGTTACCTACATGCTTAGGATTGTTCTAGACTGAAACAAATGAGCTAAAACTATTGGATTTGAGCCTATTGAATGTCACTTTTGATCACTTGTCAAAACACGGTTACCTATCTAGCTACTTGCTAATCGAGCTTCTTGCTCACATCTAGGCTTGTGTCAATTGACTATTGTAAGTTCTTGAGCACTTTGACCAGCCATCTCTATTGTTCTATCTCGACAAGTGATCATCATTGGCTTTTGCTTATCTCAACATCTAAGAAACTTTGTCTCATTTTATTGGTTGAACAACTTTCTTTTTCATGCCGGTTACAACTCGGTCTCAATTTGAACAAGGGAGTCACCCTTCGTTCAATTATATGTAGTTACCTTCTCCCACTAGATGCTCACGAGCACCTATTAGCAATGCTAGTTCCAATTCTGAGGATTCTAAGGCTACCCCGTGGTACAAAGGAGGTTTCCTCTTTTTCGCATTTAAGTCTTCCAAAAACATAGATAGTGTCTCACTCACTCTCACTGAACAAGAAAAATTCCGCCATTTGCAAGATCACTTTGAGCATAAGGACAACCAAGCGCGCTTAGACAAAGAACATAAACAAACCATAATGGATGCTGCTAGGCGCATGGCTATGAGAGGCATGTCTCATGAGCAACCCGAGATTAGTGGTTATGAGCATATACCACTTTTTGGTACTAATGGCAAGCATGGCAACAACACGCCACCTAGATCTCCTCCGAGATGAACTTTTGTTGTACCTTCTTCACCTCCTAGACCACCTCCCTCTCACCATGAGGAAGAGGTCGTTGATGATATTTCTAGTGAGGATCTTATTGCATTTGAACAAGATGAAGACTCTCAACGAGATGCTTAAGCTTTTAGAGTGCAATGGTGACCAATATTTCCAATATATGACTTCTAGAGGACACAAGCTTCCTCCCGGCTATGATGTCAGACAAATTGTTCAACAAAGAGTACCAACTGAATTGGAAGTCCTTAAGGAAGAACTATGTCAGATAAATCAACACCTTATCCAAATGGCAATAGAAAGAGAGCCTCCAAAGGTCTCCTTTGTAGAATCTATTTGTGCTCTTTCATTTGATAGGAGTCTATACATGGTCCCATTTCCTAGGGATATTGAGGTTCCCAAATATGACAAGTATGATGGAAACGGTGACCCCCATGACCATGTGCATCACTTTTACACTCTTAGCATGGAATTCCTTCATGAAGACACATTTTTGCTATGATTATTCCCTTGAAGCTTAAGAGGACAAGCTTTAGAATGGTTTGCAAAGTTGACACCTCCTTTGAAGACTTTTGATGAGTTGGCTATGCGCTTCACACAACACTATTCATACAACATTCAACAACCTATCACTATGATAGATCTAAGTGCTCTAAGGAAAAATCAAGGTGAACCATTTGCCACCTACTTGCAATGTTGGAGGTCATTGTATTCTAGATATTCTCGTCTGCTACCTAAGAGTGAAAAGATTGACATTTTTATCAACACTCTAGTGTCTGAGCTATATTATGATCTAAGGAAACAAATTTTTCTCCTCTTTCAACGACATGGTTGAAAGTGCATATAGGATTGAGGATGTGGCCATAAGAAAAGGTGATATCATTATCAATAAGGATACTAGAAAATATGGCAAAGACAAGAACAAGTCTTGGAATAGAAACAAGTATGTTGTCAATGATGGGGTTGTAGATGCCCCTAAAGCTAAAGAGCCTGCTTTCAACCTCTCTAATGCCATCTACGCAGTAAAACTACAAGAAGCTACCAACACTCAAAATGCTCCTAAGCCTCAGAATGTAGATAAGCCAAAGAAGCAATTTTGACGACGGGTCTATACCCCATTGGCTGAACCATATGATGTGATTCTTAAGACTTTGGTTGAAAATAATTATTTTACGCTTCCTGAGAAAACTCATCCCTATGATCCACCAGTTAAGCCTGATTGGTGGAGAGAGGATCATTACTGCCACTATCATAGAAACAAGGGACACAAGATTGATAATTGTTTCACACTTAAAGATGCTATACAAGATCTCATTGAGGGAGGCATAGTTCTCATAGATGGCTTAGTTAAAAATTTTGATCACATAGCTTTCAAAGATCCTCTACCTAAGTATGACAAAGGTGAAACCTCCCAAGCACATAAGAAGAATCGTGATGCTAAGATCAACTATACATATACTTCTGATTCGCCTATGATCAACATGGTGGAGCCCGTTGAGAGTGTTCTTATGATGAGACCTCAAGATGATAATAAAACCAATCATGGTATGCCAAAGTTGGTCTTGCAACCACGTGGCAGTTCATCTTCCCAGAGTGAGACACTGAATGCTGTTACTAGGGGTTAAGCTAAACTGGTCCTTAAAACTACGCCTGATCCTAAACAAGCCTCATCTTCCAAACCAATAGTTCCTTCAGCTCTATCTAGCTATGATCTTGTCCATCAGTTGCAATGGACACCCGCACATATATCTATTTTTGAGTTGCTTGAGCTATCCCCTTTGTACAAGGAGATCCTTGAAAAGGCTTTGTGTATAGCTAATGTCCCTAATGACATTGACCTAGATAGGTTCTAGGCTATGGTCAACCACATTCATCACCTCATTATCTATCCTTTTCTATAGAAGATGATGTATCTATTAGTCACCCTCACAATCTTGCCTTACATATTGAAGTTATGGTCTACCATACCCGAGTTCGCCGAGTCCTAATAGACAATGGTGTTGGGTTAAATATTGTTTCTTTCAATTTCATACAACAGTTGGGTTTGTCAAAATTTGCTGTAGATTCTAAACGGAAAATTACTATAAAACCATATGATGAAGTTGAAAGATCTTCCAAAGGTCCTGTCATGCTACCTGTCTGAGTGGGCCCTGTCACGAAAGATATTATGTTCCAAGTATTGGACATCCCACTTGCTTATAACATTCTTTTGGGTCATCCTTGGATCCATGACATGCAAGTTGTGCCTTCTACATACCATTAGTGTATCAAATTCCCACATAACGGAGCTGAAATTGTTATTCCAGGGGATCATTCTACTGCTATTAATGCTCTTACTACTGCTAAAACATTTTTTCATCATAAAAAACCTTCTAATGATCCTACTGCATCCCTGGCTACTGCTGAGAAAACTTTTACGATGATGAGCCTTAGTATGGGTGAGTACACGCTGGATTCCATTGCTGCTATGCCTACTTCTCCTAGATCATATGGCAAACCTTATGATAAGATGAAGCCTTTTGCTTCTGCCATAATGATTTTTGGTAATTTTATTCAAGCGTCCATACCCCTAGAGGTAGAAAGAGAAGAACAAGCTGTTAGAGAATGGATCTATAGAGACTAAGAAGACAATAACACTATTGCTACTCCTATTTCTCCTAAGCACTATGGTAAAGGCTATAAATTTTTGTAGCAAATGGGCTATCAAGGTCACAGACCTATAAATGATAATGGGCATGCCTTAGTCAAGCCTTTGAGTCATACTAATGGCCGACCCTCTAAGATTACAACAGGTCTAGGATATGGTGTCGATGATGACCTCCCTACATGTTCTAGAAATGCTCCCATGATTAGTGATTCAAACATAGATACAAATGAGTCACCACTACACACTATGGCTCAAATAGGAGATGATCTTCCTTCTACTTCACTCCTTTGGGGAGAAGAACGCATACCTACCCATGATTCAGCTGAAGCTTCTATGTCTAGCGATAATGAATTTGATCCCCAAGCTAGACAACGAAGAAATATTTTGTGGTTAATGAAATGAGGAGATCTCACACATCATGATGCTAAAGCCTCTACTTCTAAAGGTCCTAAGTAGAAGCATAACAACAGATTCAAATGAACATGAATGGGATACTCTCTCTGATGGATCTTCCATAGTGGATATGGAAGTGGATGTGGTTCATACTTATGGTGACCAACTTGACGTAGTTGATGAGTCTCGCGTAGGGTTTGATGAGTTTAATCCACGCATTGATTTAGTGGACCATGTTGGTCCTTCTATGACAAGTCTAGATCTTAACACTTTTGGAGCTTACCCTATAGGCTTGACCTCTCTTGTCACTAGAGATGACATCCCTCACATAAATGCTATTGAACAAGTCACTTCAATTCATCTCACAAAATTAGATCTCATAGCTTGGTCCACCCAGGATCAACATGCCATTGAACCTGTTACTTCTTCCACCAGTGAACTAGCAACAAAAAGGACTGAATCAAAAATAAAGTATCTCAATCATCAAATCAAAAGAAAAGAGCAATGGTCGGATGGTGAAAACCACATTGTGGCGGTATCCAAACCTAAAAAAAGTCAAAATACAGGCCTCGTAAAAAATGATGATTATCAAATAAAAGATGACAAGCTGATTCTGTACAAAAAAATGGTGAACTTTTTCAAGAATTATTTCACCTTTGTCATATTTCAGCACATTCCTAGAGCTCAGATTAAAACTGCTAATGCCTTGGTTACTTCAGCATCCATTTTATAATTGACAAATCATAAATCCCGCTTCAAGTTCCTGGTGGAAGAATTACACTATCCTGCTCACAATTCCTACAATGCCACCATCTTTTCCTATCTCCCAGATCACGTTATCCCTCCAAATCCATCGTACCAACTCCTTCACTATACCTCACACTTTACCCTCGCCTCTGGTGACTTTTATAGGAAGGGTCTAGATAGAACTCTCCTTAAGTGTCTCGAAATAGATGAGCCAAACAAAGTGCTAGCTGAAGTCCACGATGGCATATGTGGATCACTCTCTAACGATCTTGCGCTAACCCATAAATTTCTTAAGGTTGGTTGCTATTGGCCGAACTGGTTGGGGCCTTCTATCATCACAGCAGTAGCATTTGGGTCCAATACCTCTCAGTTATCTATGCCAGAGGAAGTAGAGCTTACCGAGCCTATCAATGTTCTACAATTGCAGAAGTTCTATGCCTAAGGTTCCTGAGCTCTTTTGTACATATTTTACTGATCCTACAAAAATTCCAAAAAAAATCATATATGATGCTGAAAAAATCCTAAAAAGCATAAAAAGTACTAAAAAAATGAGCATCCTAGTGAAAACCTAGCAATAGGCACTTTGATGTCTCACCCAAAAAAATCAAAAAATTTAAAAATTCAAAAAAAATAGAAAAAGTGCCTTGGTGAAAACTTGGAAACAGGTGCCTTGGTAGCAAAAATACAAAAAAATTGCAAAAAGTCTTGAAAAAATCTATCAAATGGTGAAAACCTAGAAACAAGCGCTGCTTGAGACCCTTGCACCTATGTCTATCAGTATTGCGTGGTGCTCCTCCGCTCCACTTCTCACTTTGCCTCCCCTAGCCTAGAATTGACTCTTGTCTTAGTCTTGGGGGCATACGTTGTTCTAGCTTATCTTGGGTCTCTTTGTGCATTTGGGTTTCTTAGGCACCTCACAAACGGTGTTTTTCAACACCACCCCAATAGTGTTTTTCAACACTACCCTAGCGTTAAGTGTTTCTCAACACTTATCAGATGTCTTACCCACAGTCTAGCATGATATGATATTTCTCACTGGCAGATGCGATACTCAAAGATTGACTCTATGACCTGCACACATGCACTTAAACACTTGACTTGCTGAGACTTGCTTGACTTTATTTCTTTGTGTGCTGTCTATGACGATTTCTTTGATGAGTGTTCTATCCCTAATAGATTTTGATGATGTTGAGCTAGAAGACTGGGGCACGAGTACATGTTTTATTTGCTTTCTGCCTATGGGTATATTTTGTTGATCTTGGTTGTCATGAGCATTTATGCTTTTTCCACTTGAATCTAGGATTTACAAAGTATTATCCTTGACTGTTTCTGCAAGTGCATGCTTATAGTCATCTTGACTTTCTTGTGTCTCGATGCGAGCATAATCTTGCTATATCAAACTTAGGGAACCTCACTGCATTAGTCATCTTGACCTACATGTCTTTGATGCCTAGGTGGGATTTCCACATTTCTATCTGATATAGATCATATTCAAATTCACATAGTTATACTAGTGTGTATTGTATGATCTTGCGATGCTACCAATAACGCTCGATCATGATTATTAGATGTTTATTAGCTTTGTGACCTTGCAAGTAAACCATTTTCATAGTAGCTTGAATTCTTAGGTTCATGTTAGTTTAGTTTTGCATCTTGCATATGGAGAGAGCTCTCCTTTCATCTTTCGTGGACCCGTCGATCAAACTACGCTCACCTTTCGCTTCTTCCTAATCATGTCTTTCACTTCTTGTCTTTCATCTCACATCATTCTCTCTTCATTTCAGGATCAAAACCGAAATCCGATTTTACCTTGATTGTCAAAATTGCATTCCTCTTTCTTCCACGTAGTTGGCTGACCTTTTGAGGCCTGATCCTTCAATCTTCGCTGGGCATCCTTTCTTTCTTCATCTCCATCTCTCTCACCCTTCTAGTCTTTCATTCATTTCATTCATCTCTCTCTGAGGTCTTAACTGGGGCATATCTTCATTGCTTGATGGTTATTCTATCATCTGTCATCTTTGATTATGATTTCTAGTGATTTGATCATGTTGCTCTTGCTTCTGCCTTCCCTCTACCTGATTTTGCTTTCAATCCCGAGGGGGCAGACACATCATATCCTATTGGCTATTCTCCAGAGCATATGCTTGACCATTCCATTTGCTCTGATCGATCTATCTTTGCGCTTGACATGTTAGTTCTCATCTCGAGTCCTGATACTGTCCATCTCTTTCCTAAGTGTTCAGTATTGTCACTACTAGGCTGACCATGCAAGATTTGCTATCTCTCTACACTTCATTCTTTGGACTCAGGTTGCTATCTCTTGCCTTCTTGGCTGATCTATTCTTTGACGTAATGTGTTCCCAGATCGATCACACATTAGTCAAAGAGGGGAAAATGTATACACCTAAAAATGGTCATCTATACTATTAGCCCCTTTGCTAGCATTTTTGCTAAAATCATCAATTGCTTATTCTTGATCAAATCCTAGTTCTGTCATTTATTCGATTATTTTCTATGGGCTAACCATCTTATTCCTAAGTCTTTATTTAATTAAAATGAATATTTCCTCCCCTTTTAATAAATAAAAAGTCCCCACTTTTCCTCTTATCCTAAGTTGCACAAATAAAACATTATTCCTATTTTACAAAAAGGGGAAAAACACTTTTTGTCTCATATGGGCACAAAAGTCAACTCTTATTTTCTCATTGGAGGATATTTGTGCACATGGATTTCTCCTCTTTCAAGCTCCACCCTTGATTAAATCTTTTGCCTCTTAATCTCCATGGTCCATTCTTTCTCATTTCTTATAAAAGGAGAGCTCTCTTCTTCATTCTAGATCCCCAACTTTTTATGCTAATGTTATGCTGCAGGTTTTCTAGGTCACTTTGGAACTTTTGAAGATTTGGAGCATTCTTGACTTTTGCATCTACATGCTATCATAGTTTCATTTCTTGCATTATCATAGCATTCATAGCTTCATATTTAGCTTAGTTACCTTTATGCTTTAGATTACTTCATGTAGCTTAATTAGGAGGCTTTGTAATACTTGCATATTTCCTTTCATAGCATAGCTTGCATTTCCATTTCTAGCATATTTGCATTTGCATTTGATTCTTTGGGATATTGGCATTCTTGCCCTTGTCTTCATTTTAATCTCCCATTGCATGGTTTACTAGCAAGATTATTGGCTTAATAGCTCTAGCTGAGAGCATTCTTAAAAACCCTTGCACTCCATGCCTAAGGAGCTCTAAATCGATTTCTCAAGGTTTCCAATCCATGGATTCTCTTGGAAGGAATGATTTAGAGAAGTTCACATCTTAGTGTGTACACTCCTCAAAACCATGCTATGCTCTGGGTCTAATGGTCTCCCCTTAGACTGGAAGCCGCAGGATCCTGTAGACATCCTCTAAGGTCACTGTGATCTCGCTAAAGGGAAGATGGAAGGAGCATGTATCCTCATCCCACCTATCTATCAGAGCCGATAGCATGGCTCAGTGTGGTCTGAGCTGTGGAAGGATTGATACCCAGTATAGTCCCACATCCCTTAGTAACTGCATCCCCTAATCATCAAGCTCAGACAATCTCTCCTTGATTTTCACTAGCAATTCCCCAAAAGGATGCTCTCAGAAGCAAACTAGGTCCTGCAAGCACAAACAAAGATCATATCAGTCATCTATATCATCAAATCTGCAAAACTAACTAAATTAGGTCAAAGTCGACCTCAGTTAGGTCAATGTCAACCTTACTGGGTCAATGTCAACTTTACTGGGTCAGGGTCAACCTTTTTTCAGTCAAGGTCGACCTCAGCTAAAAACTGACAAAAACCCCTCTGGTCAATGTCGACTTTCATGGGTCAAAGTCGACCTAGATGGGTCAATGTCGACCTAGATGGGTCAGGGTTGACCTAAAGGGGGCAAAATTGACCTGGCCTATAAAAAATAGGAATTTGGAAAGTACAAAGAAGCATAATAGTAAACTCACCTCAGGTAGTGGCCGTCCGGTAGCTAGGCTGTGTCTCAGCGTCTCCAGGTGTGTCGCTCGAAGTTCCTCTCTTCTCGGCATCTTGCTTCCTCATTTTGAATTTGAGAATGGTAAGAATGAGTAAGTATTTCTCTCTTTTACTTATTTATAAGTTTGAATTAGGGTTTTATTAGGGTTTCCTTAGGGTAAACTCGGATTTTCTATTCTTATGCATTTAGACAGACATTCACTCTTTTCATCATAACTTGAGTTCAATAACTCCATTTTTAGTGTCGTCTATGGTGTTGGAATAATGATTTAGATATCTAACTCCTTGAATCAATTTAGGAAGGTTAGGAATCCTTCTAATTGGTTTAGGAAAGGAATTTTCAACACTCTGCATCTCTAGTATATAGAGTTTTTCTTATCACCCTATTTCACCCTTCTGAAATAGAAAATCGAAATAGGGGGGCATAAGAGGCTCTATACACTTCTCAAATTATCATATAGTAAGCTTTAGGTGATTTATGGATTTCCATTAACCTTGTGTGTTGCGGGTTCTAACAGTTGTCTACAAGATCTTTACATCGAGGACTTAGCTATATCCTTTTTATTTACTATGATGTTTTCTTACTTTAGCTTGCATATTCACGTAGTGTCATATCTAAGCTAAAGTGGGGGCTAAATGTATCATGTTAAAATGGAAGCACTTCCATCTTGATAGGTTTAGCACCCTCTTTTAGTACATTTATCATGATAGACTTGCATTTAGGACGCATTTTGCACTTATCTTCTTCATTCTAGGTGAAATTAGGGTTAGGATCCCGTGGATTCTCCTAAATTTCCCTCTTCCATGGCTCTATTTTCTAGGTAGGACTAAGAAATAGGTGCTCCCAGCTTTCATCATAGGATTTTATGCCCATTCCTGGCATTCTGTCCTGATCTGATATCATTTCTAGGTCTCTAGACATCCCCAGGACCTCCTGTCTTGATTTTGATTGGATCTGGGCACAGGGTCAAATTTGAGGTTGATCCTGACTAGGTCAGGATCGAGCTCAAACCTAACTAGGTTAGGATTGAGGTCGAACCTAACTAGGTCAGGTCCAACCTCAATTTTGCCCTCCTCATTCAAATTTCCAGAATCTTTGATTTTCGGGCATCGAGCTTTCGAGATATTTATTTTCCCACCTCCGGATTAACCATTTCGGGTTTCGGGATGGTAAATCTTCTAATTGCATTTAATCTAGGTATATTTTCTAAAGGTTAGGACCTAATTGGGATTTAATTCTCCAAGGTGGCCCCTCTAGAGGATTGTGCCCTAGTTCATTATAAAAGGAGGCCTTCCTCTCTCATTTTCACATCAAGTTTTTCAAGCTCAAGCACTCTCAAGCAAGGTGATTGATCCAACATCCATTTATTCACATCTCTCCATCAAGTTTTGTGAGCAAGAAGGTTTCAAGAAAGCAAGGAATGGTGAAGATGTAAGATAGCAAGAGGATGATATAGGAGATCAAGCCATTGTTGACATCAAGCATCTTTGTGAACACATATTTGGAGCAAGATAGATCCTTTCCTCCTTGATCCACCATCATCAAATTTCAAGCATTCAAAGATTCAATCATGGGGTAACAATTACGGATTGTGAGTTTGGTAGAAGTACTTTAGCCTTGGGGACTTGGTATGCTTTTCTATCTCATTCAAATCTATGCATTGTTATTTCATACACATTCATGCTAGGGTTTTGATCTAGAGGATTAGATCTTGGCATTACACTTTCAATACATACACACACACATTCTATTTCAATCAGCTATTCATGGAGGTGGAGACCACGAAAACGGGGGTTTGACTAAGGCAAAACCATATATAGCCACCCCAAAAACCCCCTTTTTTAGATATCTACAGTCGTTGTTTCAGGAATCAGAGAACATATTTGAGTACCCTTTTTACCAAACTTCCGGGATCTGCGAACAAAATCGAAATCGGGCTTCAAAATAAAAATGTGGTATTTGACCTTTTATGAGGGTCAAACTCGACCTGCTACCGGAAAGATGAAACTTTTCTGGGTTTTCTCCGTCTCGGCTTTTTGATCTCAGATTCTGGTCGCAGAATCTTTCGAAACCTCATAAAGACTTTAGAAAATAGGTATTTCCAAATCAATTTCACAATGAGGTATGTATCTTGACCTAATTAATTTTCAAGTATTTCCAGATTTACTGATGCTATGCCAATTCCAATTTCAATTCAAATGAATAAGTGTTGAATGTTAGGTACATTACTAAGCTTCCATTTTACACCTATTCACCATTATGTAAATCCTAACCTAGCCTAACCTAACCATAAATCTAATTATAATCCTAAACCCAAATTTTAATCCTAGCATTAAAACCAAATCCCAATCAAAATTATACCTCTAACCATAATTATTATCACGATATAAACCCTAACCCTAATGATAATCCTAATCCCAACCCTAATGTTAAAATCTAACCCTAATCACACCCTACATCTAATCACGATTCTTACCATGATGTAATTCTTAATCCTAATCACAACCCTAATCATAAACCATACCCCTAATCCTAAACCCTAGCCCTAATCAAAATTCTAATCCTAACCATTAAATTAATTATGATGTAAATCCTAACTATGCTCATAATCTTGTGCTAAATCTTAAACCCTAACCCTAATCATAATTTTAATGTAAACTCTTACCCTAACCCTAACCCTAAACCTAACCCTGATCTTAAACCTTAATGCTAATCAAGATTCCAACCCTAATCATAAAACTATGCATAATATAGATCCTAATCTTAATACTAAATCCTAAATCAAACATTAATTCCTAACCATATTCCTAATCCTAAACAAGATCATAACTGAAACCCTAAACCCAACCTTAACCCTAGTCATGACATAAACCTAAACCCTTATCTTAAATCCTAACTCTAATTAAAATCCTATTCCTAACTATAATTCCAACTATGATATAAACTCTAAACCCAACAATAATCCTAATCCTACATACTAAACTCTTATCCTAACACTAAAGCCTAATCCTGAACCCTAAACATTGATTTTAACCCTAAACCCTAAACCCTAACCATAATCTGAAACTGTAAACCGTAAACCATAAACTCTAACCCTAATTGAAACCTTAACTCTAAGCATAATACTAACCATAATGTAAACTCTAACCCTAATAATAATCCTAATCTTAAACCCTAAACAATAGTCTTAACCCTAACCCTACAACCTCTAACCGTAACTAGAATACTAACCACATATCCTAACCATAATTCTAAATGCCAATCCTAATCAAAATTTTAACCCTTACCATAAGACTAACCATGATGTAAACCCTAACCATAATCTTTAACGTAAAATCATAAACCCTAATCCTAATAGTACACCCTAAGTCTGAATCCTAAATACATTAATTTATTAAATGTCTTCCTTGTTGCATTGTGACTGCTACTAGCTTATATATATATATATATATATATATATATATATATATATATATATATATATATATATATATATATATATATATATATATATATATATATATATATATATATATATATATATATATATATATATATATATATATATATATATATATATATATATATATATATATATATATATATATCCATCTCGAAATGCCTATTTTTAATCAGATTCACCCTAAAGTGTAATAAATGTCTCAAGAAAGATATCTCTCAACTTATTATATATTATTAAAAATATATAAACTAATAATTAGCCAATAGGCTTCTCCTATGAGGTTGCTTGCAACCAAAAATTTGTCACGCCATAATTGTCTCATGCATGGAAAAATACTTTCAGGTGCCGACAAAGTGTTTCTCGATCATGCAGAACGATAAGAAGCAACAACAATGGAGGTCGCTATAGGCTTTATCATCTTTAAAGAGCGTATAGGTATGGAGACGAGCATCATATAGAGCACTGCGTTGTTGGTATGGAATGCCCAATAACAAATCAGAACAGTCTAGGGGAGAGATATTGCATTGGATGGTATCTTTGTGCCGGGCCAATGTGTGCGGTGGAACATAAGCCATTTTCCGCACTGCTATTGCAAACAGAAACACAGAGAAATTTGAGTACTGTGAAAGTTTAAATGCGAAGAAATGAAAAGGCGGGAAGATACGTCTCGTCGCCCAATCCAGACCGCTTAGAAACTCGCTTTTGGAACTTGATTGTGCTCTCTGTGAATGCATTTGTGTGCTCTGTGCAATCGAAAAACCACTGCATTATGCATTTCTGGGCATCTTCTAGCTTGTAGCAGACGAAATCCCGAAGATAAACCACCTGAGGACGGGTCATGAAGTAGACGGTGACAACAAACATGAAAAACGCTAAACATACTATCACGCTCAGGAAATTGTATTGCAACTGCTCCCATAATGACCAGATGTCCTCCACGCCCAATCTCCCCATATGTTTTCCCTCTTATTTTTAATGAAACCCATGTGACAGTGTTTCGTACATGAGAGAATGGAACAAAGTCAATACAATTGATAACGACTAAAATAAAATAACATTTTTGTGGATTGTCTTCTAAACACTCTGACTGTTAAATTCAAATGTTGTAGAAAATATTCTACCATCATATTAGAGTGTGAGTGAGAAAGAAGCAAATCGCATTATAAAATTATTGACTCGAAAACATTGACTTTGGAAGCCATAAAATGGTATATGTGTGTAAAGAAAAATAATCTCCCTTATGAAATCCAAGTTAGTTCAAAAAAATAAAGTGGGTAAAATAAAATTAATTTAAGGAATTAATGTAATGAATTTGTGGGATTTAGTTTTAGCAATAATGAAGATTAATTTTTATAAAATATTTTAAAAGTTATCAAGTATAAAAATTAACATATTTATTATATAGATTATCAAATATAATCATAGGATTTGGGTTAGTTTTTGTAAATAGTTACTATGTAATTCATAGATCTAATATGTTTGTATAGGTACATTTTTTAACTAAATCATATATCCTAAAATTAAATTATATATTCTAAATTTTTTGGAAGTAATTATAATTTTGTATAAGTTTTTTATATTTAATATTTCTAGATATAAAATACTACTGGAAAGGTAAATTATATATATTCTTTTTACATTAGGGTTTAGGAGAGATAATGTAAAGGGGAGCGTATGGAGGTATTATTGTCAGTACATCCAACACGTAACTACGTGCACCCCAATTTTGCAAAGTAGTGGAGGTGAAGTGTTTTATGGTTGGTGGTGGAGTGTGCCAAAATGGGAGCTTTGGAATAGGGTATGTGTATTCATCAAAGCATAAAGGAGAGAGGAATGATGTCAGACGTAGTTGCAACGACCCTGGTAGGCATGTATTCAAAATGTTGAAGCATATACAAGGTATGTGAATTGTTTGACACCATGCTTAGAAGAAAAGTGTTTTCACAGACTGCATTGTTTGTAGGATATACACCTAATTGATTTGATGAAAAGGCTTTAAGAAACATTTGTTCGATTCTCAAATATCAAACATAAAAATGCTTATGTGCATGTATCTTGGTATATGGAAAATCTTATTCAAATATGGTTCGAGCAATCTCATATAATAACTGTTTCATTACCAAAATAGGTTAAATAAATGAATACAAGATTCATAAATATCATTTGCTTTAATCTTACACAATATTGTAGGCCACTTTTGGGTAGTGAAGTTGAATTTTCTTTATATAAGAGATGTGCAAGAATTTGTTGTGAAATGCAACATTTGAACAAGACTTTTAAATTTTATGTGTACTTGTGTAATATAGGTAGAGATTTAAAGATAAGGATCTCATTTATCTTCTGTGATTATGTTTATTATTTGAATAAATCAGAAAGTAGTTTGACATTTCCTTATATTCCAAACTAAGCTGGAACTTGTGAGCGGTGTTGATCCATATATTTGACTGAAATATAGCCGGGCATAGAGTATTTGCATTAAATAGCCAATATAATATATTTGCAGTAATATGGCTTGTGTTACCAGCCGAACCAACTAGCTATGTTTCCCATTTTTTGAATTAGGTTGTGCTGTGAAAAATCTAGGAAATTAGATTTTAGAAGACTATGATGCTCAGGTTTTCTCTCAGATTGCATTTGTTGTGATGTATTTGATTTCAAAGGTTTTATGCAACTATATATTGAATACACATTTTTTGGGTGCAAAAGCTTTAACAATTTGTAAGAATGTGCTAATTTTGCTTTAAAGTTTGTGTTTTGGTGTTTATGTCTTGTGGTTATAGTGTTGTGAGTGTAATTAGTTGAGTTGACCCTCCATAGTTGACTCTATTCATGGCACGTCTATATCTGCAATTGCTCCAAATTTGCCTTGCCCACAAACATCACATATTCAAAATATACGCTTCCAAAATTCATAATTTAACAAACTTGAAGAAAAATAATTGTACAAAGATAACAAACGGTGAAATTAACGTTTCAATGCTAGAAACTATAAATAAGTAGCATACACACATGTATATAAGATGCCCATAATTGCATATCTTTTAATTTCTCAACCTAGACTAACCTTCGTATTTCTATGATATCTGATGTCACAGTAAAATACACACCAAACATCCAAACCTATGATTAATCATCTCAATATTCTCCCTTTATCCATTTTTGTTATTACCACTCATATTGCTGCTTTCTTTGGAGGATAAAATATATATTCATTTGTAGGATAATTCAAATATCTATATTGAGTATATTCAGCTTGTGACATATAGGGCTTCTCTCCTATTGTTGAATACTTGTCCATTATGTGTGGAAATACTGTAGACTATACACCAAATTTGACATAGTGGACTCAAATATCATTCAGGCTGTATTTTTGCAACAACTTTCCACTTCAATCTACATACATACATATATATGTATCAACAGATACACACATATGAGATTCCTTTTTTTGAAAAAATAGACCTTCCATGAAAATAAATGATTGCTAACTATTATAATTATTACTTTGTCTCATAACGATGCCTTTTACTAGAATGTTAGCCTCAAATTTTAAAGCTAAAAGAGATTTTGTCTTTGAAAGCGAATTAGTAGAATATTGCATGGTATTGTTTATTTCAAGTCTTTTCAAGATCCTTCTAACACACAAAGTGCTTAGTTATTCTAGATAATACTTTGCAACATTATATTATATATTCGTTCCTCAAATTTTAAATTTGATTTATTGTTCAATTTATGAGAAACTTTTACTCTGCCATTTCATAATTTTTCATACATTTGCAAAATAATTCTTATTTGAAATTTTTTATTTATTTGCTTTGCCATCTTTAACAAATTATGTTTCCTTTATTTCTTATATAATAGTTTGAGAAATATAATTTTCAAATATTTTATGTAATTTTTTTGAACTTTTCACAAATATGATTTGATTTTATATTTATCTTTTAATTTCCTATAGACTTGTAAATAAAATAAAATAATGCGCGCGTAGCCTGAAATGTATCTTTTGCGCCAAAGGGGCACTGCGCCCCGCCACCGCCACATTCTTTTCGTCCTTTTAATAATCCGGTTGACAACTGACAGTGCGAAGGACTAGCGCTCTGAATTACGCGGGCATATATTCTAAAGATACCACTTGTCCCAGAAGAACAATATGAATTTGTGGGCAGCATATAAATGATTTCTCGATATTTTATCAAACGTTTGTAAGAAAACCCTTCCCCCATCTCGCCCTTCCCCAGAAGAAAAACCTCAACAGCAGAAAGCGGTGGGCGTATGGTCATGGGAACTACCGGCTCAAGACTGGAAAGGGCGCTCGGAGATCAATTTCCTGAAGGCGAACGCTACTTTGGCCTTGAGAATTTCGGCAATACTTGCTACTGCAACAGCGTTCTTCAGGCAGGTTTTCATGGAATTTGTTTATCTAATATTTCAAATTTTTGAAACCGAATTTTCAGTTTGGATGGGGTTTTAAGTTAGATTCCATTTATTTGAAATTTCACATAATCTGTGATGCATTAAAGATTGTGTAATATGATAGAATTTACGAATTGCACTGGTAGGGTGTTATGAAGCAGAGATGTACTAATATGGTTTATCGCTTCGGGGAATTGGAAGTTGGAACCCTTCATCAATTGCTCCAATAACTAAAATTATGGAACCCCCTTTTTTCAATGCAAATTGTTTATTTCTTCTCCTTTTTTATAATTGAAAACTCAGCCCCAGTTTAACTACAATAATGGAATCCACATGTTTATGCTCTTTTTGTATACTGTTTCTGCCGGGTTATAAATAGCAATTTCGCACGAGGTAACTCCAATTATGCAATCTCTTTGTTCATTGAATCATGTAGTTTGTAAACTTGTTCCGTCATGTTTGAGACCTTACTTTTGGCGAGATATTTTATGGTATGCGACTGGCATTGCAATCTCCCACGAAAGAAACAATATCTGAATCATCAGAAGCCAGAAATCAGCCAAAAGCATACCCTGCCGAAACTTGACATGACCACAACAAGCTACAGACCAGAACTTCACGTAGCCATAGAGGTGGAATGGCGCCTGCTAACCGTCCAAGTCATCCTTGGAAGAACGGGATAAGTGTCTGGTGAAAAATCTCCACCACTTTTGCCCACTCGTACCTCTGGAACGCTTATGATCAGCACCGCAGGCACGGGACAATTTGTTTTCTCGGCAGCCTTGAAGCCTTTCTTGGGCAGTCCGGGGATCTCTCTCTCTCTCTCTCTCTCTCTCTCTCCTTGGACAATTGAATGAGCTGGATAGGTTTCGATTAAATTTAAACCAGCTTGTTCTCTGACACTAAGATAGTGTAATATAATAATATTTTAGTTTTTTCTACAACCAGGAACCTTGAATGTATAGCATCCGATTTAGGTTTTGGATATGTTCTTATTACTTAATTAATGCTTTCAAAAAGATGGTGCAGAATATCATTGTAAAGAATCTCTAAGAAATTTTGGGCTTTGCTGGCCATGAATTTTTCTCAATCATGAGTCGTACGTTACCTGCATTAACTTACCCTTGAGCCTCTCCTGTACCAATCTATCTAAAATCTACTTAGTATATTTCTGATTCTTTTCAGTGATAGAGCTCATTGTATTTTCTTCCAGGCTTGTGAATGGTGGGCATTTAGGTGTTTTCTCCGTCTTCTTGAAATGATCATTGCTATGAAAATTGATTAATTTTAGTTGAGCTGATTGTATTACATGTTTTGTGGGTCCATTTTGCATGCACAAGATTTAATTTGGCTGCCATATGTCTTGTTTCTTTGAAGGTTTTGGATGTCATGCTGGTTTCCTATATTACAAACAAGACTGGCCAGTCACTATCTCTTCTGCATTCTGTTACTAGCTTTTTCTTCCGGGCACACAAAAACAGTTGGAGTTTATTCGCTGCCTTCGTCTCTGTTGCCATATCTCTTATATTTGGACCTTTAATTTTACACTGTTAGCCAGATATTTTCTGGTTCCGCCACTTTTTATGAGAGAGTATAGCCTAAAATTAAAAATAATGTTCCTTATAAGTGTGTATGCTGCTTATGATGGAACTTTCCCTCGGTTGAAGTTTTGGGGGAGTCTTTATTAACCCACTGTGACATTATTTGGCTGTATGTTTTAGATAATAAATCTATGTTTCTCATAGTAGTTCACTTTCTTGAGGAGTGAATGCAGAATGGCCTGTATGTTTGGCAACAGAGGCTTCAGAACTCCTCTTCTAGCCTGTTCATCTTTAAACATTATTTGGTAGTTGATAAGGGCACCCATTATCATGTTGGTTTGTCATATCTAATGATTTCTTGATATTCTGGTTCATGCAGTTCAGGTGGGACTATTTTTTATCATATATATGCATATTCTTTGAAAGAATGCTCCTTTCAGGTTGAATTATCTGTGTCTATCTTCTGCAACCACATATTGGGAGCCTATCTGTTTTGGAAATTTAGTGCATGGTTCAGTGCTATTGGAATTAATATTTGTTTCAAGTCTTAATAGTTGTTTGACACAGTCAAATTTATTATTATTTATTTTATTAAACAGTTTTTTGAGTTACAAACAAATCATCTTCATCCTTTCCGCATTTGGTTGAAATCAAGGAGGCTACGTGTTCTGTCCATTTTTTCAAATAGCTGGTGTGATAAAGCTCATTTGAACTTAGAGCAAGGTGATAAAGTATGGAAACAGGTCATCTTGATATTTTAATTATCAGAAACTTACCAGTAATTTGATTTATCCTTCCTTTAAAAGTTCAACATTTTTAAAAGCTTCTGTACACTTAATTTCTGAACTTGGATTTGTGTTTATCTCTTCATATTTTTGTACATTATGTATACATGAGGGTTTCTTGAATTTTTTTGAAATATTTGTTTTGGTTAGCCTGTTTGTCACAGGCAACTTTACATCTGTTGTATCATTAGTTAAGAGTTACAGCCCAGATCTAGGCAGTCCATGTTACTTTTGTTTACAGAAATGGTCTGGCCTTCAGAATTTATTTTGCATGCAGAAAAATGATTTGATGCTAGTTACAGTTTCCTTCTTTGTGATTCTTCCATTTTCAACTAAGAGGTAAGGTTCTCCAAGTTCTTTGTGGTCTGTTATTCATCTCTAAAGAACTGCAAGGAATTTTAAACAATTTCATGAACTGATTGAATCTGATATATCAATCTGGTTGTGATCTGCGTGAACTTATGAATGTAACTACTTCCTCTTGCGACCACAAATGTGCCCAGCTTCTTGTGTCGGATTATTTTGCAGATAAAAGCTATACCCAAGAACTAGTCAGGTGTAGTATGTCTTGACTGGTTGTGATCTAAGTGGATTTATTTATGTAATTGAAGTAGTTGACCCTGATGGGGCTGTGAATTTGGTCACCTTCTTTCATTAACTTCACAAATTTATGCTAACACATATTTTCATCTCTGTCTAAAGCGTCAGTGTCGAGGCCACTTAGGGTGGTACAACTTTGTAGGGTTGTCAATGTGAAATGGTTCCTTGTGTCAAATTTTGCAAATTCAAATTTCAAACTATACCCATATATTTGACTTGTTCTGGCTAAATTTCCTAGAATGATGGTTTCTTAGGCTTGTACCATTTTGTGAAGTTTAGTTGGTTGATCTTGACTGTTGGAGTTAATTTGCAATATCTTCTCTGGTTATGGCTGCCTTTATCCTTTTTGTCTTCTCCCTTGATGTCAAAATTTGTAGTTTTGATTAGTGTTATGTTTAGTTTCTTAGTGATGACCGGTGACTAATTCTGATCTAGTTTGAACTGTTTATTTGGTTGTTATTACCTTTATAAAATATGAGTCACTGTTTACAGTCAATGGTGGGATTGGCCTTTAAAATGAAGGTGGAGACTCCATCTAGCATTGTACTCTAAGTAGAGTTTATCATGAGAATTAAGGTTTAAGTAAAAATATATAGAAGCATGACTTTCAGGTCAAATGGCGATCTAACTGTCGTTTTTTTGAATTAAGCAGGCTCTTTATTTTTGTGTTCCTTTTAGAGAGCAATTGCTGGAATATTATAATCGCACAAAGACAGGGGATCCAGAGGAGAATCTACTCACATGCTTGGCTGACCTATTTACTCAGGTATGAACTTGAACTCAACCAATCTAGAGAAGATTACAAGAACTCTTTGTTTATATTTTTTATTTCTTGTTCCCTACAAGTATTTGTCAATAATGCAAATGCATAAGTGGGATTTGACTTTTCCGAAGATCTATTTTTTGTCATTATTAAAAGAGATTATTGAATCTTTTTAAAAACCTAGTGCATTACAGAAAATTGGCATCACATTTGGTCAATTGCTATATTTATGTGCTCAAAAAATCTTGGTCTGTTAGAGTGTGAAAAATATTTTTTTTAAATTTCTTTTTGACTAGTGACATTCCTGAAGGATTCTGTCCCCTGCATTAAATATTTATGCAGTGAGGTGTCTTTTTCCTTAGGTTTTCACACATTTTGTACCTCATCTCATCTGATTAGATTCGCCACATTTGCAGGCCTCGAGGTCAGGGAGAGTTATCCCTTGTCTAGAAGACAATATACTTTTATATAGTATACTTCACAAATGTCAAGATATGTCCTTTGAGAGTTGTAAAATTTAAACCTATGTTTGGTGCTCAGAGTGCTTATATATTCCCATTTGACAACATTCTTCTGTGTATTTTATGGATACTGTTTTCTCTACTCTTTCGATGTATTTCTTTTTGTTATCCACTCAGTCTAGTTGTTTAAAGACTGAATAAATGGGTTAGACATTGGTCATGTCAGTCAACATTTTTCTGTGCTAAAAAATGGTAGTGTGTCTGTGGCAAGCTTCAAGACTGTATGCTGCAAAATGTCAAGATATATTTTTTAATGCAGGGTTTGGTGCTCAAAGTGCTACCTAATCCCATTTAACAACATTTTTTGTGCTAGTGACTGATACTCTTTTGATGTACACATTTTTGTGATCACTTAGTCAAATCCGTAGTTCACAAACTTGGATTTGCTAGACCAGAAAATTCTGACAAGGCGAAAACTCACCTAAACTCGGCAACTTAAAAAAATTAGTAACACTTGAATTTTTGAATTTTTCGAAATGCAAAATCAGCTACAAAATGTATCAAATGAGTATGGCAGGGTTCTAGGGGTGGCACCCTGAGTGAGGGGGGGGAGTGCTCCTTGTCTCAATTTATTGCGGGCTTGAAGGGTGGATCCGACACTGCCAAGCACAAATGCTGACCTTTAAAACCACACAAACCTTGATGGTGCACACCATTTTCATAATTTTTAGAAGGTAAACAATAATGCTTGTCAAGCCAAAAAAATACTTATGGAGTTTTTAATCCATGCTTTTGGTGCAAGGGCCTGATAATCATCAAAAGTTCACCATAAAACTCTTACTGTGAATTTTTTTTGGTGAGTACTCAGTGTTTTGTTCAGTCCAACATATTTCTGCATTTTAAAGTGGTGTTTTGTTTTGGATGCTCTCAGCGTCGAGTTATGAAATCAATCTCCTGGTACTTTGTCGAATGTTTGTAACCTTTGAATTTTTTAAGCAGCAGTTTTACTTTTATATCAAATGCACAATCTACATTGTTAATATTTCAGACTTTGAAAGGAAATAACAATCTATAGATGATTTTTTAGAACTAAGATTTAGGCCCTTTCCAAAATATAGATAAATAGAAGAATAGATAATACCCGGTTTTGAAGTTTGCTGTAGAGTCTCCTTGATGATGTCCTCCAAATCTGTTATATTTCGTCCTCCAAATCTGCTTTGTATTGTCCTTTAAGTTCACCATATATTGCGCTTTTTGGTCTACTATTCTTCCTCTAGGAATGACTGTAACTTTAGTATGAATTGTTACTGCTATGGATCAGATTAGAATGGATTTTCTTATCTGCTGTTATGGTGCGAATTTAGGCAGACATGTTATGTTTTTGATGCTTGCCATATTCACACCATAACTCCACCTTTTTATGCATTCAAGAGGTGTGACTCTTCCTTATTAATGCAGCCGACTTGCACAAGTAAGTCGCCCAGATATATAATATCCAATGTGCAAGTCTTCCCTCCTTAACAAATATAATATTTAATATGCAAGACATCCCTCTTGCCAATATTAAGTTGTCCCTCTAGGACAATATGAGGATGTTTCTTTAGAGTTTAATACAATAATTTATGAGATGTGTGTTGAGATAAATAATAAATAATAAGTATTATTCATCTCAGCATACATGTCATCTATTTGATCTTTCCGAAAAAGGCCACAAATATCAACATCCATGACCAGTGATTTGATACATATTAGTTCTTTCTTGTCATACAAGGAGATGATCGATGTAGATCAGGTTGACCCATTGACAGTGGCAGACTGGGAATGGGAGTGTGACAGAGAGAGAGTAGATGGCTAGATTGGGCAAGAAAGAAGTGAGAGGGGCTGATACTGAAAGAAAATGGAAAAGGGCTAATTCCTAAAGATGGGTAGTTATGCTACACTCATCCCGCAACAGTGCCACCTATAATATATGCCAATCACCATGGCATGCATGATAAAAAAGTAAAATAAAGGACTTAAACAATCATGTGGAATAAAATATATATTGCAACCCACATAAATGTAACACAGGAAATACTGCTTGAGAAACCCCTCAACTGGGCAGAAAACTTTAGGAAGAGTGAACGATGCATATATGTTCTACAAGGGCTCAATGCCAATGGTTTTTACAATACATCCATAGACTGTAATGTCCCCTCTTTGAAATGAAGCCAAGTTGAAACCCAAACACTTATCATTCAGTTACTGTGGGCCTTGGTAATTTAGCACCAGGAAAATGGGAGTATTATAAAAACTCAAGAGGATTGTAATTTCATTAAAGGGGACACGTATGTGTTACTATAAAATGTAATTGTAATACAGATAGCTCCAAGTAAAGTGAAACTCTAAAATAAGGTGGTCCCTTATAATTAAAGTTTATTTTTTAATCATTCCTCTTAAATATCCGTCAAGGGTCATGAAGGAAATTTGAAGATTCATGTTTTTGGAGGGAAACTCTTTTTAAGAAAGGCCAAGCTAGGAGGAGGCATATTGATCAACCATCCCATTTGCTGATATCTACACTTTGGTGGAGCATTGGCCTTAATCTCAGTTTTAACTTGAGGATGAAACCCAAGTGGAGAACAAGAAGTTAGAACCCACAATTCCTTGGTGTGATTTCACATAGAATTGACCACTGGGCATATTTGATTGAATTTCAGATTGCAACGAAGATTTATCCTTCAAATTGGAGTGTGATGTATAGGTTTTGGCTGGAATGAACCTGCAATACAGTTCGTGGAAATTTCAGGTATGTTGGGGGTTGATTTCAAGATCAAATTCAGTGTTCTTTCATTCACAAACAGGCTGTACAGCTTTAGCTGTGAAAGGCAGCAGTTTTGAGGTAATTTTGGAAGGTGTCAAAGTGGAAAGCATATTAAATTTTCAGGCACAAATTGCTGCTGTAAACTCCAGTGGCTTTGACAGTTGGAGGGCAGATTGGAAGGCGAAATTCAGGATAGATTCAGCTGCTGAGATTGTAGAGTTACCAGTGGAAATTCATTGAAAATACCAGGGAAATTAATGTTTTGCATGATTTACGGCCAGAAAAGCCCTAGGAAAATCATGCAACAAAATCATGCAAGAAAAATGGCGCAAATCATTTATGCAGGTTTTTTTTTTCAGAAAAATCACTCATTGAACAACTGCATTACAAATTATTTGCGTTTAAGTTTTTGATTAGGAGAAAAACAGGTTTTGATGGGGCCCCGAAACCCAGTACAATCAGTTTTGAAGGGGATCTGAAACCCCAGCAAGATGAGTTGCTGCAATAGATAGAACATTATAGAACAGCAGCCCAAAACCAGCAGACAGACGACAGCATTACAACATAGAGCAATGAATATACAAGCTGTCCCAAAACCCAGAACAAGGCCTATGCCTTTAAATCATAAGAACAATCTCCCAATTAATTGGACCCATGGAGTTATGAATGGATTCCCTGTCATGAGCCATAATTGGTATATATAAATATAATTTTAATATACATACAATATATTTTTAAGGCACATTAATTCCCTGTTTAAATATATTAATCAATAAAGAAATGTAAATATATTAATAAATATGATAATATAATCATTCAAATAAATATATATAATAATCATACAAATAATAAATAAATGAATGAAATAGTAATCAACTAGCATCAATTATCAGTCTATTGTTACAAACATTGATTAATACATAATAGTGATATTGCTATCAGGATTCAACTGTGTCGTTTTTTTTGAGTCAAACATAATAGTTAATATATATAGCTTATGAGGAGCTTATACGTTCTCTTTAATCTGGACGGTAGTTACCCCTACAAGGATCATCAACAGAGGCAGGGGATTCATCTGTCTCTATCATCTTCAGAAATATCAACTCAGCTAAACATATTGTCATCAATAATCAAATTATATATGATGTTACAAATATTGACTGTGGGGATATAGCCGACTTCAGCCGATTGTAATGCCACACGACCTTGGTGTTCAATGGTAGGTTTAAACAAACTACTCACAATAGTAATAAGAAACATAGATTGCAATGACTAAGACTGCATTCGACGATAGCCTAGGAATGAAGTAATATGGTCACTATATATATTGGTCGATAAAGGAAAAGTAATAATGTTAAATCATACAATCTTATTGATAACCATAATGATCAGTGATTAGTGGACTGACATGACTGAATAAGGGGTGATGCAAGTCAAGGGACAGACTAGAAAGGTTACGTCTCCCCATATCCCGTCCATTCAAAGATATAAGAGGAGTACCAATTACCATTTCAAAGGAGCATTGAGGAAGAAATAATAAAATGGGATCATGGATTTAGATGATCAGATTTCTGAGTGAAAGAATCAGAGAATATAAAATATTTTGTTACTCTTTATAAGAATCATATGTATTGCTAGCAAGCAATCAATGAATTATTGCTAGTTACAGAATATTATATCTGAATCCTATTAAGGATTCAGATATAATATATATATAAGTATAATCAGATATATATATATATAATGAGGTCATATATATATATATATTGATAACAGTATAATCGAATATATATATATATATATGGATAACAGCGAAATCAGATAAAGTTATGTTATATAAAAAGCATATATAAGGACTGTGATTATATGTGTTAATAATAAATCAGAATATATATATATATATATATATATATAAGGGGAGGCATTGGTCCATATTATATATCTGGTAAGGAAGATATCAGAGAGGAAACAAAGATTATATAAAAATATGTTGGAGACTCTTCATAAGGAAGAGATGAATAAGGAATATAAATTAGTACTCAGAGATATGTATAAAACCATATTCAACCTTATTACTATTTCTGCTAAGAAGAAAGGGGCTATAACCTTTCCAAGAAGGGGCTTGTCTAAATCCAAGCAATGGCTATCTATCCGAAGATAGGGTAGGGGTCAGCGTCCTGGAAGCCTTGAGGGCAAGTCCCAAGATAGGATATGGGCTTGGACCTATAAACTTTGAGGGAGCCCATTGCAGTTGGTCTCTAGGCACCTTGGAGAACACCTACTCCTTCCTTCATTAAGTTGAAGTAGTAATAAGGTAGGTATGGATGATAATAATTTGTACAGATAACTTAAATCAAATAAGATGAACAACTAATCCTATCAAGGAACATTACAATTCAAACCCTAATTGAGAAAATTAGAATAAATTAAGTAAAGTCCCAATAGGGGACATTACAATCCCCAAACCATACCTTTGGGTTTTACCGTGGCTCCCAAAACCATACAACCAGCAAAGAAACATAACCAAATTAAGTACCAACTGCAACCAGAAAAAGCCATAACCATACTTCTCATGATAGACAGTTTTGGAAGGCTCCCTTTACCTTGTAAATTCCTTAAGGGACCGAGAAACCCTGTATATATCCGCTGTAATAGATAGCCCATTACAAGCCAGCAGCTTCCAATCAGCAAAGAGACAACAACTTTGAAGCATAGCTAAATTAAACACCAGCTGCCAAAAAACAATCGTTAGCTTGAGTTTTAGCATGGCTCCCAAAACCATCAGCAAAGATTTTAATATGTACCCCCAAACCATCTAGTTGCAGGCATCCAAGATTTCCTAGAAGAACAAACCCAACTCCCCAACAACAGTCCCCTCCACCTCAATAGGATCGATGAGAAAGAGAGCAGTCCTCCACGAAACCCTCATCTGATACCTCTTCTCCTTCCAGCAACCAGCCATAAGAGAAAGCCACACCCAACCACAGTCAGCGTCCACCTCAAAGCACATCACCACCTCAATAGATGACAGATCCACCTCTATAGGAAATGAGATCAGAAGAGACAGCAACAAGGGGCATCCAACCTTCCAGCAGGGCACAGAAAGGAGCCTCACCACCCAAAGGATGAGCTTCACCTCAATAGAAATCTCCAATAGAGTCCTCTAGCATAGCAGCAAATAGAAACACCGGTCTCTACCAAGGTTCAGAGTAACCCCAAAACCTGAAAATCTCCAATACCAAAAACAGCCAGCAGCCAAAGCGGGCCCTTGAAAACTTTAAGCATCAACCATCTGGCCAAAACCACAAAGGCAAGCATAGCTAAGCATCACCAACACAGAGAAAATTCCAGCAACAGAAGAGAAGAACAAGAGAACATCAATTCCAAACAAAGCTGGCACAACACCACACAAAAGGCAAGAAATCACCCCTGTGCAAAGATGAGACATGCTCAAAAGAAAAAGGTCTCAACAAGAGAGAAGAAGTGAGACAGAAAGGACCAGCCTGGCGACTACAACCGCGTATGATAAAACTTTGAAGCCTAATAGCCCAACAAACTGATGAGAAATGACCTCAAACTCCCCCAAAGAATCCCCAACGATTGGGCAGTCAGAACCCTCTGAAACAGAGATGCCAGAAGAGCACAAAACAAGCCCTCCAGAAAAAACCCACAAAAACCCACAACATGGGCAAGAAGAATCAAGAGGCAAAGGGAGCCTCACAGCACCTGAAAAGATTTCCTTAGGAGAAAGGGAGTCCACAAACCGGAAAAACGTCTCTGCACTCAAAGAAAGTTCATTGACACCCATATAGACACCAATAACTCTACCAATCAAGGGATGGAAAGAGACCTTAGCAGCCCAAAGATCCAACCTGAGCCGCCTCCCATCATAAATGGCAAAGAAGAACTGCCGCACCACCAAAATCCGCAGAAGTAGGGCACCATGAACAAGCTTGGCGGCAGCATGCCAGGCCAAACCCTAACTACCAATACACCAGCAAGAGCCAACACTCTTAAGCTCCAGCCAACGATGGCCCAAGTACCTTGCAGCAGCGATTCCCCAAGCTGGAAAAATAACCCACGAGATGAGCTACCCACAGAGCGATGGCCAGAAAAGCAGCCTCCTAGTGTTTAAGTTTACTTATGATTAAAAAAATAGTTTTTTCCCCACAAATTTGTGATTCTACTGCAAATTTCCTGAAGATTCAGGCTGATTTTTTCAAGAAACAAGATCTTTATGAATCCACATGGCTAAATGGGTATGAATTTTTAAAAAATGGGAGTACGATATCCAAGCCGTATTGGTGCCATACCATACTGTACCCATATGGCTATGGTGGTACACATCAGTGGGGGGGGGGGGGAGGGGGAATGTTACCCGTGGATAAACTTTGCAATGGAGAGGATGGAACAGAGGCACTTAAGATTCCAAATCAGATTTCCATCATTGGATCCTACAACAATGATGTGAGAATGTATGAAAGGAAACACAGAATGCAACAATATTAGTTCCACATGCAATACCTTGAAGTTTGAACAATTCTGTTACCAAGATATATTTCAAGAAAAAAGTCGTGCTAGGGTTTTGAGGTAGGTCCTTTAGGGGTGACAAGGATTGGTCCCAAAGATGAAGTCCATTTGGGGAAGCTCAACTTGTTTTTAGACATAATGGTTTTGATCAAGGGAGAAGTAGAGAACAGAAGTGTTTGGTGGAAGTGTTGCAGGGAAAACCCTTGTGTAAGATAAGGATCAGTCCTGAAGATGAAGTCCACTTCGGGAATCTCAACCTTTTTTTAGACATAATGCTTTTGATCAAGGGAGAAGCAGAGAACAAAAGAGTTTTGTGGAGGTGTTGCAGGGAAAACCCTTATATAAAGAAAAAGGGTTTCCTCGTTCAGTTGTCTAATGAAACAAATGAAAACCCTTAGTTTCACCTGAATATTGGGTTTCAAATGGAAATTCTGATAGCGAAATTGAAGAAATTGTATTATCATTGGACAATGTCAATCTGAATAATTGTCAAATGATATTGAGTGGAATTTTTTTGCATTGTGTGGCTTGCTTGTGATAGAGTAAAAAGAATGGATAGGTTCCTCAGGCTTATAAAACTGTATAAGCTCCCAAAATGCTTTTTCGTTGCAAAATGCCCAAGCGGTGAAGAGTAGGAGAAACCTTTTTTGGATGTCCAGGGTCAGTGAAAGGTACTAGCTTGTATATCAAGACATGTTTTTGACCCAAGAAACTTCCAGATCTTGGAAGTTCCAACTTGAGCTAGTCTCAATAATCTTTAGGAAGAAAATTGGGAGCGTTTAATATCGAAGGGGAGAATTGGTTCCAGTCTAGGAAAATTTCAATGTTGCAACAAATAAATCATCAATGATGATGCAGTAGTATGTGCTAGAATTTGCATTCACATGCTCCCGAAATATATCTTTCTAGATTTAGGTTTGGGCAAATGGAGTGAGTCAATTAGAAATGGAATTCTATCCTTGCTTTTGTAGATTTTTCAGATAAAAATCCCATATCTCTTCCAGTTGTAAGCACTACTCTCTGAATGGTAGAGGTGTAGAAAAAGAAATGGGAAATCTGATCCCTGTCACAACAAGGAAAATAATGCCTCGTCTCTCCAGGCCAGGTTGGAAACCCCTCCCCCATCCCCATTTCAAGTAAAAAAGATAGCATTTTGGTCTATCCTAGTTTGATGGGTCCCCTCCCTTTTCAGCTCCCAAAGTGGCAAATGATAAGCCTTATATTCTTGTTTGTAGTCCATGTGATAGTTTGATCATTATGTCGAATGAAAAATTGACATCAAGGGTGGGACAACCAACTAGGGAAGGGATGCAGACAAACTGGTTTCCCTCGAAACGTGCTCTTTTCCCAATCCAAAGCAGATAAGTCTAGACCTAGCGATCCTTTGACAAGGAAAGGAAGGAGAAAATTAGAGGAATCAACCATGGAGGAGATTAAGTGATCTTAAATGTTGATAAACAAAAAGAAAAGTGAGTGGGGAAGGGTCCTCACCAGCCAAGTGAAGATCCTTTCATGAAATGTCAGGGGTGTGTGTTTAGACGCTTAATCAAGTGTCAACAAGATTTGCAAAATCCAGATATTCTCCATTCACAAGGAACCATGTTAAGCATTGAAAGAAGCTGCAAAACTGACCCAAAAATGGTTTATATTGAAGGGCATATTTACCTCAGCAAATGGAGTTTTAGGGGTCTATCTGTCCTTTGGTTTTACAGAACTACCAATGTATCTACTCTAAATCAAGGTGCCAATTAGCAGCTATTTCACTGAACCTCCATTTCCCCCAGTCTGTTTTCTATCTATTAACATTTATGACTCAAATGTCCCTCTACAGAAGAATTCTTTAACCATGGTCATGTCTTCTATCCAGAAAGACTTGATAGTTCAAGGGGGAGATTTCATTGTTGTGGTAAATATAAATGACAAGCATGTAGGTCTAAGTAAGATTTCTCAAGATCAATATAATTTCACCAACTTTGTTCAACAGATCTCCCTTGCTGAAGTATAGCCAGAAATTGGGACCTTCACATGGACAAATAAGAGAGAAGGCTCCCTTAACATCTTAGAAATACTAGGCAGATTTTAGCTTTCAGTCAAATGGTTGATTCTAAATATTATCATTGAAGGTTATATTATTCCAGTGTTTGGTCCAAATCACTTCTTATTTCCCTAGTGTGGCACTTAGACACATCATGTCCCAAATGTCTTTTCATTTCTTTTTAAATAATGGTAATCGTTTACAAGTTTTCTCTTCCTCGAGTGTTTGAAACTGAGCAAGCAGGAAAAAAGTAACGAGGAGAATTTCACTTTTCTCTGCACTCCTTAGGAGTGAATAACCATCTAGGCTTAAAGAGCTGCAAGGCTTTAGAATCCCCAGGGTCTATATACATGGACAATGAAATGTTGATGGGTCTTTTCTTCGAAGATGAGATCAAATTGGCCTTAATGGTGAATCAAATGCACCCACATAAAGCCATGTGCTGAAAGGCTAATCCAGTCTTTTCTGAAGAAGTGTTGGCACAATTTGGGCAAGCAAGTACTGGAGGCCTATAATGAGTCACAGAAGTCCAAAAGGATTCAGAAAGCACTCAACTGCGCCTTCACCCTCATTTCAAAAAGAGACATCCCCAGAGTCAAATATTAACTTCAGGCCAATCTTTCTATGTGACACCCTATATGAGATTTTGGGAAAAATGATGACAATATATTGAAAACTGTTCCATCGCCCTAATCTCTGATGCTCAAGTGGTTTTGTACCTGGAAGAATGATATCAAAAGTCATAGTCACCACCAATGAATTCACCCATTCTATCTTTAATTTCGATAACAAGAATACGATCATAAAATTGGATGCAAGCAACACTTATGACAAAGGGAACCGTAGATTCGTAGTGAAGATATTGACATATTGGATTCCCCCTAACTTGGAGGTAAGTGATTTATGATTGCACTTATTTAAATTACTGCATTCTAATTAGTTCTGGATCAGTTGGTTTCTTTGTTCTCACACAAGGTATCTACCAATGAGACCCTTTATCTCCATATGATTTTCATCTGAATGGCGGAGGTACTGGGAAGATTTATCTCCCAGGCTAATATAGACAGCAGATGGTTTGGTATAAAGCTGCTGAGTAGGATTCTGTGATTACATTTTGATACAGTATAACCTTGTTGCAGTAATTTATTGAATTTGTCCTTTAGGCATATGAGCACATGATCTTAATTTTTTTTAGTCAACCAAATTTTTATGAACTAATTTTATTCCCCGCAAGTTTTCTTTTACATCTCAACTTTGCTCTTTTCTACTTGATCCCAACAAGTCCAACAAAATATTTTCTGCATGCTGAAATGTCTCAATTTTTCTTGCATGCAGATTTATTCTCAGAAGAAGAAGACAGGTGTCATTGCACCAAAACGTTTTGTGCAACGGGTGAGGAAACAAAATGAGCTTTTCCGAAGTTATATGCACCAGGTATGCTTCACACATTGATACTATCTTATTTTCTTCATTTGCTTTCTCATCTTTGTGAAGGAACTGTATTAGGCTGGAACACTGAGGTATATGTCAGACTAATTGCTACTACTTTGTGCTCTAATCTCTGTATAGGACGCACATGAATTCTTGAATTTTCTCTTGAATGAGCTTGTGGACATTTTGGAAAAGGAAGCCAATGCAGCTAAGAAATTTTCTGGAAACATAGCTCAGCCAGAGAAGGTTGTAAATGGTAAATTGAATGGAACAGCCAATGGTAACCAGCAACAACAGCCTGTTACTTGGGTTCATAAAATTTTTCAGGTATCCTACCAGCTAATGTTGAAATTTAATATTTTAGTTTTGTTTTTCAGCCAGAAGATGCTGAGTGTTAGTTTTAGTAGATTTTGAAAGCTATGTTTACTTTCCTTCTTGCAGGGAACTCTTACCAATGAGACAAGATGTTTATGCTGCGAGACAATTACTGCCAGAGATGAAACTTTTCTGGATCTTAGTCTTGATATTGAACAGAATAGCTCTATTACAAGCTGTTTGCGCAACTTCAGCTCAACTGAAACACTCAATGCTGAGGATAAATTTTTTTGCGACAAGTGCTGCAGGTTTATTTTTTATATTTTCTCCATTTGTTAACAAATAATGCCTTGAGTACTGTATCTCTGCAAAATTGGACAGAACTCTACCTGCTTGTGTTTATTTGCTACTTTATTTTTTCATTATTGGAACTTCTCATTTGATTCCTGATACCGTATATTGTTTTGTGCTTCCTTTCAGCCTGCAAGAAGCACAGAAGAGAATGAAAATAAAGATTCCACCTCGTATACTCGTGATCCATTTGAAGCGCTTTAAGTATATAGAACAACTTGGACGATACAAGAAACTATCCTATCGTGTTGTTTTCCCCATGGAACTAAAGTTATGTAATACAACTGATGATGCCCCAGGTTCAGATGCTGAGTACTCACTATTTGCAGTTGTGGTTCACGTAGGAAGTGGTCCAAATCATGGACACTATATCAGTCTTGTGAAGAGCCATAATCATTGGCTCTTTTTTGATGATGAAAATGTAGAAATGATAGACGAGTCTGTTGTGCAGTCATTCTTTGGCTCAACACAGGAATATTCAAACAATACGGATAATGGATATATTCTGTTCTATGAATGTTCAGCTCAGGGTTCATAAGGCATTGCTATTGTTGTGTTGACCAACACATTGTTACTGTCATAGATATCTTGGAAGTTATTGAGAGATGTGTATGGCCGGGTGTATATTTTTTCCATTGTTGAGGCTGCAATATGCAGAAGCTCCTGTACAATTCAAATCAAGACCAGCTTCTGCAATTTGCACAGAAGAAATAGTATTATATCAATAAATTAGTCAAGACTGGTAAAAGCTCTCTGTACGTGTGCATTATTGGGAAATGAAAATGGAAGTGGCCTCTTTCCTTTACATGTTGAAAAATAGGATTGGTATAATATTGCATTGTTGACTTTCAGTTCTTTGTGGTTCGATGGATGGGACTTGGGTGAAAGCTACTTAGCTGCTCGGTCGTTTCTAAACGAGTTGTGTTTGCAATTGGAATAAAGAATGATATGGTTTGGTTTTCCCTACTATGAGTGGATAATGTACTGACAACGAAGATAGAAATTTTATAATGAATTTTCTTAATAGGCATTAATGCAGATTATACATGCGTGAACATGATTTCTTTAAAAATATTTCTGGGTTTCTAGGAGTTACCGACTAATTATGAAAAGTCTTAAAATTAACTGCTCCTATTGATATATTTTCTCTGTTTCTCTCTTTACAGAATCCCATTATTGAAGATACTTGTTTCCAGGAATACAAATCATTTTTATCATGTTAGAAGTACAAGGGCGAAACATCTTAATCATTTTTTAACTGGTTTATTTGTTGTGCTTGCCATTTTGTCTGACTGAAAATTGATCTACAAATAAAGTTACAGGGTCAGCGTCCAGAGATTCCTTGTGGTTCATGTATCTTGAATTCGGAAACTCATCCTCACATTATTTGACATTTTCAGAGTAGCGAAGTGATGACTTTTTTTTGATCGATCTTTTTTTTTTCAAGATAGAATGGTTAAATGCTTTTACACAATTGCCAATCGCATATCGAGTGGCTTATGATTTAGGTGCGCCTCCATTTGTCGCCTGGACATTATTTCAACTAGAGACATTTTAAATAACATAATCCCTTTTGGCCAGCCTTAGTAGTTTATATGATTACAAATAATCCTTTTATGACTTAAATCTCATAATTCTTTCCTTCACAATAAGGTTTTATATAGTTCCCAAATACAGTCGTGTAAACTACTAATGTAGGGTAAAAAAGAGTCAAATCTCCAATTAAGGCGTTCTGCCTAAATGTTTTCTCCTACATATCCACCTCTTCATCCTGGTCGACAAATAATTCTGTAACTTGTTTTGCATTTTTAGCAATCGTTTGTGGTAAGTTGTTAGGACACCCGTCCTACGTCGAAGAAACCGCAGTAGCATCGACATTGAGCAGTCTTCAGGCCGTGCAATGTAGAGAGGCGTCCAAAGGGTGCGGATTAGTGCGTGCAATAGGTCTAGGGCACATTAAGCATAGATGGGAGAAAGCTCAGGAATGGATTTGTTGCAATACAGCTGCTACGTGGTTGGGGTTATTTTGTTAGAGCTTTGGCAATCTACATACTATTAGTAGTCCTTTTCTACAGCATTGTGGAGCTGGATTATGAGGATCAGACCAGTGAAAATTGTTAATTTGTAAAAACATTGCTCCTCTGTATGAAGAAAAGCTGAGTCCCTTTTTAGCAGCTGTCAGATTCATATTATCCAAATTTAGTCATAAAAATACAAGATCTATACCCGAGTTTTTTTTTATTTTAAATTTTTAGAAATGAACTCACTTCAAATAGATTGTGGGAAATCAAATTCCGATTAATCTAACTCAAAGGAAATTATATGACAACACATGAATAAACATAAAACCTAATCGGTAGTCATTGAATGTATTCAATACTTCGATTGCATAATAACTAAAATAGAAATTATAAGAGACATTGTTTACTAAATTGATAATTTTTAATTTTTTGAAGTCTTTCCATTGAGATCACAAATGTCAATCATTAAACCAACAAAATCATGGGCATCTCCGAGTTTCTCTATCCCATCCTTAAGAAGATCAATCCTCAATTTTGTACAGTCTAGTAGAGAGGTTTGGTTTGGTAGGTCTTGTTGGTCGCTACTATTACATTGATCTATGTTGATTGCAGTGAGAAAAGGATTATTTGGAGTATTTGATATAGTTATTCATTTGAATTTTAGCAGTAGACCATAGAAACATTTTTCACTTTCAAAGTAATTTTGATATTGATATTGTTCATGATACCATGTATAACTCGGTATCACTTTTAGTGGGAGCTTTATGTAGTTACATAATTTGTTCTATCATTGAAGTGTGTGGTGAGCCATGGATAATATTTGATTGGAAGATGGATGATATTTTGCAATGGGCGTTGATATAATGTGGAACTCTTTGACTTTCCTTTAAGATTGTAGTGAGTTTGACATAGTTGGTTCTATTGATAAAGATGTAGAATTGTATCTTCTTGGTGTGGAGATCGTGGTTGGATTCTTCCATTTGGGAGCTCTTGGTTGAGTTCTTTGATTGTTTTGGGGCCACGAAGGATCTTCAGTAACAAGATTTGTTCTCATAATGCCATGAGATCTTGGTTACAAAGTTCATTGGGACATTGACAATGATGTGGATTCATCATTTGATGATGAATGGTTTATCTTCATGTGGTTTGGAGATGGTATCATCTTGCTTTTTCGTGGAGGACTTTGAGTCTTTGGCAAGGTGTTAGCCGGTGATATACTTTTTGAAGTATACCATCTTCCTTTGAGGAGATGTTAGGTCATGATGTCATGATATGTTTATGATCTTATGGTTGGAGCTTTGAGAATGGTCTTGTTGGTTCTCTTTGGTTTTCAATATTAATCATTTGCTTGGAGTGTCATGATTATGTAGGGATTACATTTGAAGTTGACATGGATTGATTGGTGGACATTCATGGATACAAGAGAGACTTAGCTAAGGCTATGCGATTACATATTTTTTGGGATCATGTGTTGAGATGGTTATTCTTTGGTGAGGATTTCAATAGAAAGACTGAGGAGCCTACATGTGAATCCATTATGGACATGAAGATAAGATTGTCAATTATTGTAAGCTTTATTTCTTGGTGTTTTATATGTTCATGACAATCTTGTTTCCCACTATTTGTCTATTTGACACGTGAAGGATCTCAAAGGTATTGCCTACTTGGTCATCAGACACATTCTTTATTTTGTATGTTGTCTTCTCATGTGAACTAGTCTTGAATATAGAAATTCTGATGGCTTGTTGAGAAGAAGATGCATGATTTTATGGATTGATGTTGGTCTGCTTGTTGTTGGTCTTGAGTTATGGATCTAGTTTTGAGGACTTATTTGGTGAGTTACAAGAAATGGTTTGTGGCTTTGGGCATGATTTGTTTGATCTACCTTCAGTATGAGAGACATACATATATTGCTCACATGTTTTATTTGATTTGAATGTTATACGTTGATATCCTTTCAATATGGGAATCATGGAGGAAATATTGCATTATACATCTTGGTACATGTTAGTGTGGAACAAAGATATGGTTTGATTTGTGGGTTCACTCTTTGTTGTTGTTCTTCTTTTTGGGTGTTTGTATTTACATGGTTGATTGTAAAAAAACTTGGGAGAGCTATAGAGATTGGGTGAGAGAGATTTTGCAACATATTTGACTACAAGATTTGCGTATCAGAGTATATTTTCTGGCACTATGTAATAGAGGAGTTAGCCATATCCTCTATGTGAAGTAATATTGATAGACTTTGTATGCTTTGATTTATTTTCAGATTTGACATTACTTATCTAGTGGGAGTTCATGGATATATGTCTACTTACCCACTATGATATCTTAGTTTTCTTATTATGGATGTGATGATGATTTTGCATGTTTCATTTGATTTGGGACTACAAGTTATGTAGGTTATGAATTAGATACCCATTTTCTTGCAATGCGTTGATTAGGACGTGGACTGTCTATATACATGAGATTGTTTCAATATTGATGCAAATTTTGTTGGTTGGCAGTGACTGGCAATTTGTTGTACATTGGTGTGTCACATTAAGATATGAGAAGGATACAAAGATTTGATTGCAGATTTAAAGTTGACATGTTGATGGCATGAAGTTTTATCCATGGTGGTACACTTTGGCTTGGATGAATTGCAATTTGCTCTCGTTGCTATACCAAGTTTGTATTCAATTTTTTGTTTGGCAACAATACAATTCAAATAAAGTTCAACAAGGAGAAAAAATTGAAAATATGATTAAATTTAATTTTTTAAAAATATAAATAATATATTCACATAATTATAATTTATGAATACTAAAGTCAAATAATATACATTAAGTTGATAAATTTAAAATTTTAATTTAAACATGTACTTTTGTTTAATTATTCAAAGTTAATATTACAAATTAAAAAATAAAATAAACAAAAATAATATTAAATTAAATATATTAAATGGTAATTTTTAATATAAATAAAATCATGTTAAATTTTAATAGTCTTTAATTATCAAAATATAAATAATATGTTTTAAAGTTTTTTTAACTATATAACAACCATAAAACAACTATATATAGAAAAACTTAAAGAGGAAGACTGCAAAGGAAGCTACTTATTGTAGAGAGCAGATGCATGGAGAGGCTGTGGCGTTGTGATGGTCCACACGACAATCATGACAGAGTGAAGAAGGTGGATTTCACATTTTACGACAGGCTCAGTTCAAAGCAACTCCTCCCACAACTCACCCATCAATTTTTTGTTGTCGCACATTGTGCCCTAGCCCAAGCTTGAGAAATTCTATTCTCAAAAAGCTTAATTAAAACTTCCATTCATTCTTTAGTAAGAATTTTAACAAAATTTATATATTTTATAAAATATGCACCGAATTGTTCCCATGAAGTTTAGTAGGTTTCAATAACAATTTATATGGTTCCTCTTGGCATGTTCCTTTTTCTTCTATACGTGGCGTGTGGGAGGATGTGAGGAGTTTTTCACATGGAAGAGGCAATAAGTGTCTTTTGGTATTCCATCATTTATTGTAGCTAATGTAATGTTTATCTTGGGAAATTATTGGAGCCAAAACAATCACCTTTTTGACTTTTAGGGAGTCTTTCCAAGGATTGTGGTTGCGAGGAATGAATTATTTAAACTTATTTATTGGTGGTTTTGGAGCTCTTGTCACTTGTTGGTAAACATATTTTTCATTGCAAATTCACCTTTACAATTAACTTTGTTTGCCCAAAAGAGTAGTGACAATCGTACCAACAATTGGTGAGAGGAGCAACTCCCTCATATGATTGGCATTTTTTGATGTTTTTTGTACTTTTAACTTGAAAGTACATAAAGGAGAAAATATAAAACTTAAATAGGATGAAAATTAGAAACCCTAATCGGAAAACATATGAAGACTAAATAGGATTCAAATGATGGATACAAATTACAAAGGGGGTTATCAACAAATGTGTTTATCTGTGCAATGCCAATGAACAAAGAATCACAAATCTCAACATACGAAGAGATAGTCAACTTCAACACTTGCATACTAAGATACCACAACTTTATTGTGTATCATTACACCAACTGCACATATTATCAATGCCTTACACATATGATAGAAAGGTTACCAACTTAACATATGAGAAGTTGACAATGATAACATAAGCACACATTTAGAACATACGAACTAAACCGCGTTCTTTATTATCTTTTGAAATTATACAATCCCAAAATCCTTCCTGTACACATTGCAAACAAAAAGTTCTTCAAAACATCTCTAGAAAATTCTCAAGAGTTTTCCCTCTATAAGAGTTCCTGCCCCCTGCCCCCAATCCCCCCTTGTACAATACAAATTGCCTTCTATTTATAGGCCTCTTCTCGGTAACCATTTGTAACTACCTCGCCGACTTTTCAAAATACATGTAATTTTTAATAAAACTTATTTGGTTATGATTTACATCAAATTCGTGCAAATAAGTTCCATTTGTTTAACCTTTAAAATTATATCAAGTGACATAGGTTGCTTTTCAAAGAGGTAAGTAAAAAACAATTACTTCAAAGAGAGATCAAGGTATTGGTCTTGTTGAACCAAAGATATGTCTTGTTGTAATCATGAGCACCTTGGCCTTCCCCCTGCCCCCAATCCCCCCTTGTACAATACAAATTGCCTTTTATTTATAGGCCTCTTCTCGGTAACCATTTGTAACTACCTCGCTGACTTTTCAAAATACATGTAATTTTTAATAAACCTTATTTGCTTATGATTTACATCAAATTTGTGTAAATAAGTTCCATTTTTTAACCTTTAAAATTATATCAAGTGACATAGGTTACTTTTCAAAGAGGTAAGTAAAAAACAATTACTTCAAAGAGAGAACAGGATATTGGTCTTGTTGAACCAAAGATATGTCTTGTTGTAATCATGAGCAACTTGGCCTTCCCCCTGTCCCCAATCCTCCCTTGTACAATACAAATTGCCTTCTATATATAGGCCTCTTCTCGGTAATCATTTGTAACTACCTTGCCGACTTTTCAAAATACATGTAATTTTAATAAACCTTATTTAGTTATGATTTACATTAAATTTGTGTAAATAAGTTCTATTTTTTTAACCTTTAAAATTATATCAAGTGACATAGGTTACTTTTCAAAGAGATAAGTCAAAAACTATTACTTAAAGAGAGAACAAAATATTGGTCTTGTTGAACCAAAGATATGTCTTGTTGTAATCATGACCAACTTGGACTTGAAAGAAATCTACCCAGCAAATGACCAACTTATCCGTCCATTTGGCACTATGTCTCCACATCTTGAAATAGTTGTCACTTTTAAATTGATTTGATTTATCATTTCGAGTTTGCAAAAATATTACAGTTATCACCTGCAACTAGTAAACATTGTTAATAAAAACATTTGCATTTTGTCTTTCTCACACTTTTGCAATTTTCTCCATTTGTCTCTCGTTCAAGTCCTCTATGAAAAGCATGTATCATTTCGTAGCCTTTAATCCAACTGCATCTGCATTTTTGTCGTACTCGAAAGTTTCTAAAGACATTTCAATTCATCTCTTTTGCCAAATATTTCTGGCGTACTATATATGCTCCACATTTCATACCCAATTACACCATTCCCATCTACTTTGAATATCCTGAAGCTTTCAATAAATCTATTCAGTGCATACCCTGTGATTCTAGCATGCCAATTGACCACATTTCTTGTGTCAAACAGTCAAGTGTGTTCTTGCTGATCATATTTCCACATTTTACACTTATATTATGCTAGACATTTTTATTTAGGCATTATTAACTACAATATCTGTTGAATTTCCTTTATATTACATGCTTTCATGAAGATTATGATGCCTTCACTCCACAGGGGTAGAGAGGAAATGGACAAGGAGTGTGGAAGTTTAATTTCATGAATGCATATTGAATTTTCATGGAAGCCTTTAAAATAATTCGAACAAATTATTTTTTCATATATACCCTATGATCCTCGTACTCTGTAAGATGACATATTTTGAAGGTCTTAACTCAAAGAATTAGCATGTCTTAGCTGTGATCCCACTTTGCATGCTTGTCTTCTTCTTGAGAGCACTACGAACTACAATATCTGATAAGAATCAACCTTCCTTATGCTTTGATGGATGTCAATACTTATGATTGATGCTCCCATCTTGGGTGGGCATGGAGGATTTTGGGAAAGTTTGTTGAATTGGACTTCACAGCTGCTAATTGCATTAGCTCAAAAACTTGCAAAGGATTTTCAACAAATACATTGTGGATATCCTACCATTATTGCATCCTTTGTGATTACTTTATTTTAGAGTATTTCCAAACAGTTTACATGTCCCGCATGTGCCTCCATAGTCTGCAAAAAAAACAGAGGATTGAATCTTGGCCTTACACCAGCCAAATGTATTTGCTTCACAGCTTCTGAAACATTATCAACATATCCATTTTGTACATTCACATTGAAGAGTTTTATCACAAATAAATTTGAATGTGTTCCTTGAGATGATTTCTCATTGAGGTATTTGGTCAAACAATTCATGCTCCTCAAACTTCCATCTTGCCATAGGCATAGAGGCACTCACCAAATTTAAGGAAATGATGTTGAGCACATATTCTTGATAGAATTCAAGTGCTTTGTCTATGATTCCACATATTTTCTTGTAGGGTATGAATACGCTCGTGCCATCCTTGGGGCGGGTAGCAGAGACAACTAAGGAATTGGCATAACACTTGCAGATTGCATTTGCTCAGAAGTTTTTAAATATTTTCATCAACAATTTGATTTCATACACAGGCTGCAATATTATCATTTGGGAGATGATATCATTTGAGGTATTATGACATGCATATTGGAGCACATCCCAATTAAATATCAATTCTTTGAGGCATTTAGAAAAATGGTTTGCATGCTCCCTCTGAGCTTCCACAAAGCATTTATAACTAAAATATCTGACAAAATCTTCTATCTCTTATGCTTCAAAAGATTTGCAAATCCTTTACCAGTTTCTGTAAGAGCGCAGAGGATGTGAGTTAAAATTGTGGAATTGGATCTTACATTTGTGAGTCACATTAGCTTGGAGATTCAAAAGAATTTTTAACAAATCCATTTTGTGATAATGCTACAACCATTGAAGTCATTTCTACAACATTTCAGAGCACTGTGTTGCTGTGCAGGAAGAGGATGGAATTAAATTATAATCTTGAAAAAAAATTAAAGAATTAGAGGTTTTGTCAGAGTTATGAAATTTTATTTCACATTATTCAATCAATACTACCAATCTTCTCTTTAGCATTCACTTTTCACCTTTCACAATCTTCTGCATTCACTTTTCAAAACTCATAATCTGGTTATGAGTCGTGATTTCCAATTTCACAATGCATAACTTACATCTTCCACATTTATCTTTAACCATGCATAACTTACCTTTCGGTCACTTTTCCCCATTCATAACCCTCCTCATTCACTTTTCAAAACTCATAACCTAGTTATGAGTTGTGGATTTTGATTTCACAACGTTTGACTTTTCAAAGTCACAACCTTATTTTATTTATTTTAAATTTTAGAAGTGAATTTATTTAATTTTTAATTCTAATTTTAGTTTCACTTATTTTCCTCCATTTTAGAGATTTTATCACAATTTTTTACTAGGAATGTGTTTGGACTTTAAATTTTGACTAGACATCAAAGGGAAGGAGGTGACCATAAAGAATAAGAGTTTATTTATGACGGATCTTTTCACGATGAAATTATAGTATTTTTTGAATATAAGTACATGTTTTGAAAACTTTTGACAACTACACATTTTAGACAAGATCACTTTTCAAAAGTCATAACCTAGTTATGAGTTGTGATTTCTGATTTCACAATGCATAACTTGCATCCTCCACATTTATCTTTAACCATGCATAACTTACCTTTGCATCAGTTTTCACCATTCACAACCCTCCTAGTTCACTTTTCAAAACTCATAACCTAGGTACGAGTTGTGAATTTTGATTTCACAATGTTTGACTTTTCAAAGTCACAACCTCATTTTATTTATTTTAATTTTTAGGAGTGAATTTATTTAATTTTTAATTCTAATTTTAGTTTCACTTCTTTTCCTCCATTTTAGAGATTTTATCACAATTTTTGACTTGGAATGTGTTTGGACTTTAAATTTTGATTAGACATCAAAGGGAAGGAGGTGACCATAAAGCATAAGGGTTTATTTATGACGGATGAAATTATAATAATTTTTGAATATAAGTACATGTCTTGAGAACTTTTGACAACTACACATTTTAGACAAGCGAGACATTGGATTTAAATCAAAAGTTTAAAATTTGAGTGTTTGAAAATTTGGGCAACATCACTCTATAAAGTTAGTCTTTTAGATGTAGATATAATGAAAAGCGATTGAATGTATACATGTGGGAGATATAAGGGGGTTGTTCATTGGTGCACATGTTTCTATGTGGAGGCAAAGAGGAGAATGGAAGTGAATGTATTGTATTCACATCTGTTTGTGGATAATGCATAGTTGACTCCCTTCTTGGTGGATTTTTTTATGTAAGAGTTTCTCCAAATGAATCATATGTTATGTGGTGTTATTATGCTGCTAGTGTGTGCCTCATTATTGTTATCTTATGGTGATGACATTATTTATTTATTGGCGAACTATAAGTTCACATAATATAGGTTTATCAAGAATGATGTGTAGGTTGATTTTTTTCATCACAAAGAAGATGAATTTAATTTTCAGATTTGCATATATAAGTTTCTTTTTTTCATGTTGTAGTTGTCCAAGTCTTGTATCTCATCCTTTGATTGGTTTATTGGATAGATATTGATCTTCACAATTTTTGGTATTGAACCTTATTATTTCCCAACAAAAAGAAAAATGATAATTTCACAAAGAGGAAGCCCATAACATTATGTATGATAGTAAATGGTTAAGAATACCAAAAGAAGATACTTTGAGGAGTGAAAATAAGAGAATAACCTTTTTGGGTAGTGAAAGTGTGAAGAGACAATTAGTAGGAGTGGAAATGTAGTTCAAGAGCTTCTAGTTTTGATTGTGTACTGATGCTAAAAATATACACAAAATCAAAATCAAAAGCTACTGAACTGAATTCAAATGGATTGTAGAAATATGATAACATTGAGGACTAGAAACTATTCACGAAGATCTATTTCCTACTGTTGTCCTTGAACAAATATAGAAGAGGGTAAGAGTTTTTTGCCATGAACATCATATGCAATATTTCCTTTGGTTTTTATTGAAATCTCACTGTAATGATAAAAGAAAAGGGACAATGCTTAGTGATACAATCTCAATCCTTATGACTATCACAAATTTGTCAAGGGCAAGGCTTCAAGTCTAAGGAAAGAGAGAAAATGACAGTGACATAGGCAAGAATAATAAAGTTATCTCATTCAAAGGTAACATAACATAGGTTATGAAGACAAATTTGGTTCATGAGCTAAACTTAGTTCCTTAATTGGTTTCATATGGTATCAAGAGACAAAGCAAGGTTCCTTCTTAAAGGAAGATTTGGCTTTGAATTAGATAGTCAACTGAGAAAGGAACATGACAACTACATAATGACCCTCCCATGCATATTTGATGCAGGAGCATCCAAGGTGTAAGAGCAATCTTGTATCACCCAAAAATATGGTCTAGGGCTATCTTTGTGAAGGGTTACTATTTTTGGAAAGTTTACTATTTTTAGTAATCTTTTCATTTGAGCACATATTGTCCCAATTACTTCCCTAGAGGTTCATTTTAGACATAGAAGCCAGTCAGTAGAGTTTCATGGCAAGATCAAGTTTAGTTTTGAAAATATTGATTTTTTTATTTTGATGGGGTGGTACAAAAATTTTGAACTCAAATTTGAAGGCCTTAGAGGCTCTGAAAATGGGGCCAAACTTTACTTAGATGGTGTTTTGCTATCGTAGGTTGTAGGGCGCTTCAAGGGGTTTCCAAAATGGGGTTATAATAGACAATCGGGTTAATGCTTCACAAGTTATCCCTTTTGAAAGTTGTGTCATTAGGGCTCAAGTTTTGATACAAAAGGAAGAGAGAGAAAAATCACTTAAGGCGGGAAATTGAGTCGTTGGGTGCGAAAATGGTAAAATTTTACTTTCTAGAATATTTTAAGGTGGTTAATTATACTACTTATATAGGGATGAAGGGGGGTTTTAGGGCTCAATTCTAGAACTGTAGATTGTGGCTCTATCATGCAGATTATTGTAATGAAAATGCCCATGTGGTTGTAGCATGTTACTTTTCTGAATATTGTAATTTCATTTCATTGAAGATAATAGAAAGCAAGTGTTGATGTTCTTTCCATTGTTATGTTCTTGCAATTTTCTATTTATTTCCCTATTGTGTTGTGTGTGTTTGGTTGAATAAGGGGAGTACCCTTCATCAATATTATATGTCAATTCACATGCCATGAGATATTCATAATTTGTATTTTCAATAAAATAAGCATGTATGATATTGGATAACCCTACATGTGACATATTATTGAAGGCACAAGGTTCTATGAAGGATAGATGATAGTGAAGGAAGTAGATATGGATAATGGACATTAAGGCATTGCAAGTTTCTCTTGGTGTTTATGACAAGCACATCCTTCAGGGCTCTAGACTTTGTGATTTTTGAAGCCAAAAAATAATAATAAGCTATGGTCCATGATGTTTCAGGGATGGGGACGACAAATGAAATGAGATGAATATATATATATATATGTGTGTGTGTGTGTGTGTGTGTGTGTGTGTGTGTGAATTTCTCAAAATATACAATTTTTTGGGCCCTTCAGCATACCTATGATGTTTTGCTCATAACTTGAGCATACGGTGTCGAAATTGGGCAAATGAAATATTGTCAAAAAGCTAATTCCGAGCTCTATCCAGATTTGGACGTTTGAGTTTCTGATTTTTTATTTTTGATGGTGTTTTTTTACTGTCAAATATAAATGTTTAGTTTTGCACTCCAGGAGCTCTATCTTGCGCATCCAGACTCCATTTTGGGAAAATGATATATCATTGGAAATCTTGTTTTGAGACCTTTCCAGTGATGTGAGTAATTTTTCTAAATTCTTCTCCAGGTATATTTTATTCATGTTCTTTCATTTTTGCAATCTGGTGGATATCTTGGATGTTTCAGGTCTTGGGATCTTTTACTTTTGACGAATGGCTCGTCTTACACTGTTCTTTTGTTTCAACATCCTTCTTTCTTCTTTGAGCAGTGTATACTTCACTTTTGTAGCATTATTTTATGCACACACACTGAGATAAAGTGTCATTCTATTGCATGTATGGGATCTTGCACATGTTCATGCTCTATGTACTTGCACTCCATTATAAAGTGTCAGGGGGGGTTTGATGTTTGTCTTTGTTTTCCATCTACTTTTGTCATGTGAGCGTTCCTCCAACAATATTAGCCTCATGTATCTCTATTTGTGTTTGTACTCTCTCTACACCTTCGATGTTTCTAGTATCATGCAAGTCATATTGGATGTTCTTTTCAATGTACCTGTCATAACTCCCTTGTCAACATTATGGGGGGTTTCTACTATTGGTTCGATAGTATGAGCTATGTATTTAGTATTTGATTCTATGTACTAGGCAGATGTAGTGGCTGGGTACCTATACATTCCGGTGAGATGGATCATTTACCATATGGACACTCTTGATTTCCTATTTTTGGATGCACTCTTCTAGCTTTGATTGATCAACTCTTCAGGATTTTGGTATTTTTATGCCATCTATATTTTTGAGTTTCGGTGTTTTCCTTTGTTTGGCGCTTGATTCGAGCAGTGTCATTTGAGGGCACTAGTGTACATTACAGTATTATGTATCTTTGAATTCAATTGTTTTCCTTTGTTTGCCTCCTAATTCAAGTAGTGTCATTTGAGGGAACTCATGTAGATTACAGTCTTCTCTACCTGATCATATTTCAGTGTAGGATCTTCAAATCATTAGTTACTTCTTGACAGATTTTGCATCTTCTTGCTTCAGTGATGTTGTACATGTTTATCCTTGTTCCTATTTTCTGGAACAATCCTAGTTTTGGAGGCTTCTTCAGTCCTTCAGACTAGTCTTTGTCTCTTTTTGGAGTAGATTTTTTCCCATGTGGTTTTTTCTATTTCTCCTCTTTTACAGAGACTCTCTTTTGTACTTGGGTACTTGATCAGGCCTTTTGTTGCTAGGACCCATTTGCTTTCAATAGTTCTTTCTAGGTTTTTAGCTTCTCCCAAAGTTTATCTAAAAAATACCATCCTAGATCACCTAAAGCTGTTAAAATTTTCAAAGAGGCACTAGCTCTGATACCAATTGATAGAAATATAGGAGCACCACACACATGAGAGTGGGGGTGGTGATCAGTTGTGTCCTAATCTCATTAACTTTAACCACTTTGCAAAATTAAACTACTTAACCATAGATCATAAAGATAAACATGAAATCATAGAATCACAACACCACATGAACACAATAACGCCAAGATTTTTGATGTGGAAACCATGTTTGGAGAAAAAACACGGTGAGGACCATATCCACAACATGATGTACTATGTTAAAAGTACAATACCATGTTAAAGGTACAAAGGGAATGCACATGCATTTAGACACACTTCCTAGAGCTCACTTCTCAATTACAAGGGAAGACTCACTGAATTACATATCAACTTGGACAACAATTGACTATTTATGAATGAGATATCATCTTTAATACACCAATACAACTCTAATGAAGTAAAAAAAATATCTACCTCAATTGCAGATTCTAATCATACCTCTTCACACAGTCACCAATACATCATGTTCGCACACATGCATGATTACATTCTTTTATACAATTCATGAACCTATTTCTACAAGGTCATCCAAGGACCTAATTAAAAAACATTAATTCATTATATCTCAATATACAATGTGGTCCATTGAATGTCGACTAAGACATAGAAATGATCCATAAAAACATCCTCAAAGATGAAACAAATCCATAAATCACACCATGATCCATCGCAACATGTTACACCAACCATGTCGCCCAAGAGTGTAAAGAACAATAATCAGTAAAATCTATCACACCAAAAATATAAGTTGTAATTCTTAGATAAATGAACAAATAATGTCAAGAACACAAATATTGGTCCTAAACATTCCATATCCTTCGCATCTCAAAATACTGGACCACAACGATTCAAATATTGTCATATTGTCTCTTCTTGAACATCAAAATCCTACTCTCAGATAAATGACACATAACTATCTCAAATCATCATGCAAACCTCTGCAACTTGACAAAGATCATGTACAAAAATTCCTCAACACATTTGTAGCTTCACACCAACTGATCTAAAATACAATAGCCTCACTAATCTAATCAACTCAATGAACATCTCTCCAACATCTCTGCAACACTAGCACAACAAAGAAATATGTTGGCATCAAAGACAACACATCTCTCAAATATGTGAAAGCAATCTCTGAAGAACATATTTGCATAATATCCCAATAAGATTACAAAAGTAATATTTAAAACTAGTGACCATTATCATATTCAAGGAAGAATTGATGCATAATTTCAATATGTTTGAAATAAGTACAACGTAGATATTTTAGCTAAGATACTTGCCCATGAGATATAAGCTTAATAAAATGATGGAATACTCAAGACAAGGCACTATCATCAAGAGGACAAATCAGCTATAAATGGAGAAATCACAGTGTATTCATGGGTATCAAACACTGATTCAATTACTGTAGAGAAACAAATACCATTGTTCTATGTTGAAAAAGTGCTATCAAATATTTCCAAGTAATGAAGAATTGCAGGGTCAATGGTTGACAAAATTGGGTTGCATAGTCTAGCATGACTAGATTTATCTAATGAAGATGTCAAAATGATCAAGACAATCAAGATGTAGCAACATTATTGATGAAGTGAGGGAAAAGACACGGAGTCCGTATTTGAATATAGACAAATCCATTAAAAAGGGCCAATACAAGAGACAACAAATTCAATCTATGCTAGTAGCAAACAAATAGAAATGCATTATATCAGAGCTAGATCAGATTATCAGTAAGCCTTCATTAAAAACACCATCAAGACATGACAATAATAAGTGGACAAAACTAATAAAAAGAGGTCTAAACCATTGTTCATAATAGATAACAATCATATATCCTTGGGCAGTGCAATGTATATGACCAAGTGTTGAAAATGAGAAAAAATATTTATTACTATAAAGACATTGGTAATAGAATAATGAAATGCATGATGGTCAGTATCCTAAGGCAGTTACCAAAAAATAGAAAGGAAGAGAATGTGATTCTTTTGATGAAATAATTAATCATGAAAGAGTAATTGGAGGTAACTGAAAATGATAACTTAGTACCAAGGAAGCAACCAGGAACCTTGTACAATTCATTGGTAACATATGTTAGTAATTACAAAGCATATTATTCAAGAAACAAAACAAACACTGAGAAAAAGCGTATAGGTTCAAATACAATTCAAGATATTTTCCCGTGGTCAAGTACCCTTAAAGATAATAAACATATATAGGTCAAGAAAGAACAATTGTGATTAATGAAGGATCAATTATTGCATTTGAGTGTATCAACTACTTTGCATTCAACCTACATAAATCAAATGAAACTCTTATATTCAGAAAGGCCGCATGTTCAAGGAATAGTTTTGTTGGCATAACTGATGCAGATGATATGAGTAAGTATTTTGATGTCTTGATGATGTTTTTTGTTAGTTATGTTGTTGTCATTGACGTCAACTTAGGTGTTCTTAGGTAAATGACTATGTTCTTGGTGTACCAAGTTATGATGTAGAAAATTAATTACGAGTTATGTTGTGAATTGTGGTGTCACTAGTACATTTGAGGCCAAATTTCGATGACCATTTGTCGGATTTTCAACGGCAATTTGTCAAAACTTTGACACATCTGTCCGTCGACATTTTTGGGTTGGAAATGGTGACAGAAGTGATCTGTCGGTGTTCTGACATCACTACCCGTCAAAATTGGCCACATAAATAAATTTTTTACTATGGGACCGATCTGTCGAAAAATACTTCTTACGACATTTCGTCAGTAAAAAAGGTGACAGATATTCAGTAGATGTCTGATAGGAGTACCTGTCAGAGGTATAGCAGTCCCGTTGCACCAATTTGTCGGATTGGGGTTCCATTCGATGGTTACCTATCAGATATCCGATGATAGGTAATCGAGTACTGACATGAGAAGCCATTGGATGAATAGCTCTTCTATCGAGAAAAGATTACTACCTGTCGAAAAAGCAACAGATTAGCATAGTAAAAATAAGAAAGCTCAAGAGACCATCATAGTTGGTCTCCATCTTTGGTCCATCTACTGACAAAACATTTTACATTTTTTTAGCTCATCAAATGAGAGGATTTGAAAGAATTTAATCGAATACTTTCATGATAACGTATATTATTTAAGTTGATGTTGCACGAATTTATCGACTCTGTGTACTTGTGTACTACAAGCACAACCATAAAGAAGCATGTCCTCCCATGGCCTACATTACTCAAGCCACAGGAGGGGATGCTTCTTTATGGTTGTGCTCAACGTATATAAGTGCGCGAAGTAGATAAATTTGTTCACCGTCAAACTAAAATAATATACGTTATACATGAAAATATCATCCATTAAATTCTTTCAAATCACCGCATTTGATGAGCTAACAAAATGTAAAATATTTTGTCAGTATATGGACCAAGGACGGAGACCAACTATGATGGTCTCTTGAACTCTGCTATCTTTAGTCCTAGCTACTGGGTAAGGGCCGGAAGACTTATACCTGTCGATCATTGAGAATAATCACCGCCTTGCCTTTATGTACACTACACAGTATCCAATATAAGAGAAGGTAGAAAATATGAATGGATAAAAGAAATGAAAGATACAATAAAATTATCTTGTTTTTTACCTTCTCATAATTGATCCCAGTCTCACAAAAGTAATTTTATACGATCACTAGCACATTTCATGCATGGATGAGAAACAGTATCCAAAGTTTCTAGATTCTGAGAAGAGGTATGCGTGGAGGCCAAAAAAGGGATATTTGTGAAGGTTTTATAGATGTAGTACTGAATCATCATCTTTGCACTGGTACTCAATTTGGAAACCCTCTCTACTAGAAAATCTCCACATCTAGCAAATCTCCACAAAAATCCCTTCTAGCCTCCACTGCATATACGTCTTCTCAATATCTAATAACTCTCCATCATTGATTCCTGTCATTTTTCACCATCTTCGTGGACCGAGACCTTAAAATATTGAGCTTCTCTTTATTTTGAGAATAGTTTAACATTCTCTACTTAACAGGGCCAACCACGTGAAGGTGGAAGCTCATCTGGCCCCTCCTAGGAGCCTCTTATGACCCTTTATGACATTTTAAGATCTCTAAGATGTGTATTATTAGGGGTCGTAATGGGTCGTAAAGGGTCATAAGGGGTCCTGGGACACAACAATTGAGAAACATAAATGTAGGCATCATGGTCACAAGTTTTTGGAGACAACATAATTAAGTGGTATACCCAGATGATGCAAAGCAACCACTACTCCTATGGAATCAGAGGAGTAGTAGTTCCTTTGCATCGTCTGGGTATACAACTCAATTATGTTGTCTCCAAAATTTTTTGACCATGATGCCTACATTTATGTTTCTTAGCTATTGTGATATCTACATTTATGTTTCTCAGCTGTCGTACGTGTTTATGTGCATATTTTTTATGTGTTTGGGAAGACATATTTCTAGCCTAGGCCTAGATCCTACACCAATTAGCTTCATAACAATGAAGTAGATGACAGATGGGCAATTAGCTTCCCAAGAAAAATCCCATAAATGAACTATGTGTACCCCAATTCCTATGGCCTTTGTGTGTACCCAAAGGATAAATTTGAAACACAAGGGTAAGGCTTAAAGATCTATTTAGTGATGCAAAATTAACTTCTTTAAGCCTTACCCTTGTTGTTTTGAATATATCCTTCAGGTACGCGCAAAGGGCACATGAATTGGGGGTACACACAGTTCATTTACGAGATTTTTCTTGGAAGCTAATTTCTTAGCTCTCATCTGCTTCATTTATTATCAAGCTAATTGTCGAAGGATCCAAGCCCAGGCTAGAAAGATATCTTCCCATTCTGTTTAAGCCATATTCCTTGTTCTTGTCAAACTTCCTTGGTACAGTAGGCGTGCTCTCTACAATACTCTTCTTCAATTTGTGTTTGATAATAAGCATCTTCTTCTTCTTCCTAATTGCAGCCAGAGCTTCCTTTTCATTAGGATTCAACTCCACTTCCCCCATCTCATCATCCTCATCACCCTCAGCTGCCACCCTAAGCTCTTCTTCCCTCTCCAATTCTTCAAGCCTCTGCAAGATATCTGGATCAATAAAGTCTGCAACATTGTGTTCATCCATGATCTCAGGAATATCATCTTCTTTCCACTCTTCATTTGCCAAAATATATTGCTTCTTCAAGCTTGTAGTCTCTAGTTGTTGCAAATCAATCTTATTACAAACTACAATAAGAGGCTTATTGGAAAACAGAGGTTTTATGTTGTGAAACAGAGCTTCATGTTGTGCAATACTATAACCACAGGACCCCGAAACATCAAGGAAAAAAAAATTTGCCTTCAAATGAGCCAAGGTAATAATATTGAGCATCTCTATGGTGTTCCTGTCCTCCAAGGGGTGGTCCAAAATACCAAGGGTATCAATAGGCTAAATAGCTTCAGACTGTCATGGAGGCCTAATGGCTCTGCCTTGTAGCCCACAACATAAAGCACATTGCTCAAAGCAAAGTACATGTCCATATTGTAGAAATGGAAAAGAAACACCAAGAAAACAAATAAAAAGAAATAAAAAAGAAAATATTGCAATTAAATAATCACAGTGAACAAAAATTCAAATTCAAGGCCTAATTCAAATTCAATGAACAAAAATTCAAATTCAAGGCCTAATTTATCAAGAGCAACAAACATTAGGACGAAAGAAAAATCATTAAGACTATAGAAAAATCATTAGGACTATAGAAAAATCATTAAGACTATAAAATCAAGTTCTAGAATAATCATTACGACTATAGAAAAATCATTTAGACTGGAAAATCAAGTTCTAGAAATGGACGGTTCTGATGCTTTGCCATTACAACAATTGAGCATTCATCATTTGGTACTTCTTGGTGTATTCCATTTAAGTTTTTCAGTTGTCGTGTTTATGTGCATGTTCTTTATGTGTTTGGCTTCTCTCCCTCACAAGGGATACATCGATAGGTAATTGATTTGAAAGCATAATGATTTGACAGTCTTTTTTCAGGATAGGCGTAATCATCTCGCCAACCTTAATTAGCAACATTTGTGATATATGTCAAGTACTTATAATCAGTATGCCCAACAAACAAAGACTTAGTAGTAAAAGCATAAGGTTGCACATCCACATCCACCCTAGTAAGTATTAGAGCCTTTCAAATTTGTAAAGAACACAAACTTTGCAAATCAAATTGATATTTCATTAAAACCTATGTTCTTGATCAAGTTCTTAAAGATTAAAACATGAAATAAAAAGAAGATACAATGAATACGACATGTGCCTTATAGTGAGGACATTAAAGAGAGGTTTGAGGAGTATTCAGATTGCTCAAAGATTGATTTTGAATCAGCAATTGGTGAAGAACATGAAGTGGTGTGTGGTGAATCTGAAGATGAGGAAAATCTAAATTTAGTGGTGTGTGGTGAATCTAAAGATGGAAGAAAAGAAAAGTCCCAAGTTTTGAATTTGGACAGTAGAGGCTCCTTTCCTCATTCTCACAAGTCTGCAGATTTGTCACATGGATTAATCAGTAAAGAAGAGGCATCTAGCATTGACATTCAAGATATAAAGATTGGGCTTGACCATTGCACAAAAAAGGTTCTTGTATCCATTTAAAATTTGTCACCAGGGTATGACCATAATTCTGAGTTCATAACAGTGACATAACTCCACTACCTCAAGATATGGCAGCCTTTGGTCAAGAAGAGAGCAATGATTTACATCCTATATTTGAGGGTGCACATGGTGCAAGCATGGGACATGATGGGAATGATACAACTCATCATAATTAATAAAAGAACTCTTGCCAACATTAGGGTACCCACAGATCAAAATAGTCCTAGTATTTGGGTCAATAGACAAGAACCTTTCCATATGTTGCCTCACCTGTTTGAGGTAATCCAAACTCGGTCCAATTCTCTTAACAATGGCACACATCCGTCCAAGTGAAACAACCTTCAAAGATTTGTAGCGGTAAAGAGAATCACTATGGTCATCACAGGATGGAGTGATATATAGTAGAGAGCTATATAGGGATGGTTGATAGTGTTCCTTGAGGGAAGGGGGATTGTGAAAGACTTGTTATCATTGTATTGTGTATTTCCAATATGTTTGGATGCAGGGCAGACCAAGAGAATGAAGGATCACTCACTGATTGCATGATAACCCGATTTTGAAGGGTCACTGGTTGAGGGGACAGTCAAGGTCTGGATGTTGATAGTGAATTCCTTGAGGGAAGGGGGATTATGAAAGACTTGTTATCATTTTATTGTGTATTTCCAATATGTTTGGATGTAGGGCAGACCAGGAGAATGAAGGATCACTCACTGATTGCATGATAACCCAATTTTGAAGGGTCACTGGTTGAGGGGACAGTTAAGGTCCGGATGTTGATAGTGTTCCTTGAGGCAAGGGGGATTGTGAAAGACTTATTATCATTGTATTGTGTATTTCCAATATGTTTGGATGCAGGGTAGACTAGGAGAATGAAGGATAACTCATTGATTGCATGATAACTTGGTTTTGAAGGGTCACTGGTTGAGGGGATAGTCAAGGTCCGGATGAATGGGCCATTTGAGGACCCTATTTCTTTGTATTAATTTCTATTCAAATTGGATGCATGTATTTCTTGTGAATTATCAGCTTCTATGTATCCTACAACTGCATCCGTAAATCTGCATATATTTCTCTAGGGTTGTAATCCACTTAGGGATCAAAATAGAGAAAAAAAATCAAAACCGTTATTTGTCCTATTTCCTTTTAACAAAGTCTCAACTATCAATGATACAATACATTTGATGTCCTAATATATCAATACAAATGGCACCTAGCTAGAAGCTCACGGGCTGTCCATTTGATAACCACAATCAACATTTCAAAAAAATGGATATCCTTGAGCACAAGCACCAATAAAATCAAATAATAGAGTTAAAGCACGGGCTAGGGCACGACACCAGTACAATGCGATCATTTCAGTGAGCATCTCAACAATATACAATGGCATCATTAAACATGCCAATAATATCAACAAATGTGAATCCAAACATTTCAAAATAGTGAATCAATATCCTTGAGCAGTACAAGCACCAATAACATCAAATAATAGAGATAAAACACTGGCTAGGGCATGACACCAGTAGAATGCGATCATTTTAGAGAGCATTCATGATCAAATAAAATACAATGCATTTAAAATTTGTGGTCGAATATGATGCCAGATGCTTGAAAGATGAATAAATCACATACCTTCTCTCGCGCTCAGCTTTTGCTCATTTTCTCCTGCTCCTTTTCTATGGCAATCGAAATAAAAATGATTTGGCGCTTCACTTTTATTTTATCTATACCTCAAAACTGTCAGAATTCTGATGGTCAATTTAAAACCCATTGGAATACCAACACCATTGGGGCCTATTTTTAAAAAAAACAACAAATTCATTAAAAAAAAATTACCCGTCAGAAGTTTTTGTCGAAATTTGGCCCCAAATGTAGTAGTGTGTGCAATTTGGCACATAGGCTCTATAGGTGTGTATAATTCTATATCTATGATCACATATGTGTATGATGAGTTTTATGCAAGTTATAGTTAGGTTGGTGAAGACATGGAATAGGTTGAACAATGAAGGAACAAAGATGAAAGAGTTGATCGCTGTGTCCCATAAGAATCAAATCAAGTGTTGGGATTGGAGGTGTGTGATATTGATGATATTATTGGATTGTTGTTACAATCACATCAATATTTGTGATTGGTGGATAGAGTTACAAGATTCCAAAGTTCAAACAGTGAAGAAGGAAAGAATAGTGAAGTACAATCAGTTAGATCCTTGACCGATAAAGGTAGATTAGTTTTTGAAGATGGTTGAGTATTCTAGAATATGTGATGATGTGTCTAAGATTACGTGGAATGTTAGGTATGATTCTTATTGGTCAATTTGACCGATAATTCATGAAGATGTGCATGAACCTAGGGAAGTGTAATATGTTTGACCTTTTGGTGTCAAATTGAAGTGCGATTGGATCCTGATGTTAGTGTGAGATGGAAAATGATTCCAACTTTTTTGGAGGACTTATATGGACTGAAATTTGAATTTTAGATATAATATTCATGTATCTATATGCCCTAATTATTGTAAATATATTAATATCATTTTTTAATGTATTTTTTAGTGTGTGGAAAAATAAGTAGCAAAGATCGTATGTGTGGAAGAGATAGATAGTAAATACAAAGGTGCGATGAAGTGGGAAGGAATTTGTGTGGATGCAGTTGGGGTATCAGGAGGTTTAGCAGTGGTGTGGAATCCTCATAAAGTTAGAGTCTCAGAGAGAAGAAAATAAATGAACTGGATGATGGTACATGTATAGGATGAGGAGATCAATCAATGTTTCTTCCTAATTAATGTGTATGGCCCGATGGGGTCCAGCTAGAAAAAAGAGGTGTGGAACCAAATTTCATCCTGCTTGAAGGCATTGGGAAGTGATTTGGTCTTAATTGGAGGGGATTTCAATACAACTAGATAGAATATTAAAAAGATAGGAGGAAGGCAACTTCTAGGCTTAGTGTAGTCCTATTTCCAACATTTCATTTTTACTAATAAAATGGAAGAAGTAAAATCGAAAGGAGGTCTCTTCACCTGGAAAAATAGAAGGAAAGGATTTTCAAACATTGCAAAGAAGTTAGATCAATTTTTTGTTGCAGGAAGATGGGAAGATTGTGATATTGCTATCAGGATTCAATTGTGTAGTTTTTTAGTCAAACTCATTGACTCAAAAACTATGCAGTTGAATCCTGATAGCAATATCACAATTTGACTTGTTGTGGAAAATATATCCTACTTATCAAGATGGGAAGAGTCTAAAATTACCTTTGAATCTTTGGTTGTTCCTTTCTCTAGACCTAACCACCTTCTCATCTCTCTAATTTTTCAAAATGAGGCTAGACCCATCCAGGCTCCCTTCAAATTTGAAAGCATGTGGTTCAGGGATCTCAAATTGATCAGTCATATTGAAACTTGGTGGAAGTTTTCTCCTTTAGTTAAAGGTACTAAGGTTCACTATTTGGTGAAAAATATTATTCACATTAAGGAGAAGTTAAAGAAGTGGAATAGGATGACCTTCAAGAACATTTTTTAGGAGAAGGAAAAAATAGGGAAGAATTTGGAAACACTTAATGATAATATTATGAGACAGGGGAGGATGGGTATTGAATTTGAGGAGGAATAAAGACTAATGTAATATTTGAAGGAAATCTTGGCTAGAGAGAAAGTCTACTGGAAACAAAAATCAAGGGAGACATGGTTGAAGGCTGGGGATAGAAATACTAAGTTTTTCATTCATTGGTCAAAGAAAGAAGAAGTCTCAACAAGATCAATGTAATCCAAGACTTGAGGGGAAACATACTGAGAAATTGAGATAATCAATGCATATGTGGTGAGTTATTTCTCATCATTGCTCAATCCAAATCACATCGAAGATAATTTTTCAGAGGAACTAGACAAAATTATACCCATCATCATTTTTTAGGAACAAAACTGTGCCCTGTATATTCCAATCACACTTGAAGAGGTGAAGTTGGCCTTGTTTGCAATGAGTGGTGACAAAGCACTTGGGATAGATGGATTTTCGACCATTTTTTTCTAGAAAACATGGGATTTTTGTTAGCAAGAGTTATGGGAAGTGGTGGAGGAATCCTAGGCCAACTGATACATCTACAACAACTTCAACAATACTCTTATTTTCCTAATCCCAAAGGAGGTATCATGCACATTCAAGGATTTCCGTCCAATTTCTTTATGTAATGTGGTATATAAGATCATTTCAAAGGTATTTACAAATAGGATTAAACCCCTCCTCAAATACCTAATTTTGGAAGAGTAGATCAGTTTTGTGCCAAAGAACTCTATTATGGAGGGTATAATCATAGCACATGAGGCTATCTATTATGTAAGGAAAGCTAATAACTATAAGATGTTTGTTAAGATAGATATACACAAGACTTATGACCATGTCAATAGGCCTTTTCTTAGTCAGGTTCTGTGTAGATTTAGTTTTTCTGAACAATGGGTCTAATGGGCTAGGAGTTTCCTTATCCCACCCAGATTTTTAGTCTTGGTCAACAAAATTTTGTAGGGCTTCTTTGAATCCTCTAAGATATTGAGACAAGGTGATCCCCTATCACCTACTTTATTCATTATCATGGTAGAGGTGTTGAGTAGAATGATATCTAAGAGGAGTCATGAAGGTTAGTGGAGAGATATCCAAATTGCACATGGCATAGAATCTACATCACACCAACAACGTGTAGATGACAATATATTAATGGGTGAGGCTTCCCTAAGGGAGGCTTGGTGTATGAAAGCCACTTTGGAAAAATATTGTAGGATGTCAGGTCAAATAGTTAACTAGAACAAATTTGATATCATCTTCTTCAATACAAGCCTAAGGAAGTAGCATGAGATTTGTAGAATCATGCAAATAAAGCCAGGAAGATTGCCCATGATTTATTTTGGGGGTCTGGGTAGAGTTAATTTGTGGGATGAATTGGTTGATATATGTGCTGGAAAAATGGAATGTTGGAAAATCCGATGGCTATCTTCTGTAGGGTGTATTCTTCTTCTTAATTTTTTTTATCTCGGTCATTCCCTTATATTCAATGATGTGTATACAAATTCTATCAAAAATCATCAAAGCAATAGAGCATAAGAAGAGGAAATTCTTCTGGAATGGCACCCAAGACAAGGAAAAATTGCCTTTGCTAGCATGAGAGCATACCAAAAGATGTTGGTGGGGTGGGACTGAGAAATTGGAATTTGATGAATGTGGCAGTGAGGGCCAAACTCATATGGATGATGTATAGAAATCCACAACATAAGTGGGATAGGATCCTTGCTAAAAATTATTTAGACAGTCAAGATAAGGATCACATTATTACAATTGCAAACCTGATAAGAGGGTTAGGTATTTGGAATTTCATGATCAATTGTAGGTATTTAATTACTAATCATATTACATGGAAATTGGGAGATGGGAAGAGGGAATTTTTTTGGGAAGACTCCATAGAAGGTATGGCATCTATCACCTCCACTAACTATATCCAATCTCTGAAAGATAAAGTGGAAGCAAAATGGGGAGATACGATATCTGATCTTATAGACAAGTCAATGGAGCATGGATCAATCAAATAGAAATGGAAAGAGGAGAAGGACTTGGGCCTGACAAAAGATGAATGGAGATGGTTTCAACAACTCAAAGAGCAGACGAGATTTATGTTCTTAGGAGAACCATATGAAATTATTTGGTGTGGGAGTAAAAAAGGTGAATACTTAGTATGAGTTGGGTATGTAAAGGGAGAATCTTGACGGTTGTGAGACTTATGATGTATGGGTATCATGGACCCTTTCTATGCCCAATGTGTAGGAGGGATGTGAAGTGTGTGGATCATTTATTGTTGCATTGTTGTGTGGCAACTAAATGCTAGAATCTTGTTTTGGGAAAAGAAAATGCTCAAAGGACCTTTCCCTCATATTTTAAACAAATGTTGCAAGGCTAGCCAAAACCAAGGAATAACTCTGCATTCTCATCTATATGGAAGATATACCCATCTTTGATTGCATAGGAGATTTGGAAAAAGAAAAATCGAAGAATCTTCCAAGGAAAGGAGGATTTTTTTGAAAGGTTATGTATGAGAATTGAATTAAGCATATCTGAATTGGTAAATTTTGTTGCATCAACACAAAAACCAAGCAAATTTATGTTCAGTTATTTTGAAGGTAACCTCCAAAAATCTTGGAAAATGATGAAATACCAACCCGTTAATGGGTGTATGAAGTTTAATCATCTCAAAGGTCATAGGGAGACAACCACGTGGAGTGCTCTGGAGAAGGGATGGATCAAGGTAAGCTTCTATGGGGAAACTAAAGGAAATTTGGGTCCTCTTGGCCTAGGGTGTGTTTCTAGAGACGATAAAGGTAACATTCTTGCCACAAAGAAGAAAGCACTTAGGGTAGGCACAAATAATGATGTGGAGGTGCATGCAAAACTTGTGGGTGTTGATCAGTTAGCACATAGATTGCATGTCAAAAATATTCACTTAGAAGGGGATTCTCATATCAATGTTAATGCCATTTCGAATGGGAAACTATAGGTGTGGCAACTGAAAAAAGTTGTTGATATCATAAGGAAGAAATCATCCTATTTTCATAACATCAAAATTTCACATGTTTATCGGGAGGGAAACTCCTTAGCTGACTCGTTATCCAAGTTGGCTACTGAAAAGGAATCAACTTGATTGAGGTCCCAAGGACTAGTTGTTGAGTTGGCATGATGTGGAAAATACTATGCATTGGGGAAAAGAGTTTGACATCATGCATCAAATTGGTGATGTCTGAAGCAAAAGAAAATTTTCTCCTATGTGGGGTCACAACAGAGTACTTATTTTGGAAAAGGTGGTGGATGGTTGAGGCATTTGTATATGACAGGTAAGAAACTAGAGTAAATGCACATTCATGTCACAATAATTTTGGGTCTATACATTCCTCATTTTCATTTCCATTGGCTCAATTTCCTAGCATCGAGCAGAGCAGAGTGGTTGTGTGGTAGAAGGTTGTGTGGCTCCATGGAGGCAAATATCATATTTGGTTCCACACAAAAAAAAAATGACCTTCAAATGGCATGTATTGGATGAATATATGATCCATTTTTTTACCTCCCAACACCCCTTTTTTTCTAGAGGTAACCAAGAATTTGCTGGGTGTGGATTACCTGCTCTCAAGATTCCAATGGCGCACAAATGTAGACATTGTCATGTTTTTTATGCATGGGGGTCACACTTCTCCTCGAAGGAGGAGGTCAAGTATATAATGGAATGATGTTTTGTTCTAGAGTGTAGGGTTGGTATGGAGGATAACCTGAGGTGTGTGATCTCGGGCTGAGGATCCATCGTAGCACATGGTGTTTGGATTGGGTTCCCTGGTAGCCCGCATTTGATGAAATCCTTTCTATGGCATAGAGGTTTAGGAAAGAACCTCAAAAGGAAAATGGACTCTCATAGGACACGGGCCCTGGTGGTTGACTTTGTCCATGAATGGGATTTGGAGTTGTCTACAGGGTTATCAAGGAATCAAATGAAGTTGGTTGATGCATGGGAGGATATGGAAGTGTAGAGGAGATCTCGATGGAGGAATAGTCCAATTTGGGGTTGGGTTCATGGTTTTGGAAGAAGGAGGAATTTGGTGGTTGATGCGGGCCAAACCAACAGGAACAAAGGTTGGGATGGGATTTTGGCTCCTGCCCGAGGAAGTGGGGCTCGAAGGAGAAGCAACTGAGCTCATGGCAGTCACATTGGGAGAGGTTCCTTGTAGGGTCTTACTAGAAGTAGCGAAAGGGGAAATTCCTTGGTCGACAATGCTTCAAACTAGGGTCTTTGTGTTTTTTAGTCTAGTTACTGGTTAGTTTTTCTATAGTTGTTTATTACTCTGCCCTTTCATGGGAATTTTATCATTTTGAAGATCATTTTTTTGTAGATTTGGAGGTGTGTCGGATGGTGGGATCTATGGGTAGTGTTTGTCATATGGCTGGCTAGGTAGCATAAAATATCTATTAATGCTGGACTAAATATAATTTTTTGTGACTGTGTAATTATCTTTAATTATAAATATAATACAATAACTTTTATCAACCAAAAAAAAGTTATTATTGTTGAGAGGGAATATTCTATTTTTTTGGCACAATTGATATTGTAATTAATATTAATTAAATGGTATATTTACAAAATATTTGATTAATAATAAATTTATTGTGGAAAATAGAATAAAAGATTAGCATGAAGTGAATTGGTGAAAAATGAGAGTGGAATTTTGTTGCATATGCTTAATGAGGGAGGAGTTTTTATTTTCTGAGGAGTTGTGAGTTGCATGGAGGGATTTTTTTCTACTTTGGAGCAATTTTGGAGGGTCTTGAGTTCATTTTTTAATGGTATATCAATTAGTAGGGCCTTTTGAGCAGGTGTACTTCAGTTACTTACAATTATACCCCTATTTGTGAGGGTTTTATTCTTGCATACAACCCTTGATTTTTTGCATGATTTTTCTGAGGGCATTTTTGAGTAGTTGTACACTAGTTTAGAGGGATACATGTATGCAATATGAGTTTTGAGAAGTTTTGGGATGGTCAACTGCATGTTTCCAGTAGTTTGACCCCCTTTTTTCTCCTTGTTTTTCTCATCTATTTGAACCTTCTAGGTTTTGGGCCTATATCTTCTTGTTTGACCTAATTATTTAGGGTTCCTTCTTTTGGCCATTACTTTGCATCTTGCAAATTTTGGCAGTTTGTATTGGACACTTGATTATTTGTAGCAAATTTCATGATTATTGATATATAGAGCCTGATTCCTTCTCAATTTTTCTGTGTCCAACATTGATTGTGAGTGATTTGATTTAAATACCGTGTTCCACCTTTATTTTAATCAATATATTTTCAATGTTTAATGTATAATTTAACATATCAAAGTGTAGATATATGATTATGTCTTTCATTTTGGTGTTGAAACTAAGAAAATATTATTATTTTTCTCTTCAAAATATTAGATTACTAGGACTTGTCATAAGTGTTAATTTTGCAAGGTGAGTTTGGTTGATTTTTTGAGTATTGAAGTGTCTTTTATGAGTAATCTTGTGAAGTTTATCAGTTGTAAGTCAAAATATTACATTGGTGCATCACCCATTAGTTGTAGGTTTCATTTCACAAGCATTCTTTCTTATCCCTTTTCATGTCATCATTTAGTATAGGTGAGTACCATTAAGGAACCAACCTTGTAATCCCAGAGATTCACTCTTACCATAGGATACCCACAGCCTGAGAGTGTTTCAATGTTTCAATAGAATAGATAGGTTTCACATCTTGCTAAGGTACAATCTTGATTGGCAATAAATACAAAAATAGGGAACGTGTCCCTGCATAACAGAGATAATAAGGTTTCTATACAATATGTTGTTAAGTGATATAGGTATGATTTAGAGTGAAGGTTTAATGCAATAGTAGTCCATAGGACAATTTCCAAGCATAAAAGCCTCAAGATGCAGTCATATGGAGTAAATGTTATATGAGAATGTCATTATACTATTTAAAGATGATAGTCATAGGTGGAAATATCATGATACCATTGGTGGAGAGAAATCATGACAGATATCTACCAAAAATCCATGTAAGTATAAAGTTAGTTTGTGATAAAGAGAGAGTGCCACACTTGGGGTGAGGTCTTAAATGTCTATATCATGAGGAAGTAATGAGATTTATGCAAAGTTGGAGATAATCTTAGAAAATAAAGACAATGTAAAGGGTTTAGTGTCATTGCATGGGGTCTTTATAGAAAATGACACAATGGAACGCGCAGATGTAAATATTTAAGGACTAAAGACAAAGGGGATAAGAAGAGAGTTCAAGGATGTCATGACATGATAGTTTGATATGGGCAGGTAGAGAATACATTTAATTCAAGAGGCCCCTAAGTGTGATCATGGAGGATTAAGTGAACTCGAACCTATTTCCTTGATAGAAAAGGACAATGCATGCCTAATAGTAGTACGACTTGCTAAGTTTGAATTAATTTCTATGATGTCATGACAATCACTATTATTTTGTGCTAGGCATGGGTGACATTGTAGATGTTAGTCCAAATGCTTGTAATAATTATTGCAATTTTTTTAGGAGGGTATAAAACAAAAGATGCTTAGTATCTAGCTTGTTAAGGAGGGTATAAAACAAGTTTCCTACCTTATGATTTTTTGGCACCATTAACATCTTGGTTACAATGTTATTGGAATATCTCTCCTTCAATGTTTATTTGGGATCTACAAAAAGAAATTAAGGAATAGGCACACCTTTCAGGGTAAGGAGATGACAAAGAAGTTGTTTATGATCAAATTAGAAAACATGATTGAAGAAGTGGTCAATAATAGAATTTTGAATCAATACTAAAAAAAAAAATTAATTCTTGGAACAATGAATTGATTAAGAGATGGAATGGGCCTCAAAGTTCCCCATGTTAATGAAGCAGCTAGAGTTGAATCTGTTATGAATCCAAGGGCTGGAGCAATGCCTTAATATCTATGTGCAAGAATTATTAAAAGCATTTTCTATTAGAAACCTCAAGTTGAAGCGAAAGAATTTTCAAGTCTAATCCCATTCTAATGATCCACGCTATCAAAATCACACTTGGAGAGAAATTCATAGTTACAAACCACTATCATACAGTGAATTATGATATAGCTTCAATGCTCATGGTAGATTTTCTGGAAGTTTCTAAAATAAAGGAAATGGTTAAACTAGCCATAATCTCTCTTATTTGGCCCCAATGGCGAGTGGGGTTAAAAAATCCATTTTGGATGAAACAATGCCAAGAGTGTGTTAGTTAGAGTTAATTTCTTCCTTCTCATTTACAACTTGTTAATCTCTTTAAAATGTTTGTCTACAAATAAGAAAGACTCCTCATGCAAACTTTTTCTCATCCATGCAAGCAGTGAGTTAAACTTGAACTACCCATATTGCATTTGACTTATAGTCTTCCCAGGTCTCCTATTAGTTAGGAAGCAATTAAGATTATTTTTAACATACTTGCTATTAAAACTTTAGATATATTTGTTGTCCACATATGTAAAACTGATATACTTGTTAGAAAAGAGTTTTGTATATGATCTTCCACCATTGATGGTGTCAAGTCTTCAAGTCTTCTATCAATAAAAGCAATGTAATATGGGTGAATTAATCAATAAAAAATTATAATTTGTTATGTGCAATTATTTTTATTTTATGTTCTCTCTACTTCAGATTTGGTTTCAAAGCTTAAATTTAGTGTTTATGCAGATCTAAGGTTGTTGTATTGTTTAAGTTTGAAGATTATTTATGCATCTTTTGGTGAAAGAAGACCCTTGAAGAGACTAGTCTGCAGACATGAAAATAAATAACAACTTGTCCCATTTTCAAATCCCTATTTTTAATGGTAAGAGTTATAATTTGTGGTCAATAAAAATGAAAATTTTGTTTTGTTCTCAAGATATGTGGGATTAGGTAAAGAAAGGTTTTACAAAACCACATGATCAAATAACCTACCATGCATTATCACAAGTAGATAAAGATTAGTTAAAGGATAACAAGAAAAAGTATGTCAAGGCTTTGTTCCTCATTCAACAAGAAATGGATGATTTGGTATTTCTAAGATTTGTTGCAAAAACCAGGTCCAAAAAATCTTGGGAGGCCTTACAAACTACTTACCAAGGTACAACAAAAGTAAAGGTAGCTATTACAAACATTAACGAGAAATTTTGAAAATCTTCATATGAATGGATTGGATTCTATAGATCATTTATTTGCTGAAGTAATGAACATTGTTAATCAATTGAGAGCACATGGAAAAAACATTTATGATCAAATAGTGGTTGAATGAATTCTTATAATTTTGCCTAATAAATTTGATTCAATTGTAGCTACCATTGAAAAAGAAAAAGACTTATTTCAGTTGTCTTTGGATGAATTATTAATGGGTTATTTGTTATCTCATGAGTCTAGGATAAATAGAAATAACAATTCTTCTTCATAGAATGCTTTCAGAGCTCACACTTCATCAAGAAGAGGAAAAGGAAGGTCAAATTTTAGAGGAAGAGGAAGAGGCACAAGTGGACAAATGAATATAGATTAAGGAGGAAGGACTAGCCAGTCCAATCAAAATTTTAAAAATAGAGGACGAGGTAGAAACCAATCTCAAGAATAAGTATCAAGGTTTGGTAAATCTAATATTCAGTGTTTTTATTGTAAGAAATATGACCATTTTGTAAATGAATGTAGGAAGAAACAAGTAGAATCTGAGAAACTTGGTGCAACTTATTTAGATATATTGTCAATAATAATTCAAGAACTTTATTTATAACTTGCAATGTGGCACAAGAAATATATAAGGATGTATGATTTTTAGATAGTGGCTATAATAAATGTTACCCAAAAATTCCCTATCATTCATTTTTGGCCACGGTCCTATTTTCCAAAGAAGTGCTCAAGTGTCGAAAACCCAGTGTGTTTTCTACCTTTTGGTCTGAAAACCCAGTGTGTTTTTGACCTTCTCCCTGAGATCCCTTTGTGTTTTCGACCTTCAAGTGTGCAACTTCGACCAAGCGGGTCCCAGTTCCTCATAGCCATGCAATTGCAGTGGAGATCCGACGGCTGTCGCATAATCTCATGGAATCTTTCGAGCCCATGAGATCATGCGACAACGGTTGGATTAGGATCCTCTTGGCCTGTTCTAATTTTTCATTACCTTTTGGCGGCCACTTAAATCTTCAATTTACCCCGTGCGCGAAATACTTCCTAAGTCTTTGGTTTAATTTTTCCTAAGTCTCAGTGCACTTTTATTTTTCTAAGCCACTAAACCCCAGCAAGATCTGATGGTCCTCGCTATACCGCCAGCCCAAGATGCATCCTATTTAAGATCACGGTCTAGTGATGACCGTTGATCTTCCTTGCTTTACAAAATCCTAATCTATCAATAGCCCAGTGGTTGTTTTCGAAGAACGCTAGTGGTCTGTCGCATGATCACATAACCCCTTTTTAGGCTATGCGAACATGTGACAAATCGTTAGCCACGCTGATAAGAGCTTGCAGTTTGGCGTTGGGCCTGCAGTTTGATGACGTGCTCGCATTTCATTGGTTGGCTGGTGACAAGGTTTTACAGTGGGCCCGAGATGCAAGTGCGGTAAAGATTCGACGGTGGTCGCATGTTCGCATGGGATCTTCCGACCCCATGCGATCATGCGACAACCTTTCGATGAGATCCTTCTATCGTGGGTCCGATGTGCCATGTTGTGCTTATGTGCTAGTTTCTCATACACCGAGCTGGTGGTGATGATGTAGTTGTAAGTGGGGCCAGATTTTAATGGCAGAAGTTTAGAGGAGGTCATTCTTTTCTCTTCTAACTTGGCGGTGTCCAATAAAGGGTTTCTTTGTTCACATGTTCGCGGATATGATTTAGCAGGTCTCCAGACTTGGCAAGAGCGCGATTGCGCAGTTAACATGTTTCGCGTGATCGCTGAGTGGAGCCCGAGGTTAAGAAAAGTTAAAGTGACTTGGCGACCAAAGGGAGAGTGAGCCCGAGGTGTCTTGCGTGATCGGATGGCGATTCAGTGAAGCTTGTCGCATGATCGCATGAGGCTTTTTTGAGCTCATGCGATCATGCGACCAATGCTATTTCAAAGCGGTGCGGCCAGTTTTGGCAGGCTTTCTTCTGCAGATGGATGTTGTTTGCAAGTGCGAGTAGCTGAGGATTTATGATTTTTGGAGGTGGTTGGAGTTAAAGAATGTGCAGAGATCTTTTAGGCAGCCATTTGTGGTCCTTTCTACGATCTGAGATCGGATTTGGAGCCTTTATGGCTGAGTGGGTTGCAAAGGTTGTCAGGTCAAGGCTTTTTGTCTGCGAGTAGGATCAGTATAGGAATGGACACACAAAGAAAGATATGTATGATCTATTGAGATATTTACAGAGTACATTTATGACTAGATATGATGGTTTTAGGGTTGATTATTTTATGCAGATTTATCTAGCCCTAATGAGATATTTTGATTCTTGCCTGCGTGCAGAGGTGTATATAATTTGTTTTTTGGAGCCTTAGTGCTTAGGGAGTTCACATTTTGTAAAAAGGAAAGTTTCTTTCCTAGAAAGCTATCTGAGACACTTTTTTGTCCTCTGGTTTTCTACTCTTTGTAATCTCCCACTGATAATTCAGATATGGGAAAGCATTTTGTGACACTCTTGTTGTCCTCATGCCTTCTTATGTGAGTTATCTCTTATTGGATTGAAGTTTATGAATGCTGTCAATAGAAATTGGGGTTCCTGGTCCCTCTCACTTTCTGTGATTTTGTGTGTTACTGTGTCTGATCTGATTTAGATGTTTTGTGGGTATGCTATAGCCCCTAGCAGTCTTATCTCATTCCTACACCTAGTTGCAGAGGAGGATGTTTGTTTGTAGGTCATAGGTTGAGTCTTCTGTTCAAGCCTTCCTATGAAATACTTATGCAAACCTATCTAGTGAGTGGTGACTTATTAGACTTGATTCCTCCATTTGCTTCATCCCTCTATACTGAGATCCAAACCCTAGTTTCAGTGCATCACCCAATAGGTAGTTTACTTTCCTGTTATTTCTCTTTTCATGCATTCCTTCTAACCCTTTCCCTTCAAAAGATTTACTTTCCTGTCTAAGAGAAAACTAAGGTGATTATCCAAGAGGAACCAACCTAGAATCTAGAGGTCTCATCTCGGTTAGTAAAGGTCCCACAACCTTGAGATGATTCCCATGTTATACTAGATTATCAAGACTACGAGAGCTTGAGATCAGAGGCACAAATTCAGTGTATAACATTTCTGGCACGCCCGGTGGGACTGAAGTTTAGATTCATGTTCAAGGTATGCTATCTTTGATATGCTAATAGCATGCTACAGACCTAGAAGAGGTCATTTTGCTGCATATCTGGAAACTCCAAAAGGTCTACTGGTTTTAAAGATCAGATGCTGGTATGTTTCAAGCTTTCATTTTCAAATCCCAGCTGATTGCATGAGTAGACATGTTAAGTTACTATGGACAGTCAGGTTACTCAGCATCCTATTGTGAGAATAATGCTCAACTGGCTAGTTTTCAACCTTACCAAAGTCACCCAAAGCCTCCTTTTACCCCAAGCTATTATACTTCTCAAGGGTATCAATATATCCAGTATGCCCCAAATGAGTTTTCCCTTGTGCAAAGTTATGAGAGGGCCCTCCGACAAGATGGATCATGGGCACAAGAGGCACAATAATGAATGCAAAGCCAGCTTCCCCTTCATGCTTACCACCCACCCTCCCCTTCTCAGCCTATTCAGCAACAGATGCAGACTCTGAGCTCAGACTTCAAGAAGATGCAGGAGGCAAAGAGTGTGTTGCTTGATTTGATTGAGCAAGTGTCTGAGATCAAGGAGCAGAGAGAGTAGGAGGCTCAAAGTTATTATGAAGAGGAGTCAGCTCCCTACTAGGAGATGGAGGCTCAAAAATATGAGCAAGGGTTCATTCCTTACCAAGCGGCAAAGACTCTTGTTGATGAGCAACAAGTAAGGCAGTTTCAAGAGGAGATTAGACGCTGAGCTGACATGGAGACAGCAAGGTTGAGATCACAAATTGCTCAACAAGAGGCTCCTAGGCCTAAAATTCCAAGTTGGAGGGCCCATCTGTCTCAAGAACCTACACATGTGGAGCCTGCAAAGTATTCATTTCCAAGCTTCAAGACGGGTATGCCTCCTGTGTCTCCCTCTGAGCCCCCTCAATTTCATATCCCAAGTTTCAAGGCAAAAAATTCCTTTCAAGAGCCTGTGCTTGAGATTCAGCCCACCACTCTACAAGAGCAGCCTATTCAGAGAAGCCAATTATCCCAAGAGACCCCTCTGGTCTCTCAGGATGATGAGGTGATTCAGATTCCCCAATGGACTCTCCCTCCTGGTTGTCAAATGCCAAGTCTTTTCAAGGATACTAGTCTAGTGTTTGAGCAAGGACCTATGGTAAATGAGCTTTCATTTGAAGAGGAGGAGAAGAAATCTGAGGTATCAGTGCAGAGTGATGACTATGGTGAAATGGAGCAGCAAGGTGTGGTGATGGAGTTTAGTGCCCGACTTGAGCTCTTGGCTGATTTGTGTGATGAGCTCCCTCTTTTTTTTGATGATGAAGAAGAGACCATGCCATTGCCTATGGCTGAGGGTCAATCAGAAAAAAAGGTTCACCATCAACAGGAGGTTGATACAGAAGAGAATGCCATGTCCTTGATGGGTGAGCTACCTTGTTTTATGGAGTAGGATGATGAAGCCATGGGAGAGGCTTTCCAAGAAAAGGACAAAGACAAAAGCCTTGAAGAAGAGCATGAATTTTTGGATATCATTGAAGTCTTTTGTGACAAATTGGATGTTGAACCCCTATTCCTTGGAGTGGAGGTTTAAGGTCATATGTCTATTGAAGAGGGCCTGGTCTTGGATTGCCCTTTTCACAAGGAGCTACTACATGAGCAAGATTTGGAATCAGTTCCAAATCTTCAAGACATTGACAACTTTGATGAGCTCTTGGTTGGTTTAAAGGAAGAGGATGACAGTCCCTTGTCCATGGACGATGAGTTGACATGGCTGTCCATGATGGAAGGTAACCATGAAGATAAAGAAGAAGCAATCAAGGAAAGTCCTGCCTTCAGACTTTCAAGAGGCTGCCCCATCAGATACTTGGCCCAGAAGGAGTTTACCGAGACCTCTCCATGTGACCAATTAGAGGAAGGTAAAATTGATCCTATTTTTGAGGAGGCAATTCATAATTGTTTGCCAAATTTTTTTATGCTTCTCATCCTTGTAGCTATCCTCATGAGTCCAATGCAAAACATCCTAATGAAGAAGGGTAGCTACTTTTCACAACCAGTGAATGGTTTTGTTTGACCAGGTCCCTGCACTGGTTAGTTTAGGCTAGGTTAGCTTCCCTGCTTTCTAGATTAGTTTTTCCTACTTTCCAAGAAGTGCCCGTGCACAGTTTGTCTTGCTGGTTCAGTTTTGTCTCTGTCAAAGTTTTGTGCTCAGAATGACTCCATGCCCAATGGATTGCTTTAAAGGCCACTGGTCTAATGTCTAGCAGGCTAACATCCCACAAAGGTCACCAAAATGTTACCCAAAAATTCCCTATCATTCATTTTTGGCCACGGTCCTATTTTCCAAAGAAGTGCTCAAGTGTCGAAAACCCAGTGTGTTTTCTACCTTTTGGTCTGAAAACCCAGTGTGTTTTTGACCTTCTCCTTGAGATCCCTCTATGTTTTCGACCTTCAAGTGCACAACTTCGACCAGGCGGGTCCCAGTTCCTCATAGCTGTGCAAGTGCAGTGGAGATCCGACGGCTGTCGCATAATCTCATGGAATCTTTCGAGCCCATGAGATCATGCGACAATGGTAGGATTAGGATCCTCCTGGCCTGTTCTAATTTTTCATTACCTTTTGGCGGCCACTTAAATCTTCAATTTACCTCGTGTGCGAAATACTTCCTAAGTCTTTGGTTTAATTTTTCCTAAGTCTCAGTGCACTTTTATTTTTCTAAGCCACTAAACCCCAGCAAGATCTGACGGTCCTCACTATACCGCCAGCCCAAGATGCATCCTATTTAAGATCGCGGTCTAGTGATGACCATTGATCTTCCTTGCTTTACAAAATCCTAATCTATCAGTGGGCCTAGTGGTTGTTTTTGAAGAATGCTAGTGGTCTATCACATGATCGCATAGCCCCTTTTTAGGCTATGCGAACATGTGACAAACCATTAGCCACGCTGATAAGAGCTTGCAGTTTGGCATTGGGCTTGCAGTTTGGTGACATGCCTGCATTTCATTGGTTGGTTGGTGACAAGGTTTTACAGTGGGCACGAGATGCAAGTGCGGTAAAGATCCGACGGTGGTCGCATGTTTGCATGGGATCTTCCGACCCCATGCGATCATGCGACAACCTTTCGATGAGATCCTTCTATTGTGGGTCCGATGTGCCATGTCATGCTGATGTGCTAGTTTCTCATACGCCGAGCTGGTGGTGATGATGTAGTTGTAAGTGGGGCTGGATTTTAATGGCAAAAGTTTAGAGGAGGTCATTCTTTTCTCTTCTAACTTGGCGGTGTCCGATAAAGGGTTTCTTTGTTCGCATGTTCATGGATATGATTTAGCAAGCCTCCAGACTTGGCAAGAGTGCGGTTGCATGGTTAACATGTTTCGCGTGATCGCTGAGTGGAGCTCGGGGTTAAGAAAAGTTAAAGCGACTTGGTGACCAAAGGGAGAGTGAGCTCGAGGTGTCTTGCGTGACCGGATGGTGATTCAGCGAAGCTTGTTGCATGATCGCATGAGGCTTTTTTGAGCTCATGTGATCATGCGACCAACGCTATTTCAAAGCAGTGCGGCCAATTTTGGCAGGCTTTTTTCTTCAGATGGATGTTGTTTGCAAGTGCGAGTAGCTGAGGATTTATGATTTCTGGAGGCAGTTGCAGTTAAAGAATGTGCAGAGATCTTTTAGGCAGCCGTTTGTGGTCCTTTCTACGATCTGAGATCGGATTTGGAGTTTTTATGGCTGAGTGGGTTGCAGAGGTTGTTAGGTCAAGGCTTTTTATCTGTGAGCAGGATCAGTATAGGAATGGACATGCAAAGAAAGATATTTCTGATCTGTTGAGATATTTATAGAGTACATTTATGACCAGATATGATGGTTTTAGGGTTGATTATTTTATGCAGATTTATCTAACCCTAATGAGATATTTTGATTCCTGCCTGTGTGCAAAGGTGTATATAATTTATTTTTTGGAGCCTTAGTGCTCAGGGAGTTCACATTTTGTAAAAAGGAAAGTTTCTTTCCTAGAAAGTTATCTGAGACACTTTTCTGTCCTTTGGTTTTCTACTCTTTGTAATCTCCCATTGATAATTCAGATATGGCAAAGCATTTTGTGACACTCTTGTTGTCCTCATGCCTTCTTATGTGAGTTATCTCTTATTGGATTGAAGTTTATGAATGCTGTCAATAGAAATTGGGGTTCTTGGTCCCTCTCACTTTCTGTGATTTTGTGTGTTACTGTGTCTGATCTGATTTAGATGTTTTGTGGGTATGCTATAGTCCCTAGCAGTCTTGTCTCATTCCTACACCTAGTTGCAGAGGAGGATGTTTGTTTGCAGGTCATAGGTTGAGTCTTCTGTTGAAGCCTTCCTATGAAATACTTATGCAAACCTATCTAGTGAGTGGTGACTTATTAGACCTGATTCCTCCATTGGCTTCATCCCTCTATACTGAGATCCAAACCCTAGTTTCAGTGCATCACCTAGTAGGTAGTTTGCTTTCTTGTTATTTCCCTTTTCATGCATTCCTTCTAACCCTTTCCCTTCAAAAGATTTACTTTCCTGTCTAAGAGCAAACTAAGGTGATTATCCAAGAGGAACCAGCCTAGAATCTGGAGGTCTCATCTTGATTAGCAAAGGTCCCACAACCTTGAGATGATTCCCATGTTATACTGGATTATCAAGACTACGAGAGCTTGAGATCAGAGGCGCAAATTCAGTGTATAACAATAACCACATAAGTGAAAATAGAGAATTATTTTCTAATTTGGATGATTTTATGAAATTTGAAATAAAATTGGAAAATGATAGTGTCTATAATGGGGAAAGGTGTTATACATGTATTAACTAAAAATGGAGAAAACAAGTTTATTCCTGATGTTTACTATGTGCTTGGATTAAAACACAATCTAATGAGTGTTGGCCAATTAATTGAAAAAGGGTACATAGTTCTCTTTTAGTAATGATGTTTGTACAATATTGGATAGAAATCCTAGTGACAGTTTGATTTCCAAAGTTCGGATGACTAGGAATCAAATGTTTCCCCTTAGGTTCATGGTATTCAAGGAATAGAGGAAGCTAATCTCAAGGAAAAAACCTTTGACCGGACATTGGCTTTGGCATTTGAGGTATGGACACCTTCATTTTGATGGCTTGAGTTTATTGCAGAAGAATTATATGGTAAAAGGTTTTTCACCTATTACATTGCTTCCTAATTCTTGTGAAAGTTGTATAATGAAAAAACAACATAGATAAAGCTTTCCAATAAGAATCTCAATTAAAGAAAGAGTGCATTTGGAGTTAGTTCATACTAACATATGTGGTCTAATGCAAACTCCATCCTTAGGAGGAAGTATATATTTTCTCAAGTTTATTAATGATTTCAACAAGAAAACTTGGACATACTTTCTCAAGGAAAATTTTGATGCTTTCAATAAGTTTTAAGAGTTCAACTCAATGGTGGAAAAAAAAAGTGGACTATTCAATAAGGTACTCAGATCTGATAGGGGTGGTGAATATAGTTCTAATGAATTTTTGGAATTTTGCAAAGATCATGGGATCAAGAAATGATTCACAACATTGTACACACCACAACATAATGGTGTATCAAAGAGGAAAAATAGAACCATAATGGAGATGACAAGGAGCATGCTAAAGACTAAAAACTTGTCTAACCACTTTTGGGATGAAGTAGTAGTGTGTTCAATGTACATTTTGAATAGAAGTCCTACGAAGACTATTAAAGAAAAAATCCCACAAGAAGTATGGAGTGGTAACAAACATTTTTTTATCTCATTTTATAATCTTTAGATGTATTGCATATATTTTAGTGTTAGTTGAATTAAGAATAAAATTGGATGATAAGAGTGAAAAATGTATTTTCACTGGTTATAGTGAGCAATAAAAAGCTTATAAAATATATAACCATGTTTCAAAGAAAATAATTACTAGTAGGAATGTCATATTGAAGGAGGAAGAAGCATGGGGTGGACATTTTGACAGTGTAGTCACAATTGGAGCACCAATACCAAATAATGAAGAAGAACAAGAAGAGCAAGGTGATCGTTTAAATCAAGTAGGACCAAGCACTCGAACTAGAAATCTTGTGCAAGTTCAATCACCAATTCATGCAAAGCATCCCACCCCAAAAGTAGGTAATGAGTCGAATCCTACACCTTCCTCAATAAAAGGAATGAAAATGAGAAGTTTGAAAGAGATATATGCTCAAGAAGAAGAAATTTTGGATTTTTGCCTAAATTTTGCTTTATTCTCTTGTGATCCTATTTTTTTTTGAAGAAATTAAGGAGAAACATAGGGTCAATTCCATGGATGAAGAAATTGATTCCATTGAAAGAAATCATACGTGTGAGCTTGTGGATCTACATGAAGATAAGAATTGTATTAGTGTCAAATGAGTAAATACAAAACTAAATTTAAGGTAGAAGGTGAAATTGACAAACATAAGGCTAGATTAGTAGCAAATGATTTTGCACAACAACATGAATTGATTATAATGAAACATTTTCTCTAGTAGCTAGCGTTGATACAATTAGAATGGTTTTAGAAATAACTACATAAAATAATTGGAAAGTTTTTCAAATGGATGTGAAAGCAGATTTTTTCTATAGTTTTCTTGAAGAATTTTATGTTCAACAACCACCTGGGTATGAGGTATATGGCCACGAAAGTAAAGTGTACAGATTGAAAAAGGCTCTCTATGATTTGAAACAAGCACCTAGGCTTGGTATAGCAGGATCGATTCATACATGACAAATAATGGGTTCAATAGATGTGGTGATGAACCCACTCTATACACAAAGATCAACAAAGAACTTTCAAATTTGTATTGTGTGCTTATATGTTGATGATTTGGTACTACTGGAAATTTGTTTGTAGGCACTTTTAAATCAACATTGAAGAAAGAGTTTGAAATGCCAGATTTGGGTTTGATGAGATATTTCTTAAGCATTGAGGTTGTTCAATTTGATAAAGAAATTTCTATTTTACAATCTAAGTATGCTAAGGATGTATTAAGAAAATTCAAAATGTTGAACGGTAAACCAACACCAACTCTAATTGCAACTGGAACAAAACTTAGCAAAGAAGATAGTAGACCAAATGATGATTCAAATTTGTTCAAGATACTTGTTGGGAGTCTAATGTATCTCAAAAATACAAGGCTTGACATCATTTATGGTGTTAATTTAATCTCAAGATTCATGGAGTCGTCAAAAGAATCACATTGGTAATTTGGAAAAAGGATACTCAAATATATTATAGGAACAAGAGAATATGGAATTCTATATTCCAAGACTAATGATTTTGCTTTGATTAGATATATTGACAATGATTTTGCAAGTAATATTGATGATAGGAAGAGCACTCCAGATATGTCTTTCATTGTGGTACATGTGAAATCTCATGGGCATCAAAGAAGCAATCCATAGTGACACTTTCATTAGCTCAAGCTGAATATGTGGCAATTACATCAACAACATACCAAGCAATATGGACGAGGAGAATATTAAAGGATATATTGTAAGCACAAGAGGATCCAACACCAGTGTTCTATGACAAAGAATCAACAATTACACTATCAAAAAATTCATGTTTTTCACCAAAGGAGAAATTGCATTGATACAAGATTTTATTTCATCAAATAATTGGTTAGCATTGGAGAAATTCATCATGAATTTTGCAGATTTGAAAATCACCTAGTTGATATTTTCACTAAAGCATTATGTAAAGAAAACTTTGAGTATTTGCGAGAAATTTTGGGAATGATAGATGCTAAAATTATTAGTGGAAGAAATTAATGAGGAATGCTAGATTTTCCTCCTCATTTATAGCTTGTTAAGCTCTTTAAATTGTTTGTCTATAAATAAGAAAGACTCATGCAAAAAAATTCTCCTCCATGCAAGCAGTCAATTAAACCTGAACTACGCATATTGCATTTGACTTATAATCTTCTCATGTCTCTTATCAATTAGGTAGTAGTTAAGATTACTTGTCAACATATTTTCTAATAAAAATTTGGATAGATCTGTTGTCCATGTATGTAAAACTGAAAAGTTAGACAAGATTTTTTTATGTGATCTCCCACCATCAGTAGTGTCGAGTCTTCAAGTCTTCTATTAATAAAAGCAATGTAATATGGGTGGATTAATTAATTAAAAAAAATTGTGTTTTGTTTCTCTATAGCAGTGCATTCCTTTTTATTGTATGTCCTCTCTATTTTTAGAGTGAGACTTCCCCCTATACACAATGGATGATAAATGCATGGCATTGCGATGACACATCCTTGGTCTATTCAGTATTAAGAAAGTTAATTATGATGAAATTACCTAGAAGGCACAAGCAAAGATTGAGATATATATTTTCTTGAGTGTACAACATGCACCACTCCAACAATGTCAAGATGAAGGTGACAACACAAGGAAAATGGAGAAGGTGGTCACAATTTCGCTTAATCTATGTCTAGTTCATGATATATACAATATGAGTATAGATCTAAATAGGATAGACCATAGTTGAAAAAATTGGATTGGGCTATAGTTTGGTTGGCTTAATTTTTTAAAAAAAACTTTGGACAAAAAAAAATAAAAATTGACAATAGTGGACAAATTTATGTCTTCTTAAAATATTCTTAAAAAATAAAAATTTACACTAGATTTTTGGTATTATATTTAACTATATTTTTAAAAATTAATATAAATTTTTATATATTGTTTAAATTGTTTTTGATTGAGGTAATGACAGGTTTTGAAGGGCACTCGAAACCCTTTACATACTAGAAGAAAGATAAAACATTAAGATCAACAAAATTACAACAACTACCCATAAAGAAGTGATAGTACCAAAAAAGGGCAAGTCCCAAGATATACAATAAGTTCAAAAGCTTAACACAAAAAAGACAAAAAACTGCCAGCACAACAACCTTGAACACAAAGAAACACACCCAGCAAAGCAAATTTGTTCATTTTTCTAAGGAACTCCTCGGAGTCCACCAACAGACCCTAAATATTTTGGATTGAATCCTTTAGGCTCGAGAGATCCTTAGACGGGGAGGTCGTCTTCTTCTTAGTGATTGATCTGGTTCTGGTACCAGGACCTGGAATTTGCTCATCCTGTTTAGTGTCATCAAAAATGACAATAGCCTTGGAATCAATTTGATTAACTTCTAGCAAAGTATATAACACAGTCAGATAATTGACAGTGGCTTTGATTCCCTCATTAGTGAGGGTCAGTAACTTCCTTAGCATAGTATCATTTTTATTGGCTTTGTTAAGGATGAGAGTGATCTTTTCCTCAACAATACTATTGATCTTATCTTCAAGCAAACTAGAAATTTTAGAATCCTCAATAAAAACATTTTTATTAGAAACATTATACATAGCATAATCATTTCTTATTTTATCCAAAGTCTCATTAATCACTTCATACCTAGCATCCAGTGCTCTGTTCTTCACCTTGAGTTCTTGGATATCATGGAAAGCCCATTTGTCGAGGTTGAAGGATAAAATGGCTCTGCTTCTAGCCGCATTGAGGATGCTCATGTTAGTGACTCTTCTAGGATTGAAGTCCTATTCCTCAAGGACCGTATTATCCTCCTTGTTCTGAGTGTCCATCTTCTTACCTTTACTAGAATAATCCTCACTATTTGGGTTCTCAGTAGCAGTTTTATGATAGGCATCAAAGGCCCAATTGATAGTGGTGTTGATAATGTTGGTCAAATTCTCAAGAAGAGAAGTTTCCTTCACATTCTCCTGAACTTCCATTTCAGTTTCCTCATTGTCAGTAGAAATGTCTTCCTCGTTAGGTTCCCTTTCACTATTCTCCTCTTCCACCTTACCTGTCTCTTCATTAACACCTTCCTCCTCCTGATGGGTATCTTCTGCAAATTGGTCCTAGTCTGATGATTTAGTAGTATCCCCAGAAATCTCCTGGTGGGAGTCCTTATCAGAGACATCTTTGGGGTCACCAATAATGATACCATCATTACCTTCCAAAGGGTTGGAGCTTAGCACCAGGGTTTCCTCATCTTCCTTGTCGACCATAGGAGAATCATCCTTAACCAACATCTCCTTCTCTGTAGGCACTTCAATTTCTGGGACATCCTCATCAGAGTTGATGTCATCACCATCATCTTCAGATTTCATGCCTTCAACCTTGTCAAAAATAGAGAGGGACTCTTCTTTCTTAGCAGGTGTTGCCTTCCTTTTCTTAGAGGAGGTCGGGCTACTTTTCTTCACAAAATTACCCTCAGAAGATTTCCTTTTCTGCTTGCTTATCTACTTAGGCAGAGGGTCAAGGATCTTATCATTGGTGTACTCCACAATAAGCAGAATCAAGCCTTCGTGAAGGACCGACGAGGAAGATTTAATTCTATTGTCCATAATACTCTAGTTCAAGGAACTTAACAGAAAATAAGGGAAGGAGACCCTAGTTTCATGGCAGAAATGATTAACCAGGATAAAATGAAATAAATATTATTTTAAATTGTTAACTATTAAGCATCAAATAAATATGAATGGTCAATATATGAATACAAATATAAAATAAATATAAATAAATCTTTCCAAGCTCCAAGGAATGTAAAAATATGTAAAATCAAATGATTTCAAAGAGTATAATTCACATAAAAATAGAGCAAAACATCCAACCCGTAGGAAAATTGACTTTCAAATACAATTGCATATGATTGATTCAGACTGAAACCCTTGTAATGTTTCTAAGTCAAGAAAAGGAATTTTAGAAAGAAATAAAGCTCAAAGAAATGGAGAATTTGTAGGTGATAGGGATAACCGAGGGACAATGTTAGTTTTATGTGAACATGAAGATGAAAGTACCATTCATGAAGTGACATGTGTCAAATCTTCACCCTAGAAGGTATACCAAACCCAAGGAAGTTCAAGACTATTTCAACACTCTTTGCACATTCCTTAAAAGTGTAGGATTGAAGGTGACAATTGTTTGAAGAAGTAAAAGATAGTTATGGACAATGGAAAGCATCTAGGAGGAGGTTGGTAGCTTGTCCAACATGTTGAGAAGATTAAGGAGGTGGTTTTGACTGAATTCAAGCTTGTCGAGAGTATCTACGAGCTAATTAAGGGACACCATCAATGAAAGGCTCAAAGCAAGTGAGTTTTCTTCAATTTTACACCACTTTGGACAACTTTTAAGGGCTCAAGAGTGGAGACAACTCACTTGGACACCCAAGGAGTTTTGACCAAGCAAAGCAATGTAGTACTTGTCATTTTCTGTCAAACACACATTCCTATTGTTTAGCAAGTTGTTGAAAACCATATTAGAAAGCTTAAGAGCCCATTTTTATTAGTTCTTACTCTTTAAACTATGGATGGTGACTTTCGACAAGGTTCTTTTTAGTATTTTTGTATACCAACTCATTGTATTTCAGTTTTAGAGTGAAAAACTAGCATTTTCAAAGGTGTATAGAGTTGTACATCTTCTCAATTAATAAATTATAAGTTATATTTACTTAATATAAGTTATTTGATTGTATATTATAAGATGATTGATGTATCTTATTATGATATATATGAATATCCTTGAAATTCTCATTACCAACACCTTTAGGCAAAATATATCAAGAAGACAATAACACGATCAACTTGAGAGATTCATATAAGAGTTGTCATATGCTAATTGCATAAAATGAAACAATTGTAATTTAGACTCAAATCTTGTTTTCTAGTTTTTATTAATTGAAGATTTATTGATTGCATTATATATGCACACATATAAATTCATAATTTGTTGACTCAATAAGCTTTTCCTACTTAGAGCTCAACTAAAACTATAGAGTACAAAACCATAAATATGACAGCACGCAAAATTGTTGAAGACACTAAAATACAAAATATACTATTTCAATATAACAACATAAAATAAGCAATTAAAAAAACATTACAAATACATTAATAATACATTCTCTTTTTCCATAATAAAAAAAACATTCAAAATTTTATCTTGTGAACATAAATTATCTATGTAAATCTAATACATACAAGTTGTGCATCAAATAGTCTTTATAGTTATCTTCACACCCCAACTCCTAAAAGGTACATCTAATTTCAACTAACTTTTGTTGTTGTCTATGTATGTGACTTAACTACTTATACATATTGTCTGGCTTTTGGGTAGTAAAGACAAATATTGTGGATTTGTAATAGTAAAATAAATGGTCATTTCAATATGTTGTCTAAAACATATTTCATATTGTCACATTACCTAATCACTTTAATAACCAAAAAAATAATTGTACAATTGATCTAATATTTATGCACAAGCCCTCAAATAATTGTATATTATTGACACAAATCTAATTACCAACTTTATTTTTCAAAAAAAAATTAACCATTTAATAACTTTTAATTAAGGAAATCCAATAAACAATAATGGAAGGGACTCTTCCCTCACAATGCATTGTGGCCATGGGACTATCAAATGCATTGTGCCTATGGGACTAACAATGGCTATGGGACTAACAAATGCACTGTGTTTATAGGGTCGACGAAACGCACTTAACACAAACTTTTTTCAAAAAAAAAATAATGTCGAAAATACTTTTTTGTCAATTTTTTTTTTTGTAGATTTATAGCACAGGAAATAGAGATCATGAAGAACAGAACAAATGCTGAATTTTTTTTAAAAAAATCCATAATTTTTTCCAATTTTTAAAAGTAAATTTTGTCTAAACTTTTGCTAACAAATATAAATTTTTCTCATAAAACTCTCGCATGCGAAAACTAGGTCTCGACACATTTAACCGTAATATGAAGAGAGAGAAGAAAACTGTGAAGAACCAACGTAGCCCTAGATTGGTAAATATTATTCAGACGGCACAACAAAATCTATGCCAGCCGAGGAAAGAAGGGGAATGGGATATAGACGATTGCGCAAGGTGTCAGAAGCAGGTGGCAATAGTGGCAACGAAATTCGGACACGTACAATGCGACGTGGAAGGCCATTTGCTCTCCCTATCACCATTTAACCAGCAAAACAGACATGTTCGGGTGAAACAGAAGAGCCAGAATGATGAGAAAATTGATGGCAAGGGATGCAAAACAACAGATTTGTGTATGGAAGAGGGATTGCAGGCGGCAGGAAATGAGCAGCTGCAAAACAAACGCAGAAGAAGATACCGCCGACAAAGTGACAGGCGCCCCGCGCACAGAGGAGGCGCAGCGGAGCGATCCGATCGGTGAAGAAATGAGAGTTGACACCTTCGTTAGAGACGAGTTGGAAGGCGGGGATGACGATGGCGGTGTGAAGGGCACCATGGGGGAAGCCCTAGACTCGCTCTGGCGGTCTGTTAAAAAGGTCGTGCCCTCTTCCAAGGGGCGCCAATCAGATTCGGAATGAATTGAGTTTAGGGTTTTTGCATCCAATCAGATTCTGAATGAACATAAATTTAGGGTTTTGCATCCAATCAGATTCGGAATGAATGACAAATTTAGGGTTTTTGCATCCAATCAGATTCGGAATGAATATAAATTTAGGGTTTTTGCATCCAATCAGATTCGGAATTAATATAAATTTGGGGTTTTCGCATCGACTCAGATTCGGAATGCATAGAAATTTAGGGTTTTTGCATCCTCTAAGATTTGGAATGAATATATATATTTAGGTTTTTTGCATCAAATTTTCTCATTCTATGTTATTCATATCAGGATTCAACTATACTAGTTTCATGAATTATCGTCTATTTTAACTCTTATATCTTCTATCATTCACAAAATTTTGTATTTTCATTCGAATTGTTTAACACTGTTTAGTTATAATGACATTAATTCACTGCAATACAATAATCCAGAGAGAGACGTAGAAGATGAAGGGATTACACTGTGAGAAATCTAGAGTATGGTAGAAGAAAGCGTTGCAGCAAGATAATAGATAACTAAAGCAATCATTTTTATTTTTTTTAAGCTACCAAATGTAAGGATAGGAAAATGTTTTTGAGACAGAGGTGGTTCAATTAGGTTGAGCTTAAAATTTCAAATCTGAGATGAGTACATGCAGATATACATTTAGTAAGAAGAACAAGAGAAAGATATCGACGATTGAAAGGCATTGAATAAAGAGGAAGATGAATAGAGCTGCTGAGAGGAAATATGAAGTTAACAACATCAACAAAATTGTAATGAAGAAACAAAAGAGAGAGCAACTAAAAATAATTTACATGAGAAAGTATGCAAGAGAAATAGTGACAGTTAAGGAATCCCTTGAATCTTATTTTATAATATCCAACTTTTAGGGAAATGTTTCACATATACACGATTATTTTTCATCTATAACCATTCAATCTGTAATCAAGTACAAGAGCTAGCGCTAAATGTCTATAGTGCAAATAGAGGATCAAGCTTTAACATGCCAACCACACAAGTTCTATGCACACTTCTTCCATGGAAATCACATAATACTTGGCCACTTCTTCCTCTATCATGGCATTGATGATGTTTTTATCATAATATCGTTAAATATCTATACACTTCCATCTTCACATTATAATCAACCTCCTAACATTCATAATATCGTTAAATATTTATTCACTTCCATCTTCACATTATAATTAACCTCTTGACATTCTTGACATTCTAATCACTAGGGAAGAGGAGCCAAGCCATCACTCCTCTTAACATTCTAATCACTAGGGATACCTCTTAACATTCTAATCTCGTTAAATATTTATTCACTTCCATCTTCACATTATAATTAACCTCTTAACATTCTTGACATTCTAATCACTAGGGAAGAGGAGCCAAGCCACTCCTCTTAACATTCTAATTAACCTCTTAACATTCTAAAGAGGAGCCTCTTAACATTCTAATCACTAATCACTAGGGAAGAGGAGCCAAGCCACTCCTCTTAACATTCTAATTAACCTCTTAACCTCTTAACATTCTAATCACTAGGGAAGAGGAGCCAAGCCACTCCTCTTAACATTCTAATTAACCTCTTAACATTCTAAACATTCTAATTAACCTCTTAACATTCTAATCATTAGGGAAGAGGAGCCAAGCGAGGTGAAGTGGGTTGAGTGAACTGTGGGCCAAAGAAAATATTATTGTGGGTGAATAGGAGTAGTTGTAGCCGGCCCCTAAGAAAGTTTGGTTCTTATGTCGGATGAACAGACGCAAGCGAGAGAGTGGATGGATCAACCTCCTCTTAACATTCTAATCACTATCACTAGGGAAGAGGAGCCAAGCCAGAAATCAATAGTGAAGCTAATGAAGCACCTCTAACATTCTAATCCAAGGAAGTTAGGGCAGAGAACAATAGTGAAAGCTAATGAAGCACCTCCAACATTCTAATCCAAGGAAGCTAACCTCTAACATTCTAATCCAAGGAAGTTAGGGAAGATAACAATAGTGAAAGCTAATGAAGCACCTCTAACATTCTAATCCAAGGAAGCTAATATTCTAATCCAAGGAAGTTAGGGAAGAGAACAATAGTGAAAGCTAATGAAGCACCTCTAACATTCTAATCCAAGGAACCTAATATAGAACAATAGTGAAGTTAGGGAAGAGAACAATAGTGAAAGGAAGAGAACAATAGTGAAAGTTAATGAAGCACCTCTAACATTCTAATCCAAGGAACCTAATATAGAACAATAGTGAAGCTAGTAGTTAGGGAAGAGAACAATAGTGAAGCTAGTAGTGGAGCACCAATAGTGAAGCTAGTAGTGGAGGACCTCTAACATGGGAAGAATAGTGAAGCTAGTAGTGCACCTCTAACATGGGAATAGAAGTCAATATTGAACAATAGTGAAGCTAGTAGTGGAGCACATCGAACATTTTAGTCCAAGGAAGCTAACATTCTGATCAAGGGAAGCTAACATTCTAATCCAAAGAAGTCAGTGAAGAGAAGTCAATAGTGAAGCTAGTAGTGGAGCACCTCTAACATTCTAATCCCTAAGATTCTAATCCCTAAGTCAGTAGTGAACCTCTAACATTCTAACCCCTAAGTCAATAGTGAAGCTAGTAGTTGAGCACCTCTAACATTGAAGTCAATAATGAAGCTAGTAGTGGAGCACTTCTAACATTCTAATCCCTAAGTCAGTAGTGAACCTCTAACATTCTAATCCCTAAGTCAATAGTGAAGTTAGTAGTGGAGCAGCTCTAACATTTTAGTTAGTGGTGAAGCTAGTAGTGGAGCACCTCTAACATTCTAATCCCTAAGTTAGTGATGAAGCTAGTAGTGGAGCACCTTTAACATTGTAATCACTAGGGAATAAAACCCAGTAGTGGAGCACCTCTAACATTATAACATTCTAATCACTAAGGAAGAGAAGCCAATAGTGGTGACGTGAAGCTGAATTGGGACCTCTAACATTCTAATCATTAGGGAAGAGAAGCCAATGGTAGAGTAGTGGAGTGGTGACGTGAAGTTGGGTTGGAGTAAAACATAATTAGTTCATGGGAGTAGAACATTATTAGTTTAATAGTAGGAGACAAAAGTGTCATGTACTAAATTTGAAAAAGCTACTAATTATGTGATGGTACATTAGCACACCAATAAACATGACTTGTTACATAACTATGGCCTTTTCTTCTTTTTTACATTTTTTTTTGACACTTCGACCAAAAAGGCATGTGATGTTTGGGTGAAGTGGCATCATATTTGACCATGTAGACTTGAAATCAACTTTTTTAAGTGGGGGATTTGACAAGTAAGCAACTGTCAATTTTATAAATTTAAAAAAAAATAAAAATTTAAGACAAATTTTGAAAATTAGGAACATAGGATGGCTTTTTTTTGGCTCCTCTCTCCTAGTGCATGTTTTAGATTCCACTTCTAAATTGCTCTCTTCTATTGTGGTGTTACCCTTGAGGTATGGTCCACAACTTTCTATTTGTTTTTAACCACTTTTTCGTACAAGCATGTTCTCTCCTTACAATAACAACACAACCTTCTTTATCATTATTACCCCCACCACTATTCTAGGACATGGACAATGGACAACTTATGTTATGGATACATGCATTCTTCCTAAGGATACCCCTCTTCTTTTTGTAAGGAAACTCAGGTGCGGAAACAACTTCCTACACTAATCTCTAAAGGAAAGTATTGTGCAAATTCTTTTAAATCCTTATAATTTCAGATTCGTTAACTACTTTAACAATGATATTGCAACCATATACCATGCATACAAAAAATAGAGAATGACACAATGATTTACCTTGGGGAAAACTTTCGGTAAAAACCCGAGCACTCCAAAACCTACACAGTGTATTAATCAAAACTATTATAGTTTACAATACACTTGCAATGCAAGTTCTTTCAGAAGATTTTTCCAACTCTTGAAGACAAATCACGACAACATAAAATGTTTCAACAATACACTTGCTTCTCCTATCTTCACAACCCTAAAAATGCTTATATCATGCACTTCCCTTTTTAGAGAAACTTTCAAAGATAGTCGTATTAGGGTTTTACCATTCTCCGAGAAAATAGGAACAATGTACAGTACTCAATTTTATCAGTTGCCACATGTCTTCACCTGTCATTGAATCTTCCAAACATAGCTCTTACGTGTCATAGGAATCCATCATAATCATTTCAGCCACAATCTCCTTACACACAATTCAAGATGCCGACACATCAAGTGGAGTGACACATCAACATGCCAACTAGACATGTACACTCACACTTAATTACATTATTTGCAACAAATACATTTTACAAAACAAATAATAAGAATAGGAATTATCCAAGGTTGAGACACCTTATTCCTAACATTCTCCCACTTGTCGAACACCTTGTAAGAGCAACAGGAACATAACAGAAACTAACCGCTATAGGCCAAAAGGCCCATAGACTCTGAACACCATCTGAACTTGTCAGCGCCCACTGGTTTCGTTAATGCATCTGCAAAATTCTTCACAGTATTTATCTTCTCCAAATTTACCTTTCCATCTTCCACCATATCTCTCACAAAGTGAAACTGCACATCAATGTGCTTCGTTCTAGCATGAAAAGTTGGATTCTTTGCAAGGCAAATAGCGCTCTGACTGTCACACCAAATAGCAATTTGTTCTGCATCAACACCAACGTCAGAACACAATCTCCTAAGTGAAATGGCTTCCTTACAAGCATGAGTAGCAGCCATGTACTCAGCTTCTATAGTGGACAAAACAACCACAGGTTGTCGCTTACTCATCCAACTGATAGCACCACCAAACATAGTGAACACATAAGCACTGGTGGATCTCTTGCTGTCAATATCACCTGCCCAATCTGAATCCACAAACCCACGAATACAAACTGAATGCGGAGATCCAAAAGATTTACCATGTTAACATATGGAGTAATCTGATGTACCCCTCAAATATCTGAATACTCGCTTAACTGCATCCCAATGTACCCGTCTAGGGTTAGCCATAAACTGACTCGGGACTCCCATTGCTTGGGCAATGTCTGGTCTAGTACAAACCATAGCATACATAAGATTGCCAACTGCACTAGCATAAGGTACTCTACTCATGTCCTCCACCTCACTAGGAGATTTTGGACAATCATCTACAGATAACTTTGTTCCCACAGAAACAGGAACACATAGTGGTCTACAATCTGCCATGCTGAACCTGTCCAACACAGACTTCACATACTTACTCTGACTCAACCAAAGCTTTCTGTTAGACCTGTCTCTACTGATTTCCATACCCAAGATGTACCTTGTTGCCCCAAGATCTTTCATCTCAAACTGTGCTGACAACTGAGATTTAAAATCAGAAATCATACCCTTACCCTTCCCAAATAGCAACATATCATCAACATATAATGCAACAATAAGAAGGTGATCATTTTCAACTCTGAAATAAACACAATGATCTGATTTAGATCTTACAAATCCAATTGACAATACAAAGACATCAAACTTAAGGTACCACATCCTAGGAGATTGTTTCAAACCATATAGAGATTTCTTTAATTTGCAAACTAAGGATTCTTTACCTTTAACAATGTAGTGCTCAGGCTGTGACATATAAATCTCTTCCTCCAAATCACCATGAAGGAAAGTTGTCTTCACATCCATCTATTCTATCTCTAAATCATATGATGCAGCAAGAGATAACATAAATCTAATGGATGCCAACTTTGCAATAGGAGAGAATATTTCACCATAATCTATTCCCTCTACCTATGAATACCCCTTTGCAACCAATCTAGCTTTGTACCTTTCAACACTGCCATTTGCACATAATTTCTTCTTGAACACCCATTTACAGCCAACAGATTTTCTCCCTTTAGGCAAAGGTACAAGGTCCTAGGTTTTGTTTTTCTCCAATGAAGCCATCTCATCATCCATAGCATCAATCCAAGAACCTGCATCTTCCATGCCCAAAGCCTCTTTCACAGATCTAGGCTCATCAGTGTTAGTAATCAAAGAAAAAGCACAACTGGAATCTAACATAGAATAACCAAACCTTTCTGGTTGCTTTCTTTCTCTTGTGGATCTCCTCAAGGGCTGAGGTTGAGGTTGTTCTTCCTCTTCTTCCGAACTATTAGAGCTACTAGAGCTCTCCTCATCATTAGACCCAACATGGTCTCTCTGTTCAATCTTCTTAGGGGTAGGAGGCAACTAAACAACATCTTTTTCCTTTTCTTTTTCATCTGGTTGTAGCACAATAGGAGAAGATTTTAGCTCTCTAAAAATAACATTTCTACTATACAACACCTTACTAGTCACAGGATCCCAAAGCTTGTATCCTTTCACACCAACATTGTATCCGATGAAAATACATTTGACAGCTTTGTTTTCCAACTTAGATCTTTTCTCCTTTGGAACATGTGCATAAGCTTCACAACCAAAAACATGAAGATGTCTAATTAAAGGCTTCCTACCAGACCACACCTCCATGGGTGTCTTACCAACAAGAGCTGATGTAGGAGATCTGTTAACCAGATAGCAAGCAGTGGCCACAGCTTCGGCCCAAAACTTTTGTTCTAAACCAGCTCCACTAAGCATACTCCTAGCCTTCTCCATCAATGTCCTATTCATTCTCTCTACAACTCCATTTTGCTGTGGGGTAAGGAGTTGTTTGATGCCTCTCGATACCTTGTTCTTTACAGAACTGTTCAAACTTTGCTGAGCAAAACTCACCACCATTGTCAGTTCTCACACACTTAATCTTCTTACTAGTCTGATTCTCTACAAGAGCTTTAAATTCTTTGAACCAACTAAATACTTGTGTCTTACTTTTAAGGAAATAAATCCAAGTCCTTCTACTGTAATCATCTATGAAAGATACAAAAAATACAGACTTGGAGATTGAAGGAACTTTTATAGGACCAAATACATCAGAATGAATAAGATCCAAAACATCAGAAGATTTGTGAGAACTAGAGTAAAACTGAACATGATTTTGTTTACCATAGACATAGTGTTCGTAGAAGTCAAACTCGAGATTGCAATCATTTAACCCCTCAACGAGGTTTTTATTTTTCAGGGTTCTGAGACCCTTTTCACCAATGTGGCCAAATCTCATATGCCACAACATTGTCTTTTTTGTAGGAAGCTTACCTTCCAAAGTGTTTGCACTGCCATCGGAACCAATAACCACAGACTTCTTCACTGCTCGTTCAGATGGTGAGGATGAAGAACTATTACATAGAGGAATACATGCATCTAGTTGAAATAAGGTACCTCTCCTAGTAGCCCTCGCAAGCACTATCGATCCTCTCATCATCTTGCATCCTTCTTTCGAAAAAATAACCTGCACACCTACATCATTCAACATACTTACAGATAATAGGTTTTGTGCCAAACCTGGAATGTGCATAACTCTGTTGATTCCCTTTACTCATCCATCAGGAAATTTGATAGTGACCCTTCCGCATCCAACTATCTTTAGGTGAGAATCATCACCCAAGTACACCTTTCCACCATCAAACTCTTCATATTTTGAGAACCAATTTCGATGAGAGGTCATGTGAAAAGAAGCACCTGAGTCTACCAACCACACATAATCAGATGCATGGGCTGCCAAAGCCGCAATAAAAGCATCTCCATCTTCTTGAGATTTTTCGAAAGCTGAATTTGAGCCTTTCTTTTTCTTCTTCGATTCTTTGCAGTCCCTCCGGAAGGGCCCAGTTTTATCACAGTTCCAACATTTCACCTTGGACTTTCTGGGAGTCCTAGAACTCCCATAGGATTTGGATCTGTCCTTCTTTGACTTGTTGTCATTCTTCTTTCCTCTGTCGTTGGATCTCCCGCGAATAGCAAGGGCTTCCTTACGAATCCAAAGTCTTTCTTTGCATCTCCTCAGATAGCAACGAAGACACCACATCATCCATATGGAATGTGACTATAGTACTTTTGAGAGCCATCACAAGATGGTCCCATGAATCCGACAAGGAACAAAGCAGGGTCATACAACGATCCTCCTCCTCGATCTTGGCACTAGATGATGCCAACTGTGCAATCAATAAATTGAATGCGTTGAGATGATCAGTTACGGATCCACGTTCCTCCATTCTTAAATAATACACTATCTTTCTCAGGAACAACTTATTCACCAGAGATTTGGCCTGATACACAGACCCAAGCCATTTCCACAAAGAATTTGTAGTAGTCTCATCAAGAACATTCAGAAGAATGACATCTGCTAGATAGAGTCTGATGAGACCCTTAGCCTTCCGATCCTTGATCTCCCAATCCGCTTGAGATATAGCTATAGGTTTCACATCAAGTGAAGTAGCCTCCCATAGATCACGATCTTCAAGCATGTCTTCCATCTTGAGTTTTCACAACTTAAAATTAGTGCCATTAAATTTCTCCACCTCCATTCTATTGTATGAGGAACTTGCCATCTCAATATGCAAATAAGATTCAGAATGCTCTGCACAAAACTCCCACTTAACTTGAGATTAGCTCAAAAAACCCTACCCAACAACTAGGATCAAAACTTGATCAGGCTCTGATACCACTTGTAAGGAAACTCAGGTGCGGAAACAGCTTCCTACACTAATCTCTAAAGGAAAGTATTTTGCAAATTCTTTTAAATCCTTACAATTTCAGATTCATTAACTACTTTAACAATGATATTTTAGCCATATACCATGCATACATAAAATAGAGAATGACACAATGATTTACCCTGGGGAAACCTTTCGGTAAAAACCCCAGCACTCCAAAACCTACATAGTGTATTAATCAAAACTATTACAATTTACAATACACTTGCAATGCAAGTTCTTTCAGAAGATTTTTCCAACTCTTGAAGACAAATCACGACAGCATAAAATGTTTCAACAATACACTTGCTTCTCCTATCTTCGCAACCCTAAAAATGCTTATATCATGCCCTTCCCTTTTTAGGGCAACTTCCAAAGATAGTCGTATTAGGGTTTTACCATTCTTTGAGAAAATAGGAACAGTGTACAATACTCAATTTTATCAGTTGACACATGTCTTCACCTGTCATTGAATCTTCCAGACATAGCTCTTATGTGTCATAGGAATCCATCATAACCGTTTCAGCCATGATCTCCTTACACACAATTCAAGATGCCGACACATCAAGTGGAGTGCCACATCAACATGCCAACTAGACATGTACACTCACACTTAATTACATTATTTGCAACAAATACATTTTACAAAACAAATAATAAGAATAGGAATTATCCAAGGTTGAGACACCTTATTCCTAACACTTTCCTCCTCTTTGTATATATTTACATATCATGTACATGTTGATAGATACTCCTCTTCTTTTGTCCTCTTTGTATTGCCTTAAAATATGTGCATATCACTTCTTGAATATTTTAAGAGGGGTATATATTTTGATCACATGTTAAAAACTTAAAGGGTGTATATATTTTTAATCACGTGTATCTATACATACAACACTACATTATTGATATGTTATATACAACATTAGATATTTATACTTTCCCTATAATATTGGTAAATGTACCATCCTAAATAATAAGCTTCTAACTTGTGTACAATTTAAGGATTATTTTGTGCGCACCTTAGTGTGTTTTCTATGGTAGGACCTCATATGGTGCATAATGGATACCTAAATTCAAATATGGGTCCTCTATCCATTCAGTTTTGTTCAAAATTGAGGTTAGCCCCTATTTCTAGGTGTGTTCCTCTATTTCTCCTCCAATCCCATAATTCATTTCATCACCTAGGCCCTTTATCTTTATTTGTGGTCTTTGTGACCAATCTCGACCTCAGAATGAGCTATACTTGGAGATCTTGTATCTACCCTATTTTCATGGAACCCTGCCCAAAGTTTGGTTCATTCTCCAAGGTACATAATGCTAATGACATTTTGTCCTTGAGGGTTTTGGCCCAAATTTTTCACGGAGATTTATGCCAGGGCTTTGGTGAAAAATTCAATCTTGTGATCGGCATGCTTGATTTTTAATCTCCAAAATGATGTGAGATGTATATAAACACCCAATCTCCCCTCATTTTACAATAAAGAATCCATTATCAAGTGCATTCATTATTGTCAAAGTGTTCCAACATTCAAGCATTCAAGCTATCAACTGCAAGGAAGAAAATCAAGTCCAAGCATTCAAGATCCTTCAAGCATTCTTCTCAAGCATTCAAGTTGTTTTCTTCCATAAATCTAGCTTCTTTCCCTATTGGAGGTGAAGCAAAGGAGTTTTCTATCAAGGAAGAAGATTTTCTTCCATCTACTTTCACTCACGTCTTCTCGCTCTTCTCCTCAATCAAACATTGTGGCAAATTACAACATATATTCCATGAGGTTTTGTCTTTCATGATTTCCTTTTGGTTTTTTGTGTTTAATCAAAGCTATTACATTAACATATTTGATCATATTCAAAGAAGCATTTGCATTTCCAAGGTATGATATACTTCATTCTCTAGATATAACATCTGCTAGATGACAACACTCTTTCCTTTATTTCATTCCATTTCAAGGTTGATTCCTAAACAAGGGTTTGACTGAGGCAAACCCCTCTATTTAACCTTCTTCCTCATTTTTCTATATGCAAGAACAAATTATGGATCTATCAGAGAAAATCTGGAAGAACCAAGAATTATCGGAGAACCCTTGGAAATTTGAGGCTGAAGCCCAAAGTATAGAATGGGTTTGGCAATATGTGCTTGGGTACAGAATGGGTTTGGCTATTTGTACCCTCCAGATGCAATTCAAATTAGTAGGGAGTCAATTTACAATCTTCAGGTCTCAAATATGCATTTATTTATATTTCTAGGGTCCTGTCTAACTGATATTCAAGTTTGAAACAGATCTCCTATTTTAATTCCAATCGCATATAAATATTTCTTAATCAACATTTCTTATCTCTTTACCATTTCCCATTTCAATTTTACATATTTAGTGAAGGATAATTGTCTCATTTAGCGATTGAGTCTCCTCTTAAGCCTAGTTGGGCATCTTCTTTCTGAATGTACAATCTTGAAAAGGAGAAGAAGTAATCTACCTATTTGCATTGCTTCCCTTTTCCCACTATACATTTTGGTGAACCCGACTCTTCCTACATACTTTTGATTTGGTCTCTAGATCTACTTTGTAGGCATTGCATTAATTTCTATTTATTCAAGTAGTAAATACTAAGTTAGATTGGTGTGTGATAACCTATGTTGTTACATTCTCCTTACTTCTCTTTGTCAAATGCATGGAGTCAATCATAATTTATTGCATTTTATGATTTTTGTATTCCTTACTGGTATCCTTCCATATGGAATTATTAGTTTATCAAATATTTTCCTTCCTTATAAAGCATATTTCAAGGTATTTATTAATATTTCATGTAGCTTTATCATTCAATTCTTAACAAAATGCATGGAATATGTGAATATACCTAGAGATAACACTAATACAACTCTTCATAATCCTACTCCTATAGTGTCTAGTGATCATGATGATAGAGATCCACCTCGTGATGATCCCATCCTAATGAGACCTAGATCCTCTCCTTCTCAACCCCCTTAATGGATAGTTTTAGAGAATCTAGTTTATGCAATTCTTTAGATGACCTTAAACAATCTTATTTTTATCAAAGCATTATTCATAATCCTAATGTTAAGAATTTTCTTGATGATTTCTCTCCAAGAATATTAAGTAGACAAGAAGATCTTGATAAGCATTCTTCTTCTTCACTGCCTAAAGATGATAAGAATAGTGTTAAGAATATCCCTAAAGAGAATATTTATTTTCCTATTCCTCTTTATACCACACATTTTTATAAATCTCAATATGAATCTCATTTACCCTTTATATTAAAAGCTAGTTACAATGTGGGATATTACATTACTACTCAATAAGGTTATAATGGATTAGATATTGGCATCAATGGACAAGGTATTAAGGTTCCTATAGATCCTCCTACAAGTCACTAGGTGTGATCTATATTTTATACCTCAAGATACTATTTTGCCTTCTTCTAATCCTTCTTCATCACGACACAAACCTCCTCTTAACATTCTTTTACCAACACCATATGTAGTCACACCTCTTTTTGATGACTGCTTGGATTTAGCTAAGACAATCTTTTGGAGAATTAAATATGATCCTAAAATTTGATTTCCTTATAGGCATTTTCCAAGAAATCAAAGACCTATTAATTGTGATTTTTTATGTCTTTTTCATCATAGCAATAAACACTCTCTTGTTGATTGTATTAAATTTAGGCAATTTGCACAAGATTTGGTAGATATGTCTCTTCTTTCTTTAACAATAGATCTTATGCTTTTTCTTGATATAAAAAACATACTTGAACATCTCTTTTCTCCTAGTATGTTGCTCTTCATTATGTAAATTGGGTAGCTTACATCATTTGGGGCTTTTTGCTTTGCATAATGTGCATTGTGAACATCATAATAGGTTGCATTCCTTGTTTCCTCACTTGGGGGGCAAGGGCTCTCTATCTCGTCTATTTTCTCCTTTCAAAGGGTCAATTATCTCTTTATTGGTTACATCTTTTATATTGTGATGTCCTTCCATACATGGACTTGTTTGTTTAGGATCTTTCCCTCTAATGGGATTGATATCCTTCTTTACAAATCTCTTTCTTGTTTGGAAGTGTATATCTTCTATAATTGATTTATTCACTAAGTTTGCATAATGTGGCATCCTTTCCCCTCTCTCTTCATTGCCTCTTTATGGATTCATATTATTTCATGATGGTACATCCTTTCTGGGTTGAGATTCTTTGTTTCATGCAAAATACTTTCATCTTTTCTCAACAATCTATTTCATGTCCCAAAGGGCATGTCTATCACAAAATGATCTTCCATTTAGGGGTTGAGTATTGTTTATCATCCATTCTCCCTTTTTTGAGTTGTTTCTCTTATAGTATGATGTCCTTTCTTGCATAAATGTGTTTGTCTTATATTAGGATCTTCTCTTTTTTAGGAGATTTATGTTGTAGTTTACAACTTATTTTTTCTTGAAAGTGCATGTATATAATAAAATATATATCACTTAGAGTGTACAATGCATTATATTGGGGGTAAGGTTTCATGTGGTCATATTAAACACCTCCTTTTTATTTCTAAGGATCTACTTTCCTTAGTATAGAGACATTTATTTATCAAGTGAAATTATTTACTTATAAGGAATTGTTTTGTTTTAATTCATGATTCTCTCTTATGTAAGAGGTGTGTATCCTTGATCACAACATCTTCCTTATTTTTAAACTATGTTCATCCTAAAAAAACTCCCTTACTTTGAGGTTTGAAGTATGTTATCCTTCACCAAGAATCCCTTTTTCACCTAGCAATAGGGAGCTAAAAGGGTGCATTCTTGTTCTCTTCCCATCTTGCTCTTGAAGATGTTGTCTTTGTTAAAGAACTCCTCTTGAAGGTAGATATCTTGCAACCAGGATCTCTTCATTTCAAAGGTCTCTTCCCACTTGTGAAATATCCTTTCACGGTTATCTATTTCCTTATCTAACAAGAGTTTTCACTCTTTGCTAGGGTTATGGCATACATTTTTGCTTTAAGGATATCTCCTTGTTGATTGGAAGTAGGTATACTTGTTCTATTTCCCTTATGATGCCACCTATTTCATCATCATAAGGGGGGTACATACATACGTCCTCCTTGTATATTATGTATTATTTTTATTGATCCATAAGGAGACAATGCTTTCCTTAGGAATGATCATGTTTTTTTTATCCCTAATGAGACAATGTTTTCCTTGGGACTGATCATGTTTTTTTATCCCTAAGAAGACAATGCTTTCCTTAGTATTTATCCTTTTTATGGATCTATGTGGAGAAAATTCTTTCCATAAGACTGGTTCCATGTGTTTCCCTTGTGCACAAAAACCTTTTAAGCTGCCTTTAAGCGCAAAATTTCAAAGCCACCCTTATTCACAATTTTTTTAAGGTAGAATTGACTAGCATAATGCAACTTGCTAGACCATCAATTCTCCTTCCCTTTGTCTTTGGGATGAGTGGAGATAGTATAACACAACTTTCTAGCCTTTATGCTTTTCTCCTCCTCTTCTTCTTCCATGGATCACCTAGCATAACACAACTTGCTATCCTGTTGGATTTATGGTCTCTCTCTCTCTCTCTCACACACACACACACACACACACATTCTCATAGCTATGCTAGTGGGGTTAAATCATGGAGTTTTGTCTCATCTTAGGTGATTCTCTTGCCCTTTCTATGTGATCACTTATGCTCTTGTAATAGATTTCTAAACATGATAAAATTGGTTGAAACGTGTTCGATCGAGGTCTCTTCTACTAGTTGATTTGGAGTTATTTTTTAAGTAATAAATCATCTTTGTGTTTTGTGTCTTTTGTCTTTTGTTTTCCTTTTTTTTTGTTTTCCTTCCTTTTGCGCATGGATGTTTGAGTTGAGATCCTTCATTTGGGGGCTTGTGTCCTTGAGCTTAGTAATGTCTTATCTCTTTGCAATTCACCCATGATCATCTCTCTTTCTCTCCCTCATTCATCTCTTTCTCTCATCTTCCTTTATCATGAGCATGACTTTGTATCATACTCCCACTAAAGTGGGGGCTAAACGTACCATCCTAAATATTAAGCACCTAACTTGCGTACAATTTTAAGGATTATTTTGTGCCCAGCTTAGTGTGTTTTCTATGGTAGAACCTCATATGGAATTTAATGTATATGGGTAAAAGCACAATAAGTTGTCACCCTTTTACAAAGGATGAGGCTAACAACACCAAAACTGAAAAAATCCAAGGGCATAAAAATCACATTTCTGTTGAGAATTTGAAGATGATGTAAATTGATGAAATGTGTAAAATAGGATGAATTTTATGCCTATAATTTTTAAAAATTAATTTGAGCAAAAATTAATATTTTAAAATTTTTTTTAGGTGTAATTTTCATATCCTGAAAAATACTACAAATCAGGGAGTTTACTTCCCGTCAAATCATTATAAGTAAAACATTATTTTTCCCTCCAATTTTAGAATATGTTTTAGATGACATGTATATCTAGTGCAGGAAAAAAGAAGTGTTTTTGATCTATAGTTTACCCGTTATAAGCATTCAAAGTCAAACTTACCTGAAATCAAAAAAAAAAATTCCCGTCACTTTTTCCCTATCAAAACTACGCCAAAAACCAAATTAATTACATATTCTTGAAGAGGACTCTCTCCTCTAGTGTCTTATATGATTTTAAAAATTTTCTGAATTGATTTAGCATTTTTCTATATTTTCCGAATCAACATCTTCTCAAGGTTTAATATACCTACCTGTAGTTTTTAGCAAATTTGTTTAATATTTTGTAGTTGAAACAATATAAAATCTATATGACCAGAATCATACTTCTGAGATCTACAAAAGGGTACTTTTAGTTTTTTAACATTTTCTATTTTTATCAGAGAAAGTTACAATAGAAGTGCAAAATTTTAGTTTTTTTGTGTTTTTGGAGGTTTGGCTACCAACATGGCATGCCACCTAGGTAGACTCAGCCGAGTCTAACTGGTTTGAGTGTAATTGGGCCAAGTCTGACTCAGTCGAGTTCCCATGGGGTCAGCCCCACAGAAATAGCCAAAATAGTGTGCAAATGAGGGGCTTGAGATGGTTTTTTATATTAAAAGTATCATTTAGACTCGGTCGAGTCTTACTCAGCTGAGTACCACTCAGCCTAGTCTACTAGGCCACATAGATGCCATTTGGCGCTGCATGGCACCTATGTGTACTTGGCCCAGTTAGACTCGACCGAGTCTAACTGGGCCGAGTCATTTGAGTTAGCCTGAAAGGTGACACTCAATTGTGCTTTTACCCATATGTAAATTCAAAAATGGGTCCTCTATACTTTGAATTTTTTTCAAAATCAAGGTTGTCCCTTATTTTTAACTATGCTCCTGTATTTTTCCTTCAATCCCATAATTCATTTTATTGCCTACTCCCTATATCCTTATTTGCGGCCTTCATGGCCTATTTCAAATCTAGAATGAGTTGTACCTGGAGATCCCACATCTATCAAATTTTTCTGGCACCCTGCCCAAATTTTGGCTCATTCTCTAAGGTACAAAATGCCAATGATATTTTGTCTTTGAGGATTGTGGCCTAAATTTGGCTTGGAGATCTTTGCCAAGGTCTTGGTGGGAAATCCAATCCTGTGGTCAGTCTGCTCAATTGTTAATCCTCAAAATGATGTGAGATGTATATAAACATCCTATCTCCCCTCATTTTGCAATAAAGAATCCATTATCAAGCACATCCATTATTGTCAAAGTATTCTAGCAATCAAGCATTCAAGTTATCAAGTGCAAGGAAGCAAATCAAGTTCAAGTTATCAAGTTCAAGCATTCAAGATCCTTCAAGTGTTCTTCTCAAGAATTCAAGGTATTTTCTTCCATAGATCTATATTCTTTCCTTTTTTGAGGCCAAGAAAAGGATTTTTCTATCAAGGAAGAAGATCCGCTTCCATCTACTTTCATTCTAGTCTTCTCTCTCTTCTACACAATCAAACATTGTGGTGGTTTACAATGTCTATTCCATGAGGTTCTGTCTTTCATGATTTCCTTTTGGGTTTTCATGTTTAATGTTCAAGCTATTGCATTAACATATTTGATCATATTCAAAGAAGAATTTTCATTTCCAAGGTATGATATACTTCATTCACTATATCTAGCCTCTGCTACATGACAACACTCTTTCCTTTATTTCATTCCATTTAAAGGTTGATTCCTGAACAAGGGTTTGACTTATGAAAACCCCTCTATTCAACCTTCTTCCTCATTTTTCTATGTGTAGGAACACGTTAAGAAGTTGTTGGAGAAAATATGGAAGGTCTGATAACTATTGGAGAACCCTAGAAATTTGAGGTTGAAACCTAGGGTACTGAATGAGTCTGGCAATTTGTACTTGGGTACAAAACGGGTTTGGTGATCTATACCCTCCAAATCTAATTAAAATATGGTAGGGAGTTAGCTTATAGTATTTAGGTATTAGGTATACATTTACAGGTATTTTTGGGATCTCGTTTGTCTGATATTCATGTCTAAAATAATATCAAATGCTTCTGATTTTTCTCTAAGAAAAGTAACCCACATCATTATTGTGAAATTATCAATGAAAAGAATAAAATACTTCTCACCATAAAATGAATTTGCCTTTGTTTGTCCACATAAATTTGTATGCACAATCTCCAATTTCTCTGATGTAGAAAATGCTTTGCTGTCAAATTAACTTTTTGTCTATTTTTCCATAACACATTCCTTACATAACATGTTAGAGGGCTTCACAATCTTAGGTAAGTCTCTGACCGCATTTAAATTACTGAACTTCACTATTTTATCAAAGTTTATTTGACAAAATATTTTATGCCATAACCAAATGTCATCAACTTTTTTAATAAAATAACTTACTCCAGAAATATTTAATTAAAATACATTACCTCTGATTAAAGTACTAGTTACAATCTCATTTCCTACCTTGTCTTTGATTGAACACATCTTATCAAAAAATTGTAAGTGATATCCCTCATCAACAATTTGTCCAACACTTAACACGTTATGTTTCAGTCCATCAACAAATAGTACATCATCGGGTATTAGTCTTACCATCAAGTGTGATTGATCCTTTTCCCTTTATCATATAAGGAGTATTGTCACCAAACCTAACAATGCCACTATCATACCTTTTTAGTTCAACAAATATATCTTTATAACCTATCATATGATGCAAACATCGACTGTCTATGATCCAATCTTCCTTCTTCTTTTGAACATGTGAAACAAGTGCTTTCTCTTCTGTAATAATATTTTCATCTTTGATAACAATAAATCCAATTTCATCTTCATTATCACTGTCTTCTAGGTTAATATCCTTAACATCAATTTTATCATCATCGTCATTAGCATAGAAACATTCTTTAGGTAATTTTGACTTGTTAGGCTTATGCTTAATCTTAGATACTCTTGTAGGACATCTTGATGCAAAATGACCTATCTATTTACATGAATAACAAACAATCGGTAACTTGCCTTTAAAAGCTCCCTTACCTCTATGCTCTCTTTTTGCGATCAAAGCTTCAAGCTCATCCAAATTCTTTTCTTCTTCCTAAATTTATGTCTAATCACTTTCATACTCTCCAATATTTATACTACTTGTACTCACACTTTTGCTTAGTACCTTTTTATCCTTTTGTACACTATCTCTAAATGTTGTCTCAGCTCTAGGTAAAGTATCTTTTAATTTTACAGATTCAAAAGCTTGTAACTTACCAATAAACATTTCCCTATTAAATCCAGTCATGAGTGGAATGACTTCTTTAATAGATTTTGCATTATTCTCATGAGTTGGTGTAAGAGATCTGAGAATATTTCAAACAATGTCATCTTCAAGCATAATACCTTCTATGCTCCTTATTCATGTGACAATCTCAATGATCCTTTGAACATATGACCTGATGGTTTCATCTTCTTGCATTTTAGATTCTTCAAATCTTGTTTTCAAATTATGCAACTTATCCCTTTTTGTATATTCATCACCTTCATATAACTTTTCTAATTTAACACAAATATCATGTGCAAGATAAAGTTTTTTTACCTCAATGAATTCAGTTTTAGATAGGGAACTTATCAACACTTCCCTTGCAATCATGTTGTGTTGAAATAAATTCTTCTCATCATCAATGCATGTGCCTAGATCACTCTTAGCTTTGACTTGAGTTTGTGTCTTTGTAATTAGATAATAGTCTATTCCCATGCAGATCAGGTGTGTTCTCATCTTGTTCTTCCAATTGTCATAGTTATCTCCATTAAAATTAGGACTCTCCTTTTTGTAGGCCATCTAAAATCTCCTCAAGCTACTAAGATTCCTTCTCAAAGAGGACCTGATGCTCTGATATTAATTATTAAGAAGTAGAGTCCAGACACAACTAAGAGGGGGGGGGGGGGGGGGGGGTTGGGTGGTGAATCAGTTGTGACCAAATAAAATTAAATCCAAAACTTATAATCTTGATTATCAACAATAGTAAAAATAATAAACCAAACAAGTAATCATGCACCATAACACAAAGATTTGTTCTCGAGGAAACCCTTGATCAGAGTGAAAACTTCGGTGCGAATGGAACCTACAAGATGGTGTACTAATATATAAATTCCTTGTGAAAGGATGTGACCTTGTTAGAAGTCAAATGAAGTTCATTTAGTACAAAAATCCATATTAAAGGATAGATCCCTATTAGGAGACCTTGAACCCTTGTTAGAAGGTTCTAACCTTGTTAAAGGTTGAAAGGAAACAAGTAGACCCATTGTCCAAAAGCTCCAACAAAAATGATAGATTGATCTTTCAGGATAACATATCCAAAAGGGTGAACTAACTGAACTTGCAACTCAATTTGCCATAATAGTTCCTTTGAAGTCCACAACTCAATTAAGAAATGCATCTTCTCTACACTACACTATCTTTCATATCCATACATTGCATTATACTTACCATACATATGAAACAACTTTCCTTTATACCCGATACAAAAATACTAATTGGGTCAGCTTGTTAAAGCATCCCCAATGATCATTTAATTACATAGGGCCATGCTAAGGAATACATTCCTTCTCAAGCATTATTACTGTTAGAGTAAATTATTAATTTTATTAATATTTTACTCCCTTCTTAAGATATCAACTCTTTGCTTTAGTCAACTCATGTACTAGTTATGCATCAGTTTGCTTTAGTTGACTCATGCACTAGTTATGCATCAATTGTTTTTTGCATGCATTAGTCTTGTAATAGTTTAACTGATTATTACATGCACTTCTGCTTTTTAGGTTTGCCTTTCAAGGCTTTCGATCTCCTTTATAAGGATGATCCATTGTACATTATTATTCATTCATTATTGAGGATATTTTCTTCTTCATATTCTGAGTCAAACCCTTGGCCTCTTCTTCTCTCTACTTCCTTGTAATAGGTTTTTTGTATGTAGGTGATCTTGGCATTCTGTGGATTTGTATTGCTCAAATCCTACATGGTATCAGAGCCTAATCTGCTACAGCTTGTTTGCATTTGAAGGATTCAAATTAGGAACTTTTTTGCTGATTTGAGAGGGTTTCCTATCAAATATGGGGGGGACCTATTTTTCTAGTCATATTGGCTTCAAACGGACCTCACGGTTGCATTCAAAGCATCCAAGAACCCTAAGATCCATATAAAGTTTGTCCATTTTGGACACAGTTGGAATCTGTGAGAAATTTTTTTTTGCAATTGACCCTGGCACAGATCTTGAGGTGATCACTAATTTTTGGAGCACTTATGGCCCAAATAGACCTCACAGTTGCGTCCGGAAGGTCTGAGATAGTCAAAAAGCATATAAAACTTATCCGATTCTGACAAGTTTCCATTTGAGGAAATTTTTTTTTGCCTACCAGGGTCGTACGGCCCTGGTGTGCACATCGAGGCTCTGATGACGATTTCAAATTAAAAATAAAAAATAAAAAAAGAAATTTTTTAGGGTAGCCACTAAGTGGCCACCGCAGTCACAACCACGCTCCCCCGCGCTCGCAGTTCCCGCCTTCGCCGCCGGTTCAACTGGAGTTTGTGGCCTCTGGGCAGCGCCCGATGCCGACCGTGGCCCCTCCACCTTGACGCAGCCCCGACACCACCGCTTTCCTCGGCCCCTCCGCCGCTCCGCTCCGATGGCCCCACCACTCGCTCAGCTAGCTTTGCCAGCCCCTGGTCATGTGGGTGACCAGGGGCTTATTTTTTTTAGCCCCCAGGCCTGTGCTGACATCAGCAGCCATGCAATTTTTTAAATTGCATGGTTTTCAAGCATCCTTTTTTAAGGGTACCTGGGTGTTTTTTTGCGATATCTCGAGCATATGGGATCGTAATTAGGCATACGATATATCATCAGAAAGCTGGTTCTGAGCCCGATCCAAATTTGCTGATATGATTTTGTGATTTTGCCATTTGGATGCTTTTTTTTTTTTTTTTCTATCAAAGTCAGATGTTTTCTGTGATAGTGGCATTTCAGACCTCCTGCCTTCCGAGATCCGTTTCTCTTACATTTGGGCTCTGTTTTTGGCAAATGAGATATTTCTGAAAAGCTCTTTTTGAGATTTTTTCAGATCTGATAGTTTCATATGGTTTTGTGTCCTTTTTCTGATGTCACCCATCCTCAGATCCTTGCAGACACCTTCTTTGGGCCCTCCAGCGCAACTATTGGTTTTTTGCTCATATCTTGAGCATACGGTGTCAAAATTTGGCAAATGAGATATCGTCGGAAAGCTAATTCTGAGATCTTTCTAGATATGGAGGTTATTTTATTTTGTATTATTTTTTTGATGGTTTTTTTCTTTGTCAAAGCCAGATCTTTAGGTTTGCACTCCGAGAGCTCTATCTTGCACATCCGGACTCCATTTTTGGAAAGCGATATATCATTGGAAAGCTTGTTCAGAGATTTTTTTAGTGCTATGAGTCATTTTTATAGATTATAATCTAGGTTCATTTTATTCAGAATCTTGCTTTTTTGTAGTCTGGTGGATATCTTGGTTGTTTCAGGTCCTGGGATCTCTTCCCTTTGAGGGATGGCTCATCTTAGGTTGTTCTTTTGGTTCAGACTCCTTTGATCTTCTTCTAAGCATTGTATGCTTCTCTTCTATAGCATTTTTTTATTCTGTAAAGCACTAAGATAAAGTGCCTACTTTTGCATATCTGGGATCTTGCACACCTTGTGTTTGTTTGTACTCACACTCCATTATAAAGTGCCATGGGGGGTTAGGATGTTTTTCCTTTTGTGCTCATCCACCTTTGTCAAGTGAATGTTTTTTCCATGACATTAGCCCATGCTGTGTGTCTGTGACACCACCCTTTATCTTGTGCTTGTACTTTTGTTGCACTGTTGGTGTTCCTGATTCTTCTTCTTGCAGATGTTTCTGGCATTGCATTTCAGTGTTCTTGTCACCCCTCTCCCTATTCAGCATTATGGGGGGGTTCACCTATTGGCTCTATTGCTTCCTTGGTTCAGTTGAGTGATCTATGTATTCAGTTTTTGTTCCTATGTACTAAGCGGATGCAGTGGCTAGGCACCTATGCATTTCAGTGAGATGGTTCATCTACTATATAGACACTCATTCATTCCTACTTTTGGAGGTCACCTCTTCGATTGATCAGCTCTTCAAAAATTTTCTTCTCTACCTAGTCATGCACTATTTTAGTGGGGGTTCCAGCAGTTACTTCTGACAGTGTTTGCAACTTCATGCTTCAGAGATGCTTCATGCTCTTTCTTTGTTCCTATTTTCTGGAACATTCTTGGTCTCCTTTTGGAGTAGAGTTTTTCCCATGTGGTTTTCTCTATTTCTTCGCTTTTCAGAGACTCTCTTTTGTGTTGGGTACCTCATCAGGCCATGTTGTCGAGACCCATTTCTGCTTTCAGCATTGTAGTTTCCTTTGCTTTCTTCTTGCATTGTTTGTAGCTGCATCATTGCTCATCTTAAGGGGGGGTGTTAGAGTAAATTATTAATTTTATTAATATTTTATCCCTTCTTAAGATATCAACTCTTTGCTTTAGTCAACTCATGCACTAGTTATGCATCGGTTTGCTTTAGTTGACTCATGCACTAGTTATGCATCAGTTGTTTTTTGCATGCATTAGTCTTGTAATAGTTTAACTGATTATTACATGCACTTCTACTTTTTAGGTTTGCCTTTCAAGGCTTTCAATCTCCTTTATAAGGATGATCCATTGTACATTATTATTCATTCATTATTGAGGATATTTTCTTCTTCATATTTTGAGTCAAACCCTTGGCCTCTTCTTCTCTATACTTCCTTGTAACAGGTTTTTTGTATGCAGGTGATCTTGGTGTTCTGTGGATTTGTATTGCTCAAATCCTACAATTAAAAATGTCACATTATGGTTCACACACATTACAATACATGTATTACATTTTATAATAAAAATAACACACTTCCTCAACATAGTCGACTGCTAGTAAAATATGTTGTACGTTACACAACAAAAACTATTCCAGAATAATCCAAATGCCTTTCTATCACAAACATATATGCACTAAAAATTCTTCTACCATGATCCAATCTCGCGAATGCTGATTCCACTTCACCAATAAGAGATAGAAAATATGCCACATACTATCAGTGTTAACAATTCTTGCACACTAGTATACTACCTGTCTTCACCAAATGAATCATAACTCATCCAAAAGGGAATATAAAATTCAGCGAACATAGATATGATATCTATACTCATCCATGCATACAAAACTAAGTTTATATACCAAAATACATCAACTTGTGACTTCATTGTCCTAATAACTTCCTGTGATGTATAAAATCTATTTGTCATGAACACATAAGCATATGTTGTCATAAAAAACAAAACCTACCACTAATACAACATAAAATTAGTACATCCAAGTGCCAACAAAACTCTTTTTCCAACAATAAATTGAATATGAGATACATATATGAGTAAGTCAACTCTTATAAAATCAACAACATGTCATACATCCTTGGATAACCCTTTCTATTATATTTGCACCTTGTATATCAAATAGGATATACATATATGAGTAAGTCAACTCTAACTGCGATGAGAGGTTTTGATGAATAATATATCAAAGGATAAAAAATGAACTAATAAAATGCTAATTTCATTGCATATGATATACTCATGTAGAACATAATATATGGTTAAAACATTTACATAAAAGTAGCAAGAGTATGTCAAATTGTTGAATGAAATACATGCAAATATGTAAATGAATGAGAGAATAGTATAAGGGAGATGTGAAGAATTGGTCAAGATAAAGGAAAATGTGAACGTTGAAGAAAAGTTAGATGTATGAAGTGTGGTATAAGATGTTGTTGATTTTACCATACACACATGGATGGGGATCGTGGAAAAAAATACTGAAACATGTTATTGATACAACTACCGAGGAAGCTTGAAGAGGCAAAACAAACGATGGAGATTAAGAGGCAAAATCTAATGGATGGAGATTTGGTACAATTCCAACCTTCTTGAATAGTTTCTCCTCTCTGGAGGATGAGGAAAACATGCAAGAAGAGTTATATTGAGCTTAGCATAGATCTAAATACTTGTAAATTGAATTGTATTTAAATCATATCACTACTATATCAGTTTAACCATTTTTATAGCTAAATCTCTTAACTGAGTGGATTTAACAATCTTTTGTATTTCAATATGACATTCAAGGAATGTTAATTGTTTTCTTGTTGATGCCATACTGAATGCTAGTCAACGGAGAACTATTAGTGATAAATCCTCTAACAAGGTCACACCTTACAGTGTGTTTTGTAACATTTAACAGGGTTGGCACCAAACTGAGCTCACTTCAGAAGAGTGAAAATTTTGGGTTACTGGTCCCAAGTGGTTTTTCCCTTAGGAGGGGTTCCACGTTAAATCTTAATGTTATGTGTTATTTGTTCTGATTGAATTACTATCATACTTTACATATTTCATATTTGATTAATCGGTAAACACAGTTTTGGAAATTACTGGTATTCGGTAAATGAATAGAAAGATTGTTGTTAATATCTTATTGAGTTGATAGTTTCATTAAAAAAGTTTGAAAAAGTACATCCGAGGGTTTGGGACTATAGGATAAATTATTTAACTTATTCACCCCCCCTCTCATTTATCTAACAGATAAAAGATAATAAAGTAGAAAATTTAAGCATTTGTGAGAAGCAATGGACAAGAATAATGAAGAAATAGGGACTTGATTTAGTAAATTATTGTTCACTAGAAATTGTAACAATAATGTAAAATCATTTTAAATTGAGAGTTTTAAAGAAATAGAATAGTATATGTATGTAGGGTTTGTGAGAAAAATATAAGAAAGGAAGTATATTGTTTCAATTAATAATTTAAAACATAATTAACATAAATTTCCATATAAAAAAGAATGACATGTATACCAAGAAATTAAACTAGTAGGAAGAACATTGCTTAATATGAGAAAAAGTGATTCCTCCAAGCATGAAAAATAAATTTGAAAGACAAGAACATACTTGATTTGGATGAAAGAACATGAGAAGGGTGGTTAATGTTGTAATAAATTAAGTGAATTTTATATGCAATAAGGAAAAGACCAAAAGCAAATTTGTTGCTTGCAATGCATTTGGCTCAACATGAAATTAGTTGAGTTCTCAATATTGTAATTATTAGGTACATAAGAAGAAGTAATAATAAAAGGGTGAAAACATATATAAGTTCACACATGAAAGGTGAGGAAAACATATAAATAGAAGTTATTCAAATGGAATAACAAAGTACTAGAAAATAAGAGAGATATAAGAGAGACTATGGAGGAATGAAGCTTTACTTCCATCAATAGCAGGAAAGAATATAGATATAATTTCAAAACAATGTTAGTAGTAATTGAAGTAAAGATAAGGGAGGTGTAGGATATGATTTTGGTTGAGATAAGTGTTCAAAGAAAGATCTTAAGAAGGGAGGGGGTAAAGTTCTAACAACTTAAACTTTGAGTTTGATAGTTACACAAGATAATTCAAAGAAGGAATTACATTTTTCACACACAAATTAATCCTATATGTTTGGCATAATATTTTCTAGAAAGAATATTTAGAGATTAGGGAGTGTAAAATTTGGTTTATAAATCAAAGAAAGGAAATGAAAGTATAGTGTCTTTTACATTTTTATGATATTTTAATTAAATTGTACCAATTATGTAAGATGAATTAGAGGGTTTGTTAAATTGAGTAAGGTGTACAAAGGTGTACAACTCAATAGAGAATGGTTGTAGTAGACCACATGGGTTAAGGTACGAAACCAATGCAAAGAATAATCTATTAAACTACTTAAAATTAATTTGGCCATGTAAACAGTAAAATATAATCTAGTTCAAATTTAATATTTAAATTGATATAGGTTGGAAATAAAAAATAAATTTAAATTTAAATTAAGCATTCATGAAAATCAATGAACATGGATAATGAGGAAATAGGGACTTGAGTTATAAAATTACGTTGGAAATTTCTAGGTAGGGTACTAAGAGGGGGGAGGGGGTGAATCAGTACCACAGAGATTTCAAATTAATTCAACTTTCTAATCATAACCCGATAGCGAGTAAATTACTTATACCGATAACTGATTTTCCTTTTACCAATAACTATTGTAATGTCTAACCGATAACTAATTATATGCCAATTAAACATACACCACATAAACACTTAACACAATATTTTGGTATCGCAAAAAACCCTTGGTTAGAGGGAAAAATTGCGGTGGGGATGATACCCACAACTCATTACTGCAATAATAAGGTGTCCAATTAAGAGCTTATATAAGTATCATCTTTTGAATGACTTCACCCTGTTAGGAGTATCAAAAGTCTTGTTAAAGACTACTATATTAAGAGATTTTATCCCACTTATACAATGTTCACCTTGTTAAAGGATTTACAATAAGTTCCTAAACAAAACTTCTAAGTCTGGTTAGAGACTACCCAGTTAAGGGATTTCACAATCTTGTTGTTAAATTGTTAGGACTAAATCAACAAGAAATTTAACCTGTAGATGCTTTCTCCAAAAGCTTGTCAGATCTCATTTCGCTCTTCTTATGCTCTTATCTACTTTCTGATCTCTGTTGATAACACAACTCTTCACTTCTATCTACATTCTCTAATTTGTATCTCTATATATATGTCTGCATTTGTTATCTCTTTCTTTGCATGTACTCTCCTTTTCCTAAGATCTCCTCTTATAGTTGCTTGCCCTGATTAGGGTTTCTCGATCTTCCATAAACTATTTTTGTAATTTGATGTCATCCTCATTTGTAATATTTTTATTTCTTTCACTGCTAACACTTTTCGATAACCCTTCCTTTATGTTGATAATGCTTCTTATTTCTGATAATACTTTCCGATAGTGTTTATGCCGATATGTATTTCCTTTATGTTATTTGACAACAATGACAATCTGATCAAAATCATCATTGATTGCTTGTTAATTACTTGTTAAGGGTTTTGTCAAGTAACAAATTATTCACTAGAAAAATTGCAACAATAAATATGCCATAATGTATAATCATTTTAACAGCTCAAATTTTGAAGAAAGAGAATAATATACATTCATGTGAAATTTAGGAGCAAAACATAAGAAGGGAAGAATGTTGTCTCAATTAGCAATGTAAAACACCATTAATATAAATTTCCATATAGAAAAAAATGACATGTATACCAATAAATAAAAATGATAGGAATAACATTATTTAATATGAGACAAAGAGATTTCCCCAAACATGAAAAATAAAATTAAAAGACAAGAAAATACATGGTTTAGATGAAAGAAAATTAGAAGGGTGTTCGATGTTGTAATAAAAAATGAAACTGATATGCATTACAAGAAAGGCCAAAAGAAACTTTTAAGCAACAAAGAAAGCAATGAATTTGGGTTAGCATGAAGAGAGTTGAGTTCTAAGTACTATAATTCCTTGTAAAATTACTAGGTATGTATAGGGGGAAGTAACAATAAAAGGGTGAAAACATATAAAAGTAATCACATTAAAGGTCTAGCAAAATATATAAATATCTAATCTATACAAATATAAGAACAAAGTAGTTCAAACTAGGAGGGAGATGTGGAGGAGACTATTTACAAGCATGGAGCTTTACTATTCATTGAGAGTAGGAAAGTTAGAATATAGATTAAATTTTGAAGTAATGTTAGTAGGACTTGAAGTGAAGATGAGGGAGGTGTGGGTATGGTTTTAGTCAAGAATAAATGTGCAAAGGAAGGTCCTTAGAAGGGAGAGGATAAATTCATAATAACTTGAATTTGAATTGGAAAGCTACACAATACAATTCAAAGAAAGAATTCCATTTTTTAAACATGAATTAATCCTAGATGTTAGGCACATTAATAATTCCTAAAAAGAGTGTTTAGAGATAATGACTTGGGAGTGTACAATTTATTTTATGCATCGAAGAAAGGAAATGAAATGTATAGTCTCTAACACATTCGTTGGTATTTTACCTATATTGTACCAATTTTGTAAGATGAATTAGAGGATTTGTGTCAAATTGGGTGCGGTGTACAAATGTGTGGAGTACAAATGAGAATGAATGCAGTGAACCACATGGGTTAAGGTATGAAACCAATCCAAAGCATAATTTATTAAACTAATTAAAAATAATTTGGCTATGCAAATGGTGAAATTTAGTCTACTTTAAATTAAAATTAAAATTAATATGGGTTAGAAATAAAAATGCAAATGGTGAAATTTAGTCTACTTTAAATTTAAATTTAAATTAATATGGGTTAGAAATAAAAATGCTAATTTGATAAAATTTTAAAAATAAAATTATAGAGTGGGTTTAGAAAATAAAAAATAGAAAGTAGGGAACCTAACATTAGATGTCAAAAATTACAACCCAAGATACCCACTCTTTGTGAATTTTCATCCATACAACCCATAACATTGACATACTTCCAAAATGTGTTCATCTTCAATCTAGTAGTTCACCCAATATTTATGCGATTCAGTGTTGTCAAAATACCTACAAACATAAGAAAAGTAAAATTGTTTTGGGTTGTTTGTGTTTGTGAGCTTTCCTTTAGATCAAGACCAGACTATAGGTTGGTCTTTCAACCTGCATAGAGCATAAATGATAAACTTAGTCAAAAAAAATAAGATGTGCTCCTATCCTAACTACATCTATAAATTCAAAGCAATGAAAATACAAATATTATAATAACTAAAAAGGAGAGATTGTGCAAAATGTGAATATTCCAAGGTGCTTAAGGGCACAATAAAAGAAGTGTATATTATAATTAGAAATGAAAGAAAAAAAATCACTTTTAGAAGCTTGGGGAAGGAAAAGAGGATGAGTATTTTTTAATACCAATTCCTTTGAGAAGAATGTTGTAGAAGTGATAGGAGTTGTATAGTGCAAGAGATTGAATACATGATAGAGAGAGTGCACTTGTGTATAAAAATGAATAGATGCGTATTTAAAATGAGAAAAGGAGGGAAGAAGGAGCTAGTCAATCATTCTAATTACTCTTGAGTGATTACTAACAACTTGGATATGTTACAAGTTGATAGACACTAAAAGATGGTTGTTGAATAAGAAATTACTGTGAGACACTAACACATGCCATGCACATTCATGCATAACACTAGTGCTTATACAAATTAAGCTTTAGTTTTTATTTTATTTTTTTTAAATGTAAGATTAAGATCTAGCTACGATATTAGCTTAACAAAAAGACCATGGGAGAAACAAACTTCAAACTGGATGGGGGTAAAAAATGTTAATGCGATCTTGAAATGATCCTAGAGACATACTAAGGGATGGACACAAAATTGAGTACAAAAAAAATGTGAAATTGTAAAGGTGTGCAATTTTTTATGTTATATTTTACCTCCAAATTAACAATCTTTTGACATTGTGCTAAATATGCATGCTAAAGTAAATAAATAAATTTATACTAAATTTAAATACCTTATACTAGCAAAAAAAATAAAATTGTTGAGGAAACAAAAATCTCAAGGTGATTGTGCCCCTACACTAAGAACCTAAAAAATAAATACGTTAGACAATACAAGCCTACAAAAGACAATAGTGTTAGAAAGCATAAACCTACAAAATAACTATGTTAAAACATCACAAACATCTATATAGAAATATAAACAACACATACATAAAGGAAAAAAATAAATAGAAAACAAACCAAAAAAGGAAAGATTTGGATTATAAGGTACATTAAAAGAGACTTTGATGAGCAACTTATCAAGTAATAATATGCATCATCCCTGAAAAACAATAAAAATAAACTACACATAGAGGAGTTCTTAAATAGAGAGAAGAATGTAATGTGTTGATTGATTGACTCAAAGAGAGAATACATTTATATAGATAAGAAAACAATCAATACAAATGAGATAATTTATGACTTAGACACTAGATTTCTTTATTGATAGGTTTCATACAAACTACAATACATTCAAATATCATAGGTTAACAAGTTGTTTTATTCTAGGTGGCCATAGGTATAAAAAGGTAGGTCATATGTGTTGAACAAGATGAATAACTTAGAGTGGGTGTTCATCGATTATTTCCACTCACCTTACAAAATGTTTTCTCTATCGGTAAACTATTAAACATCAACAAAAACTTTTGATTTATCAGTTAAGCACATAAAACATCCACATAAAATGTAAACACAAGAACACCGACACAAAGAACACCAAGATTTATGTGGAAAATACAAACTGGGAAAAACCACGGAAAAGCTAATTCTCACAAAATGTAAACACTGGTTAAGGTGATTTGTAGAAAGGATCACTATCAGTTGTGCTCACTGTAGGTAAGGCTCACTAGTAGTAAGGCTAACTACCCTTGAATATGAAAAGGCTCACTGTTGATACAAAGATAGATACAGTGAAACACAAACTAATAAACTTACATCTGAATATGCATGAACAATTCAACAATTAAGCTCTTCTTCCACAATCACTAGTAGATCACCAACTATATAATCCACTATTTTCTGTATGTAAGCACTAAATGAATTTTCATTCTGCCACCTCAGCTAACACTACTCACATACAATATTGCCACTGGTTTGCACTATATTTTTCACCAGTTGTACCATACACCGCACACATAGATACAAAAAGGTTCTTCTTTATTTATAATGGTATTCGATCATACATATGTTGGTTTCATACCAAACATGCGACAACCCCAATGCTAAAGAAATTACAATTACGTTTAATACATGTAGCATCGATCCTAAATTTTGGACATACATAAGACTAATTACACGCTACACCACGACCCACAAATAGGTCATACTTAAGATGTTACATTTTCTAAGAGCTACCACCACCAAGACCAAAAGATGTAGCCACTAATAGAATAATCATCACTATATGCTATAGGTGATATACCAAGAAACATTTGATGAAATTGCACAACTATCTAGATACTTGTAGAAACTTTGTAGCCAATGCAAGCACCAAAAATCAATAGAATAGTCCATGAGAAATAGAACATTGAAAACATGCCAGTGCACCAAAATAAAATATATCATGAGTAGAAGAATGTACACTACCAAGGAACACTGGGAACACCAAAAATATTCATACTGAACTTGTCTTGTGTATAACCGAAACTCTTGTTGCATAACCAATAATCAATAGGTACATAACCAAAACTGCCAACAACCAAATGATACCGCCAAAGTGTTGGTAAAGAGGTTTTGACATTAATGATAATAATTTCTAGCAACAACTCAATAAGTAGATAACAATCTCCCCTTTACAAAAACAAAAAAAAATCCAGAACTCCAAAAACTCCCCCTGAGTATATGTGATAACTATTCTCCTTTTCTCTCATCCTTTTTTCCACAATGGAAAAGGGTTGATAAAATAACAAAGTAAATTCAAATTAATACAACACTCTTCATTGAAAATACCTTTATATACCCCTCCTTCAGAATAGGGATCACATTCTTCCACTCATCAATTTATACCTCCATGTGAGCACACAAATTGGCAAAATCCACTAGTCTATTGAATGAATTTGTTCAATCCAAGGAATTAAACCTCTGAAAAAGTACATTGCATCAATTAGGATGCCAGAAGAAATCCTCAATTGAACCTCAATCATATCTCTCACTAGCCAAATCTTTTTTATTATATCTTTTCTCTGTCTCTACAGTAGCAGCCCCTATGTTTGAAGTTCACCAACTCCAATTCTCTATTTTCCATCTTGATCCTTGAAAAAATCATACAACTTTCCAAGCTCATTCAATTCCTTCTCAATTACTTCACTTTATCCTTTGAAATAGTCTATAGTGGTAGGACACAAAAGATAATACTTGTAAATATCTACAATCTCCTTTACATACTTCTTTATCTTACTGATAACTCTAGAGAGTCTCTGTTTTACATTCTCACACTTCTTCACTATGGATTTATCTACCATCAGGTAATCTGTTCCAAACTACAACAAGTCAATCTCAAAATTCATGATTAACTCCGTCGGTAACATACTAGACACACTGGAAACTACAACCTTTCTACTAATCAGATGATCAGTTAGCAACTTTGTCACCATCTTCTTGTCCTCCAAAAAACACTCAGTCCACAAATCATCAAGGTTTCCATATTCATCATTTTCCAACATGGTTCTCACTATTCTTGAGTCCACGCGCATTAAATTTCCCAGAGAGGGCACAAAACTCTCCAAATTCTCTTCCTTTTCTTCAAATTCCATCATGTCTGCAACATTTTCCTCTTCACCTTTAATTTCTTCCTCATCTTTTGAAATTGTAACTATTTCTTTTCCTTTCTCACCAGTCTTCAACTTCTTCAGTTCAGGAGATGAACCACTAATATCTTCTTCTAGATACTTTTGACTGGAGTAGGAACCCTCCTCACAATGACTTACAAACATAGCATCAGAAACAACCAACCTAGAGAAAATATTCTTCTGTAATATAGAAAAGTATTCCCTGCATGCACTTTCATTGTCCTCCAAGACACTCTTGCATTTGCAAATCTTCTTGCCAACAGGAATGTCAGTCTTCCATTCAATGTTCTCATTCTTCGGTAAATATTTCATAAAGTAGAACACCAATCACATATATAGTGAACCAAATTTAGATTCACATCCATCTTCAACTATCATCTTTACATTCTCAAGGAAGTTGTCCAACAAAATTTTACAAAAATCCATTTGCACATTCTCTTTCACTATCCTACATGAAATATACACACCTAAAATAGAAGTTGAACCATCATGATTCTAAAACTAAATTTTGTAGGAAGCACCATAAGCAACATACCTTATAATTGGATATTCAATAGTATTTATAAGGAATGCACACTGATCATGACCAATTTCTGTAAGATCTTCTACCTCATAATAACTAATAGACTTCTTCCTAGGTAATTCACCAATATTGTACAATCTAGTAAATGCCTCAATTACTTCCTTTGATATCACATATGGTTTGTCAAGAATTAAGGTTTCTCTATGAAATTGACTTAGCAAAAATATAAGACTCGCTATCATTACACCACGAAAATTCACTCGAGATGTCGAGTCAAAGATTTTTTATTCTTTACACATCCTCCATAAGTAATTTGAATTAAAATTGCTTGATATGACTCTGATCAAACTCCTTCAATTCAACCTTCTTACTATTATTCACCATGGACACATGAACAACAAACTTGGGTGACATAAACTCTTAAAAAATTCTTCCATAAGCTTTCTACAAATTCACAATTTTTCTCTCTTGATACAATACCAAATGTTTCAAAGATTATGACTTTAAAGCTACAAAAAACATCACAATTTAGATTTAATGATGAAATTTAAATATTGCTAATGCAACTCAGCTATTTTGTGCACATCACATCAATCAACCAATAACCATATGTCTTAACTTTCCAATCATCATATTAGAGGCACACAAGTGTTAAATGGTATTGCCTTAGGGAAGAGTAGTGTATGAATTAGCATGTTGAATACTTCCCCTAAGCCCAAGCATTTAGCTCAATTGTAAGTAGAGATAGTACCAGGATTTGGCTACCGAACCTTCCACACCATTGGATTTCTTTTTCCATTATGATTTTTATTTTGAGCTCCACTAGATTCTTCATCATGATTATCATTTCAAGTATTGACCGAAACATTGAAAGATTTGCATGATTTTAAATAATGAACAGTCTGTCCATATTTGAAACAATTCACACTTCTTTTTCCATATCTCACTGAATGAACTTTAGATCTACACTAACTAGCATTGTGACCAAAATTATGACATACATAACAATTTCCTTGAAACATATTAACCATTGCATTCTTCTATTCCTGATCTGAAACTTGACTCTTACATTGACTTGCCTTATGATCATTCTTATGAAAATTGAAGCATTAAATCTTTTGCACATTTCTCATCTTACAATCTACTACCTTATGACCAACATTTTTACAAATATAACAACTGTTGAAAGATAAATACCTTTGAGCATTTGGTTGTCTTACCAGAGGCCTTCTTGTAGATGTGTTCTAGTTTTTTACCTCACTTGTTACCTCAACCTTTGCATCATCTTTATTTACTGTTTCCTTTCCTTTATCCATCTGATTTGAATATTCACCAATAAAACCTAATCCTTCTTTATCCTTGTGACCTTTCTAAGAGGATATTAGTTGATCCAAGATAGTTGTACGGTTCCATAATAGATAAAGATAATCACACCATTGTTTCTCCTTCAAAGATAGTATATCTATTGTAAAGATTACCTATCCCATCATGAAATACATTTGAATTGTCAACCCAGGGACGTAGGACTTGAAATGGGCCAGCATAGTTTGTGCACTAAGTTCCTTTAGGAGTCATAATACCTATGCTGTAGGAAAGTAAAAATGCATTGGAAGAATCTATGCTGCCACTACAAAATAGTAAACACACCTTGTCTAACAACAGATAATTGCAGGAAGCTTCAAAAATGAACCTAAACTAATTAACAACTCAGAACATCCACTATGATCATTTTCTACAAGTGCTGCAAGAACTTCACAATAACAATGCTGCAGGACTAATACAATAAATCTATTTGAAAATAGGAAACTGCAAGAAATGAATCTATTCTACCTAAATCTATTCCACCTCCCAAGTGGGCCCCCTTGGTCGATTTCAATTAACTATGAACACAACAAGTGCTTCAAAATCTTTCTTCCATTAAAATCCTTCTTTGATTACATAGAAACTTGATAACTCATAAAGGACAGAAAAAGTAACTTCTGAATCTAAATCAACATTATCTATTTTCTCATTAGCTTCCTAGGACAATCCAAGATCCAATATATATAGGATTGGATTCTTATTAAAAACATACATAAAATTCTTAAGCAAACATCACCAGAAAAGAAGGCAGAAGATCAACCATGACATAATACATTTACTGCCAAGCAACAGAATAACAACTTGCAAGAAATATAGCAAGTTGTATCCCCTATATTCTCTGGAACTCCTTTGCAGGCATGGCTTATTCAACGGAACTGAACTACGCTTTCTTTGCCATGACCGGTCTTCATTTTCTTCCTCCTTAAATGTAGTAATCACCACTCCTTGTGTCACTCCTCGTTCTCCTGAAAAGTTAGCAACATCTAGAATATACATGCAAGATAACATTCCTACTTTTACTTAGATGTTAGAGCATAGCTTAAAATAGTTATATGAAATACTGCATTCTATGTATAATATTAAGCAAAATATGTCATACACACTACCCATAGGTTTAGTAGGTTCTAGTTGTTTTTGGCATAAGTTCACAAGATAATTACAACAAGTGTTCAGGAATGTTTTGTCAAAGCACAAAGAGTGTGTCCAAATTATAAAAACTTATATCAAAATTAAGACATTAATATGCCTCATCATCTGCCCCCCACTATTCAAATGCTTGTCCTCAAGCATTATACTTCTTTTCCATAGCTCTGAAGTCTCTGACTGAGGTTCTCCCCTTTTTCCCACTTCTGAGGGTGTAGTAGAATCCTCTGCTGCGCTCCCAATGATCACCTCTGTGCTCCTCAACCAGCAGGTCTAGTTTAGTAGCATTATTCTCATAAAGAGGCCAAAGAAGAGTAGGAGGCTGAAAGGATAAGGGCATCCATAGTTCCTTTCTGATATGTCATCCCAGTTGTATGTATTTGGTCACCTTGTGAATAGCTGCCTCATAATTGATAGGACTATGTGGTTCTACCTTTCTAAAGGCATCTGGTAGTTAGCTCCACTTGTTCCTAATCCCTGAAAAATCTCTTTACTGTGTAAAATTTGGGAGTGTCTGGTAATCTCTGTAAACCTTTTCTCTTTCTACAAACACTTTAGCCTTGATCTCTTGTTTTGGTTTTCCATAAGTTAATCTGAACCAATCTCTTAAAAGATCATCAGGCTTATGTGATTTAGCCCGTAGTGGCAAAGGTTCAGATTTTTCAAGATCTCTGTAGGCATTTAACTGCTGGTCATAGTTTGTCTCATTGTGCATCCAATACATTAAAGCCCTAAGGTGAACATCTCCTATGTAAAGAAGAGGATTCCACTCTGTTTCATGTGAAATTATGCAAATAAAGTTCACACAACAAATTCTTCTGCCATGTGGGCAGAGTCTGACACACATTGTAAAAATATTGAGCAATTTTAAATTCATAATCAATATCCTTGATTGTCATCATTAATTTAAACAATAGAAACTATTCCTTCAGAAAAATAGAATACACCCTTGGTGGTGATCTACAGGTCATGACTTGGCCAGTTATCTTTAAAACCTTATTCATCTGTTGTTTCTGTTTCTCAAGCTGTTCCTTGAGGGATTCAATTTCCTCATCTTTATCAAATATTATTTTCTGCATTTGGTCTCTTTCTTGTTTCCACAAGATCTTTTGAAAAATGAAGTGATTGTACAGACCAAATAATACAAATTGAATTGTAGATGGAGGAAATTCTTGAGCCATAGCTTTCTTCTTTCGTTCCTTAGCAACTTGCTGGAAATAATGGGTATACTAGGAGGAATTATAAGGTATGATAGAAACATTAGTGTATACAGGGACTAGTGGAGAAGTAGGTTGAACACTTTTAGGGGTATTTTCTATGACTACAGTAGGATTTATCTCACACGTTTCTTGATCACCCTGTGGTATTTCACTGTCAGGCTTATTTTCATATGTTTCCACATTTTGGGGTTCCAACTATATAGGAGAATCATTTGGAATATTCTTGACCTACTGTTCTGCATGAGGTTTTGATACTTGACCTCGCATGTGAGGGCTTTGACGCACAGAAACCTCTTTAACCTCTATTGCTTTGCGGTCCATTTTGGTTTAGATGGTGTTGGGGTAGACATTGCAGGATTAGTTGCTGTAGGAATAGACCTCTTTCTCTTTGTCACTTGAACAGTAGGGTTTTGGGCCTCCCTTTTAAAACTAGGGCTTTCTTCATCAACCTTACATTTTCCTTTGTCTCTGGTAGAGCTAGGTATATCACCTTCTAAAATAGGCTCAATAATTTTATCAGTAGGAGGTAATGCTAGTTATTTCTCTGTTTCAGCTGGATTCTGACTAGGCACCTCAATTTCTTCCTCATTCCCTAAATTTTGCTGAATAGGGTTGGCTTGAGGCTGCAAGGTTTTAAATTCAACAAATTATGCCCATGATATAGAGGAGTAATCCCTAAGAGACCTTTCAACTAAAAGTTTAACTAGGGCATGATGAGAAATAGAATTTTCATTTCCTTTTTGAGTTTTCTCAGCACTTATACACAACATATTGTAAAGGAAATTAGGGACATTAACTTGAATGTTATGCCTTACACAACTGAGCAACTTAAAATGATGAGTGTGTAAGTTTGAAAATCTACCTTCACAGGTCAAATGCTTGATGATATGGTTTGCCAATTCTAGATACGGAATTGGGAGAGAGATTCTCTTACACCCTTGCTTTGAGATTTCCAATGGAGGGTCACCCGACCAAGAAAACTGTGCCTGCGATGACCTGGCATCATGTTCATTTAGGTAATGCTCTCCACTAATTGGTAGTCCTATGACTTCTGCTATCTTCTCCTTAGTAGCAACCACTTTCAATCCCCATACTGTGGCTTCTCCTTCATCAAATGTCCTCATAAACTCCATTTCTACTTCTTCATTATACTCTATTAACTACAGGAAGTAGCCAAGCCATTCACAAGCGTTGAAAGTACAGACTGCTTCCACATCCGCTAGTAGAATACCATGGACAACTAGCTCATGTCTCTGCAATTGACCTCCCATCCTCAAAATGCCTAGTTTTAAATTTCTCTATTTTCACCACCCTAATAATTTTTATCCCCTTAACTCTCTGCAAATACCTTCTTCTCAGAATTCAAAATGATTTTTCTGAGAAATGTCGATACCACATTCTCTTAACACAGCTCCGTTATGTTTGGCATGTAAAATGATGATGCCATTAATTATGAAGGACATCAAGGTTTTAACTAGGAGTGTTATTTGTATAAATGATAGTCCTTTTAAGTCATGTCAAACTGAGGAAATCTTTCCCAAAATCGGAATGAAAAGGTACGACAGATACAATAAAGATTTAAAAATTAAAACAGACCGCAGCCAAAGTACAACATATAATGTGAACATGACTAGGGTGACATGGAGATGACACTTGGAAATAAATACACTTTCCTTGCCCCCCATGAAATTTTGACAAGTGTCCACACTTAAAAAATTTTGCATAGGGATGGGAAACTAGCTTTAGGCTTATACCATACATTTAATGCAATATTATATATAATTATTGAAACCTATGCACTAAAAATGAGAAGAAAGTAAAAATGTGTACCTGAAACTTTTAAATCACACATCTGTATGCAAGATTATGAGTTGGCGAAGTCTGGTGATTGCTGAAAAGGTACTGACGACATGTTTTATTGAAAGCATTACAAATAGAATTTGTGGGTGACGTGGAGGGTGAGTGGATGGTTGAAAAAGAAATGAGATGAATTGATAAGAAGAAAATAAAAAGTGAGTGAAAGAATGAACCTCATATGGAATGAGGTTTTATTATGTGTTTCTCATCAAAGGCTTGCTATGGTACGACTACAGGAAGAAGGCTTGCACCCTCCGCTACAGGAACTGTGTCCATAAGAGTTGGTAAATTTCTTGGTTGGAACTACTACATGACCTCATCCTTGGTCTGTGGTTTATGATAGAGGCGCAATCGGTGGCCATTTACAAGCAATTTGAACTAGACTGGATCAATGGTTGTCAACTGTACTGCTCCATTTTCAAATACATCCTGAATTTCGTAAGGCCCTATCCACCGAGTCTACAATTTTCCTGGTATCTCCTTGTATTGAGAATCATATAAAAGAGCCCAATCTCCTACTTGGAAGTGTTTAGTCCTGATATGTGCATCATGCCACTTCTTCCTTTGTTTCTGAATGATCTCTATTTTTTCCAAAGTTGTCTTTCTCATTTCATCCAGTGAGTTCAAGTGGAGAAGTCTCTCTTCTTGTGCTGCAGAAATATTGATGTTTAATTCTAGAGCAGTGTGTAATGTTTTATGTTCAAATTCAATGGGCAACATTATTGCTTTGCCATACACAAGTTTAAATGGGGTAAATCCAGTTGTTGTCTTCCATGTTGTTCTGTAAGCCCAAACGATTTCAGTTAATCTGTTGCTCCAATCCCTCCTATGTATTTTCACTGTCTTGGTCAAAATGGCCTCAATTTCTCTGTTGGTGACCTCTGCTTGCCCATTGGCCTGAGGGTGATAAGGGCTGGATTTCCAGTGCCTTATGTTGTATTCTTTCATAAGTTCAGTGATCAAATTTGATGTGAACTGGGCTCCTTGATTTGTTACAAGTTCTCTGCGACCTCCGTAGCGTGTGAATATTTCTTCATATAAAAATTTAGCTACTTTCTCATCTCTTACATTTTTCATCACCCTAACTTCCACCCATTTTGTTAAATAATCCATACATACTAAGATGTAGGATTTACCATTTGATGGTGGGTCAATTGGTCCTATGAAGTCCATACCCCATTTGTCAAAGGGTGTTACAACAACTTGTGGATTGAGTGGCATCTCATCTAATCTTGTTGGTCGGCCCATTCTCTAGCATTTGTCACACTTGGTGGTATAAGTTGTTGCATCCTTGTGTAATGTTGGCCAATAATATCCAGTTGTAAGTATTTTTAATGCTGTTCTTTTTCCTACAAAATGGCCTCCACATGGTTCATCATGAAAAACATGTAGTATGTCATATATTTCATCTTCCCTGACACATCTCCTCATGATTTGATCTAGTCCAGTATAGAAGATATTGTTATCTATCCATGAATAATGAAAAATTTTCTCTGCAAGCTTCTTCCTGTCTTTTAGGGAAAAGTGTGGTGGCATTTTATTTGCAGCAAGATAATTTGCTATGTTTTCATACCATGGTGTTTGGGTTGCTATGTGGAACAAATGCTCATCTGGAAATGTATCTTCAATTGGAGTTGAATCTTTATCAGCAAGTTGAAGTCTGGACAAATAGTTAGCAACTACATTAGCCTTTCCTGGCTTATCAACAATGGTAATATCAAACTCCTACAATAACAAGAGCCATCTTGCCAATCTGCCAGTTACAGCAAGTTTGTTCATCAAGTACTTTATGCTTGAGTGGTCAGTATGAACAAAAATAGGATAGCCAATTACATAGTGTCTGAATTTGTTCAATGCATAAACTACAGCTAAAAGTTCCTTCTCATTTACTGTGTAGTTTAGTTCAGGGCCATGGAGACTTTTACTAATATAATAGATTGCATTTTCAAGGTTAGCAGGCTTTTGTCCTAATACAACACCTACAACATAGTTTGATGCATCAGTATGGATATGGAATGGAATAGACCAATCTGGTCCTTTAAGAACTGGTGCTGTGGTGAGGAGTTTCTTAAGCTACAGGAAGGATTCATTACATGCTGGTGTCCAAATGAATTCAGCTTCTTTAGTCAACAATGTATACAAAGGACTAGCTATTTGACTAAAATTTTGAATGAAAGGCCTATAATAGCCAGCATGACCTAAAAAAGATCTTACATCCTTTGGTTTAGTAGGAATGGGTAATGTTAGGATTACCTCTATCTTGGCTGGGTCCACTTGTATCCTTGCTACTGATATAAAGTGACCAAGCACTACCCCTTCCTGCATAAGCATGAAACATTTCTCACTATTAAGTGATACGTTATGTTCTTTGCATCGGACAAGAACCTTTTCAAGATTCTTCAAAGCCTCCTCAAAGGTTACTCCAAATGCTGTAAAATCATCCATGTATATTTCCATACAGTCTGTTAATCTCTATTGAGCATTTTAAGGTTGTCATTAGTATCAAAGGATAGTAAATAGGTCAGTCGGTTATTTATATTGAGACAGTCAGTAACTAGAAGTAAAACAAAGTAGTCGGTAAAGCCTTACACTGAGCATCACACAGTTAACTGAGCACCACTGACACTGATGGTCAGTAAACATTGAGCATCGAAGTATACACTGAGCAGATTATACAGTGTTTACCGATGATCACAGAAAATGGCACATTATTCTATGCAAATGGTTATAACAGATCGTAAAATGGTTTACCAAGATCAAGGAGAATTTATTGTAAAAGATATTCATTAAATGCAATGATTATCTTATTTGTATCACCGTAGATCTTAGGGTTATGATTATTTTTTGTAACCTAATTTTTGTTTAAGCAGAAAAATAGAACACTATATATTGTATATGTTCACACCATTTTATGGGGTTATTGAACTGATATATATGAATCACAAAGCACTTGAAGAAATTGCCTATCTTCAAGACAATCATTTTATCGAGTAGAATAGAGTACAAAGGTTTTCAAATTGAGAAGAATCAGACAAGGCTACTGAGCAGATCAGAGAAGAGAACCATCACAAATAAGGTGATATTTTGATAAGAACTTATAGATTTGTTTTAGAAAATTGAGTTTTCAACTAGCAGATAATTTACCTATTACTTTCTAACAATTGTGATAGAGTTTTGATAAATCTCTTAACAGAGTAGACTTAACAGTCTTTGTATAAATCTTTTAACCGAGTACACACTTCATATAGTGTTGTTAAATCCTATAACTAGGTAGATCTAGCTGATCTAATATGTTACTCCTAACAGGGTAAGATCACCAGAAGTGATCAAAACTTGTAGCCTTAACAGGCAAACCTTTTCTATTTGCAGTGGTGAAGAATTTGTGGGTGTCATCCCCACCACAGTTTTTACCTTCTTACAAGGGTTTCTGCGTTACCAAAATACTTGTGTTATGTGATTGTCATATTGATTTCATGTTGTTTACTTTCTTAAGTTAACTAGATGGTTGATTTATGCAATTAGATTCAAGTTATTTTGATCGGTTATCATAGTATTCAGTTATAGATCAGAAAGGTTTTGCAACTAAATTTTTTGAAGGCACTGATTCACCCCTCCTCTCTCAGTACCTATCTCTCATAATTCCAACAATTAGTATTAGAGCTTAGTTCTCTTGTTGAACAGTTTAACCACTGAAGGGAAAAGATCTAAGTCATGGAGAGATACAAGCTTGACAAGACTATTGAGAATCAAAAGATACAAATGCAGATGTTTGTGGAACAATATAAACAAGCCAAGGAAGAACTGAAGAAATTATTGGTTGAAAGAAAGAACCTTGCAATTCAGCTAAATGAAATAAGTTATCATGAAGAACCTATTGATGACATATTTGATCATATTGGATCAAGCTCTGGAAGCATCTCTGACGGATCTGAAAGCATAATCTCTAAGTTATCTAAAAAGAATCAACATCTATTCGAGCAAGTGAAAGCACTTCAAATTGGTCATGAATCTCAAATGGTGAGAATGGTGGAAATCATGAACAATGGTAGACAAGCTGAACAAGATAAGAATCTAGCTATTGAAGACTGAAGATTGATGACTAAACAACTTCAAGCAAAAGAAAGTGAAATCCATAGACTCACTGATCATCACTTCCAAGTATCAAATCAGATGATGACAGTTAATCAAGAAATGAACTGAGTAAATGGAGAATTATCAAGAAGACTTGAAGATGTTGCAACACTCAGAGAAGATAATGAAAATTTGAGAAATGAAATAAAGACAAAAAAGCAACAACACAATGAGATGATGAAGATAGTCGAGGATAGCTCTAAAAAGATTGATGACTTTCTGACTAATCAAAGGAGATTCAGAAGCAGAGCCAGTATAGGCTACATTGGTGAAGGAGAATCATCACAACAAGCTGAAGAAGTCAACAAAAATCAAAGTCAAAAACCTAAAGTGTTGACACGTTACCACTGTGGAAAACCAGGACATACATCTAATGTGTGTAGAAGCAACGCACAAGGTAAACCTCCTGTCATTTCTAAGTTCAATGGATATTTCTATTACTGTGGTAAGTTTGGACATCCAGCTTATGAATGCAGAGCAAAGAAGAATGACATTGCTAATAATACTACTGAGGAGAAAATATGCTATACTTGTAATAAGTATGGACACACTACAAGGGACTGCAAGGAAAAAATGAAGTAGGTCTGGACACCTAAAGAGAAACTACAACAAAAGCCATATCAACCAAAGAGACAAGGTAACTCATATGTTTGGGACTATAATACATGGACTAATTGTACTACATGTGGTTGGTATGGACATATTGCAACAAACTACTACAGAAAGAGTTAGATTGGATAATCAAGAAACTAGACAAATGCAGGAATGACATGTATGCACTGTCACAAGGTCAGTCATGTAAGCAAGAACTACAGAGACTGAGCACCTGATGAAAACCATATATTTGAGAGTGGATATAACATTGTAGAAATTACAAAGTTAAGGAACACAATGTGGAAGAAGGCATCTAATGAGAATGTTGAGTCAAGTAACACTTTCGGTGAAACCTTGTCCACTGGATTGGGTGAATTCAGTACCTCCACTTAAGATGACAAGGTATGTATGGAACTGACATTTCAAATGATCACATTTTACATACAGTTCCTTATATATGATGTACAAATACCAAATCTGCATGAATGAAGATGCACTATGGTTTATATATTATAAGTTTGCAAATGTTATCTAGTTGGTAAAAGAAGAAACATGAGTTGGTTACCTGTCGGTAATCACTATACAAGGTTAACCGACAACAGTTCAAACCGATGAAGAAACTCTATGTTAACTGAGCAAAAGATATTGAAGACATTACTGAGCTGATAGTTGTCTCGTACCGAAAGTTAGGTCACACATTTAATGCATCAAAGTTTGAGTGGGAATATCAAAAAAACCTATATATATGCAGAAACAGAGTTCATTGTTACATTGTGATTTCGAAGAAAGGAGATTTTACAGAGAAAAGTTCAAGCTAATGATTTTTAGAATAGATTCAAAACTACTGTAGATCAAACTGACAACAATTCTTTGATGAAAACTAGTAAGTTCATCTGCCTACCAAACACTGGTTATCTATTTGCTTGTCGAAACCCTAGAAACAATTTATGGCATCATCTTTGACCGCAAGAAAATCATAGAACATTGAGGAGGAAGTGGAATTAATTGTTAGGGCACACTTTGCCGAGGAGAAATTCAAACCTCATCCTAAGGTCATGGCACAAATGGATGATATGGGTGCATTTTCTAGTATTCCCGATAAGGATTTGTTAACAGAAGACGTTAGGGTTTACATTCACTGCAAGATTAGTGAAGTATGTGACTTTGAGACCATAGCAACTTATCAAAAAGTCTGTGGACCGGATGGTAAGATCAAATCCAAATATAAGAAGATTGAGGAGTCAGGGTTACGGTGTTTCACATACTTCCCGCAATCATTTCACAATGATTGGATAAGAATTGTGCTAAGCAGATTCCATGACGGCAAATTTTGGCTAGACAAACTGGTTGAGGTCACCAAGAAGATTATCAGTAGGGTTACTGGGTACCCTACAACCGACAAAGCCAAAGCATTTTGAAGTTCATCTCATCCCGACGTAGAAAAGAACACTAGAGCTCAATGGGACAGTAGGGCACTAAATATTTCAACTATCAAAGATCCAGTGGTAAAATTCGTAGCTCATGTCATCGGGTACAAGATATTTCAATCAAGCAGACCAAATAGTGTACCCTGCAACACCGTGGACATGGCTTACAAAATTGTGAAGAAAGATCACCAGGTTGATCTTGCCGAGCTACTACTACACCAACTGTATGACAACATGAAGACAATAAAAGAAAAGAAGTCCAATACATGTAAGTATGGATCACTGCTTGTTTGTACATTCCTCTATTTACAAAAATATGTACCGGGTATTGGAAAAGTTAACTAGCAATCGGACAAACTGATAACTGCTCAAATTGGTGAAATGATAAGAAGTCTAGGAGACAATCTGAACAAGGAGTTCAATGCATATTTCAAGGAATTTCAAACAAGAATGCAACAAAGAAGCAGAATTCCAAAAGAATTAGTGAGCAAATTTGAAGATGACATATGCTTTGTGGTAAGCACAGACCACTCAATGATAAAGGTAGTAGAACTGAGAAAAAAATGGCTAGCACCAATGGGTTATGAAATGAATCATGATTTCACTCTGAAATCTATCAATGCATTGCTAGCATTGCCGATAGACATCACTGCCAATAGGTTTGGAGTGTATGAGGAAGCTAAGTCTAGAATGACAATGGACATTGAGATCGGTAAAATGTCAAGAAGGGAAAAGAAAATGAAAAAGGATCTCACAAAAAAATATGGAACTACATCTAACTCACATAAGGAGTCACCGGTTGATGAAGCAACCGAAGGTCAGTTACAGTTGGCTGACAAACCCTATGACAGCGAGGAGACCAAGTCAGACAAAGAAAAGGATAATACATCAGTTCCTCCCACCAATGATGAAGAAGAAACTCAACTACCCACAACTGATGAATAAGATATTCAGCTACCAAAACCTGAAGGAATGAGGACACACTCGTCAACTACAACACAATCAACCGAGCAAAAAGAAGAAGCATTAAAAGTAGCAAAAAGAAGAGCAGCTACACCGATGAAGAAATACATCAAGAGAAAGAACAAGAAAGTAGCTGAACCACCTAAGAAAAAGAGGAAATACATAAGGAGTAAGGAAGATATAGAGGAGACTGACACTGAAAATGAGCCTGATCAATTTAAGCTAGTTCGTAACAGGGATAGTACCATAGAAGAAATAATTGAAGATATTATTGAGAATGGAAATCTTAATGATCCAGGCATAGGCAAATTTAACAACATGTCAATTAAGGACAAGACAAAGATAGAACATGCTATTATTCAAATGATGATGAAGTTCAAGAGAGTACCGATGGAATTTTCATGTCAATTGTCGAAGGAACTTGATGAAAAAATAAGTGAAAGATGGGCTATTGCACTAGAAACAGAGAAAAGAAAAAGAGAACGATCTCTAGGCTGTGCAGCCACACACTTTAGCTATGCTGAGGTAAGTGAATACATAACAAGGTATCAACCTAGATTTTCAGTCAAGAATAGAGCTATGCAGATTATGGATGAGAATGTAGATGATATGGATGTCGTATGTGACTCCCTATGGACATCAATTTTGAAAGAAGAAGAGAAATCTGAACAGGAAGCATTCCTGAAACTATCTAAAAAGAGACACAGTTCAAAAGGTAAAAGTATTTTCATTGATGATAATAAAGGCAAGAAAATAGAAGACACCGGTATACCAGTTACTGAGGTAATTGATATCACTGAGCAAAAAGAAGAAATCAAAATTTCATAGGATGCACCAGATCAAGCTAAGATCCACTTGCAAAAGAAAATCGATGATGATGCACTCATTGAGGACATCACTAACGGTGATCCTGATGATAAGGATGAAGAAGATGTAATAATTACACAATACAAAGATGAAGCATTAAACACTGACAATGTGTGTACATCTCTACCAGGTGAACTACATGTACTTACAGACGTAGTTGAAATCATTTCACAAGTACAACCCAATGTCTCTCATCCTGAGCCAACCAAAGATACAACTGAGATTCAAGCACCCGAGCAACCTGCAGATACAAATGAGCCTATCAAACTAGAGGCACAGTCTATAGAATAGAAGGAACCTAAAGAAACTAAGTCAACTGAGGTGAACCCACCTGACACTACCACCGAGACTCCCACTCAATCTACTGAGGAGCAGAAGAAGGATGATATAGAATCAAATGGTAAGGATACTCCGAGGAGTGAAGTAAAAGCTATTTTCATAAGTGAAAAGAAGTCACCTCTAGCCCTGAAGAAGAAAAAGAAGAAAGCCAAAGGGCCGGTCACCATTGATGAAGTTATCGTTATACCAGAATGTGACCCAAGAACTCTAAGCCCCGAGGAACTAAGTCGGTATGGGGAGTTATGTTCGAGGAAAGCGGCACAAGAAAAATTGAGGCAAGAACAAAAATGTAAAGAAGTGTTAAATGATGTAAGGGATATTCTACAATAGATAGTATCGGAAACAAACATTGATGAGAATACTCCCATTTTAGATCAACTTGCCACCCTCGTCGACAAAATCAATGCCCCTGATACAGATACAGACAAAAGAATAGAAGAACGGGCAGAGTCAAAGATTCAAAACAAATTGGTAGAAAGGATTAGTACTGAAGTGGCACTGAACAAGGTGAAATTATCTGAGGTCATTACTGAGGTAAAAACTATCACCCAGATAATCTATCAACTACTAATAAAGCTTTGTACTACAGACACCTTCACTATAGAAATCAATGAAAAGATCAAAGGTTTAGAAGAAGAAATCAAGTTGAGTACACAAGTAGCTATTGCTGAGCCAACTGCTTTCTTAAAGCACATTAACCGAGTTCAGGAACTTCAGTGGCTGATAGCAGACTTAAGGAAAGAAGAAGCGCACATCACCGATCAGGTTATAGAGTTACAGAAAGAACTCACTCCTTACCTGAAGATTTTTGAAACACATACCGTCAAAGCTGAGTAACTTGTGGCAACACCAGAGATTTCAGTGTTGAATAATATCTTTGACATGCATGCATAAGTCGGTCTTGAGCAAATTGCTCTTACCAACTTGAAAGAGGAATGGGAAAACCTCTTGGGGTCTATGAAGAAAACCCATCAGAACATTTTTTATAAGATGTAAGTATACATTACATACTTTTTTGAGTATTTGGCATTATTATCAGAAAGGGGGAAAACATGTATATGCCAAATAGTATATTTTTTATATGTATATTACATAATACTCGGAGCATGCACCGAGGGGGAGTACTTTTGTACTTAGAAGTTTTTTGTTGTGGATATGTATATGGCGGAGATATAAGGAATATATAGAAACATTTTGTCTATATACATTATGAAGTTTTGATACTAATGCCAAAGGGGGAGATTGTTAATCTCTATTGAGCATTTTAAGGTTGTCATTAGTATCAAAGGACAGTAAACAAGTCAGTCGGTTATTTATATTGAGAAATTTGGTAACTAGAAGTAAAATAGAGCAGTCGGTAAAGCCTTACATCAAGCATCACACAGTTAACCAAGCTCCACTGACACCGATGGTCAGTAAACACCGAGCATCTCAGTATACACCGAGCAAATTATACAGTGTTTACCGATGATCACAAAAAATGGCATAGTAATCATAAATGGCACATTATTCTATGCAAATGGTTATAACAAATCGTAAAATAGTTTACCAAGATCAAGGAGCATTTATTGTAAAAGATATTCATTAAATGCAATGATTATCTTATTTGTATTAGTTGATCTAGGTTATTTTGCACTGTAGATCTTAGGGTTATGATTATTTTTTGTAACTTAATTTTTGTTTAAGCAGCAAAATAGAACACTATATATTGTATATGTTCACACCATTTTATGGGGTTGTTGAACTGATATATATGAATCACGGAGCACTTGAAGAAATTGCCTATCTTCAAGACAATTAGTTTACCGAGTAGAATAGAGTACATAGGTTTTCAGATTGAGCAGAATCAAACAAGACTACCGAGTAGATCAGAGTAGAGAACCATCACAGATAAGGTGATATTTTGATAAGAACTTATAGATCTATTTTAGACAATTGAGTTGTCAACTAGCAGATAGTTTACCTATTACTTTCTAACAATTGTGATAGAGTTTTGATAAATCTCTTAACAGAGTAGACTTAATAGTCTTTGTATAAATCTCATAACCGAGTACACACTTCATATAGTGTTGTTAAATCCTATAACTAGGTAGATCTAGCTAATCTAATATGTTACTCCTAACAGGGTAAGATCACCAAAAGTGATCAAAACTTGTAGCCTTAATAGGCAAACCTTTTCTATTTGCAGGTAGTGAAGAATTTGTGGGTGTCATCCCCACCATAGTTTTTACCTTCTTAAAAGGGTTTCTGCATTACCAAAATACTTGTGTTATGTGATTGTCATATTAATTTCATGTTGTTTACTTTCTTAAGTTAACTAGATGATTGATTTATGCAATTAGATTCAAGTTATTTTGATTGGTTATCACAGTATTCAATTATAGATCAGAAAGGTTTTGCAACTAAAGTTTTTGAAGGCATTGATTCACCCCTCCCCTCTCAGTACCTATCTCTCCTAATTCCAACAATTGGTATTAGAGCTTAGTTCTCTTTTTGAATAGTTTAACCACTGAAGGGAAAAGATTTAAGTCATGGAGAGATACAAACTTGACAAGACTATTGAGAATCAGAAGATACAAATGCAAATGTTTGTGGAACAATATAAACAAGCCAAGGAAGAACTGAAAAAATTACTGGTTGAAAGAAAGAACCTTGAAATTCAACTAAATGAAATAAGTTATCATGAAGAACCTATTGATGACATATTTGATCATATTGGATCAAGCTCTGGAAGCATCTCTGATGAATCCGAAAGCATAATCTTTGAGTTATTTGAAAAGAATCAGCATCTATCTGAGCAAGTGAAAGCACTTCAAATCAGTCATGAATCTCAAATGGTGAGAATGGTGGAAATCATGAACAATGGTAGACAAGTTGAACAAGATCAAAATCTGGCTATTGAAGACCGAAGACTGACGACTGAACAACTTCAAGCAAAAGAAAGTGAAATCCAGAGACTCACTGATTGTCACTTCCAAGTATCAAATCAGATGATGATAGTTAATCAAGAAATGAACTGAGTAAATGGAGAATTATCAAGAAGACTTGAAGATGTTGCAACACTCAGAGAAGATAATGAAAAATTGAGAAATGAAATAAAGACACAATAGCAACACAATGAGATGATGAAGATAGCCAAGGACAACTCTAAAAAGATTGATGAATTTTTGACTAATCAGAGGAGATTTGGAAGCAGAGCCGGTATAGGCTACACTGGTGAAGGAGAATCATCACAACAAGCTAAAGAAGTCAAAAAAAATCAAAGTCAAAAACCTAAAGTGTTGACATGCTACCACTGTGGAAAACCAAGACATACATCTAATGTGTGCAGAAGCAAAGCACAAGGTAAACCTCCTGTTATTTCTAAGTTCAATGGATATTGCTATTACTATGGTAAGTTTGGACATCCAGCTTATGAATGCAGAGCAAAGAAGAATGACATTGCTAATAACACTACTGAGGAGAAAATATGCTATACTTGTAATAAGTATGGACACACTGCAAGGCAAAAATGAAGTAGGTCTAGACACCTAAAGAGAAACTACAACGAAAGCCATATCAACCGAAGAGACAAGGTAACTCATATGTTTGGGACTATAATACATGGACTAATTGTACTGCATGTGGTCGGTATGGACATATTGCAGCAAACTGCTATAGAAAGAGTCAGATTGGACAATCAAGAAACTGGACAAATGCAAGAATGGCATGTATGCACTATCACAAGGTCGGTCATGTAAGAAAGAACTACAGAGACCGAGCACCTGATGAAAACCATATATTTAAGGGTGGATATAACATTGCAAAAATCACAAAGTTAAGGAACACAATGTGGAAGAAGGCATCTAATGAGAATGTTGAGTCAAGTAACACTGTCGATGAAACCTCGTCCACTAGATTGAGAATGTTGAGTCAAGTAGTTGTCTCTCCTAATTCCAACAACAGTCGTGTGAGATGTCAACAAAAATACTTATTATAGCTCTTTGAAATGTTGATGTAGCATTACACATGCCAAATGGCAACACAAAGTATGCAAAAGTACCCCATGGGCATGTAAATGTAGTTTTATCTTAGTCCTTTGGAGCTATACTTATCTAATTATAACCACTGTATCAATCAAGAAAAGAAAAATATTTCTTACCAGCAGAGTGTCTAGAAGTTGATTAATAAATGGTAAAGGAAAATGATCCTTCTTTGTTGCCTTATTCAATTCTCTGTAATCTACACAAATCTGCCATTTCCCTCCTTTTTTAGGTACTATAACCAGAGGTGAGACCCATCGACTATCAGATATAGGGTATATGAAACCAACATCAAGAAATTTTTGTAGTTTAGTTTTAACTATTTCCCTAAGTGTTGGATTAATCCGCCTCTGGGGTTGACGGAGTGGCAGACACCCTTCATTGATATATATTCTATGAGTGCATAATGTGGGGCTTAATCCTTTCATATCTCCATAATCCCATGCAAATGCCTTTTCATGTTTTTGAAGAAGCTTTGTTGATTGTTTCAGTTGTTTGGGAGGCAGTTTGTTATTGACATGGAGATTATGACCTTTTGACAACTCAACAGTAGTTGTGAGATTAACCATAGAAGCTTCAGAGATGGGACTTGTATCTAGTTCACATGGTAAAAGATGATGGATAATGTCTAGTTCCTTAGGCAGAAAACAATTCTCAGTATGTTCCTCATATGTAGTTAGTTCCAACATAGAGCTGTCATATATATCCTTTTCTACCACACAAGTATTATTAAGAATACTCTGAATTACTGAATCTGCCTCCTGTAGCTTTAGAAAAGATTCTCTATGTAACATCATAAGTTGTACTACAGAGTTTAACTCTTCCTCTCCATCTCCTAAATCTGGCCATACAGGTGTGCTTAAATCTGGTTGGGGTTGTGCTGGAGGATACAAGACAAATTTCTTTGTTGCCTAGCCATCCGATATGGTTATATTTCCTGACCTACAACTTATATTTGCATCAGCTGTAGCTAACCATGGTAGTCCTAAAATGACAGGGTAACCAGCTAAGTTGACTTTTGGAGATAGAATCAAAAAATCTGTAGGGTATTCTAGAGAATCTAGGGCTACTACTATGTCTTCTATCATTCCATCAGGAGTGACAGTAGAACTATCAGCAAGTTGCAAAATTATTGGGGTAGCTCGTATTCCTTCTATGTTTAGCTTTTTCATAGTATCCTTAGTCATTACATTTATAGCAGCACCAAGATCAATTAAGGCATTTTTGACTGACTGACCATTTATAATCACATTCACAACTGGACTTCCTGGATCAGAATATTTAGGAATAACCAATTTTCCTAACATGATGTCAGCCAATTATCCTATAACATGGACTGTAGTTGGGTCCTTTTTCTTCCTCCCGGGCTTTTTAAGACATGCTTCTCTGTTAGCTTTGTTGTAAAGAGGAACATCTTTAATAGCTTGGAACAAAGGAATCTGGACATGCATGTTCTTCAGTTGGTCAATGATGTCAAAGGATTGTTCCTCTGTTTGTGCAAGTTTACTTTGTATAAGCTTTTGTGGAAAAGGAGGTTCAACTGCAATTTGAGTTTGAACTGAACTAGTTGCATTTGTTGGGTCAACCGCTTGCAGCAGAGAAGTTGCTGGTACTGATGCTGTAGGAGGATCTAGTATTTCAGTTATTAGAGGTGGTTTAGGTGCTGGTAAGGTTGTACCAGATCTCAAATGTATATTTGCAACATTTAGAGCATAAGAAGGATACTGCTGAGCATCAACAACATACATTGGTTGTTGTGGCTGTTGGTTATTTGGATTTGGCTGAGGTTGTGCAGGTAACTGAGTCTATTTTTGAGGTCCAAAAATTGCAGGAGGTGGCATTAGTGTAGGTGTATTCGCTGGAGATGGTAAAGGTGGGTATCCAGTATTGTTAGACCATTGTTGAGGTCCTCTCCATTGGTTTGTAGACTGTCAATTCCCTTGGGGTGGTTGCCATTGGTTTTGGAATTGTGGCCATTAGTTTTGGAACTGTGGAGGATACCATTGACTTTGTGGATTATTTTTCCAAGCATTGTTCCAACTAGGTTTATTATATTGTGGAGGACCTTGGACACTATAGTTTTTCCATTGATTACTATATGGATTTGAATTTTGTAAAGGGTCTTGGGGCATACCTTGATGTGGGGCCCATGGCTGACATTGAGCAATGAAGAATACTTTCTTGTCTTCTCCTTCTATCTTTAGGTACTCAGTTGGAAGATGCTAGTTTTCCATATTAGTGACCAATTTGCAATGACAATCTTTCTTCTATTTCCGGCAATGTGGATAGTACTCAGCTAACTGCTCCTCAGCTTCTGCATGTTTCTTCTTAGTAGCCATTGTATCCAAATGTGTGGTGACATCATTGATGATGTCCTGCTTGAAATTAGACAATAAATTTGAAATTTCCATCTTTGAAATACCAGAGCCACTTCCTTTGGCTATTGTTGAGCGAAATCCCCTTCCTTTCTTTACTACTGACCTAGAGTAGTTTTGGAAAATCTTCTAAAGATCATCCCATGAGGATTGGGATATATCTCTTCCTACCATCAAATCCAATGCTTCAAGATAGTTTTCATTTACTCCTCTAAGAAAAATCAGCTTCTGGGACTCCTCCTGCAGGGTGTGTTGTGGGTTCTTTTGTAAGTTGAACAGGAAGCGAGATATATAATCTTCTAATGTTTCATCTTCCCATTGTGACATTCTAAAAATGTCATCACCTTTTGAATCATTTCCCTTGCAATATTCCTTATACTTGTTAAGAAACAAGCGTCTCATATCATCCCAATTTGCTACTGCATTTTCCCCCAAGCCCATAAACCATTTTAAAGCTGACTCTTTTAGTGTGGCTGGGAATAATTTTAGCTTGTGACTGTCATTATTATAGTCAAAGCTTCGGCACAGGATATCATATTCAAATAGGAAGGTATCAAGATCCTCTGTGATGAGACCATAAAATTTTGGTAATGTTGATGCAGGTATATTTTTAAGATTGGGATTATTGATGAGACTTGGTATTGGAAATGGAAATGTGGGAGCTACCATAGCTGGAAGTATGGGATATTGAAACTGTGGCTGGAAATTGGTAATTGTTGGGGGACTCTGAACAGTAGGTGGTCCTGAAGTGGAGTTAGTATGGAAGCTGGCCAATATTTCCTCAAATGGACGGATGTCAAATGTTTTCTAGATGTCTTCTTCTACTAAAGATGATGATGTAGTAAACTCTAGGCTTGCGTCTAGAAATGGCAGTTTAGGTTCTTTGAATTCTTCTTTTGGTTTCATAGGCTCCTTAGGAAGGAATATACCATGGACATCTCTCCTTCTTTGATGCATGCAAGAAATTGGTGACTTGTTAATCAAGCTCACAACTTTGTAGTTCCTAACTAACAAACTAATCTGAAAATAAATGACTCATGAAGGTTCCTAGCTTGACACCATCCCTGACAATGGCACCAAAAATGTACAGTTCCATAATAGATAAAGATAATCACACCATTGTTTCTCCTTCAAAGATAGTATATCTATTCTAAAGATTACCTATCCCATCATGAAATACATTTGAATTGTCAACCCAGGGACGTAGGACTTGAAATGGGGCAACACAGTTTGTGCACTAAGTTCCTTTAGGAGTCATAATACCTATGTTGCAGGAAAGTAAAAATGCATTGGAAGAATCTATGCTACCGCTACAAAATAGTAAACACACCTTGGATAACAACAGATAATTGCAGGAAGCTTAAAAAAATGAACCTAAACTAATTAACAACTTAGAACATCCACTATGATCATTTTCTACAAGTGCTGTAGGAACTTCACAGTAACAATGTTGTAGGACTAATACAGTAAATCTATTTGAAAATAGGAAACTGCAAGAAATGAATCTATTCTACCTAAATCTATTCCACCTCCCAAGTGGGCCCCCTTGGTCAGTTTCAATTAACTATGAACACAACAAGTGCTTCAAAATCTTTCTTCCATTAAAATCCTTCTTTGATTACATAGAAACTTGATAACTCATAAAGGACAGAAAAAGTAACTTCTGAATCTAAATCAACATTATCTATTTTCTCATTAGCTTCCTAGGACAATCCAAGATCCAATATATATAGGATTGGATTCTTATTAAAAACATACATAAAATTCTTAAGCAAACATCGCCAAAAAAGAAGGCGGAAGATCAACCATGACATAATACATTTACTGCCAAGCAACAGAATAACAACTTGCAAGAAATATAGCAAGTTGTATCCCCTATATTCTCTGGAACTCCTTTGCAGGCACAACTTATTCAACGGAACTGAACTGTGCTTTCTTTGTCATGACCGGTCTTCATTGTCTTCCTCCTTAAATGTAGTAATCACCACTCCTTGTGTCGCTCCTCATTCTCTTGAAAAGTTAGCAACATCCAGAATATACATGCAAGATAACATTCCTACTTTTACTCAGATGTTAGAGCATAGCTTATAACAATTATATGAAATACTGCATTCTATGTATAATATTAAGCAAAATATGTCATACACACTACCCATAGGTTTAGTAGGTTCTAGCTATTTCTGGCATAAGTTCACAAGATAATTACAACAAGTGTTCATGAATGTTTTGTCAAAGCACAAAGAGTGTGTCCAAATTATAAAAACTTATATCAAAACTAAGACATTAATATGCCTCATCAATAGTATTGTTCTCACATTCCTTTATTTTTGATATCAGCTTCTTTAGTTCCAATTCCATATTTTTTCTTTTATTCTAAACTCTTTCTGATTATCTCCTTGAAGTTTTCTTCAATCTCTTTCCATTCCCCCATTGCCATTTCCAGTTCAATTCTTGTCAACCAAGCATTCTTTGACTTTTATTTCAATCCAGCTTTGATACCTTCTTCCCTCCATGTCTTTTCATCTAGCTTCCCTTCAATATCAACTATCTTTCTCTTTTAGTTCCTGATCCAGATTTGCATCATTGTCTTTTGATTCTTTCAATTCCTCCAGTTCTTTTTCCAGAGTAGCAAATTTTTCATTAGCTTCCTTTAAATCTTGACTAATAGTCTTGTGCCTTGCTTTGAACCTCTTAATCTGATCTCTTAATTTTGCAATGCAATCATCTTCTTCCTTCAATATTTATTTTAGCTCCTCATTTTCTAATTTAGTACCTTCAACATCACTCATCATTATTTTCCAATCTTCTTTAGTGTAGAATCCTCCTTCCATATGTTCAAGAAACCAAGATCTCCCTCAAGTCGTTAATCTCTATCTACAAGGGACCAAGCTTTGATACCAATTATTGAACATGTTGAATAACTAAGAGAGGGGTGAATTAGATATTCCCACACACTTTACAAAACTTTTTTCTCTATTAGTAAACTATTAAACACCAATAACAATGGCTTCTAATTTATCGGTTAAGCACATAAAATGTAAACATAGGAACACTGACACAAAGAACACCAAGATTTACACAGAAAACCTAAACTAGAAAAACCTTGGATAAGCTAATTCTCATGAAATGTAAACATTGGTTAAGGTGATTTATATAAAGGTTCACTGTCAGTTGTGCTCACTGCAGGTAAGGTTCACTTCCAGTCAAGCTAACTACCCTTAAATATCAAAAGGCTCACTGCTGATACAATGAAATAAGAACTAATAAAATTGCATCTAAATATGCATGAACAGTTCAATAATTAAGCTCTCCCACCACAATCACCAATAGATCATCAACTGTCTGATCCAATATTGTAAGTATGTAAGCACCAACTAAATCTTCATTCTACGACCTTAGCTAACACTACTCACATACAACAATGCCACTAGTTTGCACTATATTTTTCACCACTTGCACCATACACTGTACACACAAATACCAAAAGGTTCTTCTTTATTTATATCGGTATCTGATCATACATATGTCATCTTCACACCAAATGTGTGACAACCCCAATGCTAAATAAATTACAATTACATTTAATAGATAGCATTGATCCTAAATCTAGGACATTCATAAGACCAATTACATGCTACATCACGACCCACAAATAGGTCATACTTAAGATATTACATTTTCCAAGAACTACCACAACCAAGACCAAAATATGTGGCCACCGATAGAAGAATCATCATTATATGATGTAGTCGATATACCAAGAAACATCTAATGAGCTTGCACAACTTTATAGATATCTATAGAAATTTTGTAGCCAACGCAAGCACAAAAACTGATAGAACAATCCATGTGAAACATAATACCGAAAACATGCCAATGCACCAAAAGAAAATAGATCATGAGTAGAATAATGTACACTGCCAAGGAACACTAGGAACACCAAAAATATTCATACTGAACCTCTCTTGTGTATAACCAAAACTCTTGTTGCATAACTGATAATCAATAATAAACTGCTAACAACCAATTGATACCGCCAGAGTGTCGGTATGGAGGTTTTGACATCAATGAGAATCAATGCCATCAATAACTCAATAAGTGTAACAATATGTAATACACAAGCTAGTAGGTTGTATCATGTTAGGATTAGGTGACTTATAAACAACCAATGCAGGACATATTAAGGGCACATAGGCTAGCAAATTGTATTATGTTAGGTGGCTCATTTGTTACTGTATAGTGGGAAAATGGAAGTAATGCAAATAGGTAGATTACTTCTCCTTTTCAAGATTTCACATTTGAAAAGAAGATGCCCCACTAGGATTAAGAGGAGAGTCAAGCGCTGAATGGGACAATGATCCTTCACTAAATATGTAAAATTAAAATGGGAAATGGTAAAAGAGATAAAAATGCTAATTAAGAAAGATCTATACATGATTGGATAAAATAAAAGTTCAAAATCTCTAAGGCAAAAGTTGAGAATGAATCAAGATTTAAAATTAAATGTTTGAGGTCTGACATAGGTGGAGAATTTACATCTAATCAATTCAATGCATATTGTGAGGATAATGGTATTTGCAGACAAACATCAGCTCCTAAGACACTGCAACAGAATAGAGTAGCAGAGAGAAGGAACAAAATTATTTGTGAAGCAACAAGAGAGATATTGCTTGAAGGTAAGGTTTCACATGTACATTGGAGAGAATAAGTTAATACAATAGTTTACACCTTGAACAATGTTCAGATGAGATAGGGATCCAACAAGACACCTTATGATCTTTGGTTCGATCACACACCAACAATTAAGTATTTCATAATCTTTGGAAGTAAATGCTATATCAAGAGAGATGATGAAATACGTAAATTTGATCCTAGAAGTGATGAAGGTATATGTCTTGGCTATTCTAATAAGAGAAAAGCATATAGATGTTATAATCAGAGATCAAGAAAGATTGTTGAAAGTGAAAATGTGAGAATTGATGAGAGATTTTACGTACAAGAGAACACTTTTGAGTATGATTCAGATGGAGATAAAAATCATGCGAGCAAAAATCAAGGAACTACACAAAATCAGAGTAAAAAACAAGAACAATTCTTTGAGATTGATAATGGGATTCAAGTTCAGTTTGAAGAACCAAGAGAAGATCAGAGAGCACCAAGGCATGTTACTTTAAATCATCCTAATAATTAGATTATTGGAAATATGTATGATAGAGTTATGAAAAAGAATAGAATGAGAAATTAAATATGTCTTATTTCACAATTTGAGCCTAAGAGTACTGATGAAGTATGTAAAGATGAATCATGGATAAAATCTATGAAGGAAGAACTAGAGCATATTGAAAATAATAATACATGAGAATTGGTTCCAAGGCCTAAAGATAATAATGTTATAGGAACTAAGTGGGTATTCATGGTTAAAATGAATGAACAAGGAGAAGTGGTAAGGAACAAGGCAAGATTGGTATGTAAAGGATATTCACAACAAGAAGATATTGATTTTAAAGAAACCTTCGCCCCTATAGCAATAGAAGAAGCAATAAGAGTATTTTTGGCATATGCAACTAACAAGAATTTAAAGTTTATCAGATGGATGTCAAGTCAACATTCTTGAATGGTGAATTAGAAGAAGAGGTATGCATTGAGAAACTAGATGGATTTCCTTTAACAAAGCAAGAAAATATGGTATGTAAATTGAAGAAGGCACCCTATGGATTGAAGAAAGCACCTAGAGCATGGTATGCGAGGTTGGATAAGAATTTGTTACATTTGGGATTCAAGAAAGGAAATGTAGATAGCAATATGTACTTAAGAATAAATGAAGATGGACTATTGATCATTGAATTTTTTATTGATGACATTATCTTTGGAGGAAATGATGTAAGTAAAAAAATTATGATGAGATGAAAGGAGAATTTGAAATGTCCATAATAGGTGAGATGAAATACTTTTTGGGATTACAAATTACACAAACTAATGATAGAATTTTCATATCTCAAACCAAGTGTCTTAAAGACTTATTGACAAGATTTGGATTTGAAAATTGCAAACAAATTGGGACACCTATGGTTACAAGTTGTAAGTTGACTAATAATGATGATTCACCAAGTACAATGCAGATAAGGTATAGACCTATGATTGGTGGTTTACAATACTTGACTCACACTAGACCAGGTATTGCTAATGTAGTTGGTATTGTGGCGAGATGTTAGGCAAATCCTAAAGAATCACATCTTGCAACAGTAAAAAGAATCTTTAGATATCTGAAGGGAACATTAGAATTTGGATTATAGTATGACATATCAAATATTTTTACATTATATGCATATACTAATGCTGATTGGGCAAGAGATGATGACAAAAAATCACAAGTGGAGGAGCATTTTTCCTTGGAGGAAGACTAGTTTCATGGCTGAGTAAGAAGCAAGATTTCACATCTTGGTCTATTGTAGAGGCAGAATATGTTGCAGAAAAAAATAACTATAATCAGATAATGTGGATGAAGAAAATGTTGAAAGATATTGGTATAATTTTTTATGAACCTATTATTATTTACTGTGATAATACAAGTATAATTAACATGTTAAAGAATCTAATTTTACATTCAAAGACTAAACACATTGCTATTAAGTATCACTTTTTGAGAGAGAAAGTCATCGAAAAAGAGATCATACTAGAATATGTGAGCACTAAAGAACAAGTAACCGATATATTCACTAATCCATTAGCTAAATACACCTTTGACTATGTTAGAGGTATGCTTGGGGTGATGGACCCTCCTTATGTAGAGTAGAAGATGCAAAAATGCATTAGGCCAATGTATTTAGAGCATATTTATTCATCTGGATGTGATGTTGGGCACTACTCCTTAGGGGGTGTGGTCACATTGAGAAGAGCTATCCAAGAGCTCTTATGTAATGATTTTGATTCTAACAGTGTTTGTTGGCACTTGACATTATTTTTAGATTGAAGGTTGGTTTGTTTCAATGTAGGAACTTTGATGTATTTATCAAAGGGGGAGCGATCTAATGTTTTGCATATTGGCTCCTTTTCCATTGATGTCAAAGGGGGAGAGAAAGTTGTGAAAAACCTCTCTTAATAGGAGAAGAGTTTGTAATCTGGTAAAAAAGCTAAAGACAGTATATGTTGAGGAAATGCTTACTTTTGAGTTGATGGTTTTTCCCCATATGTTGCCATCAATGCCAAAGGGGGAGATTGTTGGAAACAAAGTTTTGTTGGCACTTAGATGTTCTAATTTTATGTTGTTTTAGTGGCAGGTTTTGTCATTGATGACAACATATGCTTATGTGTTCATGACAGACAGAGATTTAATACTTCATATGCAGTTATCAAGACAACGAAGTCACAGGTTGATGTATTTTGGTATAAAAACTTAGTTTTGTATGCATGGATGAGTATAGATATCATATATATGTTCTCTGGATCTTATATTCCATTTTGGATGAGTTATAATTTGTTTGGTGAAGACTAGTAGCAGACCAATGTACATGAATTGTTAATAGTGATAGTCTATGGAATATTTGCTATATCTTATTAGTGAAGTAGAATCAATGTCTGTGAGCTTGGATCATGGTAGAAGACTTGTTAGTGAATATATGTTCATGATAGCAAGGCATTTGGATTATTCTAAAATAATTGTTGTTGTGTAACGTAAAACATATTTTACTAGCAGTCGACTATGTTGAGGAAGCGTGTTATTTTTCATTGTAAAATGTAATATATGTATTATAACGTGTGGGAACCATAATGTAACATTTGTAATAATTCTTGAGAAGGTATGTATGCCTTAGCATGGACCTGTGTAATTAAATGATCATTAGGGAAGCTTTAACAAGCTGACCTAATTAGTATTTTTGAATCGGGTATAAAGGAAAGTTGTTCAGTATGTATAGTAAGTATAATGCAATGGATGGATATGCGAGGTAGTATAGAGTAGAGTAGAGGCATTTTTGCCTTGAGTTGTGGAATTCAAAGGAAATGTTATGAAAAATTGAGTTGCAAGTTTAGTCAGTTCACCCTTTTGGATATGTTATCCTCAATGATCAATCTATCATCTTTACTAGAGCATTTGGACAGTGGGTCTACTTGTTTCTCATAGACTATAGCTAATTGAATACTTAAAGGAGAGATTGAAAGATAGTGATTGATGATCATCAAGATACTAATGTGTATGTGATACATTAAATCAATTAATGTATTGTCATTGATGTCAACTAGTATTGACTATACTTATCATGATGATTACAAACATCTTAAGAAGGAAATATGGTGAAGGAATGAGATATCTACATGAAGATGAGATGGATGAGAAAGATATGAATATGGATATGGTATTCAGTGGGTAACTTATTGGTGAGTCTATGACATTATGTTAGTGATTTGATTTCTTTACATGAATCTATTATGGATTAAAGATCAAGAATGAATAAGTTTATGTGGTTAGTAAATGAAGAGTTTAGTATACATTGAGTTGGAACAGTGTTAACTGAGCTAGTTATCACCGACACATTATGGTATCGAACGAGTGAAAGAAATAAATGGAACTACTGACTATCAACTAAAGATGATGGGTTGGGAAATTATTGATGATTCTAAGGTAAAAGATAATGTTTATTATGATGATCAAATGAATAACAAAAATAAAGGATGGTCAGATGAAGGAGAATGAAACATGTTATTGACACAAATACATAGGAAGGTTAAGGTAGAAAAATCAATGATGAAGATTAAGAGGCAAAATATATGGATGGAAATAAAATGGTTTATGATGTCTATATAAAGAGACAAGATATTCATTATTAAGTATGTTGCAGGAGAATTTACATGTAAATATTGAATTCATGTGTAGCTAATCAAACTAGTGGAAGACATAATCGAGCAATTTTGTAGAGAACATCAAGTGTTAGAGAAAAGAATTACCGAGCATAATAGAGTTGGAGGAAACAAAGAGATTGAATTAATTATTGATCAGAGGTATTTTTGAGCTTAGCATAGATTTAAAAATTTGCAAAACAAGTTGTATTTGAATCAGATCATTAATGTAATAGTTTAACCATTGCTATAGATAAATCTCTTAATCAAGTGGGACTTAACAGTCTTTATATTTCAATATGACATTCAATGAATGTTGATTGTTTTCTTGTTGACCCCATAGTGAATGTTTGGTCAAGGGAGAACTGTTAGTGATAAATCCTCTAACCAAGTCACACCTTACACTGTGTTTTGTAACCTTTAACATGGTTATCTCTTAATCAAGCTCACTTAAGAAGAGTGAATTATTTTGGGTTACTGGTCCCAGGTGATTTTTCCCCTAATAGGGTTTCCATGTTAAAAATCAAAGTGTTATATGTGTATGGATGTGATGAATTGATATTTTTCTTTACACATTACTATAACTAGATTGATTGGTTAATACACTAGTTAATTTACTATAAATCGGTAGATGAATAAAAAGGCACAGTTGATATATTACCAAGTTGATTAAATTGTTTGAAAGATTTGTTTTATACATCAGGGAGTGTGTGAGACTGTAGGATAACTGAACTTAATTGATTCACCCCCCCTCTCATTTATCTAACAATTGGTATCAGAGCATAGAGTGATTGAAGGAAAGTTTGAAGGACTTAAGTTAAAGATCACAAGATGTATAAGAGAGAGGTGCCAAAGATGAACAAAGACAACTTCTTGACATGGAAAAGCATAATGAAATTGTATCTATTAGAGATTGGTGAGTCTGCTACATATTACTTGGAAAATGAGTTTATCTTACCCTCTAGACCTTTGAATATTGATCAGATGAGAAAAAGACAAGAACACAATGGTATGATGATAAAGCTTACTTCTTCCTTATCATATGTAAAATTTGAAGATGTTAAGACATGTACAACTACTAAACAGATGTGGGACAAACTTGCACTAGTTCATGGAGGAGATGTGAATGTTATAAGGGCTAAAGTTGGAAGTCTTAGAGGAAAGTTTGATGACATGAGAATGAAAGGAGAGAACATATCTCTGTACAATAATTGAGTCAAGGAAGTTGTGAATGCTATCCAAGGAGCGGGTGGAATAATTGATGAAGACACTATAGTAAGTAAAATTCTCATAACCTTGTTACCTGCCTATGCTATTAGAGTTTCTGTAATTCATGAAATGAGATCAACTCCTAGTAATCATATTACACTTTATAGCCTAATCGGTAGATTGACTACATTTCAGTTGAACAATTATGACAATAGTGTTGTTCCTATTGTTGAGTTTGCATTTATGTCATCTTTGAAAATTGGTAAATCAAACAACAAATACAAGAAAATAAATGAAAGTGATAGTGAAAGTGAAGAAGATGAACTTGATGAACTTGAAGCATTAATGGATAGAAGATTACAAAAAGGTAAAGGAAGGTATAGAGGAAAACTACCTTTGGTATGCTTTAAATGTAAAGAGATTGGTCATATTGTTGCTAGATGTCCTGACAGGAAAGATGATGAGAAAACTAACAAAAGGTCTAATGAAAGAAAGTATGACATAAGAGATAACTAAGATCACTGAGGCAACCAATAGTAAAACATGAGAGACAACCAATATTACAAAGATAAAGGAAAGAAGGCATGTTACCTTGTTGAAGATGATGATGACACCAACACTGATACTAATAAAGACATTGAGGTGGTATTTTTGGCTTGAAAGAAGGTTTAGAAGAAGAGAAAAGGTATGTTGAAACAACACTTATTTCTAAAGTTAGCAAGAATGATACTTGGATTATTGATAGTGGTTGTACACATCATATGACTGGTGATGAAGAGAAATTTGTATACCTTGAACATTATAATGGTGGATTTGTTAAAATGGGAAATGATACACCTTGTCTAGAGAAAGGAAAAGGGTCTATATTGTTGAACAATAAGATCATATGTGAGAATGTATATTGGGTGAAAGGACTTAATTATAATTTGTTGAGTGTAGCATAGCTTAATAATATAGGTCATGGAGTTGCATTTGAGAAAAGAAAGGTGAAAATCTATGATGAGACTGGAAAGTTGGTCGGTACAGGTGAACAATCTAAAGGTAACCTATTCTATCTTGATAATGCTGAGACTTATTATTTGTTAGCTAAAAATGAAAATGTGTGGTTATGACACAAGAGGTTATGTCGTGTGAATTTTGACAACATGGTTAATATTAGTAAGACAAGAAAATTTAGAGGTTTATCGAGCATATCTAAACCTGACCATGTTATGTGCAAACAATGTCAAATGGGGAGAATGTCAAAATCTAGTTTTAAGAGCAAAAATTTTTCATCTAATGGTATTTTGGAGTTAGTTCATACTGACTTGTATGGTCCTATGAGAACTCAGAGTTATTATGGAGACAAATATTTTATCTTGTTTTTTGATGACTTCTCTAGAATTATGATTGTCATGTTATTGAAAGAAAAATCTGAAGCTTTCAAAATGTTTAAGTGGTATAAAGCTAAAGTGGAAAAAGAAACTGGTAAAGAACTGAAATGCTTGAGATCAAATCGAGGTGGTGAATTTATTTATGATGAGTTCACTAATTTTTGTAATGAGCATAGAATTAAAAGACAAGTTTATGCACCGAGAACACCCCATCAAAATGGGATTGTTGAAAAGAGAAATAGATCAATTGTTGATTGTGTTAGAATACTAATGATTGAAAAAGATGTTTCACAGATGTACTGGAGAGAAGCTATTAGTACTATTGTTTACACACTGAACCAAGTTTAACTAAAGAAAGAATCAAACAAGACACCTTATGAATTATGGTATGGTTACACACATAATGTGAGTTATTTCAAAATATTTGGAAGTAGATGTTACATTCTGAAAGATGATAGAAATGAGAAATTTGATTCAAAAGGTGATGAAGGAATATTAATAGGATATTCTACTAAAAGAAAATCTTATAAATGTTTGAATAAGGCTACTAACAAGATGATTGAAAGTGCAAATGTGAGAGTTGATGAATTTGTTTCAAGAAGAATGATGAAGAAAGAAAAAAGGAACCAGAAGACTATGGTAGATTTGTTTACATTGAGGAACTTGACACTCTACCCGAGCAACAGCCTGGCATTACCGATCAATATGGTAATGCTACCGAGCATCAATCTATACAGACCGAGAATCAAAAAACTATTACCGATGAAGATCGTGATCATGCACTGAGTGGAGAATACATTGAAGAATAGAGAATTGAACCTATACTTGCACGATACGTAAGGATACATCATCTGCAAAATTAGATTATTGGAGATAAGAAAACATGAATGATGACATGAAGTAAGTTGACAAACAACATATGCTTAGTTTGTGAATTTGAGTCTAAAACTATTAGAGATGCATTGGAAAATGATGAATGGATCAAAGCAATGAATGAAGAGATTGAGCAGATAAAGAAAAATCAGACATGGACATTGGTACCGAGATCAAAAGATAAGAATGTGATTGGAACCAAATGGATATTCACAAAAAAATTGAATGAAAATGGAGATGTCACTAGGAATAAGGCAAGACTAGTATGCAAAGGTTATGCACAAGAAGAAGGTATTGATTATGTTGAGACTTTTGCACCCGTTGCTAGACTTGAAGGAGTAAGGATATTGCATGCATATGATTCTTACAAAGGATTCAAATTTTATCAGATGGATGTTAAATTTGCATTTATGAATGGAATACTTGAAGAAGAGGTATACATTGAACAACCTGAAGGTTTTGTTGATCCTAACCAGAGGAATATGGTATGTAAGTTACACAAAGCTTTATATGGATTGAAAAAAGTGTCGAGAGCATGGTATGAAAGACTTCATTCCTATCTTATCAGTATTGGATTTATTAGAACAAGTGACAATAATTTGTATTTTTAAAGGTGAAACTGATGACAAGATTCTTATTGCTGAAATTTTTGTTGATGATATCATATTTGGAGGACATGATAACTTATGCAAATCATTTGCTGATGAAATGAGGAAAGAATTTGAAATGTCAATGTTTGGTGAGAATAATTTTTTTCTTGGCTTGCAAATATTATAATAGAATGAAGGTATATACATCACACAATCAAAGTATATCAAAGAAGTATTGAAGACATTCGGTATGGATGATTCAAAACAAGTCGATACACATACGGTCATTGGATAAAAATTGAAAAAGGATGACAAGACAATTGAGGTAACTCAGAGCTTGTATAGATCAATGATTGGTAAATTGATGTATGTTATGCATAGTAGACCAGATATTGCACATGCAGTTGGAATTGTAGCAAGCTTTTCTGCTAATCCTAAAGAATCACATATTAATACCATAAAAAGAATTTTGAGATACTTGAAGAACACTGAAAACTATGGTTTATGGTACAAGAAAGAAGGCAAATTTGAACTAAAAGTTTACACTAATGCGGATTGGGTTGGAAACATTGATGATAGAAAGAGAACTATTGGTGGAGCATTCTTTTTGGGAGAAATATTGGTTACTTGGATAAGTAAGAAATAAGGATGCATTTCTCAGTCCACTGTAGAAGCAAAATATGTTGCTACTGCTGCTAATTATTCAAACATTGCATGGATTAAACAAATTTTGGAAGGTATGAATGAGGAGATCACTGACCTAGTGATAATCTATTGTGATAATACAAGTGCAATTAATATTTCTAAGAATTCGGTGATGCATGCAAAAACAAACCATATTTATATTAAGTATCACTACTTAAGGGAACAAGTTTAAGAAAAGCAAGTAAGACTGGAATATGTGAAATCACAAGAGAAACTTGTTGATATATTTACTAAACCCTTACCTAAGGACACATTTGAGTACTTGAGGAGTAGACTTGGGGCCCATCCCCTATCTATCATTTACTAAGGTAATTAGGAGGTTGCATCAACCTATATTTTATCAGAATATATAATGATGTTGATGCATAATGTTCACACTTTTGGATTCCTAAGGCTGTGAAAACTAAAAAACTGGAAGACAAACTGAAATTGAATATCAGTGCATGCAAGGTACTTGATTTGAACCAAATAATAGAGAATTTGATTTGGCTATTATAGAGATGTTTATTTTATTTTTGGCATTGTTGTCAAAGGGAGAGAGATTTAATGAAATATATATTTACAAAGAGAGATGATTTCATGAAGCAGGGGAGAGCTCGAATAACAAAGAGATATAAGTTAGAATAGAAGCTAACCGAAAGGGAGAGTATTGATGTTGTGTAGTGATTAAATATATTAAATGTGTAAGTTAGGGAGAGCTTACCGAGTTACAACATTTGCATATAGAGTTGTAGAATAGATATTTGGTATTCTATGGCATATTTCATATTGTGTTGCTATTAATGCCAAAGGGAGAGATTGATAGACTACAACTGATTGAATATCTTAAAGGAGAGTTTGAAATATAGTGATTGATGATCATTGAGATACTAATGTGTATTTGAGACATTAAATTAGTTAATGTATTGTCATTGATGTCAACTAGTTTTAACTATACTTATCATAATGGTTACAAACATCTTAAGACAGAAATAATGGTGAAGGAATGATATATCTACATGAAGATGAGATGGATGAGAAAGATACGGATATGGTATTCATTGGGTAACTTATTGGTGAGTCTATGACATTATGTTAGTGATTTGATTGCTTTACATGAATCTATTATGGATTGAAGATCAATAATGAACAAGTTTACGTAGCTAGTAAATGAAGAGTTCAGTATACACTGATTTCGAACAGTGTTAACCAAGATAGTTGTCACCGATGCATTATGGTATTGACTGAGTGAAAAAAATAAATGGAACTAATGATTGTCAACTAAAGATGATGAGCTGGATAATTGTTAATGATTACAAGGTAAAAGATAATGTTTGTTATGATGATTAAACAACTGACAAAAATCAAGGATGATCAGATGAAGGAGAATGAAACACATTATTGACACAAATGTCGAGGAATGTTAAAGTGGCAAAATCAATGGTGAAGATTAAGAGAAAAAATCTATGGATGGAAATAAAATCATTTATGATGTCTATATAAAGAGATAAGAGATTCATTATTGAGTTTGTTGTAGAAGAATTCACATGTAAAGATTGAATTCATGCGTAGTTGATCAAACTAGTTGAAGACAGAACTGAGCAATTCTGCAGAGAACATCGAGCGTCAAAGAAAAGAATTAATGAGTAAAACAGAGTTGGAGGAAACAAAGAGATTGAATTGATTATTGATCAGAGGTATTTTTGAGCTTAGTATAGATCTGAAAATCTGCAAAACAAGTTGTATTTGCATCAGATCATTATTGTAACAATTTAGCCATTGCTATAGATAAATCTCTTAATTTAGTGGACTTAACAGTCTTTATATTTCAATATGACATTCATTGAATGTTAATTGTTTTCTTGTTGAGCACATAATGAATGTTTGGTCAAGGGAGAACTGTTAGTGATAAATCATCTAACCAGGTCACACCTTACAATGTGTTTTGTAACCTTTAACAGGGTTGGCTCTTAACCAAGCTCACTTCAGAAGAGTGAATTATTTTGGGTTACCGGTCCTAGGTGTTTTTTTCCCGTAACAATGTTTCCACGTTAAAAATAAAAGTGTTATACATGTATGGATGTGATGAATTGATATTTTACTTTACACATTACTATAATTGGATTGATTGATAAATACACTAGTTAATTTACTGCAGATCGGTAGATGAACATAAAGGCACAGTTGATATATTACCAAGTTGATTAAATTATTTAAAAGATTTTTTTTTATACATCAGGGAGTGTGTGGGACTGCAGGATAACTGGACTTAATTGATTTACCCCCTAGTTATCTAACAGTTTCCTTTCAACCTTTAACAAGGTTAGAACCTTCTAACAAGAGTTCAAGATCTCCTAATATGGATATGTCCTTTAACAGGGATTGTTGTACTAAATTAACTTCATTTGACTCCTAACAGGGTCACATCCTTTCATGAGGAATTTATATATTAGTACACTATCTTGTGGGTTGCATTCTCATCGGGGTTTTTCCTCGTATCAAGGGTTTTCTCAAGGATAAATATTTGTGTTATGGTGCATGATTACTTGTCTGGTTTATTATTGTTACTATTGTTGATAATAAGGATTATAAGTTTTGGATTTAATTTGATTTGGTCACGACTGATTCACCCCCCCTCTCAGTTGAGTGTGGACTCTACTTCTTAACATTTATAAGGTGCCAAAACTATTAGAATCATTTGTTGTTGCACCAAAATATCAAATTGTCAATGCCTGATACAAATGTTAGATTTAAACCAACTCACAAGAGGTGGTTAAGCCATGTCATGAATCTTCGAGGAGGTGTTGACCACCAAGTCAAAAATCTCCCCCTCAGCATCGATTGAGCCCTCAGCACCCACTAAAGGGAGACTTGAACCTGTGACCCAAGGCTCTGATACCAATTGTTAGAATTGTTGTCACTAAGGATTACACCCAATTTGCTAAGTGTTGAACCCAACAATCCTATGAAACATGGGACTATTCTCAAGTTGTGGGTAACCTATCCGAGAATAGACCTCCAGATTAAGGGCCGGCTTCCTTTTGGATCACCTTAAACTTATCTAAACTTTGAAGGAAAAGAGAGAGAGAGTGCATGAAAATTGAAACTAACTAGGTGATTCACCAAACTTTGATAGATCCACAAACTGAAAACAAACTCACAATGTGATTCAAAACATAACCTGAGCATCACAACTTCTCCCTAATCTGATTTTTCCCTTAGAAATAACAAGGTGTTGGTTGTAAATGAGAAGGGGAAATGACTTCCACAAACCCAAATACTTTCAAATGCACACAGATTGAAACTTTAGGAAATAAAAGTTCTTGTGAATATTTAAATGAACAAAATATCAAGCAAAGGACTAACTTTCATCACAATACATGACATAAAAATCCACCAAAATAACTCAAAAAGCTATAGGAATAAGAAGGAAAATTGATATGAACTGAATTAAAGGGAGCCAAAATATAGCTTGCTTCTCCAGAGCTACAAGCATTCATCTCCGAGAAAGAGAGAATGAAGAACTAACCTCAATCACAGAAGTGAGAGGTATAAAAAGAAAACCTAGGAATTTGCATTGAAATCCCACAACCACCTAAAAATGGAAAACTCTCCAAATAGGCCCATGAAGATGCCTCATAAACTCGAATGCCAGATTCCTAGATTTGTAGGGGTAAGGGAAAAAGTGAAAATCCTAAAAAAGATAAGCCATTAAAGTCTACCCTATCCCCTAATTATGCTTTGGTAGATAATATTTGAACAAGATGATTTATAAAACATCACTTGTCAAATATTTTACAATAATGAAAGTGCATGATTTTACATTAAATGTCCCATTTTAATAATGGCCCCTAATAAAATAGACAACAATAACACCTAAGTGTTTAGGGGTCACATTATTTAATCACAAAAAATAACTAGGACTTAGGGGTATAGGACTACATCTCCAATTTTTCCCTCTAGAAAAATGACCTTTTCTCAAAATATTCTTCAAATTTTTAATAAAAGTCTATTTTATTTTTAATTCCCCCTCTAATTATAAAAAATTAAAAAGAATATTTAAATAATATTCTTATAGCATATACCCCACTTTATGTTTATAAAATAAACATTCCCCAAAAAAACCCACATTTTAATATGTTTAGAAACATACTAAAATTTGCTTTCTTGCCTTTTAAACTTCTTCTCCCCTACGAAAATCACGTGCCTCAAGGGGAATTTCGAATGGAAGAGGATTTTTTTCTTTGGAAACTTTCCATTTTACTTTGACTTTGCTTGGAGAAGAATTCGAATGTGTACATAAGACAAAAGGTAAGGGAAATAACTTCATTTCATTTTGAATTTGTTGTTTTCATTTTTTGTTTTCAACCTCACTCATGGTTGCTCCTTCTTCATTTTTTCAATGATTTGAAATCATTATTTGCTGTCTTTGTCTCCATAGCATGATCATGATCAAGCTTGCTTCTATTTTTATCATGGAGGGTATCATATAGCTGCTCTTCTGATGATTATGTATTGCAGATTTTTGTCTATGTAAATGCAGATTTTGTACCACTTTTGTGCTCTTTTCCTTGAGAGATACACATGAAAATGTATCATATTTTCTGCTTTGATTCTTCAAAATACCAATTTCTGAGATGTGCATACAAATTAGGACTTTAATTTTTTTGATATTCATATGCAAATGCTGCTTTGTTTAAGATATATGCAGATTTTTGTATTGCTTCATTTCCTCCTGTAGCATCCTTCTGAGTGTGCACATGTCTAGAGCATCGTTCCCTTTTAGAGATGTATGGCTTGATTATGCACATGCATGAATGTAGATGAGAATATGTAATAAGATATCATGCATTTCTTAGGTCCCTTAGATGATCTAACCTCATTTTGTTTCTTCTTGTAGGTTCTTAGATCAAGTAGGAGCACACTGGATTCACACCCTGGTTATTCTTCCATCATTTCTTCAAGAAATGTTTGGTACCCTATTGTTCATGTTCATTTACTCGTGTATGTCTGTATTCAACTTTATCTTTCTAGGAATTGGCTATTCTCACGGCCTGTGTGAGCCTAGATAAATGATCTTTTCAGTTCTTTCCTTTGTACAGTATATTTAGATATTGACACATATACATGTATTCTCTAGATGTAGGAGTTTATTTTCTTTTACATGTATCTTATCATGAATGAACACACTTAAATAAGATCACCTAATAACACAAATTAGGGTACTATAGCTTCATCTAGTAATTAGGTCACCAACCCAAAAATGATTAAAAATATGATAACAAGAACCATTTGTCATTGTAACAAAAGCTTGAACTGTCAATGCCCGATACAAATGCCAATTTAACCCAACCCACAGGAGGCGGTTAAGCCATGTCATGAATCTCCAAGGAGATGCTGACCAACAAGTAAAAAAAAACAATATAAAGGGTTGTCCAAGGATGCAATAAATGTTGTTGATTTAATAGGACATGTAAGAAAGAGACAAAAGTGAAGATTACAATCTTTAAAAACTATATATTAAGCTGGACAACCCAATGCTCAAGCTTCTCCATTTTTGCCTCTCATAAGTTAACATCTTCATCTTTTCCTCAACTTTGAAAAGAGGGGTTTACGTCTCTCGTAAGTTAACATCTTTATCTTTTCCTCAACTTTGAAAAGAGGGGTAGTATAAATATTTTTTTACTATGGGATAAATTTTTCTCTTGAGAAATAAAAAGTTCCTTTACTTTGTAGTTTTGAAGGGATATTCTTGTTTTCTCCATTTTTGCAACCTTGATGATTTTTAGCTTCCCCATCAACCTTGAAATGTTTTCCACATCTTCTTCTGACTTGATAAGAATATCTTTATAACTCTAAGGAGATGTTGCATCATCATGTTCTACTCCTCTCACACTTTTTATCCAATATCTATATTTCTTTTCTTTTTTTAAAGGAAGTAAATAGAAGCTCCCATGTGAATTAGTTGACCTACTAATAAAAACATATCCACAAACTTATCACACAAACAAACAATATTAAAAATAAAGAAATCTAAGTATTTGATACCAATACAATATATGTAATTGGTATAGAATATAGTTCATAAAAAATATTCCACACTTCCTAAATTTAAATAAAAATCGCATTAATTTTCATTCCAAATAGAAGAATATGGACAAAGAGTCCCTACAAATGTATTCTAGTTGTAGAATGTAGAGAACAAAGTGATGGAGCATGTATCTACAAGAAAGGAGTTAAGAACATGAAACATGACATCAACATGACATGGAGAAACCAAAAAAAGGGAGCAACTACAAAGAACAAGGTGTTGTTCCTCCTTGAGTCACCACTCCTCAAGCTATTGCAATGGTTTCTTAGCTACAATAAAGCTTTAAATGTGTTTTCTTTCATACAACATAATAACTCAAGAACTATACAAGATCTCTAATGATGGTTCCCTTCCAAAAACCTTTTGTACAATGAACCCTAAGACTCACAAATTGAAGTAGAAAATTTTCTACAAACAAATTTCTATAGGAACACCAAGGCATGACTATAGAATGACTTGTCTTAGATATTTTATCAAGAATAATTTAAAAAAAGAGTTGAAGGGAAAGCTTAAGCAAACTTTTAAGTGAAAGAAATAATTCTTGGCACATTTCAAATCTCTCAAACCTTATGAGCTTGATATATGTCATGTCTTAGAATATTTTTGACTACTCTCAAAGCCACTTTGCATATCTAGTTTGGATAAATAAATGTAATTTCAATTGAACTAGTGTTTGACATGTTTAAATATAGTTGAACCAACCACTTCTCTCTCTTTTCCTTGGTAGATTAGTCACTTTAACCATTTGTGTCCTTCAATTCCTCTTCCCATATTTTCTTTTGATAATATTAGAGTTTGAAACTAGCAAGTTAATGTGTACTTTTTCAATAAAAAATATTTAATGCCACTTACGCTTAAGAAGTTAGTTTTGATTGGAATATTAAGTGATCAAGTTATCCAATTGTGTTAAGATGTGATCAGATTTGGAATAGAGGAAATTTTAATTTTTATATCTTTTCTTCTTCATTGCATCACTCAAAAACACATCAACACTTCAACTAGCCGACTTGTTTTTCATTCAATTTCATCCTTTATATAGACTTTGTTTTGCCTCTTAATCTACTTGATTAGGTTTCCCTCTATTTATTCAAAACCCTTAGATCATCATCTTGAACTAATTCAATGAACTTGGCACTTGATAAAACTTGTTATCATCACCTTGGAACTTGAACTTTTCTTAGAACTTGTACCTTCACTTTTTATCACTTAAATCTTTACCATAGATCATCACCTTGAATTTTCATGATCTTAGATCTCTTTAACTAAATCTTCTTCATCCTTGGAATCTTCTAGATCACTATGGCTCCTCGTTAAATGTCATTTTGATCCTTTTATTTAATTTTTGTTCCATCCTCAGTGCCCTTCCTTTTCCTTCAACCAAAATTATGTTTGCTTTTCTCAGTAACTAACTCCTTGCACTAAGTGTCTTGGCTTCCTTTATCTTTACTGAAACTCACTTTCCTTTTACCAAATGAATTATTCCTACTTGGTAACTAAAATATTTTATTTTCCTTGTCAACTTTCTAACCTTTCTCACTTGTCCAATCTCCTTTATCGACTTGATATTATCAAATGTAAAGTAGAAAAAACTAAACTATTATTACCTTATCATTGTTTGATCTTTATTAGTTGCCTAATTAAGTTCTTCAACTTCACTAACTCCCTCACAACTTTTCACTTCCTCTTTTTCCTTAACTCACTCAAGTTGTATCATACTCCTAATGATATGGAAACTCAATATAAACCATAAATCAATTGCTTGACATCAATGAAAAAATAACAATAGATCTAATCCTTCTACAATCTTATATACCTCTGATCTCTATCTTCATCATCATCACCATCAGTTGGGTTTAACAATCTCCCTCTTTGGCATTGATGGCAACATTGTCAATTGATGATGGCAATACTTTGATATCTATATTTTTTTATTTACTCCCTCTAAACTTTATCATTTGTGCTTGTCTGAAAATTTATCTCCTTAGCATATGCTCTTTAATATGTATTCTCCCTCTTAGCTACTTATTCTTACTTTCCATCTTTCTTTGCTTCTGATCATCAATTCTCCATCTTATCCCTCTTTGTGTTCATCATCAATCTTCATTTCTCTGTAATCATCAATAGCTTATTCTCCCTCTTTGAAAACAATGCCAAAGATACATACTCCTGAAAAATTTGTTCAGGAAGTGGATCATACCTAGCATGTATTGATATCTCATTGCATACATAATCATTTTTTCACAACTTCAGACATCACCTAAAGAGTGAACACTAGCATCAACTCACAAAATAGATATTCTAATGAATCCTTGAATTGATGCAACATGTATCTTGCTTTAGTGAATATTGGATAGGGAAAGGAACCCTAATTTAGCTCTGAGATACTCAAAAGCATCCTTATGTAGTGGCTTGGTGAATATATCTACTATATGATCCTTTTAATTCACATACTCCAATATCACATGCTTGTCTGGAACTTGTTCTCTCAAGTAACAATACTTGATAGAAATGTGCTTGGTCTTGGAATGCGTCACCAATTTCTTTGATATGTTGATAGAACTTGTATTATCATAGTAAATAGCAACTGGATCGATAATCTACTCGTGCATACTTTCAAGTAGTTATTTGATCCATACAATGTTTGCACAATTCATATTTGTTGCTACATACTCTGCCTCGACTATAGATTATGATATAAAACTATGTTTTTTACTCAACCATGTCACTGATTTTTCTCCTAAAAATAAATCTCCTCCACTTGTACTTTTCCTATCATCAATGTTTCCAGCCCACTCAACATGAGTGTAAACCTTCAGATCAAAATCTCCTCCTTTCTTGTATAGTAGATTGAAGTCTTCAGTACCTTTCATATATCTAAATATTCTTTTGACTATAGGCATGTGTGATTTCTTTGGATTGGCATAAAATCTTGCAACAATACCTACTGCATGAGAAATACCAAGTTTTCTATGTACAACATATTGTAGCTTACCAACCATTGATCGGTAGAGTGTCTCATTCACTTCCTTTGACTCGTCTTCTTTTGACAATTTGCAACCAATAGCCATTGGTGTTCCAACTGGTCTTGAATTGTCCATACCAAATGTCTTTAGGATCTCCTTGATGTACTTTGACTATGTGATGTAGATCCCATCTTTGACTTGTTGAATCTATAGTCCAATTTTATTTCTCCTATCATGGACATCTAAAATTCCTTTCTCATCTCCTTAGCAAAACATCTGCACAATATGTTATTTCCTCCAAAAATAATGTCATCAACAAATATTTCAGCAATCAAAATCCTATCATTACTATCACATTTCAATTACACATTGTTGTTGTCACTTGTTCTTTGAAACCAATCTTGATTAAATATGAATGTGATCTTTCATACCATGCTCGGGGTGTGTGTTTCAAAGCTTATAGTGCCTTGTGTAGTTTACATACCATGTCCTTGTTAGTTTTCTCAACAAATTCTTCAGGTTGATCAACATAGACTTCTTCTTCAAGAATACTATTAAGAAATGTAGACTTAACATCCATTTGATAAACTTTAAATCATTTATAAGTTTCATATGCTAATAGAATTATAACTCCTTCTAATATAGCAACAAGTGCAAAAGTCTCACCATAATCAATACCTTCTTGTGCATACCCTTTGCAAACCAATCTAGCTTTGTTTCTGATCACATCTCCATGTTCATTCAGTTTATTTCTAAAAATCCACTTAGTACCAATAACATTTTTATCTTTAGGTCTCAGTACCAAAGTCCATTTGTTGTTCTTTTTATTTTGATCTATCTCTTCTTCCATAGCTTTAATCTAATCTTCATTATTTGGTGCATCTTTTACTATTATTGGCTCAAATTTAGAAATTAAACATGTATTATCTCTTAACATACTTCTTGTCATAACTCCAACATTCTTGTCTCCAATAATCTTGCTCGGTGAATGGTGTCTTCCCACATACTTGGCTAGGACATACTTGGTAGGCTGTGAAAGTTCTTCATTTTCAACATTCAGTGGTGGCTCTCTCTTTTTAGCTTCCTCCTCAGTTTTTACTATAGGTAAGGTATCATGAACTTCAAGTTGAACATATACAAATCTTTGATAGTCCTCGGGTTCCTTTTTGTTGTCTTCATCATTTTTCTCTGCAAATTCATCAATCCTTACATTTTCACTTTCTACAAGTTTGTTAGTAGACTTGTTTAAGCACTTGTAAGCCTTTCTCTTTGTAGAATATCCTAAAAATATTCCTTTATCACCTTTATGATCAAACTTTCCATCTCTAGCATCTTTTGTAATGTAACATCTACTTCCAAATACTTTCAAATAACTTACATTCAGTTTGTGACAATACCGGATTTCATATGGAGTCTTATTGGTACCTTTCTTCAGTTGTACTCAGTTTAGTGTATAAGTTGCAGTGTTGAATGCTTCTCTCCAAAATGTTTGAGATACACCTTTCTCAATCATCAATGTCCTTGCACAATCAATAATTGATATGTTTCTTCTCTCTGCTATACCATTTTGTTATGGTGTCCTCGGTGTGGATATTTGTCTCTTTATTCCATGTTCATTGTAGAAAAGTGTAAACTCATCAGATGTAAACTCGCCTCCTCTATCAGATCTCAGACACTTCAATTGTCTTCTAGTCTCCATTTCAACTCTTACCTTATACCACTTAAACATTTGAAAACCTTTAGATTTATCCTTAAAAAACATGACATACATCATTCTTGAATAATCATCATCAAATAAAATGAAATATTTATCACCATAATTACTTTGTGTTCTCATAAGTCCACATAGGTCAGTGTGTACTAACTGCAAAATTCCTTGTGAAGTGTAATATTTACTTATAAAATTTGACTTTTTCATTTTACCAACTTGACATCCTTTGCACATGATATTTTTAGGTTTGTCTAGTCTCGGTAGACCTCTTACTCTATTTTTTTTTCTCACCTTATTTAATTTGTCAAAATTCACATGATAGAATCTCTTATGCCATAACCATACATCCTCGACTTTAGCAAATAAGAAACTCTTTGTAGTAGTATCAAGGTAGAATAAGTTACCTTTTGACTGTTCACCAGTGGCAATCAGACCTCCATTATGATCAAATACTCTTACCTTTCCATTCTAAAATTCCAGTTGGCGACTTGTGTTGTTCAGCTATGCCACACTCAACAAATTATACTTTAGTCCTTCAACTGAATAGACATCATCACATTGTGTATTATCCAACAAAATTATAGAACCTTTACCTTTCATAGGATATGGACCATCATTACCAAATATAACATAACCTCCATCATGATCTTCCATAGTAATGAACTTATGTGTGTCACTAGTCATATGATGTGAACGTCCACTATCTATTGTACATGTATCATTCTTACTAACATGAAAAATTAGGGTTTTTTCTTCCTCATACCTTCTTCATCAGAATCATCCTTGATAACAACATACGCAACCTTTTCACCTTCATCATTATTTGAATCATCATTAGTTAGTCCTTCTTTGGCAATGTAGTATGACTTCTTACCTTTATTCTTGAAATCTTGGTATCTCCTAAATCTGTTCTCTTTTGTTATTATCTCGGTTGTCTTTCTTCTCATCATTGTTATTGTCAGGACATCTAGGTGCAATATGACCAATCTTGTTGCAATTGAAACATTTCAAAGGTAGTTTACCTCAGTATTTGCCTTTTTCTCTTAGTAGTCTCTTAGCTACTAAAGATTCAACTCTTTTTGTTGTCTTTCCTCTTCAAACAAACTTTCTAGATCACTCTTGCAACAGTGAAACCTTTCACTTGCACTACTTACATAACCATTACTTGATCTAGACTCTCTAGAATTTCCAATGTTCAAAGATGACTCGAATGCAGACTCAATCTTAGTAGGGGTAGGTAAACTATTGCCAAAATCATTTAGCTCAAAAGAAATCAACTTACCAATTGTAGCATCCAGTGAAATATGCATATGAGGAATGGATCTCATTTCTTGTATTGCAAACACTCGGATGACATATATAGAAAACAATGTCCTTAGTAATTTTATTGTTACATCTTCTTCTTCAATATTTCCTCTAGCACCTCTAATAGCACTCACAACTTCCTTCAATCTTGTACTATAATGTGTAACATCTTCACCTTCTCTCATTCTCATAGAATCAAATCTGCCTTTCAAACTTTTATCTTTTTCCTTCTGAACATGTTGATCTCCACCATATAACAATGCAAGCTTGTCCCACATCTGTTTTGTTGTATCACATCCTTTAATATCATTGAACTTCAGGTCGGTGAGAGTAGAAGATATCTTAATCATAACTTGTGTGTGATCTTGCCTTTCTCTTATTTATCCAACTATTATAGGCCCAAATGGTGGTGGTGAATACTCATTGTCAAGATATTATAATGCTTACTCTCCAATTTATATATGTGCAACCTCATCCTACTTTTCCATGTAGAGAAGTTGTCCCTATTCAATTTTGGCACCTCCCTCTTATACATCTTCAGATATTTTACTCAAGTCTTTTAAAATTATCCCTTTAGTGTACCTTCACTCTGATACCAATTTTTGGATTATTGAGAGGGGGGTGAATCAGTAATCAATGATTCTTTAAACCTTAAAAACTTTAACTCTGATTCAACTCGATAAGATAAACTTCAATAGTAACTAATAACAATAGTAAATTAA